>CM040741.1:54618179-55818179 GCA_022829145.1 Albula goreensis | reverse complement strand
TTTTTAGTTCTTATTCCAGAGGTGATACTTTTCAGAAGGACTGAGAAACATTGGGGCGGGACTTCAGCACCAAGTGCCCCTAATTCATCAGACACAAACATCTCAGAAGTGTCACAGACTAGATCTACAAAGTTGTCCCTTATTTTGAATTCCAGCTTCCTGGAAACAAAATCTATAATATCTGAAAAATAGATTAACCACAAGGTAAAAGAATGATGTACAAAGTAACTTCAGCTCAGCCATCTATGTTCCTGTGTAGTTGCAGGTTGTCATGGGGTCAAGTTGCATTTAGCTTCACTCAGTCTTGTAATATATAATCTTAAATGTTCTTGCAATGTGGTGTGAAATCAAACCAGGAGCATTCCCAGGAACTGTGTATCTCTGCCTTTGGATAGTTCTGGATGACTTTAGTTCCTCAAAAAATGTTAGGAACCCTGGTGGAAAAGTGCCTTTATCTGACTTGGAAGAGTAAGCGTAAAGGCCTGTGTCTGCAACTACTGTAGGAGAACAAGGAGAAGTCACTGTGCTGTGGAGGGGTTGAGCCAAAGCCCAGCCTGACCTTATAGTTGCAGCTTTGAAACTTGGCTCTGCCATTAGCCAACTGCTTCAAAGTAGGAAATCAAATAAAAGCCAGCAGATTCAGCCATAGGCTTTCATTCCAAGACGCAAGCTGTGAGTGATGGTGAAGACCCACCCTTGCATTGTCTGTTGTGAGGAAAACATCCTGCATAAAAAAAGAAACGCACATATTCTGGAGCCCTCAAAAAAATGTTTTAAACCATCCCACTGTTACTGTAGTCATTTAATCAGTCCCACTTTGGTTTACTGTGAAATGTGATTTATAGTGAAATGTTTACTTTGTCATTAAGAAGTCTGAGTGGGAAGTGTTCTTCATGACAAGAATGTTTTCCACTACTTTTTGTTTTCCAGATATTGTTGATGTTGATTGCTTCCAGCATCTAATATGGATCATTTTATGTGTTGTTAATTTACAGTGTGTACAAAATGCTATTTTTACTGGTAATTTTTACTTGGCTTTAATATTTATGGTGTAGTAAATCATTTAAAATGTGTTACATTGAAATTTATTGTACATAGTAATGCAATAATATAATATTATTTTTATAAAGCCAACTTCTTTGTCATAGATTAACACGACCAATCGAATGAACTTGTAGTAATTTATGGAGATATGTCTGTGCAAAAAATGTAAGATGTATTTTATTTGAGCTTGCTCAGAATACATATTTAATGTGCAAATACAACATTTTTAGAAAGAACTGTAAGAATCATTTGCTATAGTCGTATGTTAGATTCAGCAGATATGGATGATGGAAATTGTGACAATAGTCAGTTACCATTAATTTTGTATTAGAATCATGGGGGTACACTTGATCTCATACACATTCCAGAGGAATGTATGGGATGTATGTGGAATATTTGGGAATTTGTTTGTGTGAGTATGGAGAGAGAAAAAAGTGTAAACACCATTGATGATGGTGGTGATGATGATGATGATGACAATGTTTTCACCATCAATCACACTGGTATGCCTTAGGGCTTTATTGTTTGTGGGTGTTTAGTTAACCAAACATTTTACAACATATTTCAATGAGTTTAAGAAAGAATGCAGCATGGTAACATTCAAGCAATATTTTGAAGAAATATAAAATATTCAAAAATGTGAATTCTGAGTCACTCTACTGGGGTTAAACATTTACATGCATGTAATTATTAACTTCGGTGATTGCTGCAGTTTACAAGTCGGTCAAGTATTGGCAATGTATTTGCGGACAAAATGTGTGAAATTGTGATTTTTGTTGCGGTTATGGTAAAATAAACCAATTGTAGGACTGAAAAGCATCAGAATATTTTAAATGTATGTGGCATTGGTATTATCTAATATGTGTGTTGGCTAATTTCCAAATATTCTCTTCGTCAGCATTTTGAGCATCAGAAGACCAGTGCTTGAGTGTCAGGCTTATAAACCATTGTTAATTACCTTGTTTGAGACTTGAACCCACAGTCACTTTATTTGACAGTTCTTGTCTTTTTAATTGCCATTATCATCTGAAATATACTACCAAAATTATTGCCACTGTTACTTGCTACTTCCAAAATATGCTACAGATACTTATCTAAAATATCTATGCTATAGTTATCATAAACTTTATTAAATAATTAAATACAACAAAATACGAATGATTACTCAGAATAATATTATTTTGGTTATTAAATGTTTATATTACTACTTTTCCTGCATTATTGAGAATATTAACACAGTCTCCCACCTGTTAAGCGAAATTATCAAATTTGAAACATGGTCCCTGTCCTGTTATACATTCAGAATTCTTGGAACATCTAGAACATTAGGGTGCATGTGAAGGTGGTTATGGTTACATATCTGTTGCTTTTCAACATTCATGCTGATTACCTTTTCAATTGAAGAGAGTTAATTGAAAACAAATACATGTATGTAGCTAATGTTTTGTTTGTATTATACATACACATGTATGTGTTTGTGTGAATGTATGTCTTAATTTTATGGTATGTGACATTACAATGTGAGACAATTATTTCAATTTAAATGTCATACTTTCAGAGGAATTTTGAATGGGTGGCACAAAAGTTTTTTCATTCAGCAAGAGAGCCAATTTTTCTTCAAGCACAGTTACGGGTTCCACTGAAACGGGTGAACCACTCAATAAAAAAAATATAATGCATCAAAATTCGCCCATTTACATGATGATTGACTCAGGGTACCCCTTATGCACTGAACATATGTTACAGCTAGCAGTACTTGTTTAAAACCAAGCACTTTGTTGTACATATTTGTCACTCTTGAAGTCTTAACAGTGTTGTGAAGAACAAATTGTGTTTTTAGGCCTTACAGACAATATGAATAACTTGTGCTGTTGTGAATATGAAGTCATGTCCAATAAAAGATAGAAATAATGTTTTTGTGAATTCATTTAGTATTGTAATCGCCAGGACTCTGATGCCTTTGTCACATCCAGTCTCACTGAATTCGGTATTTATAATTTTTGATTTACCTTATTAATGCCCGCAGTTAGATATCGGGAGGGCATCCGTCTCTCAAATTGCATTGTGCGGGCTTTCAATTTGATGTGTAAAAAACAAACACAAGAAAAAAAAACACTGAAGGTCAATACCTGAATCACTAGACTGGAAATGGTTCTAGTGAATGCCATCCAGAATATCAGATGTGTTGCCACCCTTGATCCTAGCATATCACTCAATCCCATTTAATATCACTAATCTCCCTGAATCACCATCATTTCACAGCATCTGTTTTATCAGCACTGATTTATCTTCCTTAAGCGGGAGACCTGTGACACTGGCACAGCATGTTCACAAGATCAGGTCAGGTGGGGCACACAAGTAGAATTCATGTTTATATGCAAAGCGTGGACAACAGTGAATGATGCCAAGATTTTTGGTAATCCTCTTACATCAGCTGAGATTAAGAACAGTAAGTTATTTCCATGGGCCAAAAATGAATTTTTTGATAGACATTTTTATCATCATATTTCAAGTCTTTTGGGCCTCATTAATAAACTTGTTGAGGCACTAAACATTTTGTCCAGAATAACAGACCAACATAGTTCAACTGCATAAGACATGACATGCAGGTTAGGAAAGCATTAAGATAAACTGATCACAATTTGTATGTATGAAAATATACATATGAAGAAATGTACTAAAAGTGAAGACTAATGAGCAATTCCTCATAATCGTGTCATAAGTGGCACTCACAAAATGCATGGACTTACAGTAATAATGATAATAATTATTGTTTATTTAATCGATCAAAGAAACACAATCATCACAAATAACTTCACAAACATACAGAAACATGATATCAAGTGTAAAAGCTAAAATAAAATGTTCGAGGAATTTAATACAAACTCTCAAAAGCCTTTTTATGATGTATCAAATGCGTCATGATTATTCTCATTTAAAATGTCAAATTTTCAGTTTCAAAAATTTCAGTTTAGCTAAATTAATAAATAAAACAAAATGGATAGCATTGTTATTTGTAGTTACTTAAAAAAATGTTCCAGAAAGTAGATATCTACAGCCTTCCTCAGTCAATGGTACACCTCTGAAATACGGTGGGTGTTGCGTTAGCTTCCTTTTTCCAGCCTTATGTGCTTGAGCCTTGAACGACATGACACTTTTCAGAGATGTTACCAAATTCCAGGATATGATTTTTTTCAATACAACAGTGATAACCTTTTGCCCACGACGAAAACTTTATGTAAACTGGGTTCCAACTGGAGGCAGTGTTTCAAACCAATTCAGCCACTGCTTTGAAACATAATCCTGACTGACCAGTATAACCAATCAGGTTGTAGAAAACTAATCGTACACTCGATCTGCTTTAGAATGAGAGCGTGTTACTGAGACTGTTTTCGGAGCAGACATTCGGTTAACCTCTAGACGTACATTTCACCAGGCTTTCCTTCACTTAATATGTCCAGTCGCTGACAACCAAAAAGATTTTATTGGTAAAACATAACCTACATTTTTATTTGTCTGATTTAATCTATTGTGGGGGAGTTTTTCTTGTTTTTCAGTTGTAGGTCAAGGTTGAGAGGTCGGTGTGACACAAACCGGCAGACTCTCCGCCCACTCAAGCTCTCAACAGGCACAGCATCATGGCGGATGTTCAACAGAGCAACAACAATCACGTCTCCGTCCTTTTTTCGTTTTCTGTGTTTTCTCGACCGTCTTCTGTACCCCTCGGCTCTGGTTATGAAGTACTTATCCAGAAGTTTCTATCAATATATGGATACCAAATCGACATTCACCGCAAGTTCGTTATCCAGCTGTTTTCGGATGAGTGGGGACAATATATTGACTTGCCCAAAGGATTTGTCATATCTGAGAAATGCAAGCTACGATTGGTACCCCTACAAATAGATGTAAGCCTGATTCTTTTTAATGATCAGTTGTAATACTAGCATTCGCATTGCTAGCTGCAACAGCCATATCATATTCATCTAGCCTGTCTTGTTTTTATAAATTCCAGTTGTCCACATTAACTTGGTAATCAGGCTAACTTAAAATGCGACTTAAAATTTGTTACATCTAGAATTCATCAATCCACCTGGCTTTTGCATTTAGATAACACGCTTATTTGCTTTAAATAAGATTTGCTTAGTTGGTAAGTCAGGCTAGTTTAATTGCATAGCCCACCAGCTGCTTAGGAGCGGTCTAGTAGGTGGAAGATGATGTTTAATGGAAAGAAATAGTGAATATGCAGCTATATTAAAACAGCATAAGGAAGAGTTCATTGCTGTCCTGTCTGGCTGGCAGTTACTCTCAAACAATGTGGCATTGATTGAGGAACCAGTATTTCTTTTCGAGGAGAAGCATTCGCCCAGAAAGTTGGTGACTGGTCGAGATGAGGCTGTTGCTGTGATGATACGTCTTTATAATGTCCTTACTGTGTTACCTGAAATTTCAATAACCAAAACAACTCTAGTAACTCAACAGGGTTGTATGTCCGTGTTTCGGATGGAATTGTAAATGCCGTTCGCGATACATTATTTAGCCCTGGATTATTTGGTAACTATGGTACTGTCAGTGAACTGTAGAATATATGAAGAAATTTAAGCACATGTTGCACATGTCTAACTGACCAATTTAAAAATGTATTGATATAAAAAATATGTGGCAGTTTATGCATGTTTGTCGTATGCATGAAATATAAATGCTGGAGGGCAGGATGGTGTTGCACTGTTTATATATATACATTACACCACAGAAATTAAAATTATATGGGTGTTCTTGTTATGTGAAGTGACATAGATTTATATTGCGAAGTTACAGCCATGACATTTAAAAGCTGTAGGATTATTGCAGAATGTTTGGTATTTCTGACCAGACTAACAAAATGGGACATTTCTAATCCTGATGGGGGTTGGGGTCATTCCTGATTTGATCGAACATCTGTTTGATTATCAACATGACCCAGGGGAGGGCGGTAGCTGTTCTCATAAACACTGCACTGTTAAGTCTGAATGCTTGTGCAGCTACTGTCACTTAACTGTTGACAGGCCAGTAAATGATGGTGCTTATCATTGTTGGAATAAGAGGTTAACTTAATATGTTTGGGAGGTCTGGCTCAAAGAACATAAGAGATGAGTCATTGTCGTACTGCCAAGGATGTAGTGGCTCAGTCCGTTTACTAATCATGGGACGAGCTTCAGATTCAATGTCTTTACCTCCAGGAAACTGTCAGCCATGTCCTTTCTGATGCTGAAGTACAATTATCAACAGTACTCTGGAACTCTGCCAAGCTGTCACTTGTCATTGTACATGATGGCTGAAAATCAGTCTTGCAACACAGAGACACAATCCTGCCATGTTAGCTATCAGATCTACCAGATATGTGGCAAGTCAATGGGAAATGCCCACATGTTGCTTATACATGTATTTTTGTCAGTGAGGTTTTTTTAGTATTTATTTTACCAAAATGGTTATAGGCTTAACAGGAGTCCAAATCCTAAATTTATGAATGTTCCTCACTGAAGGTAGTTCTACCAAGGAAAAGGTTCTTTGCATTCTACTAGGTAGTGCTGTTCTTGGTCTATAGCTTTCTGTTTCTAAAAAATATTTATTCTGCTAGCAGGTTGCCAACATTATGTAACTTTTCATGTGTTATTTTCAATTTTGGAAGTTCAGTATATTGCAAGGAAACAACACAAACCCAGTTTATCCAAAACTTTAAATTATCAGTGGATGAGTTGAGGGGGAGGGGTATTTAGAATTTGATCAAGTTATATAATAACATGAGAACTGTCTGTTTACAGATTACAACCCTGGGGAACCTTGCCCCCTCCACAACAGTCTTCTTCTGCTGTGACATGCAGGAGAGGTTCCGACCAGCTATCAAATACTTTGGTGATATCATCAGTGTGGGCCAGAGACTGGTGAGCAGCGCTTATGTTTTGTTTTGTGAATGATTAGTTGATTGATTAATTCATTGTCAAGACATAAAAAATGATCTTATTTTAAACAGGGAACTATTCATATGTTTAACCTATGTTTGTCCTTGTACATAACTGAATGTCAGTGTGTGGATATGTGCCAAGGTCCAAGAGTTTCCCTCAAGTACTTCTTTAAATTGTGGAGCAGAAACTACAGCCTACAAAGTTTCCATTTGAAATGCACTTACAGTGTTTGCAGTTTGAATAAGCAGTGGTTTAGCACTCTAGCGAAATGCAGTGAGTTATTTGTTATTGTCTCATGGTTAGGTCTAATATTTCATTGTCATAATTGACTTCCCACAGAAAGCACTGATTTTTAAACTTTGTATTTTAAGGGGAAAAAAAATCAAAAAGGAAATAAGTAGATGATAAGTAAAGGATTGGATATGGAAATGGAAACTGTATACAAGCATTTTCGTATAATCAGACAGGGTGATTTGTTCTCATCACATAATTTTTTTGGTGGGGGGTGTTGAGAATGTTGAGCCTGGGGAGGAATTGATGGTACATTGCTTAGGTTATGGTTTTCAATCCCCCTCTCTGTAACAACAGCTTCAGGGGGCGCGTATTTTGGGGATCCCCATTATCGTGTCAGAGCAGTATCCCAAGGGCCTGGGCAGCACAGTGCCAGAGATGGACCTGACTGGGGCCAAGCTGGTATTTCCTAAAACAAAATTCTCCATGGTGCTCCCTGAGGTGGAAGCGGCCTTGGTAGAGCTTCCTGGACTGCGAAGTGTTGTCTTGTTTGGAGTAGAGGTATGAGAATTCTCTTTCTTTCTCTTTTTTTTTTGTCAGGGCTGATAGGTAGGTCACCCTGTAAGACGCCCTCCCAGTGTGTGGATGCCCCCAGTGGTCTGGTATGGAGTCCCTGGCCATGTCCATGGTAAATGGCTGAAAGGCCACCAATGGCAGCTGCTTTAGCTTCAGATTGGTTTGAAAATGTTTTCCTTTGAGAAACTTCCCTCTTATGACAATTCACTCCATACAAAATCTGGTGGCATTAGTGGGATGGTTCATACCAGATTTGCACTGGTGACGGCTGGGTGTGGGTGCTGTGTCCTCCACATGTCCTTGCAAAGTCCTAAGTAAGGCTAGTTCTTCCTGCCGTATCCACCATTGCATCCTATTGTAGTTGTTTATTTTCATGAGCAGTGACTTTATACTTTTAGCTTCGTCTGAACCTGGTGCTTGGCTATGAAATGTTATCTATTTTCACTTTGAGTCATTGAATACTTCTATTTTATGTGGCACGCAACTTTTGAGCTGATAGCTTGAAAAATAGCAAGAAACAAACAAATAGTACCTTAAGATACCTTGGTATATGAATAAACTGCAGATATATTAGTTGACAGGACCTCCTTCTGCTGGCGTGATTGTTGGCAGCTACAAATGAGAGTCGCGAATTTCAAAATCAGGCAACACTTATGTAAGTAACAATTTCAGTTAAGGATTAAATTCATGAGGCAGACTTTTCTCCCCAGCACAACGCAGATATTTTCATACTGACCCACATTCTGGCAAATTCTAGGAAAAAATGTACCTTTTTTGCTTTCTCAAAATGTGCTGGTGTGACAATGCACACACAGGTGCCAGGTGTGAAAGGCTCTCATGACTGCACAGCTCCACTCGCAGTTAATGTACTCGCAGTTTTAATGTTATTAGTATTTAATTACTGAAATTCCCAGATGTAATAAACATGTAGGTTGTTAAAGACTGCAGCTCCGTGTTTTGCTCCAGATGAAAAGATGAAAGGACTGGTGTTGTCACTGGAAGGATCCCCCTACAGAATGTTTTCTCAAGCCATATTCAGTCTCGATAAGCAGCATTGTGAGGGTTGATGTGAAAAGCCAAAAAATTGTCAATATCGTGCCAAACCAACAACCCAGTAATGGAGTAAAGTAAAGCTTTGTTTTTTTTTTTTAATCTGCCTCGGTTTACTTGATATATATATTAATATTGGCACCCCATATTTATTTCATGGTTTGTAGTATTTTTGCAGACAGATTTCATCTTGATGTAAGGCTTAAACTTGACTTGCTACTGCCTTCTGGTGGAGTTAAATGGAACTGTTAGAGAGCCGGGAAGATTCCATTAAATTCATATGGACAAATTCCTAACAACATTATAACTAACTCACATCTCGAGAAAATAGTGCAGTCTTTTCTCTAATACATTTATTATATAAAATATTTTTCAAGGCATATTATTTTGTCAAAGGTCCTTTAATGTTAAACAAAGATTGAGAACAGATTGAGAGGAATCATGGACCATTTGTCCAAGCATAACCTTGCAAGATGCTCTCTGCCCTGAAGTCTAAACTTATAGACTGCCGTTTTAAATTCAGATCACAGGTTTTCAGTTGGTTCAGAGACTGAGATGGCCATTCATTTTGTTTTCAAACTCATTTTGTTTTCAGTCAACCGTATCTTTGATGTTAAGGTAAGTCATTGTTGTGCTGGAGCATCCACCTGTGGCAAATTCTCAGCCTTTTGGCTGATACAGCCAGCTTAGAGGAGGGGTCGATAAATTGTTTGTACGTAAATGTTTTGTTAACCACACGTAGCCTAGTACCTTAGTGTCCATTTCACTTACACTGCAGGCCAAAAGCTGCAAGAAATATGGTGACAAATCTGTAGCTCTGTCAGTTTCCCTGATTTCTTATGCTTTCTCCATAGACTCATGTCTGCATTCAGCAGACGGCCCTGGATTTGATTGGCAGGGGTCTAGATGTGCATATCGTTGCTGATGCCACATCGTCCCGGAGCATGATGGACAGAATGTTCGCACTGGAGGTAAACTTTGGGATGGCTGCATTCAGTACAGCAAGGCCTGTGTACTCTGTCCACATATTTATCTAGGCTCTTTAACAGTTTTTGGCTTAGATAATTTTTATTTATGTAGTGCAAAATTACTCCCCACAATCAGTCAGCAATAATGTGTGTCAAAATACATAATGTTGAAGAATCATCCATTGATTGTTCTCTAAATAACATTTTTATCTGTTCAAATACTGAATTTGTCTATGGTGGACCCATAAAATAAAACCCTCACATAGAAGATGGCCTTGTAAATATCATTCCAGATTCAATACAGTCATAAATGTTTGTAAATTATGAAATACCTCATACAGCATTAAAAATACAGTATTTCTGTTCAGCCAGTCATTATAAATGCGAGGGCTTTGTCACATTTTAAGCTCTGCAGGCCCCTGGAGATATCATTAGGAAATCAGTGCTCGGAGACAACGTTTCTTAATTGGGTCCTTGGGATCCAGTGTATACACAAGAGTTGCACAAGGAATCACATCCATTTTGGGCTTCTGTGCCATGTTGGAGTTGAATTTGTTTAATCTGCCTTGTAGTTCAGATATTTTTGCTAAAATAATAGCCTTGCTTGCAGTGCAGTTCAGAATGATCATCCCATCCACTTCTGGCATGTAATTGCTATCCTATAACCAATCAGATCATCTTACTGCAGGCAGTAGACACTCATGATGATTGAAACATGAACTATACAGAGAGGAGGCATGCACTATGCTCCCATGAGCCTCCCTCCCTCTGAGAATCAGCCCAGCATAAGCTGCGCATCCCTGCTGTAGCAGTCGCTACACCAAGTGCTGTTCCCAAAGGATAAGGTGAGAGATCTGACATCTGTGGACCCAGAGATCATTAAAATCATGAGTGGCAGCTGACAGGTGTATTTTTACACCACTCACTCCAGCCTAATATAGTACTGAACCAGTACTTGTGCACACAGATAATGATCGTTTTCTCAGTAATTGGTGAAATAAAATCCAGTGCACACACTGGGTCTCCAGTACTGATGCTTTGGCTAAAATGTCCTGCAGCAGAAGTGGCTCAGAAATGGTATAGTCTAGAATGGTCTTAAAATGACTCAAATTAGTAAATTATGGAGAGCCTGAGTTGGCACAAACCCCTGAAATGGATCCACTTACCGTATGCACGTACGCATGTAAAACTGGCAGTTTATCCTCTGTTTCATCCTCCCTCTCTTCCAGCGCATGGCCAGAACTGGAATAACAATCACAACCAGCGAAGCAGTGCTCCTGCAGCTGGTGGCTGATAAGGACCACCCGAAATTCAAGGAGATTCAGAACATCATCAAAGCCAGTGCACCGGAATCTGGCCTGCTATCTAAGGTCTGAAGCCACATCTGCAGCTCCGTGGCAACCAGGGAGGGCAGGAGGGGGGTGAATATCAGTCGTCTCTAGAGTGTGCTGCTAAAGTTGTCTTTGAGATTTTATGTTGCTTAAAAGAGGGTTCCCATCTGATAAGCGTTTGGTCTTGGAAATGGTATGTAGTACCCACCACTATGTAGCAGTAGGACGCTCTTAAGTCGTGCGTTGACTCCGTCTTGACGTTGCGTGTAATGTTTTTGACATTCATGTTGAATAAATTAAAATGTTTAGACTACTAAATGTCAGACAGCAGTCTTGCATCAGCTGAATGCTGCATCTAATTACTTTGCTGTAAGCACACACACATACACACACACACACACACTTAAACATAGCATACAAACACATTGTAGGCACTCAAACTTGTAGAAAAAGTGGTCTGTTTAATTTTATTTATTAATTACTACAATGGGAAAATATCAAAAAGCACTCTCACAGACACACAAATGCAAGTTTTATTTCTGTATGGCTTTCTTGTACTGTACATTAATCCAGTTTTTTTCCTGGTTGAAGCATATAAACTGAATATATATATATATATATCATACATATGGGTTTTTATTGTGTTTGTAGCTCGTGCTGTAGCTAACGTATCCTAGGGCGCTGTATTTCTTTATGATGTTGTAAAATGATTTTCTGTTCTAAAGTAAGAAATGTGACCCTAATACATCCACATATTGTTATTATTATTAACCACCCATGTCTGTACTCCAAGCCCCCAAAGTTTGTGGAATAAACATCCCATCCCACTGGATCCACTTCTTTAGTTTTCTATCCTTGTTCTGGAGAGCCACAGGATCTGCAGGTTTTTATTTTTTTGTGAAATTCTACATTTGGTTGACACTGAAGAGACCAGGTGAAGCAAATTAGCTGTATAATCCACTGAATGAATTGAGCAATTAAGATGAGTAACAATGAAAGCCAGCAATCCCTGCAGTTCTCCAGGCCAGAGGGGAGAAACGCTGATCTGATTTGTTCACTTGATTTATTTAAGACACATTATACTTTAAAAGTGTGCAAGAAAAACTATAAAGCAGGGTATAATTAATAAATTAATTTGTGTTAAGTATGCAGGCATTGGTGAAAACCAGAAGATGCACAACGAAATAGATTGTAAGCACAGACCAAGGAAGTAACTTTTCATCAGAGATTGAAAAAAATCTCTGAAAGGAGTTGCATCAGATATCTCCCCTTTCTTTTTGATCTGCATACATATCCACATGCCTGGTCAGAGCCATGCATGACAGTAGAAGTGTACCTCTGTATTTTTGACTGTTGACTATTCTCCTACTTTTCAGGACCATGTTCCCCCAAATATGTTGTAGTAGAAAAATGCTTTGTTTGGTATTACAGCTGGTATATATATATATATGGAGCCCCCTGGATATAAGAAGGCTTAGGGTAAGGGCTAAGTCTACAGGTTGTGCCTGGGGTTCAGTGAAACACAATTAGGACTGTATTTCATTTAAAAAAAAAAAAAAACAGGGAATATTACCTTGAGTGTTTGGTGCCATTTTTATTTCAAAACTATGTGACCTCAATTTCACACAAGTAAAATGCGACAGATACTTGGAAAAAGTCTGTTTCACCCAAGGATGAAGTAAGAAATTATAGGCAATTTGTGTACTCATAGATTTATTGGCAGCATGGGTTGTATCTGACTGGTCAGTATAGTCTATTGTAAAATTTCAATCCTTTTCTTGCCAAATCTCTTGATCAGTTTCATTGCTCTCAAATTCTAGATCCATCTTGATATTTTGTCTCCATATTACAGTAAAAGGAAGAATAATTGGATTTCTAGTGTCCTGTTAATGTGAAATCAACACATAAAGTTTTTTTTTTTCTTGAAACAAAACATATCTGTAAAAGTATTAACAGTATGTATAGTTAGATAAAACTGAATACGAACCATGGAGTTACTAGGCTGGAGACAAGCAAATAGTGTTACATTAAAGTTGGTCCTGTCTTCAGGTCACACCTTTCCTGTTTCTGGGTTTTTGAGTCTCTTTGAAAAGAGGGTTTATGCCTATGAATAAAGCCAGTTTGATTGAATCCAGATGAAGCTTAAATCTTGTCTGAGGAGCTTAAACTTAAGTCTTTCCTGAGCAGACCTTGGTCAAATATGTATTTGAAATTCATAACTCTTTAGAATCCAGTAAAATTTGAAAACACTCCTATGAATCCCTTGAAATTTTCAAAGAAAAATGTTTTTCTTAAGCATGTCAGTAATCTTATGGAATTTACTATTTTGCAATGGGTTCTAAGTCATATATTTATTTGACCCAATTATGAACTTAAGTAACAAGCAAACATGTCATTTCTTTCAACTGTTGTTGGACTTGCACACCATCACAGTCACTCAATTTAAATGAGATTTGCAAGATGATTTTGTTTCTGAAATGGACAAAGGACTTCACAGCTAGTTTGTTTGGAAGCCAGAGACTGTTAGCAGATGCACAAAAGCATGCTGTGTCACTGTATCTGTTCTGTGATCCCAGTATTTGTGAGAGCACTCCAGTATCATTTAAGACCAACCGCCTATGAAGTACAGTCGCATTTTGGTGTGGTGAAAATATCATGTTTTTTTAAAGAATTGAGGTGCCTACTTAATTAATATCCAAACTGATTGTAAAGCAGCTGTTGAAGGTACTTTTTTGTTGTGACGTTTTAGATGTGTGCACTTTGTAAACTCTGGCAAATAATAAAACCACACACTCCTTTTTTGTATTTGCTGGCTTTATTAAATGTTTCTATGTACTGTACATGGTCCTCTGGTTAATTTTTTTATCATGATATTTTTGTGTTTTGTGTTGACCAGCTGATCTCAGTGGGAGTGTTACTCTCCTTATCCTTTCAGGTAAGTTAGGATCCTGCTTATTTTTACTGCACAGTCCACTAGCTAAGCTCATACATCCAATGAGGTTAGGGAAGCAGACTGTGGGAGCCTGACTGACCAATGGAGGCTTCTGCTATGGCATGAGATAGACATCTCTCTGACTGAGGTGCCTCGCTTCCAGGGCAATGTCACTCATCCATTACCTGCTGAGACTGCCAGCCCCAGACAGCACTGGCAGGGTCTGAATTTCATTCCATACTATGGAGCCCCTCCATGCTCTGGAAAAGTGCCTTAACAGGAAGAGCCACCCAGCAGCCCGACTGCAACGCTCACTGCTCACCAGCGACCCCTGGTGGTCTGTCAGATACCCACAGTGTGCTTTCACAAAGCAGCAAATGAGGTGTCCTCCTCAGACTCCCTGTGCCTTCTCAGCCTCAGCACTGTGGTGTGTGAAAAGCAGCTTCTGACAGCTTGTGTTTCGGAGGAATGTCTGTGCTATTTCTGTGCTCTCCCAAATTGTCAGATGGGGTTGTAGCAGTGAGTGTGGACGGTTATTATGACTGAGCATTCCAGATTTTAGGAAAGGGGGGATTTTCACTTAACAGTTATATAAAATAAAGCTATTAATGACAAAAAATCTAAATATGTGCTAAATTATGTCTATGTTTAAAACATTGTCATTCATTCAATGTGAAAGTAATAATCTTTGAGCCAAGCAAAGACTTACCCAAAATGTTGAAGCTGAAATCAGGTTACTGTTTCATGCAGCTTTAACGAAAGTGAAAGTGTTGTCAAACAGCCAAGTCAAATATTATTCTTGGAAACAATGGAGTGGCATAAATGTTCACACCTAGGCCCAGTGCTGCTTGTGTGCTCTGTCATCTATGACACATTGTATAACAGTGCCTCACTGTTTATTTCAAAATTAAATAAATATCAATCAAACTGCACATTTACAGAATGTAATGATTGTTAATGCATGTAAATCTAGCAAATTTACTTGAATAGTCCTGCTGTGTATCTAAAACAGCCTGCAGCTCCGTACCCATGAACTGATCCTAAAGACAACAGCCACTGAAAACTTGATCCGCCCTCTTAAACATTTTATAAACCCTGTACGCTTCTGAATAAACATGCGGTAGAAAATGTGCAATTAATGCCAGCCAAAATCCTTTTATATCTCAATGTGTGAAATCTAAATATAAGGTTAATATAAACTGTTAATAAAAAAGACAGGAAAGGTGGTCTGGTGAATGTAATAGGTGCAAAGTGGTGAGATCGTACACACAATGTTATGCTAGCTTACTTTATTTTACATCTCATCATCTGTCAAGTCACACAAAGGCCCAGATTTTAATTGCAATGTAATTTGTCTTTAATACTTGATCTTATTCTTTGGTCAAATTTTTTGCACAGTATGTTGGGCATGGTGGGTACTGAAGTAGAAATGTTGAGAAAGAAATATCAATGTCCTCATTTGAATTTTAGTGTCAACCATTTCCATTGGCATGGAGACATGGGCGTTGGTCTAGATGTTAGTTATGGACCATTATTTGGGTTGCTTCACACTTTAGGTGTTCAACAATCAGTCTGAGAGGACCGCCCACACAATGTCACTGTTATCCCTACTGCTGGGTGAAGACAGATGTATCTGTTTCTCAAATCCAAATGTTATGCACATTTGTAAAATGTTTTTTTTCCAACCACTAAAATCAAAATCATGATGTATTAGCATATCTATATATGCTAATTTTCAAATATTTTTGAACTACATTATAAATACATTAATTGAAATGTGTTCCCCTGTACAGTGACAGGGACAGGTCTTGGTTCTGGAAATAAATAATTCTCAAGACTTGAAAAGATGGCTTTTAACCAGTAGCTAATTGACACATGTCCAAGTAAGTCATTTAGAGTGGAGTTGGAATGAAGCCTAGAAATCTCTAGCTCTGGCACTGATGACTGGCTGTTGTATTTTCACTGACCTCTTTGTACTCATGTACATTAATTTGCAGTAGTAACAATCACAACTTATCAAATGCAATTGTAATGCAATTAATTATATAGATAATAGATTTCAGCTGGTTTCTTCTGGATGACATAGTTGCTGATTGCAACCAGTTGCTTTCAGGGACCAGGGTTGAGGACTTGAGGTTTTTCAAGGTTTAGCCATGTCTGCTTACTTCTGTCCCATCTATGGTATGATGAAACCAAAAATGAGTGCTGCCACATACTTGCAATCTGGTCTTTAAAGACTGCACTGTGAAATATAGACTGAATCAGGGGCCATGGTCATGAATTAATCAATATTTGTATTTTTATGTTCTCCTGAAGAGGGCAGTAGTGTCCCACTGTCAGAGATTTCTAACATGAGAGTACAGTAAAGCACCTTCTTGTTTTGTACGAGCAGGAATAATGTATGATGCTGTATATTATTTTCAGCTTCCTCATAACTAATACAAATGTTTTTTTCTATTGTTAAAATTAGAACATTGAGGTAATTTTGTACAGAACATTGTTTGTTTGTTAATTTATTTCTTGCTAAATATAATCAATGTGTCTGCTCCTCTAATCAGAGTGAAATGTCTCCCTGAATAAACAAAATGAGTGTGTTTCTTTTGAAAGCTGTCATTACATCATTTTTGCAGGTGGAATTGAAAGGTGATGCATCATATGACCAGGATGTGGAGGGAGTGTGCCTTCCCTTGAGCAGACAGATCCAGAACCATGACTTTCTCCACACTGTTCCTTGTAGAAATTGTGGGAATGCAGATTGAATGAAAGGAGGGGGGCTGGAATGGATGTGGATTTCATCTTTCATCTCAGCTGTTCTCTGAAACCACATACATATAAGGAAAAAGTTTATATACATTTATAAATATGTATATAAAACAAACTAAACCTCTACCTTGTATGGTCTCACAGGACAAAGGGTCTCTGTAAACAGGGTTGTATTGCCCAACTGTATGAAAACATGGGGTTTCTTCATCACTGTCAAAAATACCCAACAGCTCTGATATGACATTGCAAATATACATCCAAGAAACCAATAAAAACTGGAAAAAATCTATACTGAAAAAAACCTTGTCCTACATGTGGCTCAGATGTGATTCATATTGGGGTGTTGGTGTAATATGAAAAGCAGTTGCCTGGACAGTGCCTGTTCTGAGAGCTCTGCTGAAATGCGTCTGAGTTCCCTGCAACAGGAGAGCAGCTGGTGGAGACATCACATTCTGAGATTTTGAAGAAAAAATTTGGGGGAACATAAAAATGTTTCACGGTGGATGCTCTCGTGTGAAGACTTATCGTATCGAGTCAACTATGTATGTGAAATCTTAATCAGGGTCTCCGATGCATCAGATACACATCAGATTAAAGTATTTGTGTTAAGGGTTGTGTATAGCCTTCAGAACACGCAGGTTTTTAAGATTTACTGATTAAAGGCAGGGCCTGCCAGGCTCCGTATACAGCCTAAGGGATAACATACTGCAAGCTTGATAAACATGGTTTTTAAATGCTTCTTATCCTCTTATCTTCTTGCTCTGCAACCCTGGAAGCAGTGGAGAAATTACTCAGATCTGTGTTTAAAATAAAACCACCTCACATCCCAGAGTGTGACGGATTAAAGAATTCATACTTCCAGGTGCAATGTTCATTGGGGCTACAGTGACAACAATTGGACATCTGTGTTGTGGTGGAAGTGGCTGGGGTGAACAATGCATCTGCCTAGAGTTTGTGACCATGCTGCCTGCAGAGACACAAACCAAATGGACAACTTCAAAATGTGCCTGGGGTTGATGTACTACAATAAAATCTGTACTGATACATAGGAAAGATGCCAACCACCCCCCCCCACTACCCCCAGTGAAGTGGAGAAACTCACTTCAACCACAACCAATATGCAACACCCACCAAGGCAGCCATTTTGTGCCAGAACACTCACATTTAATACATTTAAGGTGGAGAGGGAGGGAATCATTGAGCCAATTATACTGGGATATGATTATGGGACCAGATGGAGAGAGCCAGATTGGGAATGTTGCCAGGACACCAGGGAACCCCCTACTCTTTACATGAAGTGCTATGGGATCTTTTATGAGCACAGTGAGTCAGGACCTTAATTTAATGTCTCATCTGAGGAATCTTCTACAGCACAGCTTGGCTGCCTTTGTGTGATCTAACGTCAGAGCCATACAGGTGTTCGCACTCTTTGAACTCCATCAGATTTTCAGTGTTGTTGCTTTGGTTCAGGGTGTTCTTTGCGTAATCTGCCTCTACTTAAGACATCACACACTGTTGACTGTATCCAAAGCCTTTGCAGACAGCTGCTATCTTACTATTACATCCAAAGCATCTCATAGTTTGAACAAGCCTTCAGGAAGGTGTAATACTTTAGGAAGTCAGTCCATGTACCACAGGCTTGTCTTTCTGGAGTATGACTTATGCCTACTACTCCGAGGTCTCACATATATAAACTCACACACAATTTACCAACAAACAGACACTTCCTCCACAGTGGGCATAAAGGCATGAAATCACCTACAGTAACTGTGAAGTGGAGACCAAGAGTGGCAAAAAAGAGAATAGAGCATGATGGCTATAAAATCACATGGGACTGATATTTTGATTTGAAGTCCATCTTTAAGGTGATTTTACAGCAAAGTTAAGTAGCATTGTGTCTTGTCTCATGCATAAACCTCCTTTTTAAGAGGCATATTGTACAAAATCCTCCTTGAAACCATTACAGCATAACCATGCTCAATCGTTACTAATGATACATTAGCAGCTTTTGTCAGCATACCTGCTATGCGGTCAGTTTTCTCTGTCCTTTTATCTGTATTTTCTGTTCCAGGTAGACACTCACAAACACTCTGAACATTTTGTAACAGCAAATAATTGTGTTCCCAGAAGTACTTCCACTGAATTTGATAGCTGCCAATTAAAGTCCTGTGAATTGTTTGGAAGATTTCTCAGTATTACCTGTCAAATAATCAAGTATTCACATGATCATTTGTTGCACTAGAGAATTTAACAGGTACAATTACAGAGGGTGAGCAGTATTAATTAATAATTAAGTCGTTTCATGTACTCATGAAGATTAGGCATCCCATTGGTCTGCTTTTATGTTTGTTTATTCCAGAGAAATTCTCTGAACAATTTACAGAACATTTGGCAGTTATCAAATTGAGTGGGATGTGTCTTTCCGGGGACACAATCCAGATACAATCAAAAGATATTTCTCCCAAGGATTCAACTTTGAAAGCCACCAGAAACTGTGATTCTGTTCCCCAAAATCCCACAAATACTTCTGAATCTAGCTCCACATGCAATTTACTTCCACACAAATTTAAAGACATCTCCTATCTATCAATGACCCCCATACATTGTACACTAAACCATTTTCTATTTTTAATAAATACATTTATAACCACCCCGCAGTACTGTAATGGAAGCTGTTCAACTGTAAAACATTCTTTGTGTTAATTTTGATGTCGCTACATATATTTTAATCCTCATTTAACTACATTCACATCACACTTCTACACTGCCATTTGAAGAGGACTAGCTGATATTTGTGGCAGTTGGAGTATGCACGTAATGACTGCAATGATAACGTTTATGGAACCTGCCTCAGTAGGATTCAAAGTTCACTAAGTCTATGTCTTTAATAATTGTGGACTTAACTATGCAATGTGAGTGAGACAGAGCCCACCATGTTTTTCCACGTCAGTTAAATGTTCACAGATATGTAGTAAGTGTTGCGTGTGTTTATTTGCTTTGTGAAAACAACTTTAAGGGCAATAAATAACAACAGGACTGTGTTTTCTTAATTTTATTCCCCATCTCTTGTCGCTTTGCTGGCAGACTGTTAGTTTCCTTGTGGAAACAGCGGGATTATTGGGGGACTTGCTATGAGGTAGATAAATTAAGAAACTACATCTTTAGAATTGGTGTTTCAGGTGTTTTCAGCATTGTACAATTTCTGCAGTGAGGGAAAAGCTTTTCCTCAAAAGCTTTTATAAATGAGAAGCAACAATGTATAGTGTGTCATATTCTTAAAAACACCTGCTGATTTCCTAAGAAGAACGATCAATTATATAGCCATACACTACGTACATTATTGCATTCAAAATTGAAGTCAACTTTTTAGTTTTTATGGAGTCAATGTTAAGGTGTGTGTCTGGTTGAGCCTGTTAAACTTACAGCAGTGCAAGGGCTTTTGCAAAGCAACTTCATGACCAAAAAAAATTGATTTCTTATTGTATAAACAACTCTATTTACATTTTATGGGGAGTCTTGAGGGATTAAGCCAGTGTACATGAGGAGCACTGGAGCTGAAATGTGCACACTCTTCTGAAGAGAGGCCACACAGTACTACAAGTGAGCTTGCTCCATTAGGAGTAAGGGTTGGCATATCTCCCATCGCACATGCATGCAAACAATGGTCTCATAAATATTTTTTGGACTTGATGGAAATGAACAAGATAATGGAATTCAATTAGGTTTAAGTCAAGAGACTGAGATAGCCATTGTGAAACTTGTTTTACTTTCAATCAATCATTCCTGTGTTGATTTTGAGATATGTTTGGGGTCATTGTTGTGCTGGAAGGTCCACCTGTGGCCAAGTCTCCTGGCTGAAGAAAAATGTCCAGATACTTAATAGAGTTTATGTTTCCATTGACCTTGACAAGAACCCCAGGATCAGTGACAGCAAAACAGCCCCATAGTCCACCACTATAACTCACAAAAGGTATGATTCCATTTTTTTGTATCAATGCCTCCCCAGAGCAAAATGTATTGATAGTGAACACGGAGGGCCAAACTGTTCAGGTTTGGTCTTCGGGGACATCAGTACCCCATGCCAATGGTATTTGACAAACTCTGGACACTTCAGTTTATTTGTTGCTGTCAGAAAGGGCTCTTTTCTGGCTTTCTTCCTTCATTTTTGAAATCA
This sequence comes from Albula goreensis, assembly GCA_022829145.1. NCBI lineage: Eukaryota > Metazoa > Chordata > Actinopteri > Albuliformes > Albulidae > Albula > Albula goreensis. Next base: position 55,797,171 of record CM040741.1, on the reverse strand, counting down.
GTTTCTAACCCTGATTTTCACAGCTTTTCTCAATTTCATAATGCCTCGTCATATTTGTAGTTGAGCCGCATTGCTGCAATGTCCTCTGAAAATTTGGGAGAGTGCAAACAAGGACACTTGGGCAAATTATGTTTTGCCTGGCAGGATTTTCATCACTGTTGCTGGCGCAGTCATAATCCAGAGCCAGACAGTGGGGCCCCATCCATGCCCTGGAGCACTTTCCTTGTGGGATGAGCCACCCAGCATGCCCTGGTCCTGCTCATCTATTAAATACATGCATAACCTCCCTGTAAAAGTGCTGTTAAATTAGCTTTTGCTAATGGGCAGTGATGAAATATTTACAGACGTTAAAACTATAGGCGCTTCAAATGTGACATGAGTCACTAATGTTGCATTCTTTAGGGTTCAATCTGAACTTGATTTATTCCAGTCAAATCTGGTATATGTGTACACCACTAAAAAATGCAAAATATTTCTTTGTGACAATATCTGGGGGTCTGCTCTGATAAATTGAACAGAATCAAATTGTCACCGTGAGCCTATTTTGGCCAGAATGTTACGTTTTTAAAGATTCCCTGATGAAAAACAAAGGTGATTGGATTGGAGAATTGACTGGAGGAATTCCAGTGTATTGTCTAATCTGTGGAGTTTTCCTGCGTGATTAAAAAAGTCAATTCCGTTTGTTTGTCCAGGGAAATTCAGTGGGGTGGAGTAAGCACAAATGTGCTCATTGCCTCCCGCAACTGGCAGATTTCTCGGTCTCTTAGAAAAACACATGGTATATTTAGATAAACATGTCATGCGACATCTCAAGCGTTCATTCATATTTCAGTTCCACTCCACTTACTCACATTATTCATCATGTGATAGATGTCACTTGCTGAAAGTACCAACTAGGAAATAACATTTTGCTGTGCTATGAATTATGCTTTTTGTGCATGATTTCAGTGCACTCTCAAATAGATGGAAATAACTGGCCAATGTTCTCTGGTAGAGGTCATTACCTTTAAGACGGGGTAGAGTGGCAGCTTTTGTAGAGCAATTTATGAATTTCTGTAAGGGCTGCATGCTGTACGTGAGTAATTGCAGGCGGCTGTAGAGAGCAATTGAGGCAAGTGCCAAGACATTTATTCATAAAAAATCACAATTTTCCACAAGACGTTTCAGTTTTAGTGGGTTTTCCCACTAATCGTCACTAAATAGAAATTGCAGGAAGTTGCTATTTTAATGTTGGAAGAGTTCTCTCCCTCAGCTTATACCGCATCATTTGAGGGAAAAAAATTGACGTAGCATGCAGTCACAAAGCCACAAAGAGTGTCATCGACTGTTGGAGGGCGTATCCCTCAGGCAACGCATTGGTAAATCTGCGCTCTCTAACTCCACTGAGTAGCCTCCAGGTGTTTCTTTATTGCTGTCCCACTGGCTGAAATGCTGAAAAGAGGAATCCGCCCCCTGGGTCTCAGTGTTAGCTGATATCTCCCAGAGAAAATACCACGTACGTACAGAACAGCCATGACTGCAATGCTTTAAATTGTGTGTGGGACATCTGATTCCCCTCTGTGTGTCCGTCAGGTATCATAAAAATCACCACCCTCTTAAAGCTTTACCTTTCTCCATCTGTGCGAAGACATTCTTTCAGAACAATTAAGTCTGCTCATTCTCCAGCTATTGACACACACAGGATCTTGGTATGCAATAAGAATTTAAGCTGCATGTATATATATATATAATAGCCCACTCAATAAGCCATTGGGGAGAGTCAAAGTCTCTAAGAGCAAAACATTACAGCAGACGTATGCCTATTAGGAGAACGCTTATGTAGAAATATGACGGTTTCAACAAAGAGGGAAAAATGCAAGAACAAGGTTTTCTATCTCCTTATTCATATCTTATCACGCACCCAAAGATTCCAGGCTTGCTGTAAGATGGAAGCTCTTACTCAAAGGCCCTGAAATATTACTGTTATGCTTTATTATCTACTTGGCACATTAGCCTTACAAAAGGAGAGTTTCACTGCTTGTAGAGCATAGTAACCAATCTAAAACTTTAAAATTCAATCCATAAAAATTATGTAAGTAAATTCATGAAAACGCTTACCCAACACATCCAGCATTTACAGTGCTGGAAATTAAATAATTAGGCATTATTTCAGCAATTACATTCTATTAAGCCTGTTCGTAAATTGATAGCATTAGTAAGAAATTTCCTTAAATGCTGGTAGGAGTAGCTGCCAAGGACTGCATAAAGACTAAAAACTGGAATATTATGAAACATCAATTCCAGTTTGATGGGCATAAGTGAACAAGGCTGATGATGGATGATTTGACTGTCATCTAGGTGTGTTATCTTGCAATTTTATAATATCTTTGACTATCCAAGATGTTTCATTTAATTATTAAATTCAATTTTATCATCAAGTGCATACTTAATACACTTACCAGCATTCTTAAACATACTTGTTGAGCAGGTCTGTATCGATTGTTTTAACTGAGTGCATATGTTTTGTTTAATCAGCCAAAGGATTTGAATCTTACTGGAAATACCCAAACTAAGATGTGAAAAGTAAATATGTTTTTAGTTTTTTGCACTGTGTTTCCATCAATGAATTTCAAAATTAGGAATGTTTTTGGAATTAGAAATCTTTTCAGAGCAGCCATCTTAGAAAACTACTTTGAACATAGCTAGTGTATAGGCTATGATGGGCCATGTTTTTTTCAGTAACTTTTTATTGGCTCTGTTGTTTCATAGTAATTTGCTTTTATTTGACTGATTTACTGTACCTTGCCTTCTGACTTTTTAAGAGACCATTTGAATCCTCAGCAAACCCACCTGACCTGAAAAGAAGTGTGTACATGTAGAGTGAAGAGTGTTGCAGTTAGTTGAGCTGAGTGTGTGCAGGTTTGGCCTTCCAGCGCATGACTCATGGGTGAATATTTCATCAGGCCAAAGCTTGGAAACCCTCTGCACAGTCCAACATTTCATCATACTTCAATACTGGAAACATGGAATATTGAAAATGTGCAACAGACCATTGTTGTTTAACAGAGCAGTGATTTCCGAAAATGTGCTCCAGTCAATGCAACAAATGTAGCATGTCCTCTTTACCAGTCACTTCCACATCAAACCAGAAAATTAAGTGCCTTTACTCACACAGAAATGACTTTTTACAATTCCACAGTTATGCTTGAACAATGGCACAATTAATGCATGATAGATTTCACATAATAGCAACCTGTATGTTTATGTACATATGCATTTGGAAAGCACAATTGCTCAGAGGTTGTTATCATTTAATGACATGTCATTATTGACATGCGTCTGTATAAATTGTGTTCTTCTGACAGAATCAAAATGTTGAGTTATCAGCTGAGAGAATTAAGAACAGAATATTGATGTACCTTATTTTCAGATTTATGTACATTATTTTCCGTTCTCCTTCACAGGAAATGAAATAATGAAAGTAAAGTGGTCACAAGTGTTTATTGAGGAAGCGGTCAAACACCAGCCAGAAAGAGCTGTGTGAATGTGCAGTTGATGAGACTTAAGCTCTCCCTCTGGAGTTTGAGAGGGCAGCCCACAGATACGCAAACCGTTCATCCTTTTTCCATTTTCTTTGAAGTTATAGAATCTATAAACTTTTATTATGAATATGTGCGCTTCTGTTGGATTATAACCCAATGTGTTTTCAATAACATACTTGAATTGTGTGCTATTTTTCATGTATATACAGTAACTGGATCACGCATGGGCAAGGAAAAGAAAAACAAGGGATTTTATTATGTGTGGTTCACCCCATGTGTTTGAGGCTGCTCGTTTTAAGGGAGAGCACTCATGTTCAATTAAATATAGGCTTAAACCAAATGTCTTATTTTCCCGCCTACATTCTCAAGAAATCAATCCTTATGGGCAGGGCAGCACCTGCTATTAATTAAAAATCATTTGTTTACCTTATTTTCATCATGTTTTAGTGATGAGGAGGGTAAAGCATCTTTACTAGTTAGATGCTGGGCACTGTTAGACTTTATTAATCAAGTGAAGCTGAGCCACCACCCCCAGCCACCTCTTCCCACCTGATATATGATACATTATCCAATACCATGGAAAGAAAAAAATAGCCCACAAATATAATAATGTAAAGAAGAAATTAGTCCCCTTAAATGTGTTATGCTGTCACAAACTGGTGGTTTGAGGGCAGACTGAATAAAGGCTGTGATCATAAACCAGTGATGTTTCCCCAGAGATATTTCAGTGTATTCAAAATGAATTAACAGCTAAGAAAAAGGAAAATCTTAAATTGTGTTGCTGCCATTCTTATTTAATACAGGATACCAACATCAATGGTTATTGTTTTGTTTAGACCACATTTGAAAGAAAAAAAAAATACATATATATAAAACAGTATAGGCGGTTCTAAATATTTCTTCAAGAGGGACAAATAGTGTGTCACGATAATGGATCTGTGGTATTTATTTAGCTGTTTTCTTGGCTTGTTTTGAAACCCCAGTGTATGCCTAAAAGTTGGAGCCACACAACAGCTGTGTTATTGAAAATCCCTAGACCAATGCAGTGTTGTAAAGAGAAAACCATGTATATCAGATTAGGACAAAAAATCCCTTATCTTAGACCTCCGTCAGACTCCTCCTCAGTGTCACACAGCTAAAACATTGCCAGATGAGAAATATTTGAACAGAAAGTCAGATACATGTCGCAATGTAACCCTTGTATTGCTCCTGTAAATTTAAAAAAAAAACCCACCATATATATTTTTCACATTATGATGAGCAATTATGTCAAATTGAATTGCATTTCCTTTTTAAACATTTTAGTGTGTTTGTGTCAAAAGCGGCAGTAAGTTATAGTGTCAGCCTAATTTATGTTTATCTGATGTATTAGCATTTGGAACGTAGCTTGCAAGCTTGTTTCAAAACTGAGTTACAATAACATTTTGATAGCAATATGGATGGCTTTATATAGTCCGGATAATATCATTCCCAATTCACATTTCCCACTTGCCTGGGAATTCTTCAATGGATTTATCTATTTTAGGCTTTCTTATTATTGAATTTCCAGCCATTTTCTTGGTACATGTTTAGAATCACTTGACATCAATGTAGGTACTTGTCTGGTAAGTTTTTAAGCTGTGATGTGATTAGACACTAGTTTTTCAGTGTAGAAGGAACAATAACTTTTATTTTACTATAATTACAACTTCCTAATAATTGTAATCACAACTTTATTTTGAACTTTTTAAAAGTTCAAACAGCTCATATGTACAACACATACACATGTTAAATACAGTATGTATATGTACATAATTTAAAAATGAACTAGGAACCCTGTAGTTCTCAGGTCACGACCTGCTTACAGTTCACCACCAAAGGACTGCTAGTGGTGATCTGAGCTGTGAGACAATCCAAACAACCAAACAAAACAAAGATCTGACTGGACATGTGATCTGAACTATCATCTCTGCCCGGAACCACCTGGCAGACTGCAGTATGCGAAGGCACTTTGGGCTGGTGTTCTGTTTCTCTGTGACGTCAACGGACAGCCCGATCGGTACGACCCCTCCCTTCCACCTGTCTGCTGCCGTCCTCCCACTCTCTGATCTCTTCCGGACAGGTTCGTCAGCAGTAACCCTAGAGCTCACAGTGGAGACCCCCTTTGGTCCACATGGAGAAACTCCACCAGCAGAACAGCTGTCTCTTACCACAATGTTGTCCCTCATCCAATCCCTTATCACTTCCCGTGCCTCTGCATTCACTGCAGTTCATCAGTCCCCAGAGGATTCGTTACTTTTTAGAACCACTTTAATGGGCCCTATGTTGTTCCCTGAGATATTTGTTTGGGTTGGATGTGTAACAAGCACACACTTAGCAACAGGCAGTACACACACACATCCAAACATACTCCGCCCTGAGTTTCAGTTTTCCCTGAGATTAAAAATGATTGGATGACTCAATATGAAGTTAGATATTGTAGCTTTAAAGTCTGTAAAACGAATGAATGAATCTAAATTTAGATCAGGAAACTGTCTCATCCACTTCTACTGCCATCACTTGTGGCTGACAAGAGCCTGTGGTAAATAAATAACCTGAGTTACTATTAAAAACAGTATCGACCAACTTACAACTGCATAAATATGTCAGCAATGAAGCATAGTTGTCTAGAAAGAGTTCTCTTTAAACATTTGAGAATGGCCACATGATTTTTGGCAGTGATTTATGGAATCCACACTGCCAAAACTCAAAAGAGATAAAAAAAACTCTCTACTTCCCCGTCTCCTAACATGTTAGTGTAGATCTCAGTACTTGCATTTTGAGCACGAATAATTAATTGCACAAAAAATATATATACATTGTATATAACATTTATAATGTATACAATGGACATAGATTGATATCTGTTAAAGAAAGTTATAGAACACACTGTCCCCTGTTGCCCTCATAGCTGGTTTCACTACATTTAGAGGGTATGATTGCAACCAAATGCTTTTTGCAGTTATTGATTGGTTTCTCATTGTGCCGTGGAGCACTTTTGGCCCAGTCCACCATGCAGAACTCAGTGACATTTGTGGATTTTCATGCATAAATTGGTCATTTTAGATCCAGCCACAATATCTCAATAGGGTTTAGGTCTGGACTTTTACTAGGCCATTACGAAATTACATTTATTGTTCTCCAACCAATCATATCTAGACTTGCTTGTGAGTTTTGGATCGCTGTCGTGCTGCATGACCCAGCTGTCCCTCATCCGTGCACAGATGGATGAATTCTCCTGTAGCAGTCAGATTCATAGTTCCTTCAGTGATGGCAAGTGTCCCAGATTTTGATGCAGCAAAGCATCCCCAAACCATAACACTAAAACCACTGTGCTAAATCGTTGGTAAGAGGTTGTTACATTGAGTGCAATGCCAGAAATAACGGGACCCAAATGTTGAACAAAGAGCTCCGCTTGGGCTTGTCTGTCCATAGAACATTGTTACAGAACTCACGAGGATCCTCCAGGTGCTTTTTGATAAAACTTAGAAGAACAGTCATGTTCTTCTCAATGAGCAGTGTTTTCTGCAACCTCTGTTCCTCAGTCATGAACACTGAACTTAGTTAAGGTGAAAGAGGCATGGCCATCCCTGTTTGCTGTTCAAGCATTCTTTGTGACTCCCTGGATGATTTTATGCCTTTCTCTTGGTGAGATTTTGGCAGGGCGGCCACTCCAGGGACTATTTACCACTGTCTCAAGCTTTCCACTTTTGGACAACATGGCTCTGTCTGCGGCTTGGTTGAGCCCTGCAGCCTTAGAAAGCACTTTGTAAACCATTCCAGACTGATAGACATCAATACATTTTTTTCTGGTAAGGGCCAGAATTAATCACATTTATATGGAGTAGTGCTGATTCAAATCAGGCCTGATTGTTTATTAAACTATCCAAACAGCTGAACCTAATTATAATCTTAAATACGTCCTTTTTACTCAGTTGAGTTATCAAGGAGGGTAATAACATTTTCATAAATGAAAACGACATGATTGCAATTAAAAAGGTTAATTTAGACTGTTATTTTGGGTTCTAACTGGTGGTTATATCTTTTTTTAACATGTGAGTTACTTCCTCAATGGTAAATTCCCCTGGAGATTCCACCATTTTGTTACAATCCATTCATATCATATCATCTGAAGCCTTACGTATTTACAGGATGCACAGCTACAATTTTAGCATTTATGCATCACATAGGAGAAATAAGAGCCTATATTGAATACCTGCCTGAATACATTTTCTACACTAATTCCACTATAATTTTCCATATATCTTTATGTAGTCATTCTTACCCTGTTTAATCTACCTCAGAGTGTTTTACTACTTATTCTTGCAGTATTGCATCTCTGCTCCATCCATTATCTCGCTTGTAACTGGTTAGCCTGCAATCACATCTTCAAAATGTTCTCCTATGTAATCTTTCCATCTTTTCAGCTCGTCGTCCATCTCTGAGACAAACCCTCTGCAGTTTCCTCAGCTCAGCCATTCATCATCTGCCTCCTTCTCTCATCCTGCTCTCTGCTGCATGACCCTGATTATATAACCATGCTTCCTTTTTGTTGCACTCCTGCTCTTCACTGTTTGTACAATTTTTGTACACATTTCCCCAATGTCTACATATCCTTCCTTTCTGTTGGTGCTAAAATCTGTGTTTTTTTTGCCATCGCTATTGGTTTAAAAAATCTGGCCGATTTATCTATCATTATCTATCCATGTCTGATTTTGGTGTCTGGTACACTGCAGCCTGGATTCATTCAACAATCAAAAATTCACAAGTAAATACAAATGTTTGATATTTTCCTCACAAACATATTTTGGCAAAGTCATTTTGTGGATCGCTGAAATTTCCAAAGTATTTCAGAAGAAAAAATACCAACACTTGAATTTAATTGTAAGTCAAAGTTAAGAACAAATGTTGATTGAAACCAGACCTGTACTTGATCAGTTCAGTTTTGTATATTGATTTTATGTGGGATTTTTTTGTACTGCATTTTGAAATCTGCTGTTCTAGTATGTTCTTATGTCACTGCTATTTCACCCACTGGGAGCATTCTACTTGAAACACCTGTAATTCTCTGACATATTCACCTGCATGGAAGTGATTTTTTTCCAACACATCATGTAATTGAGTGGAATACAGGAGATCCCAGCTGAAGGAGATGTGCTTCCTTGCTGATGACAGCTGATAGCTTGCAGGCAACTGATGTATGGCTATGGAGACTGTGTACCTGAGGAACCTCAGCCAACCCTCAGGTGGATCAATTCCATGCATGTCCATCCACTGTGGTTTCCCAGCCCATAGTCTATATCTACACTATAAGCATGCTTTACATAGGTCATACCCATTTTAACAGTTTAGAAAGCCTTACACTGTGTGTGATTTCGACCTCTTGCTTATATTTTCTCTTAATTCTATGCTGGTTATTTGCGCTCTGTGTTTTTGATTGTAGTTTCCTCTTGAATATCTTCTTAAGGTGACTTGGAACGAATTGCAGTCAGCTCCTGGCTGCTGAATTTCCCTGAACCTTAGACTAAGGCTTTCTGGATCACTCGCTTATGGAAGTGTAATCTATTTGGTTCTGTGTGTTTGTTCTTTGCTCCCCCAGTGTCTGCAAATGCCTTGGGTGTGCCCTAAATGTTATGTTTTCTGTTATTTGACTTTTCTGAATATTTCTCCAACATCTCTGGCCAAAACAATATGCTTGTTGCGAATACAGAAGGTTATTGTATTACTTGTTGAATTATACAGTAAGAGACATTTACACATTTGAGTAAGCATTTGGGCTGTGTATAGACAACATGCCAGGGATTGTCAGTATTTCAATCACAACATGCAAACTAATACATTTTCTCTGGCAAGTGAAGAACATTTGAAAGAATGGAAACACTTTTATGACTTTTGTACAGCAGATTGTCTTTTACTATGAAACCATTAGCTCTTCATCTCTGGGAAATGTTTTCTTGTTTTTGATTGTTTGCCTTTAATGCCAAAATGGAGAGTATCAGTGATACTTGGATCAGTGAAAAACATTCCCTTTCCAGTTTTGAGAAACATTAATGTGTGTGTTTGCATGGACACAAACATGGTCACACACACACACCCAGTGGTGTATGAAAAGCGTTTGGGAAATGCAGCCAGGGAGAAGTAAATCATATCACAGTCTCATGCTGTAATTTGTGCTTTGAGAGGTGACGGAATGTCTTAGTGGGAGGGAAGGAGGATGATGATGTCACAGTTAAAAATAAGCAAACCTTCGAGAGCCCAGGAGAAGGGGAAAGGGACAACATGGATGCAGAGGAGACATGCACCAACCGATCCTGAGTTTCAGGCGATGGGGAATTATGTAATAACTTCATTGTTTTATTTTTTTGTAAAATCCAAAATATTGCTATGTATAACAAAATTTAAAATGTAATAATTATTTGTAAGGGTGCCATTTATTTTTATATTTCCTTTGTGTTAAGACCTTTTAAGATGTAATGCATTCCATTGCATTTGAAATGCATAAATATGGTACTTCTGAAAGCCACCCAAAATAAAATTCTGAAATTCACTGAACAATCCTAATCTACTGCAACTTTTTTGTGAAATATTTCAAAACTAAAGTGTAGCATTGCGTATCATATACAATCAAGCAATGCCATGGCTCATGGTCAAAGTCCACGGATGGTCTGCATATGTGGACTCATATTCACCATGGCTAACCACAGCTCATACCCCACACAAACCCCTTCACCAATCCCATCACATTCATATTCCAGGTGTGCCTGGCTGCAAATGACATTACAAAACAGTGTGTTTTTTTTTGTATGGCCCACTCTGTTGGTTTTATGGTTCTGCCCCTGCAGGGACTATAGGGACAGGAAAGCAGATGCGGCAGTTAAGGGTGTCTTCTCATAGGGTGCATAGCCCAAAATGAGCAAAAACAAACATTTACAGACTTTCTTTGATACTTTTCTGAGAAAACAGACATTCCACTCTGGTCTTAAGGGGAAATATGATAAATACCAATATTTTGGCCAGAATTATTAGAAGTAAATGGCTTAAAATGTTCTGTTCAGTTCCTTGAGCATGCTTTGAGGAGTCCTTTTTCTATGGTGAAACAGACTTGTTTCTCTTTTTCTCAATATTATTATCAGCTAATATTCATCATGGTAGTTAATATTATTGGTTGACACTTGCGCTGTTAGGGTCGTAGGACTACAGGTATGTCCTCTGGGGTTCTGGTGCACTTCTATTCCTCATCTACATACACATATAATTAAAAAAAATATGTGTTTGTATATACAGTGGACCCATAGAAAGAGTTACACAAAAGAATCTGATTGGAATGGTTCTTAACTACAAAGGTTCAGGAACTCCGAAAGTGATGTCAAAATACCGTAAAGAACTGGAATTAAATACTTTTATTATTTGAAACAGTTACTTATTTTGAAGTGAAAATTACTTCAAATGGATTGCATTCTTGGATACATCTACAAGAAAGGTCTCAACACACAGGTTACCTCACTTGAATGGTTAAGCAGTTATTCTACAAAATAAACTTTAGAATCCCATCCTCAAAACAATAAGGGCATGGAACAGAGCTGCCACCTGGCAACTACTCATAAACAAGGCTCCAATATAATGAACAACACTGCACATCCTGGCATTATTAGGGTGGTCATACACCTTAAAAAATTGAATTGTTCTGTAATGAATTAAAGAAAATTGCCATTTTTCACACTTGTGATTTCCAACCTGCTGTCATTACTGAGTTTGCAGTGTTGTTTATGTATAATTCAATACCTATTGAGAAAGTTACTGCACAATAATTTACAATTGGTGCACATTATACCCCCTGTGGAATAGCATTGAGCAAGAAATGTGAAGATGCCATTATTCACAAAGTGTGGACAGCCATTTTTGTCCAAGATATGTTGTAATTGGCCTACAACCCAATAGATAACAGCTGATAGAATCTCCAAGTGAAGCTTTGTTGAACTGGTCCTAACTATTGTTTGAATACTGAAGGGAAATTCTGGCCAAGGCAGTATTCCATCCTTCTGCATTTTTTAATGGCAAAAACCTCTCCTGGAGTGATTCAATGAGTGTCTGTTTGATCTGGAGATGGTTAACACCCATTTTATTTCATTACAGATCCACAATGTGGCATAACCTTTGAAATACAGCATGAAATTCACCAATATTTTCTTTGAGTGAATGTAAGAGAAGCAAAGCTTGCAAATAATGCCATGAGAAAATCTGTTAGTGGTTCTGTGAGTGCAACTTATGAATTAAAGTGTTAGAAAGCTTAAAGAGGAAAGAGTGGCCATTGAGTAACATCAGTTAAAATGACCTAATAATTGCTTGAGAGGTCAGAAAAACCCGGCTGATAGCCAGAAAACATGAGAGTGCCTGGGTTCAGAGACTAGTACAATTATAAATGCAAGGACATTAGATCATGTGTCCGCACCCAGTTCTCAAGAAAAGTTCACACAGTGAAGATTGTCATTGCAAAAACAAGCCTTATCCAGCTGAACCCAACTTTGCAACAGATATGAAAAGGAGTTTTTCTGAGGTAAGCCCATCTGAACTAAGCTGTGTCCCATTTTGCTGGCATGTTTTTGTATAATTTCCTGCTACTTATTAATTCATGCAACTGTGTGTGTGCAAGCTAATACAAGGCAGTTGCTACTTACAATGCAAACCATGTGAGTGATATTGCTGTAGGTGCCACTTTGTTATTCATAGTTAGTTTATAATGAATGAAATATTATAGTGAGATTCATGGTCCATTAATTATGACTCTTTTCCCCATTTTTCACATGGTATGGAATCACTTTTATATGGAACAGTATAGATACCAAAATGTGCAGATGCATCTAGAACATCTGTTGTCCTGTACCCACACTGAACTAATCACTACATGGAGGTTTTTAAAATGTTGTGGGTGGAACATGTACATGGCAGCAGCGCCACAGGAGAGATTTTTGATGTGGGGGGCAAATTGTGAGCAAAAGGTCTCAGCTTTTAAGCTTATACAATATATTTTTTTTTCTCAAAAATGGATCAGGGTCCCTATGAAACTGGGGGGTGGGTGTTTTCCCCGTCCCCCATCCCCCTCCATCTGCACCCCTGTATGGCAGTAATTCTGCCTCTGCTGATATGGAATAATAGCTGTGATTAATTTATTTTAAAAAGGAAAATTAATGACAAAAAATCCCCAAATTTTTTTTCTGAGGGAGGGCATTGCCCTTGCACTCTCCACTGACCAGCTGTCACTGACAAAAAGTAAACCTTAACGTTTTCTATCAGAAGTGCATTCATGTTGTTCCATTGGGACCTATGCTGGGTAGCTGTCTTAAAAGCCTATCATAGCTTGTGGCTACTGTAGACATCTGTGAGCACCAAAAATGTGATTACTAGTCTAAGGAAATGAAACATGTACAGAAAGTCAGTCATCTGGAGGATGCAAGATCAATTGTTTTCTAGTAATCACAGGGCTGTTTTACACGATTCCACTCTTCCAATGTTTTCTAAGACTACCACTACAGGAACAGAACATGCCTTCACTGCTCACCCCTCACTACAATCGCAAACTTTTCTCAGGGCAGAAACCGATGCCTCAATGCTCCACAGAAAGCATTTTCACGCCCTAATAAAGTCAAATCAGGACACAATGGTTACTGACCTGCGTGGGAGAGCTCTTTTAGCCATGAATGATATCATTTTCACTTCTTCTGTGACTGTGCTCTATATTTCAAGGCCAAACATGTCTGATATTCCCAGTAAACAGTGTTCTTTTAAAAACTCCCAGCATGCTTTTTTGTCTTGTGTTTACAGTCATCCGGAACTCCCAAATCTCCTGCTTGAGTGTGTTTTGAGGCTGCTGAATGTGGGAGTCTCCACTTCCGCACCTTCAGTAGCCCTCAAACTCATTCACCTCTGCCACCAGCGACATTTTTCATTCTGACTTCAATAATTTTTCCTTCCACAAAGAAAACATGCTGCAACAAAGCATGTGCCACAGTTCCAAATGCCTCTATTTGCATTTTATGATGAAAGAAGTCTCACATCATGTTTTATTTCCAAAACTTTCATTTTCTGCTTTGTGCATTATACAGATGAATAATGAGATCCATTTTGAGGATACTTAAAACCCGTCCTGTATACTTTGTTTTCTTTCTTTACAGTAGCAGTTATGGGCTCAAACTTCCACAAAAAATAGTTCAGTCATGACTACAGATCTTACAAGTCTAAACACCATGATTAAGCTAATAAAAGACTCAATAAGATTTGAGGAATTAAGTGATTTCATTTCATAAAAATGCATAAAAATATAATGCAATGTCAGAAAACAAATCATTGCTCTGACCCGTCTTCATTCTGGCAGTATACCTGGACTTTTAGTTCTTGAGCTGAACTTGATGTCATAATACGAATACTTATATGAATACTAATAATACCAATAATACTAATACTAATAATAATAAAATAGATTTTAAAAATAAAAATACACCTGTCTAAATTATTTTATTGAAAATAACGTTGTTGGGATAAATCTGGTTCTTGTCTATCTTTTGAAACTGACAGCACATCTGTGCCTATGTCAGAGCTGGCCCTCCCACTCAAACCAGCTGACTGATCTGACTAACGTTTGGTTTGGATACTCCTGGCCCGAGTGCCTCTTTACATTTGACTGTACAGATTCCTTTAAAGTCAGCAAGCACCTTTAAAGCCTGGGTTTTAAAAAATCCTGGACCCTGCTCATTAAACTTTGAGAGATAACACAGTGAGGAATATAACCATGCCATTAATTTCCCTCAGTTAAGTAACATACATAAAAATCATTAAAACAGAGCTGAGTGACATTGTAAAGTCAGTCATCTGCTCACCAGGGGGAAATGCAGGGGTTTCAAAAGAATTCCATAATGGCTTAAGCAGCCGCACACGAGTCATGGAGCCTTGCTATTTAGATGTGTTTTAAAAACGCGCATGCCATAGGAGGGGCCCGACCCTTTGAAGGTAACCTCGTTTTGTTGACCCAGATTCATTACCGGCAGGCGGACAATGCTGCGGTTATCCCCCCACGGTCCGCCCCCCTCGTCTGCAAACAGAGCAGACTCCCTGTGCCTGACAGGGTTTGGGGCCTCACAGAGCTCCCCAAAATGGGGTCATTGACTGGGTCAGGTGTTGGTCACCAGAGTGGCCTGCTCTTTTCTCTGCCAGCTGGAGGGACACGCTTACAGAAGGAGGAGGGGCATGGCTGCATGGTGAATTTACAGTGTCAGTTCATGGCAAATGCCAGGCCATGGTGAAAGGAACATGTCCCACTTTTGTCAGAGCCATGAGAATACTTGTACAAATCATATTGGATGGTATTCAAATAAAATTTGCTGCAGGTTAGCATCAGCATTTTCATGTATATAAAACATTTGTTGCTAATGAAAAGTTAAAAAGCTGGTTGATTTCCAGAGCTGTGTTCAGAATTGTCCCAAACTGTTCTTCACTGACAAATTACATCATCCCCAGGGCATTCAGGTGGTAACCAAAAATCTCTCAGTCAGGCTTGTACTCTGAGTGGTATCCCCTGTAACATTCTGAAGATACTCCTTCAGCTTATGTATGCATTGTTCTTATATCTCTACTTGCATGTTTTCCTCCCTTATATATTCAAATATGTATCTGAAATGATTTAATTTCATAATGTTGTGGTACAACTGAAAAACACACCTCCAGATGTTACAAACCAACATGAACAATCAAATGAAAAAAACAAATTGTGCTGTATATTGGAGAAAAATGTCTCTTTTAAAATGGACTAGAACATTTGTAAGAATTTTACATTTGTCTAAAGTTATATGTTGGGCTTCAATCATATGTCTGTGTTTTCTTTAAGGGCATATGCAATTCAATCAAAACCGTCTTTACATCACAACAGCATTTTCCTTGAGTAGTTAATATTTTACTAGAGGCAGACAAACATGTCCTTTGGAATTTGTTGTTTTCATTCTAAAACAGTACAGCACATGCCCTTGAAGGGGCTAAATGTATTTGATTGAATCTATTCCAAATTCTTTCAGATTAAGCATTTAACCAACATCTGTTCTACAAATCCTTCATATGGACATCCATCAGATGATCAAATTCAGGGTTACCCTGTGCGGATAAGCCAATAAGAGAAGGCTGAAAAGAAAAGGGCGACTTTTGAGCTTTCAGCAATGCAAGCTGCCATACTCCGCCACATGCTGCAAGACTTTAATTGGTCTTCTGGTTGTCAACTGTTCATGGACAATGAGCGCTGTGGAGTGTTCAAAAACATCTTCCCCTTGTAAATGTCAGCATAAATAATGATAAAGAAATAAAGTGTTGGCACTGGGGAAGTGTTCTCCCGCAGGAGAACAGTGTTTTATAAGGAAACTGCTATATGGCCTTCCGCCGAGCTGAGTAAAATCACTTTACACTTAACCCTGCTGTAAATTGTTAAAAGCCAATGACTTTTTCACAACACTGAAAAGAAATTGCAGAGTTTCATGGTAATAATTTTAGGCTTAAATATTTAAGGGTCACAAACTAGCAAGATGTTGGCTGAGTAGGCATCATAATCATCTTGAGGGTGCTATATTTAAGCAGTTGTAGCTGTTGTATCTACAAACACAAATCAATCAATTTCATATTTTTAAAAACGAGTTAAAGCATTAACTAAAATCAATGTCATTTTATTTATTTTTCTGCTAAACTCTGCAAAAATAAATCTACGATGGAATAAACATTCAAACAAGCAAGACAATTTGCGAGAATTAAATTCACTGCAAGTGCCAAATGTCAAAACCAATTTTCTGTGTAATTTAAGCAGATTTGTACTTTAAAGTATTACTTCTCCTTATGCATGTTCAGGCCTGTTGAAAAATGAGTTTCCACCAAATAGCATTTTAAAATTTGATGCCATTAAAATATATTGTAACAAATCATACATATAAGTAACATTTATTGTGTTCAGTGTATACTGTATAAGCAGTTAACTAAACATCATTAGTTCTCCGGATCAATAAAAACATATTAAACTGAGCAATCAGTTTCAATTGACGGCAGAGTGTTTCAGAGCAGAATTGTTTATAGTCAAGATTACTAAACGTATGTAGGCTGTTCTTCAAAACCTGCTTAAGTGCTTTTCTGTTTTTACTTGCAAACAACACACTCATCACATCTGGTTCCAGGAGTTATGAAGGGGTGTCCTTTTCAGTGGACATTCTGAAACAGTGTTTTACTTGTTTCTTGAATGTGCACATCAGAACGTTTTAAAGGTAGGCAGGGAGTAGTGTCTTGTCTTGGGTGGTGGTTTTTCACAGGCACTCTTTGTTTACAATCCAAAGCAAAGTGCCCAGCAGTAGCCGGAAGTGGTGCTGAATGTCTTGCTTGGTAAAGTCAAGACCATTTGGCTTTGCCGGAATAATAAGGTGTGGGCCCACTGAACCATGCAGAAGTGTTAGAGGGTTTGATCAAAGCTAGACTGTTGAATGACCTGACATACTAAGAACGAGAGAATAATACTGAATGGTTTTGCTGAAATGAAAGGGGGCAGTTGGTTATGTTTTTTGAGGTACTTAGTTGATGATTCTGTATTACTGTTTTACTGATTACCAAAGCAGCATGTCTCCAAACATCACCCATCTTAACTCAGATATAACTGAATTAAGCTGAAATGTTAAAATCAGTCCAAATCTGGGTTCTCTTGCCCCTAAATATATGTCATATTGCCCCTAAACACACATTCATCTGTGCCATCTTGTTTAGACTACCACAGTTTTCTTTGTACTTGTTGAAGCCAATAAGCTTAAACACGTACTAATGCAAGTAATACAAACTTCAGCTGCTAGACTGTTTATGAGGATTAATGTGAGATCACAGATCACCCTAAATTTAGGTTTCTTGCACTGGCCACAAATTATATCCAGGGTTGATTTTAAAATGTTATTATTTACTAACAAAGATTTGCATGGTTAAGCATCAGAATGCATAGCTAAGCTGTTGCCTTAACTAATCACCCTCTTAAGTCAATAGATAAATCACTGTTTGCTGTTCCAGAGTCTAGGCTAGAGACAAAGGAAAATACAGAAAAATACAGACTGTCTGTAATGAACTTTAAATAGTATTTTTCACATTCAATTAATGACGTTAGTTTGAAGGAGTAATTGGACATTCAAGTGGATGCCCTTGAGGTGATGTCATATGTGGTGAAGAAAACATTGGGCATTTCTGAACACAGCTCAGGAAATCAACCAGCATTTAATCAAAAACAAATGATTTATTCACTTGCAAATACTGATGGTAACCTGGAGCTAATGTTGCATTTGAACAGCACCAACTTCATCATGTGCTTTAGTCAAACAAGGGATGGAAAATGAAAAGTCATTTCTGAGGCAAGATGAAGAAAGATAAAAAAGGATGTTTTTCAAATGACTGGATTTTCGGGATTTAATAGTCTTTTAAGTCTTAATCTTAAAGGTTTGAGTTTTTCAAGACTGTATTTGGCCCAGGTCTAGTATGATGCTTGACCAAAACCAGAGACTACCTGCCTGTTGTCCCAGAAAAGTCACATGATCATATGTGTATTGATACAAAGATAAAAGCTTGTTCAGAGCTGTGAAAAATATATTTTCCCCATCTGAATGTATGCATTTGTGCATGTTTGTCACACTGAAATTTATCAGATTGCCGTTGTCCTCTGATAAAAAATGCTGATGCCTACTAGCCTGGAAGAGGTTACACTGTGATTTCAAAGACTCTGGGGCTCCACCAAACCACTGTCAAAGCCATACTGACCAAATGGAGAGAGTTAGCAGTGAATCTTCACTGGAACAACCATCCTGCCAAAATGTCACCATGTGCAAGGCATAAAGTCCCCCAGGAAGTTAGAAAGAACTCTATAACAACATCCAGGGATCTGCAGGCCTCTCTTACCCCAATTACATGCAGTGTTGATGGCTCCACCATCAGAGAGTCACTGGGATCTTGGAAGAGTAGCAAGGCAGAAACCACTGTTCACTAAGAGTAATAAAAATGCTTGTTTCAAGTTTGCCAAAAAAAGACACCTGGATGATCCTGACGAGGTTCTGAAGTAATGGCCACTCGGCAGATATGTCAAAAGGGGAACATGGGCCCGATGCATTCACTGCTGCTTCTGGACCCTGACCAGCTTGCCATCAGTGAGGGATGAATTCTGCGCTGCATCAGAGAGTGTTGCTGAAGAATACCAGGCCATCTGTCTGAGAGCTGAAGATTCAGCACACAAGTGTCATGCAGCAAGGCCATCATCCAAAACACTCCAGGTCAACATCACTGTGGTTTACAACAATCCATGTACAAGTTCTAAAAATTCTAGTCTAGTCAAAGTGCAGACCTAAACCCCATTGAGATGTTGTGGCAGGACGTTTGGTGTATTTTTTTACCACATTTATTGAATCACCTTCTCACATTATACAATACCCACTATGCAATTTTTCACTTATGTTGCCTTCACTTTAACTCTTACTTGTCCTCAGATCAAGTGCTCCCAAAATTCCACTGAACATCAGCCTCTGGTAGTACACAGAGAATGGACAGACTTTGCAGTAAAACTTCCAAAAGAAGGTTTATCTGTTCCTGCTCCATAGATAGATGTACAACTGTGTATATGTGTCAGGACTCAGGACCTCTTCCACTAGGCTAAGCCCTAGGTCTCAAACTTCAACTCTCTCATTCATTCCAGAATGTTACCTCACCACAATGGGCAGCAAGAACACTACATGTAACTTGTTGGACACACTATCGTTCCTAGATACTGTTATTATTCCATCAAACAGCTCATAGAAAGAGTTACCCTAATTTGTTAGGCAGTCCTTTTAGATTATTATTATTATGCTTTTCCCCCTTAAATCTTAGGCCATTTCGCTTATTACTCTCTGTTTAAAACATTGCATTACCTCATATGCCTGTCAGGTCTCCCAGCACTGTGTATAATGGAAAATTCCTCCCTCTTGGTTGGCAAGTGTGTTTGGCTGGATTCTGATCAATGCAGATAAAGACTCTCCTAATGTGTTTAAGGCAGTCTTCAGGGGCAGAGGGATCTTTCACAATGGACATCAAAATAGCAAAAGGAAAGTACCAATCTGAATGGTCTGCTTTTGGTAGTTCTAACTCTATATTACATTTGGGACTTGTTCAGTGTGTATCATCATTCTCGCTGATGGAAAGAAATAACATTTTCCTCTATAATAAATGGAGGCTGCACCATTACTGCAACTTGTGTAACAGGGAGTTGGGGATTTAGCTTGGTGCATTAAAGAGAGACTGGCATTTGAAGCTTACATGTGAACACAACTTGTAGCTGAGAATTTTCATTATGACACATATAAAACTGTGGATGAGAAAAGTACTCTTCCACTATTCCTCTTCTTAATTGCCAGCATAGGCACAAAGTTATATAATGCACTGACAAGATGTTTCTGTATGTGGTTTACATATCCCTTGCACCTTCCCACGAGTTCACACACACATGCACGCACGCATGCACGCATGCACGCACACATGCATGCGCACACGCATGCACACACACTGAAACAAATTTTCACACATACGTATAAATTGCACACAAAAACAGAGCCTACACCAATTATAACCCTCTACTCATTTCTCTCCAGGCTGTTTTTGGTAATGTGTTAGAACTTCATCCTTGCCACTCAAGAAAAATCTGTTTTGAACAATAAGAACCAATATTCAACAATCTGTTCAGGTTTTAACACTCAGAGTACCATCTGTCCAGTGGTGAAATGTACTATAGCTGAATTGTGTGAGACAAATATTTATAAACTAGCCAGGCAGTTGTGTACTCAGCAATTCCAAAACAAAAATCACATTCAAATACAACTGTCGAAATGGTAACATCTGGCAGGCTATTTTATTTTATTCTTTTTAATGGATATCCTTTTGGTGTGTGTGTGTGTGTGTGTGTGTGTGTGTGTGTGTGTATATATATACATTTTTTGACTCTAATATGTAAAACAGGCTAGAACTAAGTAAGCAACAGGCAGTTTTCATTTTTTTGTATTCACTGACCTTTGATATAACCCTGTAGTTCATTGCTGATAATGTAAGGGAATTTAAAAGAATGTACAGAGATACATACATGCATATTTGTAGTTCTGCAAAAAAATGAATCTATATAAGGATATGTAGATATGTAGTATATTGAGTGAAAATGACCATTATGGCATAGATGGTACTTGCCTGTTTGACAGAACCATTTGAATTCTGTTCAACCTCAATCTGCTCTGGTACATTGACTATGTGTACTCATCTTACAGTATATAGATACATGTAAATGCCACTGGCATTCAACCAGGTTTACCATAACCAGTGAGGCTCTATACAAACTTTCTTCTCTTTGTCAAGTAAGGCTTTGTCTTGGACTCATATGTGAGTGGAGTAATGATTTAGCATTGAGGAATGGAGTGCAAAATGGCACTTCATAAATATGTGAATGCAGTTTGAATTTGCCCTGATTAGCTTAAAGAAACTTAGCTTAAGCATCAGTCTGATGTGCACTGCACATTTAAGATGGAATTACAAAAACACTTCAGTGCAATGGTACATCAAAAATGAACAAAAAGCCAGAAACCATGTGTGAAAGTGGCAAATATCCATGCTGTGCATCAAGACCCCGTTCACAATGAATTATCATCACTGCTTTTTACTTAATTTTTAATGGCATACTACCCTAACATCCAAAGTGCAACTTGGCAATCTCAACTATGAGAAAAAAACAAACACTTTGGGATGGACTTTTCTCCTGTTAGTGAATTGTTGTTACCACAGAATGTGGTTTCACCCTTTCATTGCATTGGGAGTGATGTACTTTTCACTGTATGACTGAAACACCTGTTGGGTGTAGCTTCAAAAAAAGTTTATAAATGAATAATATTCCCTTGTTTTAAAACAGTAATACATTTTATGCCCTTTTTGGCAGTGCTTATTTAATATTGTGGAGTAAATTCAATGTACACTGTGATCTAGAGCTAACGTTAGAGGCCATATTTCAAAATAGCAATTTACATCCATTTAGTGTTTAAAAAGAACCCATTATTCTTTGTTGGAACAACTTCATTTCAGCATTTACATGAAAGTCTGGAGAGCTGAGAGAGTAATGACTTATGTGATACTAATCTGACATGGAATCTGGCTTTATTATTTCAACCTTTGTTTTTTCTCCATGTAAGTACATCTTACTTAATCATTTGTGATCTCCCAACTGACAGATTACAACACTAAGGTTTTGTAGAGTATGATTTTGTGACTTTGTGGAATAATATTTAAAACAGATTATCTGTCCGGGGCTCTTGTCAGTTGTGTGCACCTCATGAATTACTCCTCAGAAGTGTGTAGTGTTTCTGTGCTTCTGATTGACACAGGCACATGCGCCTGCTGCAATAATGCTTCTGTGTGCAGTATAAAACAAAGAAAGTGAATCCCAACGTTTTTAGATACTGGACTAGAAATTGACTGACAAATAGCCCTAATTAGGAAAATTGCTTCAAATTGGCTGATAACACAAAACAGTTATAATATAAATGAAGCTAGACAAAAAGGAACAAAAAACAACTGCTGCAACATCAAAGCAAGTCCAGGGCACTCATGAATTATGGCAGGATTAATTTTAAAATGCCATCATTGTAACTGAATACCCAAAAGAGACATAAAATCAGCCTTAGTAATGACTACAGCTATGGCAAGAAGCCTTCTTTCTACATGATGATAATTTTAGTGCAGTAGTAAATTATGGTTTATGTTTTGTTTCACCTTGCATTTTAGATTTTCTACTGAGTAGGCATTTGGAGGTTTTTCAGGTAAACAGATGGAGCTACTATAAAAACACATCAACCATCCTGCTGTTTTGAATAAAGTTTTGTTGAATTTTCTTCTACTCATACGAGGGTAAGTCAAAAAGTATTGCTACAAAAGCGTAGACACCTTTATTAAACAAAAATATCAACATGTGATGCTATTGTTTCTCAACATATCCTCCATCCTGGTCTCTACACTTCTGAAGGTGGTGTTTCCATCTCTCTAACCCTCTCCTGAAGAATTTTGTGCTCTTCAATTTACACCATGTCAGAATGGCAACATCATCAAGGGACTCAAATCATGTTCCTTTTAGAAGTTCTTTGAGTTTTGGGAACAAAAAGAAGTCTGAAGGGGGAAGATCAGGACTGTAGGGTGGATGGGGTAAGGTTTCCCAACTAAATTCTTGTAGGACAGCCCTTCCTACCCTTGAACAATGAGCGGGAGCATTGATGTGATGGAAAAAGTTCCTTTCCTGCAACTTTCCTGGCCTTTTTCTCACCAATGCAGTTTTCAATTTTCTTACAACTTGTTCATAATAACCCCCCAAATGATTTGGGAAGATTTACACTGAATTTTGTAAACTATATACCAATCCCTAACTGAATATGCAGATATGTTCACCAGTGATCTGCCACAACATGTGTTTTTTGCCATGGAAATACCAAAATAGTTCTGCATAAACCTTGTATAAGATGACATGAACATAGATCCAGCTGGCAGGACACTTGCTGTCATAGGCACTGT
The DNA here is from genome assembly GCA_022829145.1 of Albula goreensis. NCBI lineage: Eukaryota > Metazoa > Chordata > Actinopteri > Albuliformes > Albulidae > Albula > Albula goreensis. Next base: position 55,774,033 of record CM040741.1, on the reverse strand, counting down.
GGGTGTGAGCAATGAAAAATGGCAAATCTCTCCACCTGTACTGCATAGATTATCCATTCTTGTGTGTAATACACGCCCCAGGCCGAAAAGGTTGGTGTGCTTCCCAAAATATGAAACCCAGGGAAAGTTCTCAGTGGAATGCAACAGCCACACAATGAGGATGACTAACAACAGGCAAGGGCTCAACCATATTTATTGTCCTTAACTGCACTCCTGAGGTATGAAAGTAGACATTTAACTGACCTCTAACTGAAACTTAATTAATTAGTCCCCAAAGTATGGATGCCACTGGTTTCCTTTTCCTTAGTGTTCTGTGGTAAACACATTTTTTTCAGAGAATGAATGTCTGTTAAATAGTACCCTGTGTAAATTGAGTATATGTTGAGTAACATATCGGGTGCCTTTTCACTCAAATGTTTGAGGAAGAAAAACCTTTTTTGGAATAATCAGTTTGGCATGGACATACACATTGTTTTTTCTTGATTAAATTAAGGAATTTAACTTAGGGAAATGTTTAGGTAAATGTAACCATCAAACAAAGAAAGCTTTTGTCCAAAAATTGCATTTAGTTACACAATATTCAATTACTTTACCATGGCATTTATTGTTTATCAAAAAATACCCGTAAATAGCATCCGATCTCAATTAATTCAATGTTCACATTTGATACAAAGCCACTCAATGCATTTGGACCCCTTTTTCCATTTCAGATGTATTCCACTTGTTTTCAGCTTTAGATTATTTTCAGCCATTCAATACCTGTCTCCAGAAATTGATTTAAAGAATGGTATATAATATGCATAATGTAATATCTACTTTTAAATATATGCACATGGTATAGTCATAATACATACACATAATAACATTAAAATCACATCACATAAGTCAGTGTTCTCATCACTTGTGTTATTGGTGCTGCATCCGTTTTTCTACTCTTTATCTCTAAATTTTATTTCAGCACTTCCCTGGTTGCTGCCACTCTTGCCTTGCTGGAAAATGTATGGATTAATATCAGTGAAGTTATTTGAACAAAATGATTGAGGAAAGTTGATTTCATTTTTTGTCGATCATGAAGAGCTGTATATGTGATTTACTGAGGTTAGGCTTTAGTACTTACGTTTCATATGCCATGAAGAGAAAAATAACACATTTTTAAAATTTAAATTCTAGTATTGAAAGTGTTTGGTACCTCTATAATGGAGCCAAGTGTCTGTGAAGGGATGTAACCCTTTAAGGTTGCTTATATGTTTCTATCTATCTTGGTCATTGTAAGTTTTTGAGAGTATTGGCATAATTTTACAAGTCATGAACCCTGTGTGAAGGTTTGTGTTAACCCTGTGCCAGAGGGTTAGAAGTTAGGATTTGAGGCGTAAGTCCACGATTCTATGCAACAAGATGGTTAACATGCTGTCAAAGTCTACAACCTGCAATGTCATACAGTCGGGCAATTTCACTCCACAGAAGATGAGCCTTTTGATGTAACCTTCAATGAGTGACAATGGTGCTACTTATGACAAGAAGTATTATTTGTGGTAATGTTGAATGTTGACCATAAAATCCATTACAGCTCCCTAAAATAAAGTAACCTGCGTGTGAAAAATATAAGTGTTATTCTGTAAATAATATTTTGGTTTCTCAGACGAGACCAGTTACTTCTAACCGTCTCAAAGTTCTCTTGCTGTCTCAAAGCCCAAGTTCACCTAATTCTGACATTTCCTGCACCATGACCCATTAAAGCTAATATTAGCAATGTGACAGGTTTTGCTAACAAGTGAACCATCTTTCATGAATCTTTGGTTAAGGATGTAGTTTGGGGTCAGGGTTTGGGAATGGATAAGGGGTAAGGGGTTAGGTTGGGACTTTGGGGTCAGAGGGTAGTTTAGGGGTTAGGTGTCAAAGGTTTGTTTGGGTCTTTGGGGTCAGGGAGTAGTTTAGGTTTCACAGGTCAGAGGTTAGCTTCGGACTTAGGGGTCAGAGGTTAGTTTCAAGCTCAGGGGTTAGTTCAGCGTTTAGAGGTCAGAGGTTAGTTCAGGGCTTAGGGGTCAGAGGTTAGTTCAGGGTTTAGGGGTCAGATTAGTTTATGGCATTGGGTTAGAGATTAGTTTAAGGCTTTTGGTTTAGGTTAGAGGTCAGGCAGAAAAATTATGTTGTCAGAGTTGTTTTAGGGGTCAGGATTAGGAATAGATAATAATACAGTAATTAGCTCCCTGATCACTTCATTAAATCCAGCCTAAATTTGAAAACTTCCATGATCTGTACACACTTTTTAAATTAAAATATATTTGGCTATGAATCACTATTATGGATACTAGAGTTTGTGCTTAATTTACTTGTACTTAACCAGGTACAACTGCAGTGTGATAAACGAGCCGACTGAAAGAGTCGACATGGGAATATCATTCTGCTTGATGAAATGTTGTATTAACGCTTATCAATATGTGCTTCCCAATTAGAGTTTTCCATTATGGGTTTTCCAATATGTAGTTCAATTCCAAAGTCAATCACTCTGCTTACAAAACAGTTCACAAAGTTGTGCTGTTCTTTTGAGCGATTCCAGCTGATAGATTTGATGGGAATGTAAAACGGAATCCAGGAATGCATGTTCCCCTTGAATTGTGTTGTTTATAATTTTTATATGCTCTGATTTGATTGGTGTGAACGCTTAACTAATCTAAAAAACCAGCTCTCCATGACCTTGAAGAAACATAAGGCCAACAGACTGGGGAAAGTCACATCGCACATAAATAAATAAAATAGTAAATGTACAAGTAAAGTAAAATATATCACATGGCATCAATGCGCATCTATGTTGCTTTTTGCAAGAAAAAGTTTTTCGTTAGTTTCCTCGATTTAGGCAATGACAAGCGAAGAGGGTTCGGTTAACAACTACTTCGTAATTTCTTCTTCAAGATATTATTTCAAGGGGAGAAACATCACCGACTAATCAAAACATAAACTTCAACCCCGAGACAACTTTACTATCTCTTCTTAGAACTGCAGCTTTTCCTTAAGGTGTTTCGTTAAACCCATCAAATGTTACATAAATGGTTAGGGAACATGTTGGAATATGCCCACCAGTAATTCACATTTACAGGTACGGTTGTAAATATAAATAGCACTCAAAATATCGAATGTATGACAACACAAACCCATAGATGTACAGAATGTAAGTAACAACCTGTGAGATTGTCGAACACTGGCACACTGCCGCCTTGAAATAAAGAGACTAATGCGCATAGTAATTAGTCCGGTCATTACCGCAGCACCCCCTCCCATTTTTTGGCAATGCTACATGTGTGGCGATATTATGCGTCGGGTAGGCTATGTCAGCACTGTATGTAGAGCGTGCCGTCTGGACCCTCTCTAGTGCACTCTACCGCTCATTGTTCTGCCCATACATCATACATACTGTATGCGATCTCTCCCTCTCTGTCTCTCTCTCTCCCTCTCTTTGCATCTCGCGCTCTCTCTCTTTCCTTTTCTCTTCTTCCTTCTTCTCAGCGCTGTTTCTGTGCTAACTTGACTTTTACTCTGCGGGACGCGGACTCATTCATTTGGAAACGATCGCATATGAGAGAAGAAAAAGAGCAGCAATCACCAGGACATGGATATAACTAGCAGGCAGTGCACCGACAACACATAACTTGGCGTTTGTTTCTTGAAAGCGATTTTCTTAGACAATATATAGTCATTGTTGCACATTACGGAGATAAAGCCGATTTAGAAAAGTAGTGCATTTAACAGTAGAGAATATGCATCCGAGTCGCATCAGTAGAATTTTCCATCAGTTGTTTCTTTTATGGGCTACTGTCATTTCAGGTAGAAATAACACCTTTCAAAACTCACTGTATGAATCGTTCTTTGCAAGTTTACTTGAATGTCATTTTCAAAACTGCTGAACAGTATACACAGTGTTATTGAAGACCACCGGGTTAGGCTGCAGTTGTTGCTGTACACATATTCTGTAAAGCTGCAGGGTACGTGGAGGAAAAATACAGATTAAAATAAGCATTTTCAGGTGACATTCTGATTTAAAATGTGACGTGTGTGTCTGTAACTAGGGTGAAATCTGTGCTTCTCATCACTAATGTGTTTTTAACCTTCTGCTTGCTGCAGGAATCACTTTTTTACTCCTCTCCATTTTTCTTCACTAACTCCTAACTCGGGCACTTTCAGGTCTGCAACTGCAGGATTCGGAGTCGGAGATATTTTTCCCGGTGGTTCTTCCAGACACAACCCCACCGGATCCCGCCAGACCAAACGGCCGAGGGGGAGATGCCAGCGCCGGGAGCAGCTCTCGGGAGGTCCGCTCTATTTCTAACTGGGAAGAGTACGAGTCTCAAGAGTTACACCACTGGGAACCTCCAGGACCGCAAATGTTGGCTTCCTCTGGATTGAGGCTGAAAATCGCGGCTTTTGGCAAGGACCTGCACCTCATTTTGAAGAGGGATACCCGTTTTTTGTCCCAGAAATTCACGGTGGAGAAGAGACCGAAAGCACGAAAGGCATCTCCGCGGGTCTCGCCAGCTCCTTCCTCTGCCAACGCGGAGACTGCGTGCTATTTCAGCGGGACTGTTCTCAATTACGCAGGTTCCCTCGCCTCATTCAGCACCTGCGCTGGGCTGGTAAGTGGAACCTCTTAATTCATCTAGACATCAAAATGCTCATAGTTTTCAATAAATGCAATCATGTACGTTCATAATTTGTTCGGAAAGTCACAGTGCATAGCTGATTCTGCTGTTTTGAGTTAATGGCATGTTAATGTTCATTATTCGTTATGTATTTAGTTTTTGGATCAACATAACGCTCTTGCTATGTATGAATGATTGCCCAAATTTAGTTTCTCGTTTCAAGGGAATTTCTTAATCCGGGGCTGAAAATTATTAGCTCTAATGCATTTACATCTGCATGTCTATGACTGCCAAAAGAAGCAATCTGTGTGAATGATAAAACTGGTTAATTTCCTTAATGCACTTAACAAATAGGCCAAACTAAAACTATATTCTATGCAAAATCCAAATGCTATTTTAAGCCATTTCAGTTATGCAGTTTCTCGTGCATTATGTAATTGCTCGTAATATCACCAAAAGTTATGTCTGCCATAAAGAATGCTGAGAAATGTTGATAGCAGAGCACAAAAAAAGCTCAGAAATGTGGGAGTGGAATTTAACAACCATGAACATTACCCTTATATCACATTCATCCCTGAAAATAGCTGAAGGTCAAGAGGAAGTTTAAACTATTTTCATTTTAAAATAAAATCTTTATTGGATTAAGGAGGTCAGTTTGGGAGCCCAGAATGTAAAACCCTTCTATTCCCTTTGGAGCCTTGACATCTCTTTACATGGCTTCTGTTGGTTGGTGGATTTTCCAGAGCTTGTGACTACTGTGTAAATGGAGACCTAACTATATTCAGTAGTCAAGCCCTCCCAAACCCATACAACTGAAATATTGCAAAGGGCCTCATACCACTACTTGACTACTGAAATGGTGTGTCAATGTTTGCTTTGTTGAGCAATATCTGTTTCTATGGGCCATGTTTGTAGATGGTATACAACTGCCTGCTACCATAAGCTAGGGTAAAGTTTCAAGGTCTTCATTAAATGAAATTAGCAAAAGGGAATAACAGTATAATATTCATCCACTCATGCAAACCTGATCACATTTCAGATGAAGGAATCTGAGTAATGTAAATATTTTTAGACATCTTGTAGACCACCCCTATTTCTCAATGTGGAATTAGACCAGTTATCTCCCTTTATTTGCTAAATGTGACTTGTCTTGGCTTTTACCTGTATGTGCATACACACATTCTTGTAGGGATGTGCACTTGCATGCATGTCTGCTGGCGTGTGTGTGTGTGTGTGTGTGTGTGTGTGTGTGTGTGTGTGTGTGTTTATGTGCATGCATGCACATTTGTGTGTTCCACAATGCATGTTTCAATGACTGTGAGTGTGTGCATTCATATCTGCAAGAACGTGTGAGTTTGTATGAGTATGTGAGTGTGTGGCTCTGAATGATATGCCAAATGGCTTCTCAGAGCTTAGTTTACGTATCCCTGTACACTGCTTCCCTTGCGCAAAGACCATAGTGGCATCAGCAGTAGGAATCTCATCCAAGCAGACCTTCTTTGTCATCTGCTATGACTCAGCCTGTTCATTTGATCAGAAAACCTTGCAGGGGAACAAGAAAAATAGAACCAAGGGGGTGATGAATCCCAGCATGCACCTCACCTCCCCTCCCCTGTTCACTGCTTGTGTTGCGATGAACGTTTTCCTTTATCGTTGCATGCCAATGTATGATGCAGCTTTGCAAACTCGTCCCTCACTTTTATGGCAGAAAAGAAGAGAAAAACTTGGGCTGTGGTTGGTAGGGGTGGTTTGACCCAGAACAATCTCCTTGGCGCCTCAGGTGTGTCTTGCAGTGTTTGCGGGTCATTTTCAGAATCCCCCAGCCAGCTGTCTCTGGCCCACCCTGCGTTCCTGAGGTTCTGGAATCAACGAGTGCAGACAACATGAACTTATCAGAAAGCCACTGAATGCAGTCATTAGCAACCCCCTGAGGTTTTGGGGGTTAGCCCCTGTGGTGTTCATGGCTTGGACCCCTTCCCAAGACTTTGGACTGGAATTGCCGTCTTCCCCTTGTTAACTTGCAGCGTCACCTCACAGAATGAAAGAAAATATAAAAAGCTGGCTCTCAAAGAGTGCACATTTTGTTCAACTTCACAGTGTCCATTAAAAACAATTTCAATTAATGAGATATTGCAGTTGATGTACATTAACTTTTACAACAGCTACAAACTAGAGGTGGTAACACACACTGGACTTTTTTTAAGTGAGCCAAGAAAACGTCTTGAATCTTGAAGCATTTTACTTATTAGAATCATACTGTGAGACATAAAATACAATTTCTGCTCTTTTACTTAGACTCCATGAGCACAGACCTACCAGGCTTCCTCTGACTCACTCAAGCAGGACAATAACCAGGTCACACTAGGTGAAATATGCAGGAAAAAATAGTGTGCATTAGGGATCCAGAAGAGGTAGTGGACCTAAGGTCCCAATGGCATGTCTAATTGGGGGGTAGTGGTCAGGACTGTAGGTAGAGTGGAGCAAGTGTTACTTATGGAAAATGTATTTGCTGTACTCCAAATTTTGTACCTGGATATTAACTTCCTGATATTAGAAGGCAGAGAATTTCTGAAGTATGCATGCATGAGCTCCCTGACAGAGATTCATGACTGCATTCTTCAGTGTCTGTATTATATACTTTCTGACTGAATCAATTTCGGTATATATAATGTCTGTATATGAGCTTCTTGATTCGACGGACAGTGGGTCATACCAACATTCAGTAGTGAAGTTTTAAGATAGAGCATGGGTGGTGAGATGCGTCTTTGCATCTTTATGGTTACACATACTTTGGATTTGTTCTGATCTAAGACCATGTTTACAAATTCAAAAGCCACAGCTGAAATGCTGTGTATTTTCAAAGAACTTTGTTCTGAACTTTGTCATTTGAGTGTAGACCGATGGATCATCTTTGATGGATCATCTTCAAGACATCATGTTTCAGATTTTTTTTTTTTTTGTGAGCAGGTAAATCATATGTACTGTAACCAGCAAAGTTCACAAAAGTATGGATGGCAGTGTAATATAAGGGTTATGGAACTGGGCTTCTAACTCAGAGGTTTCAGGTTTGTTTCCCATGTGGGGCATTGCTATTACACTCTTGAGCAAGGCACTTAACCTGAATTGCCTCTGTAAATATACAGCTGCATGAATGGATTGTATGTTAAAAAGCAAGGCTGTATAAGTCATCATGGAAAAGAGCATCAGTCAGATGCCTGCATGAAGAAGTAAATGTACAAATAGAATACACCAGCACAAAGAATGTGAACACTCCTGTTTTGGAGAGAATGATTGTGTAAACTTAGGTTTATATCACTCATTCAGCAGGTGTTATCTGAGGACAGTTCAGCGTTGAGGAAGTGGATATGTAGTCAAAATTTGATTATTAGTTGTGTAAATAAATCTGGAATGTCACATTGATGCAATTTGTCCCTGTAGTCGAAACAAAACCAATAAGAAAAACAATTTGTAGACATATTCAGGCTACTTTCTTGTTATATATTTTGTCAGTTATGGCACAGTATATGTTGCCAGGAAACCTACTTCACGCAGACTGTGACCAGTGGACAACCTTTTCAATTACAGTTTGTCAATTACAAATGTGAACACACCTCACCAGTCTGCATTAATAACTGTAAATTCCATAACAGCATACAGCTCATGTTATGAGATCAGAGGGCGTGATGTTATTATAATAATCTCATAATGCAGTGTGCCTGGCCTCAGAGCACCAGATTTCTCTTTTGGCAAAGCAAACTAATGTGGCTGGCTTGGTGCTCTGGTCAGGATCAATGCTTGGCACACACTGACGAAAATGCTGCAGTAGAATGGTACTTCACAATGACTTTGATCCAGAATGGAGCCTGGCTGCTCATGTCAAAAGGAAAATGCCACTCATTGCAATGACAGCATGAGTAATCTTACTTAAGAACAACACTTTATTCCACCTCATTTTCACTGGGGCATAGTAGTTACCTGGACTGATGTGCATTACTGGTTTAATTGCACTTAAATGAAATGATGGCACAGTGTTTTGAATGTTAGAATCCTAGACAGTGCACCACTTGTACCCTTCTCTATTGAGGTATTTATGCAGAATTAGTTAATACTTATTTCCATTTAGCTGTTAGGGTAATTTGTAAACAATTCAGAGATGCAGATGAATTGGACAGTATTTCTGCCTTTTTTGCACTGATATTTCTGACTGGAAGGAACCCAGCAGCTAAACCTTTTGAAAGATTTAAAAGATGCTAATGAATACTGAATAAATATGTATTTTTGGAATAAAGTGTACAACCTTTTCTCCTTTGCTCTCAGCAAAAACAAAACCATAAACCTCATATCTACCAAAAAAAGTGTTTTCATGAGCGACACCTGTCTAAAGCACAATTTACAACATTTCCAAAACTTATATGTGGGACAATATACAGGTAGAAGAGAAAACAGGGGTCTTTAAAGCAGATGGGATTATGATTCCCAAGATAGTTTTGGAGGAAGGTGGAAAATAAGTTGTGGCAGTGTTAGTGTACAGTAGCACACAAGGAGCATCTCAACTGAACAATCACAGATATTTTACAATTATTTTTAAGTTTGTGTAGCACAGCACTCTGAAAGGCTAAGGAGCAAGCACAGGTGCAATCAAGTATTTGTACCTCCGTCAACGCAAATGTCTATATAGCGGTTGTGACTTTTGCAACATGCTTGCACAATTCACAGGTACCAATTGTTGGGGAAAAGGTGATTTAATATGGCTCCCGGCTGCATTGGGCTCTCCTGCCTCCCTTACTACCCAACCCTAACTTAATCAGCTTCCCTTTAATCAGGCAAACGATCCCCTTGTTTAGTCTGCAGGAGTCGTCAGAACTAAACGACCTCAAACCAAATAAGCCTTCTCCGAGGGTCCTGCAGTGAACTTCGTCTCAGGAACATTCCTTTCAAACATCAGGTAATTCTCCGAGGGGTATTTAGGAGTTACTTACAATGTTTTGTCTTCGCTGCCTGAGGGAATAGGTGCATGTAGACAATTTGGGTTATTGGAAGTGGCAACGCGGTTCGGGAGCCAGGGTGGTGCTCCGCAGGAGTAGCTGATCTGGGGCTTGTTATTTGGACTAACTGACCTGTAATGTAAATTTCTGGGCTGCGGCCGTCTCCCAAGCTCGTGACGGCCCCTGCCCCAGGGCTCGACATTCAGCAGAGCCGACGGCCGCTGCAGGCCAGCGCGGGCCCTCACTGGTCTGGTCAAAGCGCATGTTTACAGGGAACAAACCTGATAGCCTTTTAAAGAGAAACAAGTATTTTCCCCCAAACAGAATATGTGTAAAGGTGATCTCTGTGAGGGGCGAACCAACAGTGATTTTTTTCTTTTCAGGTCTATTGTAATCCTGCTTTCAAGCATCTTAATCCACTCTGCTCTGATCTGCTCTGGACAGTCAGAATTACCTCCAGGTTCTTTTGAAATGTAAACCTTCAGCACAAGTGAATAAGGACTCCATTAAATGTAATGATTTAATATCTGTAAAATAATAGGCAGGCTTTCTTGTTTTATGCAGCAGTTCTGGTACCACTAAAGACTACCATGCCATCACTGTGCTGATACACAATCAGGCACAAAGCTCTGTGGTGCCCTAAGGCAGAGGTTGTCCAGCTGAATTGCTGGTCTTTGTCTTGGCTTTTACTGCAACCCCCTGCTCTTAATTTATTAATTACCCTAGTGACTTACTGTGCTTTCCATTTTTTTGATGGAATGGTACTGAAGAACTACCACATTCTCAATACCCAAGTATTTGACTGCAATGTATTCCGCAAAATGAAATAGCATTCAGCTAATAAATATATTGTACCCATTAAAACAGGGTAATTGGTTGGAACAAAATTAAATTTGACACCCCTCCGTAAAGCTGTTCAAAAGGGAGACAATTGTTTCACTACTTCCAAGCATTTAAATGTTAAGTGATGTTTGAAATCTTTCAGTGTTTGTACCAATTAAGGTTGTTTCGTTCCTGTAAATATGTTGTTACACTAATTCTATTGACATCATTTCATAGCAGAAACGTGATTTTTTCCCACATTGCAGTGCATTTTGGGAATCCTAATTTTGTAAATGAGCCAAACACAATGGAAGGTTGTTAGGCTCACATGGAGTCAGAGTGATGTCAGGCTGCAGCAGTGATGCAGCAGGGCATAAATGGAGGACAAGAATCGTGGGCGCCCCCAATGGTTTGGGTTCCATGCTTCAAGGATCAAAAGCTAACCTAATTTTGTTTTGCACACTTCGGTGTATATTGAGTTGGAAGAGACTAATTTGTGTTTTTTTTTCTTCATCTCCAGATGGGGTTTATTCAACTCAATGAAGATTTTTTATTTATCGAGCCTGTGAACCACACACTTGCGGTCACGGGACATGCTCACCGCGTCTACAGAAGGAAGCGCTCCATGGAGGAGAGGGCGGCCAAACAGACGACTCCTAATTACTGTGGAGTTGTTCCAGGTGTGTTAATTTTGCTGAACATTGGTCAAAGGCATTTTGATGCATCATGTGTTGATTGTTAGCCAAAGTTTTGCTTATGGATTAACTCAAATTAGTGCACTTTCTTTATTGGATTCTACTAAATGTTTGAGTGTATGTGTGTGGTTTTGGAATATACTCTGTGCAAATGACTCTGCCATACTTTAACTCTCTACAATTAGAAATCCACATTTCCATTGCAATCATTATTGTATATGAACCTTGATGCAGTAGTTGGCTTCATTTATCAATCATTTATACAAGTCTAAATTTACATCTGATTTATTCATGATGGAAAGGATCAAACACAATAATTTACAGGATGCATCCTAAATATTTGCTTTTTTTTTCCTAAATAAAAACAATGTAAATGTACGTGTGTAAATGCTTGATAAATGAGGACCATTATGCACACTACATAACTTTTAACAAGCTCATTTTAGTGTTGTTCTTGTGACTGATATGTAATCTACCATTTAGACTAAACAATAATTTAAAGTATTTCTAGAGCTGACACAAAATGCCTTTAAGCACTCCACTTCAGGTAGTATAGAGGGTTTCATGTTTTCAATTGAGCTTGATCCACAACCAAACATTAACTAGGAAAAAGAAGAGCACAGACTGTAATCATAATGAGTTTAATTATGCAATCCTCATTAATAAAACAATTACGTGTGGTGATCTGGTGCCGGGTGGGGCATAGATTATGCCATTACTCCCATCCATTTTCTATTCACTGTAATAAACTAACATTTTTAAAGACTGGGCTAAGTCACTGAATGATTGAATAGGTAAAATAATGGCTAATTTAAATTTGCAGTGATTTTTCTTCCTTACATCACAATTTTGTCAAGAATGTCCTAGTACCCAAATGAACTTTATTTGTTGATGAATCAAATCAGAGAATAATTCCTGTAAATATTTATTGTTATATATTCTGTTTCACACTCATGAAACAGCAGATATTACTTGAAGTTTGCTTGCTATCCTCTAGTTTGCTTTGTGCTCAAATGTGGTCTATTATGCAGTTAAATCGATATTTTCCTCTTTAATTTTCATTAATTGAAATGAATAAATCAAGCAGATTTGGGACTTGTGCCAGTTATCTATTTAATTAATTGGCAGGCAATTCTAAAGTCTTTTTTTAATTACATCTCTGTGGCTTTCTCTTTCTTCATATTGCATCACTGAATTAGAAGACAGAATCCAGATTAATTAAATGTTTTTCCCAATGTGTTGGCTGCATAGAACAAAACCTTCAGACATGTCATTTTAAATTATATGATCTGCAATAAGTCTTATCTGGATGATTCCCATGAGGCATTGGAATATGGCAGGGGTTACTTACCAATGATTTAATTTGGTAATTTATCAAGAAAAATGAATGAAAAGTGTTGACCCAAGAATAGTTTAAAGGTAAAGTTTGTGCCCTACCTGTTGTCAGGTTACATACTCTACTGAACACAAGTGATTGCATTGAATGTACACACTACTGAAAAAGCAGAAAATATGTCTCCCGATACAAATTCAAAACATCACCTCCCATCAAAACAATTACAATAGTTTCCGAAAATCTTTTAACTCTGTAAATGAGGCACATCATTTTTGTCTGTGTCTGGACAAAATGAGAATTTTCTCCTTCATTGGAAAGTACTGGTTTATGTTGTTAATGGGAACCCTGTTACCTTTGTTGTGCACTGGAATTAATGTGAAATGTTGTATAAAACTACCAAATTAATCTTTACCAAATGAACTGGACTAGCCACATTTTTGGTCTCAATTTGTTCCTAAAATGTGTATTACATGAATATCAAAATTCGTTCTTGTATGCAACAGAGGCATGTTCTGTGTATAACATGTACCATTCTTTAGCATTGTAGAAATATTTGTGTTTGATATATGACCCAATCTGCTTTAAAACATGAAAGTGCACATTTCTTTACAGTTTAGAACCATATGGCAGCTCTGGAAGCTGCAGTGCCTGTAGCTAAGGAGGATATACAGTACCCAATTTTAGTGTGTCTTTAAGGCTACCTTGCATCCTTATATGTACTGATGTACCTTGAAGCATATATCTCTGAGGAGTCACAATACTTCTGTGATCACACCCATTAAAGGTTTCATATCCACCCATTTTCATGTAAGCCAATCCCTGGCAAGGAAAAGGTTGTAACTTGATCAGAGGCCCTGAGGTGAGTAACAGAGCCTGGCTCACCTGGAGCCTGGAGTCTCAGCAGTAGGTCTGGTGCTGTGTGCTTGAAGGTGGTCATTAAGAAGTCTTGGCTAGCTGCTATCGATTTTCAAACCCCCATCTCCTTACAGCTGAGTTGAATTACTATCATCTGTTAGCCCTGAAGTGTACTGTCCATTTTGTACAAAATTGTTTTTTTTAATGTTTTTTTTTTCTCCAGAGAGGCAGAAAATGAAAAGCAAAAAAGTGTCAGAAGGAGGAAGAGGGAAAAGGTACTCATATAAATTACTCCATGAGTACGACGTGGAGACCCTGGTTGTTGCTGATCCAATGATGGTCAGTTATCATGGAGCCGAGGCAGCGAAGAGGTTCATTCTTACCATTATGAATATGGTATGGTTTCTTCCTTTTTATGGTAACTAACTGACATAATTTCTTTGTGCCTCCTCTGCCAAGAGCCATGAATCAAAGAGGAGGATTATGAGATTCTTCAGTGGTCCAGTGATGCTTAATCTTTGGTGAAGATATCAGTCAAATCAATTGAAAATATTAATTCATAATGTAATATCAACTATTAGCACTACCAATAAAACTACTAATTAAACTAACAAGACTACACCAGTATTGATAAAACTGAGAACACTTCCCTGGAGTGTTCTTAGTTTTATCAATAGCTGTGGTTGTGCTGTATCCATAATTTGTTTCATCTTTGTAATTAAATCGTGAGTTTAAGTTTATTTATGTTAATGTGTGAGGTCTCTAATTTTTTATTACAGCAGCTGTTAGCTTGCAAGCTATTAAGCCAACTATGTTTGGCATCTTTTACATTAACTTCTGACTAACTGAAAGCATTAGCATATTTAAAACATGACTTATGGGCACTCCCTCCAGTACCAATGTTGCCTGTTTTTTAGCCATCAAATCTTCCAATTGCTCTCACATCTCTGAAGCACTCTTTGAATTTCACAATAAGCAAAATTCTTACCAAGGAATTATGAATTATGAATTATTAATTATGTCAGATCCTCCCAGTATACTTTTATATCAATCTTTAATTTCTACTGGTATTTCTCAAAGCAGAGAGGCTCCAAGAATAGCACAAATTATTTCTAACCATAATTGATTCTTTCTTATTGAGAGAAAGAGTGTTGACATTTGTCTTTTATTAATATCTTTGGTCAGACAGGATAGTAATGCAGAACAGATGGTAATCATACCGATGTTAAATCTCTGATCTGCAAAAGACTCCTGGGTTTCGGTGTGCAATGTGTACTTCAATGATGTTTTTGCAATAGGTGCAATAACTGCATGTCATAGGTAGCCATGAAGCTATTTCATTTCATTATTAATGAAAAGGTGTACTTTGTTTCATGTTTTCTTGTATTTTTTCAAGGTGTTTAATCTGTTTCAACACAAAAGCCTTGGAATCCAAATCAACATTCGTTTGACCAAGCTGGTGCTACTCCAGGAGACTCCAGTAAGGGCACAACATGCACTTACCCTGTCCTGATCAGACAAACTCATGACACATGCGCACACGTATGCTGCTCTGATCAAACAACCATGTGACACATACATGTCACACCCCCCTCCTGATCAGACACCTGCATGAGCTATGCCTCACCCCACAGTTGAAATCTCAGGGCCTGAACTCAGCTGAGGTTGAAATGTAAGAAAGAACATTACAGTGCAAATGAATCAGTTGCTGGACTAGTATCTCTTGTCTTTTTTATTTACTGAAATGTATTTTCAAATCAAATGTACTACATCTTTTAAATGAATAACTCATTGACTGCTCACCCCTGCAGTCAATATTCACAGTTGTTGGGTTGGCATTGGCCTTGTCCACACATTTTACAGTTCAGATTTAAAGAATGTTCGGTAACTCTTTTGAAGAAGATGTAGGGAATATGCCATGAAAAATTTCAGATCCCTTTAATTAATGCACTGATTTGGCCAATGTGATCTGGTATGACTCACTGAATGGATGCTCATACATGATCAAAGTGTTTCTGTACACTTGATGGATTCCATGTTGAATTATGTAATTTAGAAATATTACAGAAATGTATTTTTTTTCCTTTTTCTAAAACAGCTGTGGTCTTCAAAGACCACATTTGACCATGTTCTGGACAGAGTGTTCAGAAACATAAAAGATTACTTGAATTCAGCGTATCAAAGGTGGTGGAAAACCACATCATGGGCATATTGAAAATGTGGTCACTATATGTCTCATTTGTTAGTTTGAAACGCCTTCTTTACAGTTGCTAATGCTGATGTTTTTGGTAGCTATACTAATACTTGGATTTAGTCTATTTTATGTCCATTTGATATCTTTCCAGTGACTTGGCTTTAACAGATGCAACAATGCCAGTGCCAGCTGTGGCCAAATACAGACCATGTCAGTGCTAGCTGTGTTGATTTCCCTGATCAACCACACACCTGTTATTTGTCTGTAAAGGAACTGCTGGAGGAAAACCCTTGATCGGGTTGTTGTGACTCTGAAATTACTTCAGTTTAATAGCCCATTCCAAGTTAGTAAATAAAAAAATGTGGATAGAAATGTGGATCTTACAAGGAGAGGAAGACGTTATTTTTTCTGAATGTAGAGGTTATAGATGCCATATGTATGGTCTGTAATGGAATCTACATGCTGTGTTCACAGGCGGACATGTACATTGGGCATCATGGAGAGAAGATGCTTGAGAGCTTCTGCCGGTGGCAACAGGAGGAGTATGGGAGAAAGGGCATGGCGTCAGACTTTGACACAAGATGGAGGGATGATCTTCCCTCTGTGGACACTGCCATCCTCATTACAAGGTATGGCTCTGAGGGTGTAGTACAGGTTTGAGTTTGAAAATATATGCATCATCATACTGGGTCAAGCAGATATTATTTCCCTTTATAAACTGATAATTTAAAAAATACTGGCAATTTGAAAAGAAACATCTAGCATAGCTAATTAAAAAAAATCGTTCTTAAGAATACATACATTACAAATACATATGTGATGCAGATCGACAGCACTGTTATGTCATGATGAATATTGAATGTCAGGTTTGTACACACAACGAGACTTCCTACTACTTTTTCAGTCGCATATTTGTTAGTAGATACACACACAATGTGCATAGGTATATATATATATATATATATATATATATATATATATATATATATATAGTGCTGGGCTACAATGATATCCATAATTCACATGATGCATCTGTTTAAAGATGCACACTTTAAACAGATGCATTGGTACATTGAGATAACCATTATAAAATACAGTGTTTAGCTGGTAAATAGATTTGACTCTTCATGCAGCAAATCTCCAGGGAAAGGTTTTCCCTCAACAGACTTCCTCTGGGGTGCTCATCGTTATCTGAAAAAATAATGTGCCACTGATGGGATCAATTCTTTACAGTAGTACATTTAACCCATCCAGAATAACATTACTGTCATCTTTTTGGAGATGAATCCCCATATGATTGTTGAAAATAGAGTATTGGAATTCTGAGAATTTCATCTCATGAATCTGTGATTGTAAACTCCACAAAAATTCTTTCACGTTGGGTCTCAAGGAACCTCTGCATTTTTCAGAATTAGGACAGTTTGCACCACGGTTTTTGAAATTATCACAAAACAAGATATGAGAAGTGATAGTCAAAACTTTTGTATAGCCTGTGGGAAATCTTTCTTATCATCCAGTTTACCTACTATCCAATGCTTAAGTGCTTTCACATGTCAGAACTTCAGCTTAGTTGCCTTTCTCTTGCAATACAATGCGCATTCTCCTCTGATTGGACATAATCTTCCTCACATGACCTGTTTATACCAATTGCAGCCTAGTGCACATAGTTTGCAAAGGCAAAAGAAACACGGCCTGTATTCTTCTACAGCCTGCTTGTCCAGCACATGTTCCTGATTCAGTACCATGCATCCTCTGGTCCTCACATCAGCTGGGCTCTTAATGGGAAACACAACTTTCAAACAGCTTCGCCAGATAAAACGGCAGACGAATAGAGGTTTTTCAGACCTGCAGAATGCCGGTAAGAGGCTGCTTTAGGCCCATTGATGTGTTCCAGAGTTTTACTCCCCCCATCTCTGTGCCTGTACAGTAATGTAATTTCAGAGAATGGGCATTTAGTGCTAAAGTCATTTGGACTCAAGTGGAATGAGGCATCTCCTGGGCTGTTCCCGCTGTAGCGCTGCCACCTGCGTCTGTCATCACGTTCATTCATCTCTGTCACAATGCCACTGCAGCCCACCTGCTGTGCGCATGGGGTGTCCCTGAAATGACTGATGGCCTTGAGCAACTGCCAGGATATGTATTAAAATTTATACATAAATAAACATGACCCTTCTTTATTTAAACATTAGGCAGGCACCTTTATGCGGTGTGAGTGACAGACTGACATAATCTTCACTGCAGAATACAGATATTAAATAAACAAGTACAATTCTGTATAGCCACCAGCAGGCATTACATATACCTAAAAGCTAATACTGATACTTAAATATAACTACAATAGTTTTAGTTTGACACAAGAACTGTAATAACTACTACTTCTTCTAAGACTTTTTTTTCTTTTTTTCAGTACAGCAGACACATTTACCTGTATGTAAACTAAATAATTTTGTGGCGTCAGTCATAACTGCATTACTTTTGATGTAAATGCAGTCCTCACTCAATGGCGGTGCTTAGACATTTGCTGTTTTTCTTAGAAAAGCTCATGATTAATGCTAGCCTTGATTTATTCTGCTGGTTGATGTCTTCTGTCCACCCCTACTACGTTCTCTCAGCTCACGTATGAGCTAATCGTGGCTCGAAACCATCTAGAGCTGTGTGTTTCAGTTACAAGATAAAATTAGTTTTTGTAGACTAAATAAAAAGTACTCTGGCTTCCTGTGATTGAGAACGTGCTAATATAAACATGGCAGTGAAGTCGTCAGTTTTGGTGACCTCTCTATCACATGCAGTTTCTGAGGAATCACAAACATGGAAGACTTCACTCAGGTTCAAGGCTGGTTTAACTTTCTTGAAGGGTCGGCAGAACTTAACTGTCACCAAGAGCCGATAAGGCAGCTAATGCAGGAGAGGAGAAGGGGAAGAAGGTTGAGGAGGGGTTTTGCACAAGGCTGTGCCTCTGCGCTCAGCAGGTATGTGTTAGACACAGAGTGGAAAAAAGGGTTCTCAGAGTCAGAGAATCCAAAATTAAAAGTTGGTACTTTCACAGTTCAAATTCAAGCAATGTGTTTAAATTAAACATGAAAAATGCCCTTCATGCATTTTTCTGTTAATGAACTGGGTGTCATTTCTGTTTCTGACCTGAGTGATACGTAGTGAAATTGATGCAAAAATAGTGCCTTTACATGAGATATGGATGAGGCTTCCAGATGAATCCCCTGATTTAACAGGTAGGGGATGAATGGATCAGTGATGGTTTGGACATTTTGACTTATCCCTGACATTTTGGGTTGTATGGGTTGCAGGAGATGAGTTCTCCACTCAGCCATCAAAATCATGATAAAATGGGTCTGAGCTTTGAGCTAGATATGACCAGTGTGTGTTTCGTTTATGTTTCAGGAAGGATTTCTGTGTACATAAAGATGAACCGTGTGACACTGTAGGTAAGTTACAAAATCCCCCTCATCCTTTCTGTTTATGTACTGTATTGGGTATGTGTTGTATGGCCTCTGCTTGGACTTATTGTTTAAAAATATGTATTAGATATTAGTTTTCATTTTGCTTGATTTTTACCATTTATGTAATGCGATACCATGTTCAGGTTTGATTGCCAGGGGATTACTGTGGCGCGAAGCATTTTCCACACATAAGTAGACCACCAAGATAGGATCCCCGGCCATTGTACATGTGTAATCACAGAGGTAATGGGTACCACATTTAATGTCATTAGCGTGATTTGTTTGGTGATTGAACCCATGTGTAGTCGGTAGTATTTGCTAATGTTGTCAGGAAGATAGAGGATAAAGCAAAATATTAAAGATAACTGGTACCAATGCACCTAAAGTGTGTGCAAAGTATCATGTGACAGAAAGTGCCTCCCCATGAGGGGGATAGTTTCATAATTACTAATTTACGTTATTGCAGGGGATCATGTATGCCTGTATAACAAAGTCATTTGCTCCATAGTCGATACATAGGTCTTTTACTGACAAAATTAAATCATTTATAGCCATTAAATGTTGTCCAGAGCAATGGCAGAGTAAATTCTAATATAATCCTTAATATATTACATCATCTTTACTGGAGGATAGAAGTTTTACATGCATAATCAATCAGCAAATGGCTTTTTTCCCCATATCAAATCTTGAAATTCATAATAAGTCCATATCCATAATTAGATTTTCTATGTCAGTATGCTATGCGGTGGACATGCTTTTGGTTGATGTTGAACTTGCCGCAACTGGCCATGCTCACATTTGGGCTGTTCATTCTTCTAAACAACCATTCAGCTGTTTGCTGTATGAACCATTAGATTAGTAGCTGAATGCCTCTGCTCTAGATATGGCCAATGAGCAATTGAGAGCTGTACCACAATCCTCTGTTCCATGAGAACACAGAATGAGCTGGTGCCCCCTTTGAGTTGGGCTCAGTTCCCGTAGTTATTGAAGGGGGTCCACATTCTATTCCCAAAGCAGTGGAAGGACATGAAAGTCACATTGTTGCCATTCTGTTGATTTATGAAGGACAAACCCTGAAAGCCCCCACTATAGCAGGCTATTCTATTTGCATAGCTTTTCAAAGTCAGAAATTCAAAAGCAGCAGTTAGCTTATGGCCACTGACAACTTGGTATTATCTGTACTTGGTGTGCTAACGTACTGTATGCGCTTCTGTATTTCACTCTGAACAAATGCCTATGTGTAATATAAATGTATCTTGTGAGCATCAATCTATGTGACCTATCCTCATGCTTGTTGAGTTGTCAAGGTTTTTCCTGACTTAAAAAAGGTCCCTGGTGGTACCTATACAGGGACAGCCAGCATGTGGGATCGGTGTTCATCAGTGTGTACTTTGGCTGCCATGCAGAATGTGTCCCCATTTGGCCTATAATAACATTCAAAGTCATAGTAACTTGATATTCTATTTAATACACAAATTAATAAACAAATAACCAGGAATGGAAATGGCAGTAATGTTTATCTCAACAGAAACAAATGCATTATCAAACAAAACTAAATAACAGATAAGAAAGTGCAAAAAAGTCATGCTTTACCTCTCTACTTAACTGTTTTAGAAAAAAAATGTTACTATGAATCCTGAGATATTTCACATTGGTGCTGTCAATCACTCTCCACGACATCATCCTTTCCCCTGGTTCTCTTGGCAAAGAGGGCAGTTATTTCCCTACTGAATAATTCCCTACTGAAATATGAGAGATCTTGCAGTCAAGTAGCGGTATATTGGGCCTATGCACACTCACAGACATCATGAAGGTGTGTTATTTAGATTAGCTTGTTACTATTCATCCCAGTCACAGTAACCTATGATGGTTCAAGTACTACATAGTAACAACACTTCACACGCATTTTCTTCTTTGAAAATATTTCTTTTTTCCTTGAAGGCATACCTTTTTCCTTTTTCCCAAATTACCCAATTCTGACTGCAATTTGAATTTCTTACATAAATTTTGAAAAGCATTCCAGTTCTCCCTTTCACCTCATTGAAATCAATGTGACTTATTAAGAGTATGATCTCCAGGTGTACACCCATTCAGATTATCAATTTTTCCAGTTTGTTGAACTCTGGATTTCAGAATTTCTATTGCATTTTCACTTAAGCTTGTAAAATAATTCAAAGAACTGGGTGTTGTGTGCCTTGTATGTGTTTACTGCATAATGTTCTGTGTGTGTGTGTGTGTGTGTGTGTGTGTGTACGTGCAGGCATATTTGTGAGTCAGCCTACACTAGGTAACAGCAGGTCAAACGCCTTGTTGTCCATTGCTCTTATCAAGCCAGAAATCATTTGAGAGACTTTTTCCTTTTGAGACTGTGAGATATGAGGGCTCTGTCTAAACACGAGCAGTTAGTGCGACATACAGAAAAGCACACCATGCTACATCACAAAGGCATCAGTGTGGCGGCTCTTTCCGAACCAGTCGTTGACCTAGTTTTTAACTGTGGCTTGCCTTGGATCATGGACCATTTCCTCACATTGCTTGTACTTATGTACTCCACCGCAAGGTACACCGTACAGCTATGGCAGAGCACTGCACATCCTGGCGAGGCCTAATGGCTCCCACATTCTGTGCGTCCCCCTGCATGCTGCATGCTGCATGGCCTATTCCAGCCTGTAATGGGCTTCAGGCAAGCTTCGTCTCATTGGAGCATGAAATTCATTCAGTCTTGCTGTTGCACAGGAATTGCCTGTTCCTTTCTTTTCAAAGTAGATGGCCCTGCTTTGAGTTGTACATGACACATTGAAACGGTTTTCTTTATTGGTTTTGAGTATTGTCAATGTTTGGATTGATCCTGTCATAAAGCAGTGCAAATCTTCTGAAACGTAGTATCAAAAACATTATAAACTTGCAATAAGAAGACATTGTATGTATTTAATAATTATTCCTGTGTGACATATACATTCTGTGTAGCAGGACTTCAATATTTGTTATACAGTGCATCCTGGGTCCTTATTTAACACAATACAAAAGATTTGTATGCTCTGACATTACAGTTTTATATCAGTTGAAACATGAAAAGTAACATTCTTTTTGCATATCCTTTCTTTTCTTCATAGATGAACTGCAGTAAGTGCCTATTTCTTTTTTAATCAGATAAGTGTTATGGTAACCACAGTATGTTTTTTATTTGGTAAATGTCTGGCAGACGTTCTACAAATTGAAACAAGAAGTTCAAGTTATTCAGGATTTAAAATATTAAAAACATTCATTTTTTTCTTTATATTGGTAATTGTTCAAAATGCTCTGTGAAGAAAAAACAGTATATGGATAAAACAGATTGAAGAAAACATACACATACAAACAGCTCTAAAATTCAAAAGTATTTAGTCCTAAGCCTGCTATAAATTAAGCAGATCCTAATAAATTGTCTTATCTGATAGCACACAGCTTGCAGGAAACACCAACACCCATGCCGTATAGGGTTACTCCTCAGTGTAGTTAACATAATGGTTTCACTTTGCTGCATTATATTTCTGTTATACTCTACTCTATCATATCCCATCACATACTATCAAGTCTAAGTCGCTCATGGGTGGACGGCAGGGGAAATGCACGATATGGGCATGGGACCAGCTCTTGAGTTCTGTGCCCGGATTGCCCTACCATCCATACAGGTGTACAGCATATGTGGGCTTCAGGGCCTGTGTTTGCCATTAGACCAATCCAGAGATTGATGTCCCACAGTAAAAATATCAAGAAAAAGACATTCAGGAGCCCCTGAAAGGCTGAAAGTCCATACCTTTACCTCCGTCTGCAGTGTGGGTCTACTGAATGTGCACTTTGTTAAAAATCCAGGGAGGGCAAAGTGTGTGTGGGTCATTATTTTACATTCTGCTGACTGGAGGAGAATATGTAGGACACCATTTATAAATAATTATCATACACATCACAGCATATTGTGATACCTTGTGGCCTGAAGTCTTAATATGAAATTAACAAATGTTAAATAAAAAACTTGCAATTTTATGTTAGTAAACAAATAAAAAAATGATTACAAATAATTGAATTTGACAGTTTTAATATTTGAAAATATGCCAAAAATTTAGCTGCAAGAAGACACTAAGCTGCCTTTCATCTCTAGTACTTTCCCTCTTAATAACAACATTAAACCAAGATTACTGGCCTGCAGTACAGTACAAATGTGTGTTTTCAAAAGTAACAATACTTGTTCATGAACTTCAGACTTCTTTACAGTGCCACCCAGGGCCATGGATATATCTTGACTGCCAGCAGAAGCATTTACATGTACATCAAGCTTTATCAGATCGAGCGCAGCAAGTTGTCTCATATTTCCAACGAGGGAGATGTCATTAGGGCGCTTTTCAAGCCAACAAGACACCCACAAGGCCAGATGCTCTGCTAAGTGCAGCACGAACAGAGCGGCTGGCTGTTACTTCATGTAGCCAAGGCAGGGAGAGAGGCCTACCATTCATTAATGGACAGATTAGAGCTAATCTTTCGTCTCCCCCTTGAAAAAAGAGTCATATCGCTGATCCTGAAAGGTTTCAGAGCTACAGAAATGTGGAAAATTAACACAGAGGCAGGGCTGCAGTTAGGGGCGGGTGGGGGGGGTGTTGTTGGCGGGTGGGTAGAGGCTGATCTAAAGGCTGGTTGGACTGAACGGCTACTGTAGTAATGGACATCTCTGCCTCAAACTGAATTTCATTTATTTACCACCCCCCCATCAAAGGTGGGATTGTTCTGCAATGGTTTCGTAATGGAAAGCATTAGTTTTGGATCCATTTCAGCAGGGTGATTAAGCCATCAAAGGTCATGGCATACGATCCACTACATGGGAAAAGAAGAAATCCCTAGCCTTGTTTTCCCCTTAACCTGATCCCACAGGAGCTAAGGAGTCACAGCTGTCATCCCTACATTAAATTCATTGGTGCTTACAGGATGCAAGGCTTGTTTTAGCTTGATTTACTGAAGAACGGGGGTGAGGGGCATTAACCTGCGTTGGGAAATGTAAAATGATGAGAGAGAGAGGTGTGGGGGGTATTTTTGGACATTTTATGTATATTTTGTGTTCATTTGGTTAAATGGTTATGCTTTGGCACTGCTTACTATCTCAAGCCTGTATTTCAAGCCAATACAGTATATTGAATTGAACTGAATTGAATTGAGAGACACACACACTGGGGAGGGGATGAACATGGACATGTGATGTCTAAGTGGTTCACAGAGGGTCAGCTGGAATAGTTTCAGGGGCACTTTATTAGAGCGACTTCATTTAGATGGTCTGAAGTCGACTCTTTACTTCTCCTTACTTTGCTGTCTGTAGTATTGTATGCTTCTCCCTTTCCTTCAAAAGGCTTAATAATATGTGAGTTAGACCTTTGTGAAAGCATTTAAATATCATGGGGTGCATTTTTGTGTTTCATTTAAATGTCATGTTACACTACCAGAAAAGGACTCTGACTGGATTCTATGCCAACCTAAAGATTTTTATTTTGGGGGGCACACTCACACATACATACTCAGTCATTTCTGTATGTATATGTGAGTGTATGTGTACACATCTGCATCCCATTATTACAATTATAATATTATAATCGGTACAGAATTCAGCAGATTTGTAAGGGCAAGAATATTCTTCCTCCTCTTTTATAAATCATGGTTTTATTAAAAGCATATGAAGCACACATTTCTCTTCATATGAGTAGTCACAATACAATTTATTAATTTAATGGAATGTGTATTTATATTTTCTATAGCATTTAAATTGCTGTGGCTTTGATTAATACCTCTGGGATGGGGGGTAGCTGCGCACACTGAGACCACATCAGCCATCTATTATTGGAGGCTTCTACTCTCAACAGGAAAGAACTAGGGAGACTGATGATCATTCAAGCACTGGTTGTGAGTAGGCATCATATGCCTGGAACACGTAGCTGTGTATTGCATGTCGGTAACATATTTTGTCTGTGTGATTTGCCTGCAGGGATTGCATATCTGAGTGGCATGTGTAGTGAGAAGAGGAAATGCATCTTAGCCGAGGACAATGGGCTGAACTTGGCCTTCACCATCGCCCACGAGATGGGTCACAAGTGAGTTGTAATCTTCTGCCTCAACATTTGGTGTTCATATAGATGGTATATCTGAGTAAACACACAGTATATAAGTGGTAATATCAAGTGAACATGTGTAATAGCCAATTTCCTTGCTAGAGTCAGAGATAATTTAAAAAGTAAAACTGTGTTGGCTTACTTTATTTTCCTGAAGTTGAGATCATTATAAAATTCATTGTAGCAATAAGTGGACATTATCTATATGTGTAATATGTATGTGTGCAGAAGATAGTAGAGTCACATCATATGCCAGACATTTTGCATTTCACCTTATTATTTATTATATTTATTCATTTTATTTATATTTGTTATATCTTTATTATTTATATGTAATACTTGACATGTTTTTTCACAAGAGATTAATATACATAAATTGTAAGAATCTTCCATTCTAGCAAATGACATAATGACCTTCCACACAACCTTTCGTTTTGGTTAACTGGTGAAATGGAAGTGAGTCTCCAACATGAATCATGTCAGCTGTGCGTACTGCAAGGAAAAACTGTGCCCATTAATCAGGAGGGTGGGGTTGTCTGGGGTGCCACCGTAAATATTGATGAGTCACATCTTTATGCAGCAGTGTTTAGGTTACAGCAGTTATAGCAGAATGAAGTGGGAATTAATGATGCAAAAACATTTGGGGGCTGGCTATGCTGCGATGGAGGGCTGCCAATGTCTGCCGGGACCCCCAGCAACTGGTGTGCTAGCTCCGCTCAAGCTAGCCATCTGGTTTCATTAAACCCTGAGAGGATATGTCATTCTTCCATCTCTGACACCCCCCACCTCGAACCTTCTCAAAATCTTTTCCTCAAATTAAATTTTTCTTGCTTTTTTCTTGTTTTTTTTTGTGTATTTACTTATATGCTCCAGCTTACAGAAAAACATCATGTTGTGATTGCTATTTCACTCAGTGTTTTACTGATACCAATTTTGTTGTGCTGAAACAATATGTATAAAAGTGATATCAGCTCTTTTTTGCTCTCATTTTCCATGCCATTTTTGATGCAGCTGGGCCCCCGGGTTTGTGTCCTTCAGCTTGAAGCCACTAAATCCTGGGGTTTTCTTGGGGTGTTTTTTCTTTTCTCAATATCTGTCCCAAGACACAAAAAAGGCAGTTGATGAGTCCTGGAGTGGTCGCCCCCTCAGCCAAATGAGCTCAGAGAATCTCGTCACTCTTTGGCAGCGGCAGCACAAAAGCCTCACTCATGTGGTCTGCGAAATGAATGAACCCAAACTAACATCATTTTCAGAGCTGAGCAACTGTTGAAAAAAAAACTTTCCCTTTTTGAGACCATGTGTCAAAATCAATTTGTGCCAGTGAGGTAGCACCACTGTTGTCTTTTCTTTTTTTTTTTTGGTTTGTTGTTTTGTTGTTGTTGTCAAGATGCAAACTGGAAAACAACTCCTTAGGCTCTCCTATGCCATAGAGGATAGGAGGGGGACTCCCAGCTGATGCAGTTCACTGCGAGATCCCTGCATCTGCTCTGAGCTGACCTACTAAGCCGAAAGGGAGGATTCCTTAGAGATTAGGTTTCTCTGGGCCGTCTCAGAGCAGCTGTAAGGCATGAACTGAACTGATGGCATTAGCTTCCACTAGAGTTCAAAGCTAGATGAAGTTGCATGTTTTTGCACATGCAAGTGGATTAGGTTGAGTAAAATGATGGCACAAATGAGCTTCTTTTTGAAGGTAAACTCAGTTATGAGCAGCTACTTTGGCAGTCTAAAGGGATGGAAAAAAGAAGACCTCACTTTCAGGGGAGAGTTCCTCAGACATGGACATCATCAACATTATCAGAGAGAGGCTCATAATCCCATAACAACAATCCCTTTAGTTCAAAAGCAGGCCATCTTTATTTCTGTGTTCATCTTCCTCAGAAGCCCAGATATCACTGAAATTCACTACTCCTGCTGGTAGGAAAAAGCCACAAATGATTAAGAAAATGAAAATGTATAAAGCAACATTCATAATAATATTCAAGGGTACAGCCTGGGTAAAATTACTCTGTATTTGGCCAGGTGAAGTAGGAAAAATTGGACAGGTTAGTAAAGGGATACCAACCAAAGAGCCCAGCATCTCCAAACCGGTAAGGTCCAATCCAGGGAGCTGATTCCATCCATGATAACTGTACTTTTCCAGGAGGTTTGCATGATTAAATAGTCTATGTAATGTTGTAGAGCAAGTATAAAGGGAAGGCTTGTGGCTTGCTCTTCACAGTCATTTGGAGAAGACATGTCAGAATTAGAGCCGCAGCCAGAAGGGTCTGCTGTGTTTGAATGACTGGCAGCTGTTCATAACCATTCATTTATATGTGGCTGGGTTATGCCAACAAAATCCAAAATGACACTCAGACTCATAATGTCATGAGACACAGGAAAACAAACAGACTCTAAGCCCTGTAAGGAAGTTTTTCCACATGTAAAAGTATTGTTCTTGTTAATTCTGGTTGTTAAAATCATTAACATTTTGCAGAATGTGTTTCTGAAGCCCCACAGGCTATATTGAGTGTAACTGACTTAAGTTCTATCAACATTTGTCCTTAACTTTGACTCATACTTTAATTATATGAAAGTGTTGGTTTATTTTCTTAGCAAACAGAGTTTGATGAGTTGAGCAATTACCCAAATGAAATTGCCAAGCTCTGTTTGTGAAGGAAAAAAGTAATGCTTGAATTTATTTGTAAGTCAAAGTTAAGGACAAATGTTTATTGAATGCAGGCCAATATTTCTGGCTTTCATGGACCATACAGTAACATGCAGTGAAAAGTGATTTATTCTAGCAGAGGGCATAGCTGTGATTTCCAGATTTGTACACACTCATAAACTTGTGTCCATGTGTCCACTGATACAAACTTGATTTGTCATTGCCTGGGATCAGGATGTACAAAGAATCTCCTATTTGCTCTGTCAGAGAATTGGGTTGGCGACCCAATTGTTTCTCTTTTTGGAAGCCTTTGATATTGATGCAAGGCTGAAAGGTTGGAGCCCATCTTGAGTCATAGCTGTCACATTTAAAATTGTATTTCACCATTTCAATGTCTTAATCAATTAAAATGGTGATCCGCTGGGAAAAAGATTGAGCAACCATTTCCAACCCACCCGCTCAAGCAGATCATGCAACTCACTGAGATAACCTCCCAGAAAAAAATGGCATATGCCCCAAATGCAACGAGGGAAAAGGGCACACTAGTATGCCAGCCATAGGATTTATGAAAACAATGTTAACATGCCGGGGGGGATTCCTGTCAAGGAAATGATGTACCCTTTCAAAATTTTTATTTATTTTTCTCCACAGCACTTACGTCATCTGCAATCTAGCAGGCTGTTAAATTTCATCTTCCCAAAAAGCAGGCCTTGATCACATCCATCTTCATCATCATTGAACACTAGACTGACAACCTCGCCCCAGCATCTGGTGGCACCTGGTCAACTGGGCTAGAAAGGCTTTTAGAGGAATTACAATGGGAAAGATACAGTTCTACACAGCAGTGTATTTGATAATGAATTTAAACATTTTTATTTTCTTTCATCTGACGTCATACATTTTTTAATTAAGAATTTTAATTAAGAATTCATTACATGTTGGCTTTGTATGTTTAACTGCATGTGAGTGGAAAGCATTGGGGAAATGGTGGATCTGGTGTATATGGGCATATGGGTTGGAGGTCGGGGCAATGTACAGGTGATTGTCCAATGGGGTGTTGGGTCATGAGCAGCAGGAACATGAGGGGGCATTTGGCGATGATGTAATGGGAACATGGGGTAGAGGGGTTGGACAAATGGAACTCTTTAAAAAGCTTCTTGCTCAGGGCACCACCATTTCAAATCCTGTTTCCCTGAAAGAAAAATGATGTAAGTGAAATAAAAGGGGAAGAAGGAGAGTAGAGGAGTAGAGGGGGCAGGGGTAGCCTCTTATTTAAAAATGACTTGAATACAGAGGTTTGTTGGCATCTACCACATGCACTGTAATGTTTCCTGGATGTGATTACACATAAAGTATGCACTGGTTTTATGGGTTCACACATTTAAACCAGCAGGTCTGTTTCCCTACAAAGAGTTGGCTGAGTGCAAAGTTTGCTGCCTTAAGGTATAATAACATATAGTCAGAAATTTACTGTGATACATAGTATAATTGGCATAACAATATTCATGTTAGTAACTCATGAACAGAAAACTTAGCTTGCAAAAATGTGTATTTCTGGGATTATTTTCATGTTACCGTAGTTACTGATAGATACCACTATCATGTACCTGTTTCACCACCAATTGCCTTATTTGAGTGAGCTTGAGAAAAAATGCAGCATAATGTTTCTCAGCTCCAGTTTGAGCTGACTGATACATTGCTGCATGGAACTTTAGTCCCACCCATAATCTGCATGTGATCGTGCTAGCACCACATAGGTTGCAAGGCCAAGCTGGCACATTTTGGTCTCAATTACAGTACAGTTCCAAGGCCAAACCCGGTATCGGCTCATATCAAAGATGCACCAGCTGTCTTGAGAGATACAGACAATTATTAGCACAAATAGACCTGTATGGGTGGCACTGGCTTGTGCATAGAGGAGAATCTGGAAGCTGAACTTGGCAAGACAGCTCCATCCAGCTCGACTGTTATAAAGGGATAGTTCTATCCCCATAATATTGTGTGCAAATGCCCATGACAAAGTATGCTGACTATAATTCTAGTTTATGAGTGGCAGTTTCTCTGCCACTGGAAATAGGCCCTGTATCACAAAAAGCTACCTGGTAACCCCAAATCTATAGCTAATTTTCCTTTCCATTAAATCATCAACGCCACCTGGGAATGCAATATCCTTGATTTCATTTAATCATTTTCAAATACAGTTTTTATGGCAATGAAAAGAAAATAATTAACTTCAATTGAAACCTACTTAAAAATCTAACCCAGCATTAACCCTACTTTGTCAAGTGCTGATTGCTACAAAAATATACAATCAAGTGAAGTATGTGTGATGTCATATGATTTATGTTAATGTAATGAACTTGAAAACTAATGTTTAATTTCTTTTAAATTATGTAAATAAAGCCTGCATGGATAGCTTTTGGCACCTCCCTGCTGTTTTGCATTTCAGACCAAAAGAAATATACAGTATGCCAAGACAGTCAGTAGTGATGCCTTAAAGCACAGCTTTCTGTGGAACGAATGGAAAAATAACTGCGTATTTTCATTGAGGTTATTGTAACTGACACAGTGTCAGAGAACTCAACTGGATACCATTTTCCCATATGTAGATTGGTGTTTGCATAGGATTGTGGGAAAGGAAATAGAATGTCTCTCAAGTGCTCCTAATTATGAATTCTGAGGTGTGCCTGTGAACGGCTTTGAATGCCTGATTTCCGAGCAGGTGTGAAGTTTTTATGTAATGTGCCCAATAAGCCCTGAATGGTTAGGGACATGGCTGTGATGTCAATGGTCACAATAGTTTCCTGGATAGAACTTCTGAATATTTATCTGATGTCAGTAAAATGTAAATTCATTAAATCAGGTTTGTCCAGGAAACATTGAGCTGGATTCCAAAATATGCATAAGACTTCTTCACCACCTTTTCTCTGAAAGTGTACAAGTAGTGTCTGAAGAAGAGAAAGGTGGTTGGAAAATCAGTGGTCTCTACCTTTACTGAGGTGTTTATGAGAAAATGAACATATGAATCAAAAGCAGAAACAACACTGATCATTACTTTTCAAATGCTCACAAAAAGATGCATTTGTAAATCTAGTTACAGAATAGAGAGAATACCCGCATACCTTTGAGCACGAAGAAGCAGATAGCAGTTTTGTTATTGTTTGCCAGTTTATGGATCACCTCAATGACATGCAAATGTAAAAGGTGGTGGTCTCGGTATTACTAAGCATTCCTTTTCATTTTACTAGGGGAGTGAATGGTACAAACTTTTTTAATATTCAGTTATTTATAAAACATGTTGGGCACACTGTGTCTGTAACTGTTTTACACTGCTTAAATAACACAGGAGTAGTTGATAGTAAAATTATATAGCACTCCCCTGTAAAAGTTTTAATTATGGTCAAGAACACAGAACTATCAGATCAACAAACCCTCTCATTCAGGGTGGTCCATAAACAAAACATCTCTCCCAGCATGACACTCAGAGTAAATGAAACACATGCTGAATTTACCTAAGGAAACTAATACCATTAACTTATGAACTCGAGTGTGGTCCGATTTTAGCAGTTCAGGTCTGAACTCTTAACTGCACATGCATCTATGAAATATGAATGAGTTATGAATCCAGACGTTTAGCAAAAGAAATGACTGATGAACTGCATGAAAGGCAGCATTCATAACAATAAAGGAAGCAAGAGCAGATTTAGCAAAATTGTTCAGGTAGAGCTGCTGATTGGTTGACTGCAGTTTCAGGACTACACAAGTTACATGTATGCAGCCATAGAATTCCCATTTTTAGATTAATTCATTATAATTAATTAAAACGATTTGTTATAGCTCCTGTAACATTTATTTAGTCTTTTGTACAATGTGTGGTAATGAATGTAGCCATACTGTAGTACCAGTAACCCTGTTCTCAATCAACAGGTACTGTAGTTAAGCAACAAAGTGTATGAATGGAATGCAAGACCTGAGTATTTTTAAGTCTGTGGCATCTATATCGTTAATGCTTGAGTTGAGGGCCGATCATTTTCTTATATGTTGGCCCTAATTTATGAAACTGTTATAGGAATGACTCTATATGGGATCATCATAATTGGCCATACACAGATATGAATCTGTAGTATCCATATACATGCATATATTGTTATATACATGTATATACATTTATAGATTTATAGTGCATAGCATAAGGTTCATAGCATAACAAATATAATAAGTGCAGAAAAATAAATGCACTGACATGGCAGATGTCAATGAGAGGATCGAAAAAAAGCGTTGGGAGAGCTCAGCTCAGTCTTGACTCAGTGATTCTACGAAAAAGGCAGTCAAGTCACATTCATTTACCAACTCTATCAAAGTGTGTTTATGAAAGAGGCCCCATTGTTTTCTCTCCCTCTGACCGGAGTTGCTCAGAGTCCTTTGCCTCCAGGCACTGATGCGAATACACTGCACTGTTTTTCACAGGAGAATCAGTTTCTCCGTCTCTCTCTCTCTCTCTCTCTCTCTCTCTCTAGCTTTCTCTTTGCTCTCTGTGGAAGTCTTGTTGGGTGGTGGTGGTGGTGGTGTTGGGAGGAGGGGGTTTCTGGGACAGATGATGGCACTTTTTGCTTCCGCTGCCAACTGATTACATTTTTTGACATTCTGGTGACTTTCCCAAAATATTAGTCTATATTGTGAAGGTGCCTTTAACTGTGTCCAGAGTACTTTCATCAAGTAATATTTGCTTGCAATCTCTTTCCTCAGTAGACCATGGTTCTGTGATTTATTATTTTCTTTATCTTGTTTCTTTGCCCACATAATAACTCTGCACATAGAGATGTCTGCTGAAACCAGTCAATCTCCCAGGGCTCCTTAATACCAATGCTTCATACAGTACTGTGCAAAAGTCAGCAACCACCCTCTCGTTTATTTAATGTCTGGTCAAAAATACCTTTTAGAGCAAGGTAATCATTCTTCAGTATCAGAGACAATGCAGAAAACATATTTAAAACAAGATTACTCCAACACCTCCAAGTTAAATGTGATATCACATTTGTTCCATATTTAGTGTTTCTACCATTTGTGTTTTTTAAAGCTTCCAATCTTCTTAGAGGCTTCAGATACTTTTTCAAAGAAATCTGCAGGGAATGTTTTCCATGCTTCTTGGAAACACCTCCAAAGTTCAGTCAAGAAGTTGGTGGCATTTTCTGCTTCTGATGATCCAAGTAATCCCAAACATATTCAATGATGTTGAGGTTTGGGCTCTGGCATGGCCAGTCCATTGTTCTGAGAACACCAGCAGCTTCTTTATTTGATAAGTACGTCTTGATCTTTTTAGCAATGTGCTTGGGGTCGTTATCTTGCTTTTGTGTAAATTTGTTCCGCAGCAAACAGTTTCCAGAGGGTACTGCATGATGTATTAAGATATGTTTGTATTTATCAGCATTCATGATGGCTTCAATCAAAAACAAATCACCAGCTCCAGATGTTGTTATACATGGCCCAAGTAGCACTGACCCTCTGAGTCTTTCAGTGGTTCAGCAGCATACCTCCTGCCATCTGCTACATCCACAATTCTCAAATTCAGGCTCATTAAACCTCATTGTCAGGTGAACGGTTTTAGTGCAAATGTGCCTATCTTTTGTCTATTTCCTTTTCTCAGTAGCAGCTTGTTGACAGTTACACATATTTTCGGACCCATAGCACTGAGCTGTTTTGCAGTGGAAAGGCAGTGGAAAGACAGATCTGAAGCAAGAGTGGAGATTGATTTTTTCCCTATCTCTCAAAGATGACACCTTTAAGTACTGTCTTATCTAATCGTGGTGGTTTCAGTGGTCTACTACATCTTGCACTGTTGTTAGGAGTTCCATTTTTTCTATATTTTGCAGTTATTTTTAAATTCCAGTTCTTTGATATCATATTGATTATGGGATTTATGTTTACTGCATTATTGTTTGATAGCAAAAATGAATATTCTGCTCTGAATTGCTGATTGACCTGAAACTGATTGAACAAAAGGGTAGTCACTAACTTTTGCACAGTACTGTATGTTAGATTGGAGAATATAGAAGCCAACAACACCCGTTCAAGTAAACTCAGTGACAATATGATCAGATTTAAGGAAATATCCTGATTTAATCCAAGAATTTAAGTGGTCTGTTACATCACTGTGAAATATGATGAAATATTTAGATGGATTGGACTTCTCTCTTAAGATGACATGGTGGTTTATACTGAAACTAGGGCTCAGTCATTTTTTGGTGAGATATCACCAAAAAATGAAGCACAAAAATTTGCGAAACTCCATCTAGAAAAATATGATCTGACCATTTAAGTATGACATTGACATTTCAGCATTAAAATCTGGAGGGGAACTCGAAAGGGCAACTGAAAGTCATTCATACCATTAAGTATTCATTTCTTATCATTTGCTTGTTTACAGATTTGACATATTTATGATTAATGACTGAATGATTTATTCAGATGGTTAGATCACAGCCATAGATCATAATGAGTCCTTAAGGGAAACAGCATGCATCAACATCATAGAAAGTACTGGAAGTATTTCTGCGGAATGAGATGATTTTCACTTCAGAACAAACAAACAATTGCACATTTGTCACCCACTTTTGTAAGCAGGATTCAATTTGGAGATGCAGATGGCTGCAAAATTCACACATGGGTGGAATTTTTTTCCAAGTGAATTGAATCTGACTGTGCCAATGCCAAATGTGGCCAGGAGTCCTGGAATGACGCACTTTTGGGCTTAGAGTCACTCACCAGGGAGGGTTTCAGTAGACAGAGTTTCCCTCACCTCATCGTGTTATTGAATCCCCTGGCTAATTAAGAGCCTATGGCCCACCTGTGGTTCAAGGTTCAAGGGTTCAAGGTTCTTTATTTGTCAAATGCACAGAGATACGGATAAAACATACAAGTAAAACATGCAATGAAATGAAAGGGATGCTCAGATACTATACGAGAATAAAATAAGATAAAAGGAGTAAAATAGAAGAAAATACTAGTGCAAAATAAATAAAATTGATAGTGAAAATATGCAAACAAACAATATACAATATACATACAAGTTTACCAAAACTAGTTAAAGTGACCTGGTGTGGCAGTAAAGTGAGAGTGCAGAACAAACAGACAATATATGCAGTATTTCAAAGTGTTCATATATTGATGTTTGTTGAAGCCATCTACAGTCAGCCTGCACCATGTGATTATATAGTGTAGTCATCAAATGGCGTGATCTTAGCTTAGCTTTTGGACAGTTGGGGAGCTGGTGGAACAGGAAGAAGTGGCTGCTGTGCCCACAAGCATCAGAGGAAAACTGACACTGTCAGTAGCAGACAGATACTGCAGCAATGGAGCAGGC
Organism: Albula goreensis; assembly: GCA_022829145.1. Taxonomy (NCBI): domain Eukaryota; kingdom Metazoa; phylum Chordata; class Actinopteri; order Albuliformes; family Albulidae; genus Albula; species Albula goreensis. The sequence continues at coordinate 55,738,931 of CM040741.1, read as the reverse complement.
TCCAAAGTAACACTGGGCATTACAAACTGGGTTAAATGTATAACAGTGGAGAAAAGGTTGTTGGAGAAACACGGAGTAGCTTGGTAAGCAAAATACCTTTGGTACAGGAAGTCTTCAAGTTCAATAAAAGTCACAACACATTTCAACACATTTCAACACAAAATCAAAGCAAATGTAACAATTCAAACTTGTCCGATATGGAGAACTTAATAATATGGGCAAGGTTTTTGCTTAGGAGATTTGCTTAATTAAAAGGTTAGGAGGGATGTCTGTCAATTAAATAACCATTTATGAGAAGATGATGAAGGCCCTTTTACGGCATAGTTTTAAATGAATCATGACCACCTATTGGTAGACCACTTGAGAAAATGGCTTCCACCTGCAGCAGCATGGCCTGATTACCACAGACACATGAACAGAACTGTCTGGCCATTTTTCCCCAAACTTGCAACAATATAACACTATGTACTGATTATTTATTTGTTTATTTGTAACCATTTCTTTTCTGCCTTGGAGGCAAAGCCAGGCAGTAAAAATGCTATAATGTCATAGAACTTGGTTCTAATTAGGAGCATATCCACAGCTGTAATCTCAAACACATTTGCACACTGGAGAGAAGTCTTGGCGGGGAAAAAGGAGACATTTGCATCTCTGCTCAACACAATTACTTTTTGTTACTTTATAAAATGACAAGTCATACTATAAACAAACTTTTGAAGGAATTTAAGTGCGTGTGTGCATCCATGCATGTGTGTGAGTATGTGAGCGTGTCTGCGTGTGTGTGTATGTCTGTCTGTGTGTGTGAAGCATCATAATTCATTCTTTTCTTTCTACATCAGTATGCTTTGAAAATGAGTTTTCTTAGGAGCTATAGGGTGTGAAGATTGAGAAGTGTTGTAGACAAGATAACATAACAGGAAATGAGAAATATCATTGTCTTATTGATGTGTGTGTCAGTTTCATAGGTATGCGGACTGTTGGGTGGTCTGAAATTCTGCTGCCGTTGTCTTTCAGAGCTGCTTTGTCAATGTTTTTGTGAAGGCAGATATGCATAGCATAGTCATCATCAATACCTTAAACAATGGTGGCAAAGACTGAACCTGGAAAGCCACAAGCTCTCATGATTTTACTCCCACCTTAATTAGGCAACCAAATTAGACCCTAAAAACCAACTGAGGTGTGTTAACTATTTATTATCCGTAAAAATACTTTATGCCTTAATTGGTCAGTTAAGCTCTGACAACAAAATCACGCGGATTCTGTGGCTCTTATGGGCCAAAACTGGCCACCTCTGCACAGTGCATATAAAGAGAATGACAGTAATATGCTTTTGTAAGAAGGTAAGCAGGGTTAAGCTGAAGGCAAGTTGGTTGGCATTTGGTTGTTTGGTATAACTAAGAGATGGTACTTCAGAGATTGAAATCTCAAAGAACCAACTACTGTTGTAGACATGGGTGCTTTTTTATGTGTTCCCCCTATGTCCAGGAGTCCAATTTGTGGTGATGGTTCTGTAACCCTGTGAATTATGATGAAAGAAAAGCTGAGCTTTGATTTTGCTGACTGAAGAAAATGTCCCTCTCAGGGAGTAGAAATCTGCAGAGAATGATGAACTTAAGATTTTTTTAACCGGCGCCCTCAGCGACAGGAATCAACGAGATTTTACACTGCCAAGGAGCGTAAACTGTGTCTATTTTCTGCTAAAGCCTAAACCACCCCACTCTTTTTCTTGTTTTTTTTTGCATCGGAGGTTAATAGCCATTTTGTATCTATGTGTATTAATATGTATGCTTGATATACGTATTATATATTTTCGTATGTGTATATGACAGTGCAAGTTGTGTGTGTGGATGTGTGTGGGTATATTTACATATTTGTGCATATCTAAACATGTCTTGTTAATGTTTCCCATTCTCATTGCTTTTCCCTGTGTGCAGTATGGGTGTGAGCCATGACAACGACCATCCGTCCTGTGCTGATGGCCTCCACATCATGTCTGGGGAGTGGGTCAAAGGTCAGAATCTAGGAGACGTTTCCTGGTCACGCTGTAGCCGAGAAGATGTGGAGAAGTTCCTCAGGTGACCCTTCGTTTCCCGGTGACCCATGAATGGCTCTTACTACTCTAACTCTAAGAAATCCACCACACAATACACCTGGAGTTCTGCACTCCTACAATTCCTTTGGTATATTTCTAATAATATGTGTTATATTCAGTGTCTTAAGTACATGGCCACCTGTGTGGATTTAGTCTTAATGATTGATACAGTGATGTCATCCAGCTACCATTTCACAAAAAACAGCCTTATGCTTGCATACCATAACTAGGTCTCTGCACTGTGGTGCATTTTCTTTTAACAAAATGAATACATATAACTGTCCACACAGTAAACAGATAAATGTCACAAACAGATTTCAGTAATGAACTTCCTTATATACTGTATGAACCCAGATATATTTATTATACAGATGTGAAGCATAAGGCATGCACTGTGCCTTTCTTGGCACAGCCATCAGGGAGCTGCTCCAGTCAGTATACATTCCTCAGGGAGCTCAGCTAATCACAATGAATCCATTAGGGAGCTCTGCCAATGAAAATACATCCATCAGCAAGCTCTGCCATTCAGAATGCGTCAATCAGCAAGCTCAGCCAATCAGGACACTTCCATCAAGGAGCTCAGCCAATTAGATCTCATATCTGGAAGACCAGCTCCTTAAGAATTATATTACACTGCTACCCCTAAAGATGCAAAGGAAGCAAGCTATGTTACTGGGCATCGGTCCTGCTTTCTCTTGCATGCTAAATGAGTGCTCTACTGTTTGAGCTAAATCTGCGCATTATTATTTGTAGCATTCAATATTTTTGCTTAAAACTGTTTTGCAAATGAATGCTTCTTGAAAACAGACAAAGAAGTTGGTGGTTTTCTTTGCCTCTCATGATCCATGTAATCCTAAACACATTCAGTGATGATGAGGTCTGGGCTCCGGTGTGGCTAGTCCATTGTCCTGAGAACACCAGCAGCTTCTTTATTTGATAAGTATGTCTTGATCTTTTGAGCAATGTGTTTGGGGTCGTTATCTTGCTGTTGTGTGAATTTTTTCCCCAACAAATGGTTTCCAGAGGGTACTGCAAGATGTTTTAAAATTTGTTTGTATTTATCAGCATTCATGATGGCTTCAATCAAAAACAAATCACCAGCTCCAGATGTTTTTATTCATGGCCAAACTTGCACTGACTCTCCACCATGCTTGACTGATGGTTGTAGACACAGTTCGGAGAGTCTTTCATTGCTTTGGCGGTGTTCATGCATTCTGCTACTTCCAGTTATGGAAACTTACTCCAGTTTTGTAAATTCCTGATTGATCTAATATTATATTTAGTGTTTGTGCATTTTTTATTTACTGTACCACGAATGTGATGTTTAATTTTATTTTTTTCACTGTGATGAAAATCTTTCTGCTACCAGCCACTAGAGGCAGACTGTCTATGCTTGCAAAGAACATGCAAATTCAGTACGTTCTTGCACTATTGATTCAGGAGGTGGCATCCTGTTGGGATGCTGAAATAATACACATTAATGACCGAACTGTTTGTCCAATAGGATTGGATAGGTGCAATGCATCATTGTGGTTTCATAGTGTTTTTTTTTTTTTTTTGACAATTCTCTGGAGGTGAGGCCTTCCATCTTCTAGAGATGTGCTGTGATATTTAATCAGTCGTCAGTTGATTCTAATATTGTGAACTGACTTCATAATTTTATACAGGGGGTCCTCGGTTTACGACGGTCTCGAGTTACAACGTTTCGTGGTTACGACGCACTCCCATAAATTATTTTAAAAACCTAGTTTCGACCTAAGCGATTTGGTTCGTAAATACGACCACAGAGATAAAGATAAGAAATTGTTCTCTCTTTTTTTTATTACTGTTTCATTTAATTACTGTATTTTATATGTCCTTCATGTGTTGTGTGCACAGTGTGAGGTGTTAACTTAGGTATAAATTCCGACTTACGTAGAAAATCGACTTGCGACAAGTCGTAGGAACGGAACTCGTTCGGACGTCGAGGACCCCCTGTATAGGTAGGGGCTCTAAATTGATGTAGTGCCTAAAACCAGCTCTGTCACATACAACGTAATTCTGATTAAAATTAGCTAGAACCAGTCGTATTACAGGAAACAAGTCTCACCAATGACAACTTCCATTTCCAAATGCTCGAGAGAGAGCATCTGGGGTTGAGACAAGGCTAAGGAAACTGAAACCATCTAACACAGCAGAGGGCATTTAAACTAGCGTGCTTAGAAGTCACTGGATATTTAGTTGTCAGAATGACAAACTGGACCGTGATGATACAGCAGGGAGTTCCTGCAGTAACAGATCTGGTTGGAACTCATGATAGCATGTGAGATTTTCAGAGTGTGGAGAAGCACAGGAAGCTGTTTGCTACTGGCACTGCACAGAACACAGCACCCACAGACTAAATCACATACTCTGAATGCTTTCAATAATAGCAAAGGCAACGCGTTCACCAACTCTGGTTTTCTCTGTGAAAGTGTGTTGTTTTTCAAATTATGTTTTTATTATTCAAATGATATATTTTCGTCACATGGGGTAGTTTATAGAAATACACCACTATTGAAAATATTTTGGGGAAGCAAACATGTCAACAATGTGAGGATGTCATTCTCAGCGTAGTTTTAGCTTGAGTCATCCACTCTCTCGACAAACCGCCCCGCAGCTCCCTCGGTGGAATCTCTCACGTTTTTCTTACCGCGTTGTCTCTTTTTATTAAAAAAGTAAGGGAGGCTGGAAGAGTGCGGCGCTTAGGAAATGACTTTGCGCATGTGTTTCCTGGCCCACGGGCGAATACCCTGACTCCTGGCCTCCGTGAATACCAGTCAGTAAGTGACACCGCGTGTCTCTTTGCAGATCCAAGTCCAGCAGCTGCCTGCTGCAGACAGACCCCCTGAGCCTCAACTCTGTCATCCTGCCCTCCACACTGCCTGGCCTGTCCTACACTGCTGATGATCAGTGTCAGATCCTCTTCGGCCCAACGGCTTCACACTGCCACAACATGCAGGTGAGAACCATACAAAGACAAATGCCTGTTTATATAAAGTACTATATAGTCACACACACACTGAGGCATTTGTATATGTGTGTCTGTGTGTAACTATATAACATGAAATATAAAGACCTTATAAAATATATTTGTTAATATGGGTCATTTTAAAGCACCACATATCTCTGAATATCCATTGTTTTTCCCATTGTGCACATCAGGGATTGTGTACATCAGGAGATTATACATGCACTAAGCAAGCAAATGAGCACACCTAACCAATCAGGATCATCTGTGTCCCGAACATTATGGTGCTCTGAAATGAGGCGAGAAGCTATGTGTGAAATGTGCTGTCATTTCTACGTTGTGAAACCAAAATATATAAAAATACCCTTGAATAAAAGATGATAATCTGCATTGTTGCCACATGCTAATTACTTGATCATCAATCAAAAGTTGTGGAATACAGAACCAGGGGTATTTAGCAACTATTCTGTTAAATGTCTGTCTATCCACTTCAACAGCTTTGACTAGAGATAACTGGTGCTCTTTTCTGAGTTGCCTTGTTTGGCATATGCCATCATACATTTTGATACTGTTCCCTTTATCAAATGAGATCATTTTTCTATTTAGTAATGTCAGGTATTTAGGGCAGTACCATTTTGACTTAGCTTATATCTGGTAACCTTTTTCTGAAGGTATAACTATCCCTAGAAAGTGAGTAACTTCTTCTTTCATCTCACCAAAAGCATTGCTGAAGTACTGCCACACGTTTAAGTTTCTTCTACATGTTAACCTCAGCTTCTCTATGATTCATCAGCTTTGAAACCAGTGTGCCATTAATACCACTTTTTACAGCCACTTCCCTTTAAAGGAAAGTAATGAATCACAAGCTTTGGGAGAATTTTATGCCTCGGCCCAAAAACCACATATGTCATACTCTTGGTCTGTAGTCTGCAACATGAGTCAAGTAAGAGAGCAGGGTCTTGTTGCAGGGACAATGCTGCATGTATCTTTATTCTTTCAGCTTTTGTCATGATAAGATGTTCAAGTGACCATAGAGAGGCTGTCCCAGTGGTGCTGTTTCATAAAGTACACCATTAATTATTGTGTCTTATCAGACGCCATGGCAACTCAGCGTGTTTCTAAATAAACAGTCTTAATTCTGGAAGTCACCCCCCACCTCCCTCAAAGCTTTCACAGAAATGGACCTAGTAAAAAAATAGCGGCAGTGTAAAAATTTGCCTTAAGGCAATCGAGAGCTGTATGCGGACCCTGCATTTTACAAGCACGATGTTTTATGGACTATGTATGTGTGCCAGGTGATGTTTGAAGTGTCATCAGGCCCTGTGGAAATGCAGCATGTAAAATTTAAAAGGTAAAAGTGATTACAGTGATTTTGTGTTTTTATGGGTTTTTTTTTTGCCAGATTGAATGGAACTGGAAATCATAGCACAGGATGTATCAAGATTGTATGCAGAAAAACTGAAAACTGTTACAATGACTAGACTAAATGCATTTCTAACTTGTAGTGTTGTAAGCTGGATATTTTTTCACTCTGAGCTCTCTGTGTTCCTTCCTGTTCAAAGTGGGTTTTTTGGCAAATGCAAGCCTTCATGTACAAGCTGTTTGGCTGTCCAGTTGCCGAGGAACGGCCGGTGACTATTACCGAGCTGAACTCAAAGGGGGTGGTGCTCTGGAAATTTTAGCCTGGATACAGTAAATGTCAAAGACCTCTCAGCAACCATTCCCACATTACCTTTACTGTAACAGTATTCGTTCTCTCAGCAGCTGCAAGTGAACCTGTGCTGTGGGGGTGGGGGTGTTTGATATGTCACGTCTGTCTTTGAGAACACGGCTGGCACCATTTACGAGCCCGTAATCTGTCACTCTGTCAATGCCTACTGGAGAGGCGGCCAGCGGGGACTCAGTGCATATCAGCACTACTGTAATTCCCAGTAATGCCTCAAGTGTTACGTTCATCATTGAAAGGAGAAAAGGGGCGATTAGATTGGTAAAACAGAGTTTTTTTTTTTGCATGTTCCCCACTCTGGCTTTGGCTAGCTGTTGATGAGAGAACCAGTGCTGCTTCCCGTTAACAGCCTCACAAATATCTTAAGCAGCCTTTTCATTTTAATGTCTCACTTTGAATAAAACGTTTATTTCGTTCCAGATGTAGTATTCATTACATTCCCTAGAACCTTCCAACTGAAGCATCCCTGTCCATTGACTGGCATCTCTTTAACCCTCCTCTTTGAAATAACTTTCCACAAACTGCACTGAAACTGCACTTCACACCAGTATCCAATTGATGATGGAAGGTGTGGTATGTTAAACAACAGAGATAAAACACTGCAACAACATGGCTTCCTATTCATGATTATATTATTTTGAAGCAAATAGTGGTGCTTCATCAATTGTGTCCTTCAAATTTCCCTCATGAATTTGAGCCGCATGATAACGATCCATTTTATGTCTTTATTGTTTATTGCACAGTGACATCTTGTGGAAGCAGAAGTATGTAATGTCTATGGGTCAAATCATTTATAACATGTAATAAAGGTTTTATGATGGATTATACAGTTCTGTAAGCATTAGAAGGGAAAATGTTGGTTTATAATAATGAAAGTCAAAGGTACAGTCTCACCAATTCCCCAGTAGCCTAGTTCTCAGTATCCAAAAGTAAAAGACTTTGGCTGCTCCTGCTTTAAAGAATTCGGCCTGCAGTTATCAATGGGTATGCACTTTGTGTCTTGCGAAATACATGTGTGCCAAAAAACTGGACTGTGTCTCAGACTGGTTTTTTTATCACTACTCACTGCCCTTTGAAGATGCCTGGAAGTCTCATACGAAAGGCTTCTTGGTCTGAAAATACTTGTGCCTGGGAAATTCTATCCCTAATACAGACTTGTGGCAAAGAACCCAGAATAAAATGTGTACACAAAATAAAAACAGAACGATGCAAATGCTTGTTTTGCATGGCTAACATCCTTGCCCAATTTTTGGTACATCATTCCTATGCATCTCTAATGTGAAAATATGTGCAGCATGTTTATATGACATGTGTAATGTATTTTATCCTTCACACCATATTTATTTATTAAGTTACACAATTTCCATTAAATATGTGATGTGTTACATTATATTGATACGATACTTGAATATGTTTGAAAGAATTGAAAATTAAACCCTGATCCTGGAAGACTACAGGGTAAGATGGATTCAATCTTCAGATTCAGATCAGAGTTAACTCACCCCAAATGGTTGAGTCTAAGTCAAATAATGTTAGGACAGAAACAAGGCCTGCAGCCCCTGTAGCTGTCCATGGCTAGAGGTGTCCACCCCTGTGCAATATTATTCAGAAGTTTGAGTGATACATCTTGCCTAAGAAATCTGTTTTCTCTCCATAACAGTACGTGATGTGCTCGGGACTGTGGTGCCGGGTCGATGGAGAGAAGGACTGCAAGACAAAGCTGGACCCCCCCATGGATGGAACAGAGTGCGACACAGGAAAGGTGGATCATATTGTACTCAGCCAGGCTCATTATTGTGTTTTTCAGAAATGTAATGTTTGGTAGAGGTAGTGTGAACTCCAGCAGGACTCAGTTGTCCTGCTTTGAAGAATTAGTTTCTAAAAATGTTTCATTTACAGCTCAATCAAGCCTGATCAATTCATTAATTAGGGACAAAATCAGAATGTGAATGTGACTAAAATACTGAAGTGATGGTTTAACCATAACTGTATTTATATTTTCTTTTTCCTGTGTGTGTGTGTGTGTGTGTGTGTGTGTTAGTGTGTGTGTGTGTGTGTGTGTGTGTGTGTGTGTGTGTGTGTGTGTGAATGCGTGTGCATGTATGTATGTGTGATTAATTACTTTGTTTCATCTAATAAATAAATACCCAGGTATTTGATTTCAGCCAGCTATGCTAGCAAGAGCAAAAATACCATTCAGTCTATATGACTGAAATTAAGCAAATGTAAAAACTCCTGTCAGCCATAGAGAGCACCATACTCATGCAGCAGAGGTATTCTAAACACCAAGCTGGGATATAGTCTGCTTCATCTCTGAAGGCAAGGTTGTGAGCCAGCTGGTACATTTCGCTGACAGTGTTGGAGTCACATCAGAGACTCCTCCATTGTCTCCGTCTTAAACTCTGACAATTAATCTGATGCAGCTCCACTCAGAGGGCCTGATATTTATGACTTTTATAAATACTGTACAGTATTTGTCAAAAGGGTCCAAAATTCTGACTGAATTCAGATTTGCCCCTTGGATGAGCACTTGGTATTGAGGAAAAATTCAAAAAAGGTATCAAGATCTTTGGGAATTGATTCATGGGACACAGACATTCAGAGACTCAGTGTCCCAATGTCTGGCTCCTGACAGTGACACTAAACCTTGGGTTCCAGCTGTGTCGTGACTTGGCAGGTCAAATCCCACAGAGTAAGCTCTAATAGCATGGATGTAATGCACTGGTGACATTGGGGAGCCAAAGTGGTTTCTGTAAAACAGATTGTGTAGATGTATATTGCCAAATACATATGTAGATAAATAATATGTTTTGAACTATTGTGAGATTTTGCCTTTTCCAATTTAACCATACTTTAAAATACAGGAGATTTTCTTTTTTAAATTTGAGGAAATTTTATTTAACTTTGAAATCCTTCTCCTCATCCCTCTTACCAATCCCATCAGAATGTGACAGCAGCCCTGAGGACATGCAGTAGTAGTTGCCAATAGGCCCTGTTATAAACTGAAACCTTAACCAGTAAAAACTGTACATATTTCCACCTTTGCAAGACTGAACTTGAGAATACACACTCAACTTCAAACTCTAAAACATGGAAACTGACTTTATGTAATCTGCACAAACCCAGACATCCTTTAAATGCGGAGATTTGCTTTAATGCAGTTAATGAATTTAATGTGTCTTTTCTTGGACTTGCTAAAACTTGAAATCTATGGTAAGCTAGTGACATAAAGGTTGCATATACTTTATATAACTTTGACAACTTTCTTAACTACATTAATACCAAAAAATCTACAAAATCTCACAAGTAGTGTTTGAGTTCCATAGCCCCATTTTCAAAGTAAAAAGATCCAATCAAAAACAATTCTTGCGTTAACAGTTTTGCTTACATTAGTTGGTACTGCAGGACTTTAATGATTGCATTTATAACAACTAGCTTTCTAGCTTTTATATTTGTAGAACCATTGATAGCTATATAAGTCAGCGGATGAAGTTAGGTTGTCATGTAATGTCAGGTTGTATGCAATGAGAAATTATTTTGTTTTGGTAATTGTCTGAGACTTGTCTGTAAATAATGCCAAAAAAACTTTGCATGGTTTTGCCCTGTTTCAATATGTAATAAATTATATATTGAAAATAAAGCGAATAGGGAAATTGGGAATAGATTATTTGTAAATGGCAGACATAAATGTTGTATGACTTACCTTTTCTGGGAGACTTCTTTGTTGGATTATACCTCAATACAAAAATGATTGCTTGGTCAACAGATTTGTGGATTGATTGATTATTGAGCAGTGCCTGTGGCTGTGTCCTTCCCCAGTGGTGCCGAGCGGGGGAGTGTGTAAGCCGAGTCATACAGCCTGAGCCTCCAGTGGGGGAGTGGAGCACCTGGGGGCCCTGGGGAGCATGCAGCCGGACCTGCAGCACAGGGATAAGCGCTCGCCAGCGCAAGTGTGAGAGCCCCAGGTACCCCACCATCAGACACCTCCAGCTCTGACAGCCATAGCAACAAGGAAGCAGGAATCCATGTTAGAGAAGTCCATCTGTTTTGCTGTCGTCTTTTTTCCACAGACCCAATGGGAAAGAAAGTGACTGCTTCGGCTCGCGGATACAGTACAGGCTGTGTGAGAACGTGCCCTGTTCTGCAGGTGCTCCTGGGTTCAGGGACCTCCAGTGCCAGACGTTCAACCGACCCTCCCTCAACTGGTTCTCTGTCATGGACGACGGTAAACTTCTGCTGGCTTTTATTTGTGCTGTCACTGTCCACATGTCAAAAATCATTTTACTTGCACACTTTTCCAGTCTATGTGCCTTAGTGTTTGCATGGCATAATATCATTTTCTTTGCTGAATATCATTATTATGCTTTTTGCAATTATCTGCCTGAGCATGGTATACAGGAACTTTGTGATACTGTAAACAACAGGGACACTACTGTATATAAAGCTTGCTAGATATTTTCATTCCTCTTGAGGCATTTGAACATAGAATCTTGGCCATAGAATGTCACCATAAGTTGTAATTAAATTTTATGTGGTAGCTCAGAATTTACTAAAAAACAAAGATGGCTCATAAAACGCCATCCAACATTTTTAATACATATGTACTTGTACAAATGTCACATTTTCTTTAAGTATAAAAATGTCTCTAGAAGGGGTAATGAATTTTTATCACTGTATGGCTTTGTAATACACTCAAAGAAGACAATTATGATCAACCTTATTAATTTCACTGCTCAGTAGTCCAGATTTTGTGCTCATTATACTGAGGCATTGTTCTGCACTGGCCTTGGTTACTAGTGCTTACAGGAGGCTGTCTGACCTCATGCTTTACCACAGCATTGGTTTGTAGTTTTTCCACAACTATCCTTTTAAGTGGCTGTCTGTCCTATTGTGAATCTGTTTCTTGGGGCAGTTTTCAGTTTTTCAAATGCAGTTTTTGGCATTTACCAGTATAACTTTTGTCCCCCCCGACACATTACATATTTTTGCGATTTCTGTAACTTAACACACTTGCAGTTCTGGCATGACTTTCAAAATCTGTTAGCTCTCTCATGTTGTTTTTGAAACTCATATTTTAACTGTCAATTTCGAAATTACTTTTATAGCAGAAACATATTGGTAATGTTGTTAATATTGAAATTAATATGAAACACACATTGACTCCTTTTTAATTGCAGTTCAGTTACTTCAGTACAGTTCTTATATACACAGGGTGAGGGTGAGGATGTTGGATGTGGTAACGTGGATAGGAGTAAGGAGCCTAATTAGTCTACTTTTGGGGACACGGCACATGTTCCTGATTGGACTTATTCTACCTTCCACCCAAGCATGAGAACCCTAGTCTTCCTCTCGATCATCCAGGCTACTTTTATGAGGCCCTCATTTCATCAGCATTCCTAAGGGTTTTTCTTCCTCTGTCATAGTAACGGTGAGGTGCTGTGCTCCTGCGAAATGCAGCGGCTAACACATAAGGTCCCACGCACTATGATCCAGTGTGTTTGCGGGTCACTCAGAGGTACATCGGTGACACACACTGACTTTAGCTGCCACTGCTGCAGGCAATCTAACGCTGAGGTCTTTGAAACACAGACTCTCAGTGGTCCCTGCTCGAGATGACATCACTGGGCAGACTGTCTGCCCCTGCCGAACACAAAGACCCTTTCATTGAGCCGCTGTGGGCTCTCTCCCTCTGTCTCTCTCACTCTCTTCATCATCCAGACCTGTGGCACTAAGCAGATACAGTCCAGGGTTCAACTGCCCAACCCCCCAGTCATTTTATCACTCCTGATTTTTCCATCCTTCATCTTCATCATTCTTCTGACATGTAAGCATTGACATATATAAACAAAAACATGATTAAGTTATTATATTCTAAATGCAAACAATTGCATTTAGAATATAATGGGCTATTGACAAACAATATTTATCTTTAACATGTCCATTTTAAGCTGTTGAACATACATCCCATTTGTTTGATGCAGCTATTTAGTAGTTAGGTGACACTTTCAGCTCAGGGCCCGTGACTTGAGGCTCATTCATGCAATGAAATTATATTTGAAACTACATGTAGATGTATTAGGTCATGTAGCATGGACAGTTATATTTAATAAATGTGCCTGTCTTATTTATTAATGATTAGCTTGAGAGCTCTCTACCCCATGTTTTAACAAGTCACCACAGAAAGGCTGTGCAACTGATTTTGCAAGTTTTTTGCTGGTCAATTTTCAAGCAATTGTGAAAAGCAACGTTTTCATAGTAGTCCATGTCTACACAGCCCCTTACATTGTATGCTAGTGGCTTGTTAACCCTGTATAAAAGCACATTTCTGTCTTTGCATCTGCCCCTTAACCCGAAAGCTCAGACTCAGATTATGGCTACATGATTAGGTTAAAAATGGCAGAAAAGCCATTGCTATTTTTAAAATTTTTTGTTGAAATACAGTGTTGATATACCTTACAATATTTAACTATTCAAATCTTAAGGCCTCATTCACTTAAGCAGAGTGAAAAGAAGAAATGAAAGTATAACTCAAACCCAGAACAACTAACAGAATGGCTATTAGACAACTCCTGTATTTACTCTTTTTACTTTAAGTCTATAATAAGAAATATAAATTAAAAGTAAATTTACATTTACCATTTTTTTCCACTGCACTGAACCTTGATACCAAAACTGAGATATGTACCAACCACTGGGTTTTGTGAACCGTTACCTCCACAGTAATTCATACTGTGAGAAAACAATTGGAGGATGCCGGCCAGTTAGCACACAGAGAAACCGCGCAATGCGTTACATCCTTCTCAGAAGAATCTTACTTTGAAATTTGAAATAATGGATTAGTATTATTTATGAAGCATGGCAAACATGCCCACATCTGTTCCTCATGAATACGTAATACATGTTGGGTTATGAGATCTGAAATGCAAGGAACATATTTGTCAAAATATGCAGAATATCCGTGTCCTATCTATTATTGGAAAATTATGTCTCAGCTAAAGGCAGCATTCTAAAACTGCATATTTTTAAATGTATCTGTGATAGCAAAAGTTGAATATTTTGATGTATAATACATAAATATGCATTCTTTTTGTGACGGCGAATTCTACCATATATTGAAATAATGAATTTTTCATAAGCAGTTGACAGTTTTCCAGTTGTTTCCTGTATACCTGTCTGAAAATGAGTATTTTGACAGGAAACTGAGGAAATACAGCACTGCTTGGGTGGTTTAGCATAATGGTGACTTGCTGAGGAGAATGATACCCTTCATTAACGTATAAACACAGGGCTTCAACCTGGAAGCACAAATGTGGTGTGTTTTTTCAGTGTGTACAAAGAGTCTCTGTGTGTATCACTCTCATTTGGAGTGTGGGGTGGGGGGATGGGGTCTGGTGTCATGAGGGTGAGGTGTGTGTGTGATTGCATCTTCTAAAGTTCCACCGTTATATGAGGGATTGTGTTGCGGCTCATGGAGTAAATGTTACTTTTCAAAGGACAGAGCGCTGCCTTTTTTTACCCAAGTCCATATTCAAAGGGACTAATTGAAATGGATGTTGAGGGGGTTGCAAAAGGATATGCTTCTATGTCTTTCTGACTGAGAGACTCCTGGTGAAAAGTGCTGTGCAGTGACCTGTTCTGAAGAACCCTGACCACATGAGTTATAATGAGTGGAACAGTCTATCATGGAAATGTGCTGTTGGGAGACCCGCCACCCAATGTGGTCTTTATAAACCAATTTAAAATAAGCTTAAAAAAGTTATTCTTTTCATTTTGTTTATCACTTAACATAGTCACATAACATATCCAATGCAAATGTTATTTCCTTTGACAATAGTCAATATCTTTTCAGATTTGAAATTGCCCTTTTTAGAGCCGCTAAAATGACTGCCTGTGTTTTGATTTCCTTGTAGGAGTGAGAGACTACGACTCCTGGCATAATAGTGTTTAAATGCTGTGAAAAATGTGTAAATTCCTTCATAATTGGTTGTGATAAGCCTGATGTATTTTTATTCAGTGCCAGGTTTTGGGACAGGTGCACATGTTCTCCTCTTTGTTGCTGAAAATACAGCAATAAAGACTCCCTCAGTGATAATATTCAATGTGAATTGCTGCATTCAGTATGATGACTGCTGCATTAGAATGGGTGTGCATTGTACTCCCCCATGTACACTGAAATTTAAGCAATTGTTACTTTTTATTTCATGAAACAACATCAAGTTAACAAAATCAATTGACAATATTTGAGAGCAAACCTTAATGATAAAAACAAAATACAAAAGGTGAAGATTTAGACCTGAATTGATTCCATCACATGAACCTATTTCAATGACCAAAAGTTCCAAGAAACCTATGCTTTGTTGATTATGCAACTGTTCTCACAGATGCACCATTTCTCTCAAGCCAAATAAGATTCTCAAGGGGCCAACTGTCCACTCAGGGGCCCTTTCTGCTTTATGAGTGCAGCCTAACCAAAGTGGCCCCTGGGAGCCCCTCTGTGCCTCTCCCCACCATGGAAACTGCAGGCTCTTCTAGCCCTGCTTCCTCAGAGCACCAAACATGGCTCTGTGTGAGATTAAACCAAGAGTTCAGTTGAGCATATTTAGTGTTTATGGATCAGAATGAGTCTAAATTTGGATTTAACATACCAAAGGTTTTCATTCTATAAAACATCAAGTTCAATTTGGTTATTTTTGACCTTAACAAACTGATTTTATGAGACAAACATTTAAGCCTTGCTTTTATTTGTTAGTTAAGGTTAAGGTAGATGTCTTTGCAAGGGCAGCACATTCCCTGTCAAGGACTTCAATCCATTAAGTGACTCATAATCTCTGGATGGGACATTGCCATTTTGGAAGACACACCTCCTTAAAGGAAATAAATTCTTGGGTAAGAGGTGAAGTCCACCTCTTCATACAGTTAAGCATTGATGTTGGTTTCTATGGGTATCAGTGTATGCAAACTATGACAAGTAAATTACGGAACTATCTGAAAGTCACACTGTTGGAACACTGAACACTTATTCCTCCCTGTAACAGGTAATGTCTGGAATATGTTATGAATTATTATTTACATAGATTGATTATCTCTGCAATGGAATCATAGTGGGAAAGGAGTAGGGTTGAATAGGGAATTGATTTTCTTTGTATCAAAAAAAAAATGCTGCTTATTAAAAATCAGGAAGGGTTTATTACTTTCAGAGAAAAACAGTACTATGTTGTCTGTGGTATGCCAAATTATGCCCTGTCAGCTTATCAGCATGGAAAGAATAACGTAATGTGTAATAATGAATGGTTATTGGTTATTTACATGGTTGCTTGCTGGTCCGGTCTCCTGTCTCCACAGCCCTGCATTCTGGTCAATATTAGTGATATTTTGAAGATTTTCCAAAGATGACTGCATAAACTAAAAATTAACTCAGAATTCCAAGGTTTCTCTGATTTTTAGCATGAAAATTGTGGTCATGGTGTTTTTTCTGTTCTTTTAATTTTTTGGAGTTTCCAAATTTTCTTACAGGCTGTGCAAAAAGAAATGTTCGTTTTTCAGTATGATTCTCTCGATGAAAAATAAGGAACTTTTGGAAAGCTAACCAAAAGAAATCAGTTGCAAATTCGCAATGATTATTTCTTAGGATCCCCAGGCACCAAAGCACCTGTGAACTTTGAACCCATGATTTGTGTGTGGCTTCCACTGCATCAGAATGCTCCAGTATACTTCAGGGGAGCACAGTTTGCTGGAGATAAAAGACAGCAAGAAACTGCTAGCTTTTTTGCATGGGGTGTTTGTTGCATAGCTTTCACCAATGTTTGTGTGCAAACTTTTTCTTACATTAGCTAAGGCAAAATGAACTCAGTGCCCTCTGTCTTCAGTGATGTGGTAAAATGTTGTAAAGTGGGTGGCACTCCAGTAGATGCCATTTCCAAGTGGTACCTTCATCAAAATGATGAGCTGCTTAAATGTGAGGAGCTTCTGTTTAGTGTAATAGCATGTTATGAGAACTTTGCATTTTGAACTGAAGATTGAACTGTTCTGTTGAGCAGTTGGCTTGTGGCATGTGGAGGTTCTAGAAAGGCAGATACAGTTGTGCCTTTTGTGTTCCATTCTATTCACGCCAACCTGTAGCAAAACTAGACACAGTTACTGACAATGGCACCTGCATTCCAACATACACCACCTACTGTATCAGTATCTGTTTTTGATGTGAATGCAAGCAAACTGACAAGAGGTATACATGGCTGGAGCGGGCAAATGTTCCACCAGCAAAAAGGTGTGTTTCACTGAAGCACGCTGAGTCCCTGTCAAAGAGTAATACCTGCTGACATGAACCTGTTTTGCATTAATGTTTGCTATGAATTTTCTTGCAATTATGAGCACTGTGAAATTAAGATATTAAGAACAGCTTTGTCTGTGGTTGAGAAGGATAGAAGTTGTGTTTAGGATGCAGATGCCCGGGCAGGCAGCAGCACACATTCTTTGTGATTGGAGCAATGGGGGAAAAATTGGCTTTGACTGTGAGATCTGTGAGATAGCTGGTGTCGAAGATTGGCGTACGCCCATGTGTATGTGCTGCCGGGCCGGGGTAGACTCTCTGCTGACCTCCGTCTGCGTTCCTGCGCCAAGTCCTGGCATATTGTACACATCAGTATAAACCTGTCTGTCTCAAGAGTGCATGCCTGAGTGTTCAAAGATGGAGATCAAATGTTTACAGCGGCGGGACGTGTCAAACACCACCCCCGTGATTCATGTTCACTCCCGAAGGATGTTCCGCACCTGCAATTAGACGCCTTTTGGATCTCGTTGCCCGAATTAAGAGAAACAATTTAAACATATTTTCACTCTAAACATTTTGACTAGTGATGAGATAAGGATGTAAGACTGTGTATGTATAAGTGCAGTACAAATGGCAGGAGTCCAGCAGCTTTTCTGTTTTAAGGATCATTAAGATTCCAGACTCCACATGAGCTTTCGGGCTCTGGAAACCCTTCTGTTCTCTTCTGAGGAACCAGGGGAGTCACGTTTCTTGTGTAAAAGCATACGTATGCGCAGCTCGCAGTGGGGCTACCCCTGAATGCTAAGCACTCATCTCACCAGCCTGGAGAGGGACGATTCCAGCTGAGGGCTGGGACTGCTTGAAAAAGTCAAACGAGGGCCGTAAAGTTCAATGGACACTTTGCTGTCAAGTGTTGATGTAGGGATAAGTAGGCTTACCGTATGTCTTCAGATTTACAGGCAAAAATCCTTCCAAGAAGGTTCGGGTACTCATTTTTCTTCTTCACTATCTTTTTATTTTTCTTTGCAGTGCTGTATTAGTACCAGACAATAATAGCAGTTGTCGTCATCTCCATAGTGGGAGCAGCAGTAATAGTGGTAGTAGCTGCTATGGGACTTGCAGTAGCAGTAGTTGCAATAGTCATATAATTATTCAATATTCATCAGTTATAGCAGATTTTCTTCCTCAGAAAGTGAGAGAGTGTGAGACTAAACTCATGGGCATCCCAACCTTAACTTTCTTTGCTCACCTTTGAAACCTGGTTCCCCTAAAGACACACCCCCATGAGCGGAAACCTACAGATACAGCACATCTCCCAGATCACTGCGTCTGCAGTTCCAGTGACTGAATCAACTTTTCCCAAGTCCCAGAGTTCTACTTTCACACCAATTTTTTAAAGAATTTAATGTGAAAAGAGGGAATTCGAATGAATGTACTTACCCTAAATTAAAGTATATCTCATTTAGTGTTCTCTGAAAGTTTCATTAAATAGTCTACTTTTGGTAAAGTATTGTTCATTGTTATTTTAGGACAATGCAGTGGAGCATCAGTACTTAATGGGTATTGACTGGACTCACAATACACAATACAAGCAACCTCGCTATTCAAAATGTTGGCTGATTTTTTAAATTTATTTTTATTATTTTTTTATTTTTTCAATTTTTCTGACAATTTATTAACATTCTGACTAAACTCAAAGGTATACTCTGAGAAAAATAAAACGCTCAAAGTGCTTGGCCATAAAACATCCCACAGTCATCTTTCATGGACATGGCCTGCCACTCAATTACAGTGAAGGCTTGAGTGATTGCATGCTAATGTGTAACAGGCAACCTAGCTGAAAGTGTTATACTGTTTTAACAGTGAGTCTCAGTAAGTCAGGGGCTTATATAAACTGAATTATCTTTCCAGTGACTCACCCACTAATGTGGACCCAACTTTAATGTAAAATACAGTTAGTGTGCTGCGTTTTTAGAGGATAATTTACATTAATCTATCTGCCTGCTACTGCATTTTCATTCTGATGGGACATCCTTAGCACGGCACAGCTGAAAATAATGTCTGAGTTCTGCAGTGGAATTAATCTTGCAGAGTAAAGCGATTTGAAAGGTGATACCCAATTTAATAACACTGGAGTCCCTATGCCATGGTAGGGGAGCTCCACCATGTAAATGAAAGTAGGTCAAACAGCTTGGACATGCTGCTTGCACTCTGCTTGTGAAAAGTTCACAACAGGTGATTGATTAAAAAGTATTTGAAATGGGAATATGACCTTCAGTCACTTGCCAAGTAATATTCTTAAAGGCATGTTGTTAAACCTTTGTCATATATATGGAATAAAATTGAGTCATGATTAATAATAGTTCATGGTCGACTAACTCTTACATCATTTTATCCAGATTTCTTCACAAATAAATAACAGTGCATTTATCTGTTCACATAAGAAGTTAAGTCACCAAATACTGTCTCTTTACGTATTTTTTCATTCATACCTGGGTCAGGTCATCTGAACAAAGACTTTGTATTCAACATATTATTTTGTACTAGCATTGTCATTCCAATGCAATCTAATAGTAAGTTGTAATATACAGTGTGTGTATGTGTACACACACACACACACACACACACACACATATATACACATACTGGTATAAAGCATATTGTGCACATACACTAGACTACACCACTGGTGGTGTGTCACCCCTGGCTGAACTGACTTAAACGCTCTGTACCTGGGGTTACAGTGACATCACTGCTCTTTTCTGTTTGGGGGAATTTCTGTCAGCTCTTTTAGCCAAAACATCACATCACCGCATTTCAGCATAATTTCATTAGCCATGTAATTGTGTGTGTATGATGCATCATTTTAGCCTGTGTGTTTTTGATGAATATTCTTGATTTGTTTATATTCCTTCTGACAGTTTATGCAAGGACCTTGAGACTGAGGGGACTCACGGTGTTGAACAACAGTTTCTGATGTTGGATGTTGTTTCTTAGATGTAATACACAAGCTGGACAGAAGCAGTGTAAAGGCAGTTATCTCTCTGCAACTTGCATTTTGCGAATGTGAAATATGTGTTACAGATTTTTGGCCTGGTGATGCTGGATCCCGCTGTGCATGCCGCAGTCAGCCAGCGGCGTCTTTCCCATGTTCGGCACAGACTGGCGGACTGAGGTCCGTTGGTCTGTTTGCTCAGAAGATGTCCTTAGCCATGCTGTTTGCCTGTGCTCATCCTCGTAACAGCAAAAGCAGTTGACAGTCAGAACTCGTGATTCTGAGCCCATAACAGTGAAGAAGTTTCAGTAGCACAACTTGAATCTTTGCCTTTTTTAATTGAAATATGGATATTGTCTTCATAATCATGCATCAACATCAGGGTACCCTAATACTGATTCACATTGGCTATGCAACATGCAATAATAGCATTGGGACACTAGTGGCATAATATCTTGTGCCACATTGAATTTTTGACATTTGATATTATAATTTTTAGGACGACTCTAATGCATTGTGATTGTAAATGTGTATAAATGCTGTGTAAGAATAATCTCAATTGAAATGTTGGTGGACATTGAAAAATACTTATGTCAAGCCTTATGAAGAGCTTATGCAGGTTTTTATGAGTGCCTAATATTTACCACATACATAACTAAGATGTTACTAAAGATTGGCCTGATAGGATCCAGAGCATTAAGTTATGTGCGGATCTCAGGTTTGATATATCACAATGTCTTATAAAATATTCTTGCCAAGGAAACAGAAGATACATTTGTCCTGGATGTAAAGCAAGTGATGCTATTTCAATCTGCTTTTCTGTCTGGCTTTCTTTAACTTCGTACTGCTGTGAACAACCCCAAAAATAATGAGAGAAAGATAAGCCAAATGATTCCTGGTTCAGCCTCAGCATGTTGGCTTTCGTTGTGCCCAGACAACTCTGTGTGTGTGTCTCTCTCTCTGTCTGTCTCTTTACCTCTCTGATTAAATGTGGAATGCTTTATGCTTTGCATGGCCAATATATTAAAAAGGTTTAGCTCTGAACTGTGGGAGAGCAGGGTACATTGACTGATGAGCAATTTTTACTGCCCTCTCCCAGAACGGCCCTGCACCCTCTTCTGCTCCACATCAGGGAAGGAGCAGCCAGTCCTCCTGGCGGAGAAAGTCCTGGATGGTACCTCATGTGGGCCACAGGAGTCTGGAATGTGTGCCAATGGGACATGCCAGGTACGCTGAGTTGGGCACAACCCTTCCAGGACCCAGCCTTGGCTAAGGTGTTACTATGCCATCTCAATCATCAGCTCTGGGTTTATAACACTGAAAATTTCTTACAGATGAAGCTGAACATTTTGATTCATCTTCTGAAAGTTCATTAAAGGGCATGGTCAAGGACTGTGCTAAAAGATGTGGAGTACTGTTCTATAATGACAGTAATATTCAGTACCAGAAACAACTGTCATTGCCAGGACATCCTGTTGTAAAGCAGTAGAGAGAAGAGAGGCTGAATAAATGGTTCACAGGGGCTCTCCGCCCTGGGCCTGGTGCGCTGCTTCCCACCAGATGAGATGGCCTACTATGTAATCAGTCACCCTAATTCATCAATTAAGGTCTGAGTAACAATGAAAATTAGCATTCCTCACAATCCAGCCAGGGCCAGTGCTGGTAACTGCAAACCGACTGAAACAGTGGCCTCACTGTCTCATCATCACCCACATAGAATTTCAGTCCAAATCCCTTGTGGTGTCATTGTGAGACAGACTGACTACATTCATCATCAGACAATGAATGATTATGTTAACATATGGAAATGTTCAGGAGTTATTAAAAAATAAATTTGATGGTACTGTGGAGGGTGTCACTATCCAACACTGATAAATGTTGTTCAATAAGAAGGATGGTTGATGTGCCTGTGTGAAATAGAAAAGATAGAGTATGCCTTGGACAATTCTCTGAAACTCAAAACCTACATCCCTGAATATTCACTTACTGAGCTTCTGCACATATCGATGAAAGGTAACTTTTTTTTCAAAGAGATTATATTTCAATTTGTAAAACTGACAAACCGTTCAGTCACTGTCAAGGCATTGCTCTGCCAGACCTCCTCGAAATTGGGTACGTCATTCAGAGGAGACCTAAGACATATTAGATAATGCTTTCTGGAAGTCTACCTTGCCGATGAGGACTGATTGTCTGTAAATCACAAACTAACATGGATCTCAAAAGGCCCCAGACTGCCCTGTGTTATTTTTATGGCACTCTGAGGGATGAGGATACGTGCTTTATTTCAGAGTTTCACAGGGCCGTCTTTGGAGGAGCGGGATTTCTGGGAAGGAAAGGAGGGGAAGGGCATAGGAAAAAACGCAGAGCTCGCAAGTAATCCCGGACGCAGGGAGATGATTTCCTGTCACTTCTGATTAGAGCGAGAGAGAGAGAGAGAGAGAGAGAGAGAGAGAGAGAGAGAGAGAGGGGGAAAATAGAGTTATGTGCAGCCCTGGCGGTCCCTACTGCTCCTTTCCATGCTCGGCATGTGAGTGCAGGCCAAACCTCTCTCTTGTATGTGCATGAGCACACACACACACACACGCACACACACACACACACACACACACACACACTAGCTCATACTAGGCCCATCTGCGTTCCTCTGGCCCAGCCACAGAGTCCAATCGTGAGGCCAAGCAGCTAAGCTCGTCCCAGGTGATGGGCCACAGTCTCTACCTTCATGGACTCACAAGACAATTAAACATAAGCTTTATTTAAAAAAATATATATATATTGATATGTTTTTCACTGTGCTGGATTTTTCAATGATGTGAAATGATGATGATGATGTGATATGGATATCATTGGATTCATCACAATAATAGAAAGCCTTTTGAAGACTTTCTCTGAAAAACTGTACAGTAATAAATATTCTCAGTATTACAAACTCACTCTTCAAATAATAACCTGTCCATTTCCAGAGTGACATCCCCAGAGCTGCATCTCTAAGTGGTGAGGTTAATAATCTTAGTCTGTTTTCCACAGCAATCAGTGAGGTTAATGTTCCTGAAAAAGCAACAATAGAATCATTTATTTTGGTGTTGGGCCTCCACATTCAGTCTCGGGAATGTGGGTGATATAACATGGAAATGACAAGGGTCTGGAATATACTTCAGGAATTTTGCATGCTTGTTCCACATTTTTCCCTAAGGATGTCCTTTCACTTGTATCCCTTTGATGGAGGTCAGAATCCTGTTGTAGACAGTCATACAAATGCTCAAGTCATTGATGCTAAAGCAAGGCTTGATGAACCTCATAGGAGGACTAGCTCATACTAGTCATTCAATATTTGTTCAGATCATTTAAAAAAAATTATTTAAATTATAATTTGTGCAGATCAAAGTTTTTCAGAGTAGAAATTATGATTGATTGAGATATCTGTGTCCATGCTTGTTGAGCCTGTAGTACCTACAGCTCTTAATTCTGTATGCCAAGCACAAGCCATCTTAACAAACTTTACAGAGGACAAGGATGTAATTTTAGGCATATGAAATATTTTATAGCTTCTTCATAAATATTATTCCCCTTGCATCAAACCAAAAGTATTGAATTATTCATACAGCATGTCACCATCTTACCATGTTGCAACAGTAGTAGTGTAGGGAATCTTGAAACAGTTAGGCTTCTTTCCTCTGCTGTTGCCCAACTATTGTACCACTGTCAAGGCAGAATAATTATTTTATATGTATATGTACATGTATATATTGTGACCTGGATTTAAGCAATGTTTGTCCTTAACATTGACTGTAAATAAATAATGTTTTACAATGCAAATAGAATTATAAAACATTCATTTTGTTAGTCACTGGTCTTGCCAGGGTGTTTGTGAAGAAAAAAAAAATAAAAAAAAAAGTGAACAACAAATTAAGATGGAACACAGGCCTACTTTGGTGTACCTGGGTGGAAGAACAGACCTTAGCCCTTCCACTAGTTGCAGTAGAGCAACCCTTACCATGGCATTAGAATTTGCCTTGAAACAAGTCAAGACTGACCCTGTGTTTCCATACCACTGTCCAGAAAGTGGGCTGTGACGCCATACTGGGGTCGTCGTCAAGAGAAGACCACTGTGGAGTTTGCAACGGGAATGGAAAGTCCTGTAAGGTCATTAAGGGCGATTTTAACCACACCCGAGGTGCAGGTACGTTATCTCAACTGACTGTGACTCACTTCTTTTTTAAAATACACCCCTAGATATTTTCAATGCTGTTATAAATTACAGTTATTTTTAACATATGACAAAACTGTATGTGCACTGAAACTTGTACATTGTAGAAAATGCATTCAGACAGTGTGTAATATAGATATAGAGTAACAACACTTTGTCAACAGTATGCAGTTACCTCTTTCAAACCCTCTTAAGACCCACCAGTAGGTTTTGACCCAGAATTTGGAACCAGTGTGTAAAAATATAACCCATAATTTATCTACAAAGACAAATCTATTCACAAAGCATTATTGTGGAGTACAACAGATTGTGCCTCTAAGATTCAGATTTTCTAGACTGCACTTTTACCTTTGGATCTTAGCAAATAAAATATGAGATTTCTTAAAGTGCAACTTGTCTTACTTGACAGTAGCAGATTCTCTTTTTCTCTCATCCAGAACTGCCCAGACTAGAATGTTTGATGCTTTGTTAATAGAAAATTTCTTCTCCAGGTTTTTTTCGCAATTCAGCAGGATCAATTCTTTCTTGAATGTCTGTTGTTTTGTTCTCAGCTGAAAAATATTGTCTTCTGTAAATGATTCTTATGAGAAGAATGTGAACATTAGTCAAACAATGTTGTAGTCCAACACCCCAGATACTTGTAATCTCTACAGCTAAAATTGAATGGAGGCTATTACTCTAGGTTATTATGGTATCTGGGAAATTCTTTCACGTTCTGTTCTAAAGTCTGCAGAGTTGACCTTCAGTTATAATCTGCTCAGCACATAAATGAGACATGCTTTTTTTATTTTTATTGAATTGATTAAAATGCCCAGGGCAGTTTAAGGAGATGAAAAATCAGAGAGAAATATTTTATTTTTCTTCTGCCTCTACTGATCCAGCAGACAACCTCTACATTTATGAGTTAGTGAGTGACATACTCTAATATTTCAAGGTTTACTCAGTGTCAGCATCAAATCACAAGCATGATCCATGTGTATATGCCACAAATACATTTCATTAAGGTCACAGCCCATGTGTTTCCTAATCCAGCTGCATAAAGCTTGCATGAGATTCATACTATATCACTTTCATCCCACGCTTCTCTTTGTTGTTCCTCAGGGTACGTTGAAGCAGTTGTCATTCCCAAAGGAGCGAGGAGGATCAGGGTGGTGGAGGAGAAGCCTGCGCAAAGCTACCTTGGTGAGAATGCATTACATTGTACTGTGCTTTTTCCTCAATTTGGGATGCACATTTGTGTTTGTGTGATCGCACTCACAGCAGCAACTCCTTCTGTTGATACAGGAGGTCGAAAACACTTTATGTCAAGCTGCTGCTTCCTTTCACATCATAGTCTACCAGTTAATCTCTCAGAGATAACTGGTCACAGTCACCTCATGTGGTACTACTCATTTCAATGCTAAATACCCTGCAGGGTGAAAGCTTCCCTTTCTCCCTTGGGAAATGCTACGGCCAATTATATTTCTTATTTTGGATCTTCCAGTCACAGTCATCACTGCTACAGTCAGAATTCTGTAGCAGATTCTGTACCAGTTGTGTACCATAGCTAATTCTGCACCAGAATACTCTGTGCTGCAATTCAAGGAATTAGCAGTACAAGCTGCCAGATACCCACTGCAAATGTAATACTATTGCAACTATGTGAATTCAATGTGTTGTACATTGGTACACTGATAGAAAATATGCATTCCTTACTATGGGTTTAATCATTTCCAGATAGACAATCTGCCCTTGAATTTTTGATATTCTTTTTGAATTCTCCTCAGGAAAATATTGCTTTTTCTTTGGCTGTTCTTTTGTTTAGTGCTTGAGATATAATGCACACTGGTTAGGTGCCAGTTTCTTCAACATGCCATATGAACATAATGATAATGTCAACATAAATCTCAAAATTGCTTTGAGAGGATCCAGATTTCATTCAAAACGTGTATCAGACCTTTCTTTGGCTGTAAATGTAGGGCTCAAACGTGCATTATCTCAACAATTTCCTAAAATATAGTTTACCCCAAATATTGGAAATATATGAGCTTACATAAGATAAAGTGCATTGGTTAGATCAACTCTATTTATAGCATATACTTTAATTCATTTAGCACTTGTCTTAACCTAAGGTATCGAATAGGCAGTTAAATGATCACAGTGGCATCTACCTTCGAATGCCTATACAGATTTTTCAGTCTGCAGTGTCCTAGGTGGTGCACTGATGCTAAATGTCCATCTCTGACGTTTCCTTTAGGAATCTGCTTAATGCAAAGATTGTACCTATTAGCTGACAAATCACCTGAAAGAAAGATAAATGCCAAGCACACTTCTCAGAGCCATAGTGGAGTCTTTATTACATAGATCTGAATATATGATGGTACATTAACTTTCACCATCCACTTGTCAAGGGAAAGTATAAGAACAATGCTTTGCTCTTTCACCAGGCATTCAAGAATCTTGTTAACTTGTATGTGCATGCGCATATATGTGTGTGGTGGGGTGTGTGTTTGTGTATGTGTCTGTGCACATGTATGTTTCCAAGGCATTTGAAGGCCTACTATAAGTCTGATTAGTTGCTGTGCAGCAGGCAGTATGAGAAACGAACCTACTTGCTTTTTGCTTTACCAGTCCCATCCTGATGGATGGATGGATGGATGGATGGGGTAGATAAAGCACACTTGAAGTAGCATGATGTGCAGGTCAAACAGATGCTGGTTTTCTGTGCTGCCTGTCATTGACTGGTATCAGGTATCACTGGTATCAGTCAGTTTACACATATGAGAATTTGTCAGAAAATCCTGAGTGACAGGACAATCTCTAGCTTTTTAGAGAGAGAGAGAGAGAGAGAGCAAGAGAGAGAGAGATGGATGGAAGTGATACACAATGGAAATGAGTTTCAGTGAGAAAGCTACTTCAAACCATTCCTGAGATTCTCTTGGGGAGTTTCATTTCAACTGTGGCACTCAAATGCCAGTCCCACAAGCTGCTTCACAATGCTAACCGCATAAATGTGCACCAGTATTCTTCAACTACATCTTCCAGGTGGAAGATTCTTTTTTTTTTTTAAAAAAAAGGGCATATGAGCCGAAAATAGTCCATGACTTGTTTAAAAAATGACATATAAATAAAATGCATTGTATGTGTGCATAAACAAAGAAGATGACTTTTTTTCAATATGCATAGCTACTACTTATTGTTCTGTCACTAGGGGGAGGTATGCTGGCACTATGCAGACTTGGACACAGTCATAATTTTTGATGTATCTAAATAAAACTTTAACCCATTCTCAAGGATGAAAGGGATAAGTGTGTGCCTGGGAGGCTGCACTTGAGTGCCACACTGCCAATTCAAAGGCTGTGATGTAGAACTTTCCCTAGTGATGAGACAGTGACATGAAACACAAATGGGAAAAGTTATCCTTGCTGACTCTGTCAATTGCGGATTTTTTCAGCAGGAAGCACATTTTTTGATTGGTTCAGACAAGTCAGTGGTTAAAAGCTCATTTCAGCTCCATCTCAAATTGGGTTTGTGAAACTTCATTCTGCAAGTACTACCTTACATGCTCTGTGATATTCTGCATACCTAGATTGTGACTTGAACATGTAAATGTAAATAATCTTGGGCAAGGATACACCAGTCCAGTCAAGCCTCCCCTAAGCCAATGAGCTGTGAAGTAATTTTATGAGGTGTCTGTTACAAGTTTGTATAAAAAACTTGTCTTGTGAAGTATATGTTCAAAAACAAATGCTTTGCAATTATGCTCTTCAGCGCTCAAAGACACTGGTAAGCACTCCATAAACAGTGACTGGAAGATTGAGAACCCAGGCGCATTCAACATGGCCGGCACCACTGTCCACTACGTCAGGAGAGGACTGTGGGAGAAACTGTCCGCCAAAGGCCCTACAACCTCCCCTCTCCATCTTTTGGTCAGTGAAGATCAACTTCTTATTCTTATATCTCTATTTTTATCCACATAAAGCTTTGGTTCATTCAATAAAGTGTTTTAGTGAGGCATTGTATTAACTGTATTAGTTTCATTGCTAATAGATAGATAACATGTTCATAAGAGTGAATGAGAATGGCACAGCATCTAAACAACATATTTACCACACGTTAAACATGGTTCATAGCCAATATTTTAAAGCATATCATATGTATAGCGTCAATGTATATGAACTTAACGAAATAAGCACCACCTGTGGTGGCCCTGGTGTATAACCCATCTACAACCCCGAACATACTTATGTGGTTCTTTTAACTATGGCATGTATACATTATGAAGATACAAGGTAAACTGTAATCCCTTATTGCATTAACTCAATTTCATATTGACTTTCAGGAAGCTGTGATGTTGGTACCGACAGCAGCAGTAGCTTTAAATTTGGATAGCTTTCAGACACAAGGGTATTCAGTCCATAATGAGGCTGGTTATTAGTTTGGCCTAACCACCGATATCTGTGTCATTCATGGGATTACAGAGTTATCATTTTAATAGGATTATGCCTTGACAGTCTGACGTGATTTAGCAGTCCTGTAATTAAATTAAATAGAAGATTGGAGGCTGAAATACACAGACATTTATGAAGATGATTCTTGAAAATAACAAGAGTTTGGTAAATATGCCAGGGGAAAGGAAAACATTTAAATAATGCTCTGTAGAAATTATAATTTAATAGCATGTTGTGTGTGTAAAATTCAAACGCTTTGCAAAATTACAGTTTTATAACTTAAGTTTTGTTTTCATTAATATAATTCAAATAGAATTGCACCTTTGGAAATTAATTACAGCAATTGAAGTTAAAAGGTGACTTTGATTAATAATTTTTATTTATATTGCATGAAAGAACAGTGAATAAGGTTGTTATAAAGTAACAATGGAGTGAACAAAATCTAGATTTTGCTTGGAGGATCTTTTGTTAAGAAAATAAGAAGAAATAACCTAGTTCCACTAGTTCCAAGTTTCTGTTTATTAATAAGCCTCAAGTTTAGCTTACTGGGAATGCTTTCCACCTCTTCAATTTCTGTAACGACATGAAAAACAAAGTAAACACTGCTTGTTCTTGTCATAACACATAATACATTTAGTAATTTCCACTCTATCAATTGTGCAATCATAACTTGCATTGCCAGCATTTAATTGCAACTAATGTAACCAGCTGAGAATTGTAGAGGAAACATACTCTTCGACAAACGCTTTGACCTTTTAAACAAAATATTATGAAAGAAGCCTTATGTACAGAAAAGGACATTCACGCAGTGAAAAGTATGAACTGCCATGACATCTGCAACATATTGGAAAAGGGTCAACATTATATTACGATATAATGTGTAGTGGCCTACAGCTGGTTCTGTATGAAATGTTTGTGGATCTTAGATTCCATGGTTTTCAGTAGTCCTATTATTGTACGTCTATAGGGAAATGTGGACTGGAAACATCTCCCTATTTAATATTGTGCAGCAAAGCCATGTTTAATGCAGATGCTGCATTCCTCTGGATTCCATAGTATCATTTTAACTGTTTATTTTAGTTATAGTTTTTGAATTACAAATGTCCAGCCAGGTGTGTTATTAGTTGTATCATAGCTTTGTAAGGTGTGCTCAGCTTAGTATGTTCAGTGGCCATGTTTGTTGCTTTTGACACCATCCTCTACATTTTCTACAATTTCTTCCTGATCCAGGTGCTTCTCTTCAATGACCAGAACTACGGGATCCATTATGAGTACACTCTCCCAGCAGAGCCGGCTGCTGAGCTGCAGGGCAGTCCAGCCACCAAGGCCAGTGAGCCTCTCTTTATGTGGACCCACTCAGGCTGGGAGGACTGCAATGCGGTGTGTGGGGGAGGTAGGAAGATCCACCCATTTACCTCAACCTGCCCTACCCAATTTCATCAATGAGCACAGTTCCCCCAAACAGCCCAACCTTCCCAGTTTGCTCTGCTCTGACGATCTTAACTCTTGCCACTGGTGTGTGGCACTAATAGTACCAATACCAGCATTTGGGGTCTGTTGTTTTGGCTAGTGAAACAACCAGGTGTTGGCCTGTAGGTACAATGATTGGTACAAGTAGCCTGAATGGGATATAATAACTGGTATTAGTACCATCTGTGAATTTATCTTGTGATTTAATAAGACAAATAAGCATGATAAATGTTGTCCTTATTTTGCTGTTTGTAGGAGAACGAAAAACCATAGTCACGTGCAACAAGATTGTCAACAAAACAACCACCGTGGTTGACAATAGGAAGTGTCGCCACTTGACCAAACCTGAGCCCCAGGTGCGCAAATGTAATGAGCAACCCTGTCAGACAAGGTGAGTGGTACAACTTTTTCAACAGCCCATAATTCTGTGATGGTCAGGGGAAAGGTATTGCTGTGCAAAGTTGCAAAGTTTCAAAGTGTTAGCGAATCTGTTTGAAGAACTTACCACCAAATGGTTCAGCTTTTACAGAGGCATTGCTGGTAAGAGGAGTTTTTGATCCAAAGCCCCCATTGAGACAGTATCACCACTGTGCTTGGTCATTCCCCTTAACATATGCTACAAAGATCAAATTGCACCATTTTTACTTGAGCTGTAAGGGGACTGAACTTTAAATATTTACAGCATAAAGAGTGAATCTGTGTAATCTGTGGTATCAGTATTGCTCCCCCATTTCAGCTGGAGTTATTTTGAGTGATGTCATTTCATCTGAAAGAGATGGACACTTCTGTTTACTGTCTCAGGACTGCTGGAGAATTTTGATCCTGACACAATCCCAATGTGTTTACAGGACATAATATCAAACTCTCAACACACTCGCTGAAGGTGGATTTCATCACCAGGGGCTTATCCTTGGTACAAAGATGGCAGTGTCCACCAGCCTTTGATAGTGAAAGAACTTAATTAAGTGGAACTGCTGTGTTCTGTTGAAAAATGGGGGATGAAATTGCTGGATCTCAAAGAAAGAGCATGGTTGTTAATGTCCTCATGAAAAGCAAAAGACAAATTGCACCTTGGCAGCCTCACAGAGCCTGAGTGATAAAAGAATATTGGATGTCAGAAGAAATCCAGTTTTTGTTGTGTTGTTTTATGTGCATACATATTCTGAGGAACTATAAGCCATCAATGTCAATAATGGTAGGCTCCTCTCAGTTCATTAAGGCTGTAATGTCTGTTAGTTTTTTTTTAAATCTTGAAAAATTATGTTGTATGGGCTATTCTATTTCAAATGAGGCAGAAATATTTTGTACTAGTACCAACACATAACTGTTATGCTTCTATGTTTTCCCCAACGGAACATTTTTTAACACTGGTCACAGGAACACTTTGATTGTCATAATATGATATTGTGTTGAGAGGAGTAGTTTTATCTCGCAGGCATGATTTTTCCTCTCTGGGGATTGGAGTTATCTACATTTGTCCTCGCTGACTTCAGCTTTCAGGCAAAGTTATCACTGAGGGTTCAGGGTGGTGGATTATGTGGTGTTTGTAATACAGAAGTAAAGGACATAAAAATACACATTCATAAACACACACATGGTAAGATGTGAGAAGCAATGAAAAGATTTATTTGGCGGTTGTTGTTAGTCATAATTGCCCCTTATTGCAGTTGAAGATATTAATTTATCGTCTGACTCCTATTTTATTTGAAATACCTCCACTCATGAACGACATCATAATCAAATTGTTTCCATGAGCCGCTCATGAGGAAACGTTAAATCATCCGCTTGAGATACTGAAATGTTTGCACAAGATGTAGTTCCCTGTAGCAGGCTTTGTTGTCATTGGCAGATATTGTAAGGGAAAATGTTGTAATAGCAAACTCATTGGGAAGAGGTCTTATAATTCTGTGACAGAATTATGCTATAATGAATCATATTTCCTCCTAGGCATTCCAAAGACATATTGTGTGCAATGTTAATAATAGCAAGAAGGAGCTAGGTGACCAGTACAGATCCTCATTTCCATAAATCAGTATTATGCAAAACCTGGATTCTGGCTTGTTAAAATTGAAAATGTGCGCTGGCTGAGATAGAAAGATGCCCAGAATTCACCTGGGGCTGTGTGTAATCCCGAGAAACAGACGGCCGCTCACCAATCTTGTGCTGGTATCAGCGGCATTACATGGCACCCATGGGATCAGAGGATAAATCTAATTTACGGTCCCTTTGTCATAAAAACTCAGTGCGGTGTGTTGAGTGATCAGATAGCGGCACACAGGCAATGTTTCCCTGGGACCACATCATGTTCGGGTCTGGCCCGCACAATCGCCAGCTGGCTCCTGTCTCCTCCCTGTCCTCCCAGTGTCTCTGAAAAAGGATGGACGTAACAAACCTTCGAAGCATGCTCTCTGTCTCTCTCTGTCCCTGTCTCTCTCTCACTCTCTCTCCTTCCTCTGCCCCTCTCACATCTGTGTGCCAGATGACCGCACAGCTCCAGGCCCCGGTAGCCTGCCCGGCCTCCCTACTCTGTTTCCATGCAGGCTCGGCTGTTCCTACCATGCTTTCAGTTGGTTGAACCATTTTGACCCTGGCTGGAGCTGAAAAAGGGTGCTTACATTTGGCTGCCAGATATATACCTTCCAAATGGTCAGCTCCAAACAGGACACTGGAATTAACGTCATACCTTAGACCAATGGAATGTAGAGACATAAGAACTTAAGAATGTTGGATGACGAAAACAGGTCGTTCAGCCTTTTCTAGGCTTGTCATTTTTTGGATGCCTCAAGAGTAAATTGTGATAAAATTATTCTGACCCTGTATCCCTTTGATTTCCTGGCCAACAAAACCTATTGATGATAATGATAACTTTTGTTGGTTCATAAAAGTATAATACAGTTTCAATTCTTCAGATTCACATTTGAATTCAGTTCAAGTATTGTTACTTTTGGGAGCAAAGCTTGCTATCACTGAGGGGTGGTGGGGATGTGGGGGTAGGGGGCAGCGTTGGGACATTTTTTTACCAGAGCTGCCAGGGGGTAAAAGCGGTGTGTTTGCGCGGGTGGGATGATTTAGGGCAGGAATAGGGGGGTAATGTGCGTCCTCTGACCCCCAGGTGGATGATGACGGAGTGGACGTCCTGCTCAAGGACCTGCGGGAAGGGCTCCCAGAGCCGGCAGGTGGCCTGCACTCTGCAGCTTCCCAATGGCACCCTGGTGAAGGCCAAGGACCGCGACTGTGCCGGCCCCAAACCTGCCCCCACCCAGCGCTGCGAGGGGCAGGACTGCCTGACCGTGTGGGAGGCCGGCGTGTGGTCCGAGGTACGTCCACAAACAGCGGCACTCTGCCGCGACCCCGCCAAACAGCAGCGCTCACAATCTCAAGGCGCTTTTAAAAGTCACCTTAAAGCTGCCATTTTAATTCCACACTAAATTTAAATGGCTCTTAGGATTTGACTGATGCTTGTCCTTAACTTGCTCATTTTTAGTTTCTTTTCTTGACAAACAGTTTGAGGTTGACTTCCTCTTGAGTGATTGCTGAACCCTTCAATCTGTTTTTTTGGAAGAAGTTAAACTGTTTTAAGGTTGGTCAAAGATAAAGGAAAATGTTGAGTGAATCAATTCCCATACCATGATTCTTTGTGCAAGTAAAACCCAGGGAATGTTCCTGTATAAATCTCACATCACATAGCCACTGACTGTGTGATTGATATGTCTAGGGTCCTGGAATAGATATTTAATTTTAAGTGAAGGATACCTGCTAATTTCAGACTCATTGCTGAGTGTAATTCTATAAAAGAAGAATGCAGATAGTTTCCAGTAAAATGTGAAATGAGTTAAATGCTGAATGACACAGGATTACACATTTGATGTTAAGCAGTCATTTCAAAGGTGAGACTCTGATGAAAGCTGAGAGATATTCAGAGTGACGCAGGTGAGCCAAATTCCATTAGCTCTCTGACCCACCTGCAGATCACTCACCTGAACTTGTGCCAGCCTCCCTCTCTACCTCTGTCTTAGAGCGGCTGGCCCTCGGCTGAAGCACCAGAAAAAATGAATTCTCTCACAAAAATTTTTAATTATTTTTTTTTTGCATCTGAATTGAACTGTTATCAATCTCACCCATTGATCTCCCACAGAAGCAGATACACAGTTGACCCTAAATTCACATGGTAGTTAACATTTGATGTTTTTTACACTCAAGATGCAACACCGATTACAAAAATTCCATTGTCGGACCCCCTGAACATATGTTCATTTTATGAATAGCAGGCACTTGGCTGGACTGATGAGGCCACTAGAGAGTAATGACACTGGCCAGCTTATTGGGTTACTCCCTTTTTTCCCCTGTGACCGAGCCATTCTTTTTTTGCCCTGCAAATGTGGCAGGGAATTAAAGCCTCCAGTCATGGAGAGCTACAGCAAGAACATGTGCTTTTACCTCATGTGCCTCCCAAAAGTTTACTATGTTAAAATCAGCTATCTGCTGGTACAACCAGGTATGGTTGATCCATTCATTTACGCTTATTGTAAGACAATTTGGAAAGCAGGTACAGTATGGGCAGTATAAACTCATTGCTCTCATAAGAGGAAACATTTCTATGGAAATGGAGTGTGGTTCCAAATTCTTATTTAAAGAAATTATTGTGTCTCACAACAAGAATGATGTTCTTGTTACCTCATGAGAAAACCATGCATTTCCTCACAAGAATCACAGTTCATAGCTGTGTCACAGTGCATTTGTTTAGCTGAGTAAACTTTGTTTATGAGAATGTAATTAGCGGTGAGGTAAGATTATCAGATGCTCGTTTATCATCTAAATGAAGCACAGTACATGTGTGACTGTGTGCACATACAGTGTGGAGCAGTGAGTCTTTGAGTGCATCTCTCGGGGTTCAGCAGCACGTCAGTCTATGAGGAGAAAAGCCTGGGTGTGGGGACCAAGGCTTCTCAGATATGAATTACTGCCCACACATGTGCTTCTCCAGCCGTTTATCTGAGTCTCTGCAGTGCAAGGACAGGCCGACCCTGCCCATTTCAGGGAGTGCTCATCACCCTGGAGCATCCCCATGTGGCCTCTGGTGGGATGAACTCCTCCTAGCGTTCAGGACCGACTGGGTGGGGTCCTGCGAAAAGGGAGCCCAAAAACAACGAAAGTGGCAATGGCAAATCAAATCACGTTTTGTAGGATGGAAATGGATCATGCCTGGTTTTATAGTCTTTTGAGAAAGGTAACAATAGCAGTAAATTAATCTCCAACCTAACCCCCCTCATACAAAAACACACACACACCATCACCCTCACACCCCCATTCCCACAAAAATATTCCCCCATCCTAACCTGATTTAAAGCCACCTCACGAGTCAGTTATGCAACAGGCTATAACTCACCTGGGGAAGTGAACAATCTGGAAGGTCTAAACTGAAACATCTGCTGACACAAGGGGTATGTGCAGGGGGTGGGGGTGGGTGGTGGGAGTTAAAGGAGGTAGGTGCAGCGGGGTGAGGCGCTAGGGGTGTCTCCTTGCCTTTCATCACCCCAGCGAATCCCCCTGAGTAGTCGGGACGTGTCGAGGCAGATGAGGGGAATGCGAGGGGACGTGTCTTGGGACATGTCCCGGTGTAAATTTTGTGCCCACCCCCCGGCGGTTGGGTCTTGTGTGTTCCAGTGCTCTGTGAAATGCGGCCGGGGGGCGCGGCACCGCCTGGTGAAGTGCACCAATCCGCGCAGGAAGTGCGACCTGACGACCCTCCCACGGGAGGTGGAGGACTGTGAGGACTATTCCCAGTGCTACATCTGGAGGACCGGTGACTGGGCCAAGGTGGGTCAGCATCTCCGCAATCACCCCATCAAATCATCCGTCTGTCCTCCAGCCCTCCAGCCCTTCAGCCCTCACTCTTTTCCTTGTATAACCCCAATGCATTGTCTCTAACCTTTCTCCAGCCCTTCCTCTCTCCATTGTACAACCTTTGACACCTAGTCATGGACCCTTACCTCAGCCATCCTGACTGACCCTGTTTCCCCAATGACCCTTCCCATATTCATTCAGCCAGTGACAGGTACATGTCTTTGACAAGCCATATTTTTTGTCACTGAGATTTAGAATGGGACTATAAGTTACTGCTGTCCATACAAAGTTTGAAGAATTCCCTGCTTCCTATGAAGTACTATCAAATAGTCATATGAGCCCATTAGCTGAGTGGTGAAGTACACACTAGTGTGAGAGAAAATTGATCCAGAAATAGTCTTATAACCAGGCATAATGTAATCATAATAATACCAAAATTCATCAACATAAAAGCACCAATCTAAGCACAACACATTGAATAGTTAGTTCACATCAATTTTGATGTGTCAGTGATTACAAACTGACAGGACTCTACTGTTGCATAACTGTCATTATAAGAGTAACTAAATAAAGCCAAATAGCAGGCATGGGAGTGGAGTAGAGAGACATGTGCCTACTATCCAGTGACAGTTTTCCCAAAGCATTGTGCAACAGTATACTGCACCAAGATGACACAGCATATGTTTACATATGATGCGCATACAGGTAGTGAACAAAATGTAAACATTGCACACACTGAATTATTGGTGTCTTGTATCTTGACCTTGGGACCAGTGAAGGTACATCTTCAGACTGTTCTTTGGGTGAGATGATATTTGATGGTTTTGCTTATAGTGTCTTGTTATGTTTTTTTTCTTGTTATGGCTCACTATGAACGTATTTGTGAGTTTTATTTTAGCTCAGATTAGTGTTTTAAACTGGCATTGGTGATTAAATGATGTTGCATATACACTTGCTGGTTTTGAAGTGCTGTTAGCCTGTAATGACACTGTTGTTTACATTAATATTAATCAACTGAATGCATTTACAATCTCCCACTTTGTTTGTTGCTCAGGATGAGAGCGTCTGCTAAATTGCTATAATGTAACATGCTTTTGTTCAAACAACACTGTAAAAAACAGACTAATTCTGTTGTTTCTACAGTTTCAGAACCCAGGACCCATTAGTGAACAAACACATGTTATATGACACATCTCTTATTAAAATGTCAGCAAACACATGATTGAATATTAAATGAAAATGTGTTAAACATATGTTAGAACAATTGCATGTACAGTAAATGTAACAAGTTCAAGGTTTAATTTGACTGGTGCGAATGTCAATAGAAAGTCTTAGATATACAGTAAGTCATTTTTTCCTTATTTGTCTTGCAAACTGCTTCAGTCCCTCTCACGACCCATCAGTGACCCGCAGTTTGGAAAGCACTGCCCTACAGCGAGCAGAGAATTGCTATATGCTCATAGAATATGTGCATTGTGCTGCATGTGGAGCGAGTATCCTTGCAGAGTGCTAAAACATGTCCATTAAGTGCTGTCTAGTAAATTTGTGGCCTGGGATTTATCCCAGAGCTCAGACCTATGACCCCTCAGCTATAGCCAATGACAAACCAATTTCTGCAACTGAGAGAGAGCTGGACCAGACTTTGGGTTTGCCTTGAGTTGCCTGCTTTTTTCTTCAGGTTTCTATTTTCCTGCAAAATGTGTTTTCCAAGTTTTAGGGAAAAAAAGAAGGAAATTATTCTAATGCATGAGACAAGGTACTGGCTGTCACATTTCTGAGTTTTATAGCGAGCTGAAAAAGAACGTGGGAAGAGAACGAGGTGGGCAAATGAGTGTAAGTGGCGTCCTTGCTCTCTGTAGAGTGACATAAGATGATGTGGTCTCTTGAGGTTGGGCAGGTTTTTGAACTGCCTACATGAAATATATAACCTGTCCACAGTGAAGTTTCCTGCTAAGAGACACAGCGGACTTGAACTTGCCGTAGGCTGAGGGACTCAAAGTTCAGGGATCAGGTTTGAAATGATGTCAATCACTGAGATGTACACACCACCACCTCCAACAGCATGTTCTCACTGTCTGACCATTTCCTTTCATGTTTCCCAACATTTTATGCCGTTTTAATGCAGCATTTATATGTAAAGAAACATAAAACAGTTTATTGCCGATAATGTTCCCTAATGGAGGTTCATTTCTCAGATAGAATGGTTATACTGTCTGTCTCTTCATCCAAATGTTACTCAAGGTACTTCAGTTCTTGTTCCTTTGAAGCTGATCTCACCAACCAAATTTAATACAATAAAACATTTTTCCCTCACCAAAAAACTGTCACACAGTTCCTTGTGAGCTCTCATGTCAACAGCATTTGTAATGAAACTTAAAAGCTCTTCTAAAAACATAACACAGGCAGGCTGCGTCAGGCACCGTGCCACCCAGAGCGAATCCACGCAATCGCGACGGCACATTTGTTTTGGGACATGCAGCGTGCTGCAAATTTCTTCTTCATCTTTACCAGACAGTAGCAATGCTAATAATCCACACTGAACTGTGTAAACACTGGTCCAGATGTCTCCGTCTGGTGGATATTGTCAGAATAGAAATGGCAGCTGTGTGGTGGTAGTACCGATGGCCTCACATTCACAGCTCTCATTCTTTGAGTCTCTCAAAAGCATATTTGTCACGGTACGTAAATGCTCATATGGGAGTCAACTCATGCTCTTCGCAGGATGTTCTACAAGAGAGTCTGGCTGGTTTTTTGGTGGCTGTGTCATAAGCTTGTCATGGCCTGCTGTTCTCTACTGTAGGTCTTCTCTGCCCTGAAGGGCAGAAAAAGGTCTATTTCCATCTTGTACTTGAAATGCAAAAGAGAAGAGTAATGGTGCAGTAATTATAAAAGGAGTAACCTTAGGTCACTCATTTCCCCATGCTGAGACAAATGCATGACTAATCACACACATTCTTTGTCAGTCACACCAGCAGCCTGTTATTAAATTAGATGAAATCCCCCAGAGAGATGCAGAGGGGAAGGGCCATTGGTTTAGGCCTTAAAAAGGTCACTCTTCCCACTTGGCTCATCCTGCTGTTTTTCAGCTGTATATCACATCCTGTAGCTTGAAATGCAGTTGCACAATGACCCAAGTCCAAAAATTGACATATTAGTGAAAGTATGAAAGTATGAGAATTTTGGCTGTAGAACTCATTTTTCTGACTTTTTCCTAAAATGATTTTGCACGTGTTGTGACATGCGTTCTTGTATGTATTACAGATGGGATACAACTATCCTTTTCCTAAAGGTACAGAGGAAATGAGGGGGCATTACTTTTCCACTAATTCCTTGGACCCAATCTGACCATGTCCCCACTCTCCGCTTCCATTTTATAAATATTCAGTAACATCAGGAAGTAAGATTTACTGGTCTTTTAAGGGTGTAGAAGCTAGTGATTATGTTAAGTTTTGGGAAAAGGGTTGTAAAATTAGATAGGGGTCTTGGATTCAATAAACTTTTGTCATTAACTTTGACTTTGTTGGTAAATCCAGAATGGTGGAAGGAGTAAAATAATGTTCGTATTAAGGAAGAGACCAATCCGATGTTTGTAACATAAGACGGGAAAGTTTAATTACACAGCTGGCTGCAGGAACACAAGCTGACAATGAAATGTTAAACAGATCAAAGCGTACCTCTCTTTTATGTGGTTCATTAAGGCAGTTTAATTGAATTGACATTTGCATTGAATCACCCTGGGGGTGCCTCTATCTGATTGGATCCATGACGCTATTGTTTCATTTCTGGATTGAGCCAGACATCAAGGCACCCTCATTAGAGTCCCTTAGAACACATCACCTGTGTGTTCTCAGGCAAATAACAGGCACCTTATATATAGTAATTAATGTCTCAACGTACAAGTGACTGCGAACTTTTTTTTCCCTCAGAAAACATTTCCTCAATTTGGCAAGGTCATTTTGAATGGATTGCTTTACGTCCCAAAATATGTTTGTGTTGAAAAACAAGTGCTTGCATTTAATTTTGAGTCAAAGTTTAGAACAAACATTGATGGAGTCCAGCCTCCCTTTAGCTGGGGTATGAGTCAGTTTAATGACTAAGTTTAATGTCTCCAGTAAAGCTGCATTCGGCATCTTTGCAGAGTCAACAGATTCAGCTGGCTGGCAGCTCAGCCTCCCCAGACTAAATGTTATTCCTGTTTTTTACTGATGCCTTAGTACTTTACATTTCATCTTGACTCACTTTGTGACTTGCACTGCCACAGTACAGCAGATCAACAACTGTGGAGGGCACAATGATGAAGGGAGCAGGAATATTCTTTAATTCATTGTGTTGACTAACATCTCTGCACTTAATAAATTTGCTTTTAATCAGCACACATCATGATCATATACTGTATGTGTAGTTTTGCAGTCACATTTCATTCCCATGTATTGTCAAAAGATGAGGGAAAATATAGTGTAGTTAAGTGTAGTGAAATTAAATTCTAATGATATTATATGTGGTATTCTGGCACAGTTGTTAATGCAGTTTACGATTAGTCTCAAATTTTCAACCGCCTGCATTGCTACAAGAAATATGTGCATGTATATTTTCAAGGCTTTTGGTTATAATTTCTGTATAACCTTCGACACATTCAAGTCTGTAGTGCCAAATACATGCGCCACATTGTAAATGAGTGCATTCCATTGTGGACTGGAATTTTAAACCAAAATAAACAGAGATGTTTTCTATGTACTTTGGCATGGGTTGCATGGAGACAAGAGTTAGTTAATTACTTTTTTCTCCAGGAAGACAAGGATATGTTTTAATTGAATTAGCAAATTCTTACGACTATCAAATAAGTTGACTATTTACATTAATATGTCTTTTTCCATCTCAGCAGCCTTTGGTGTAATCCACCAGGGGAAAAGATATAGGAAATTACTGATTTAAAAATCCAGCATGAGGCAGTTAGTAATCTATTACAAGTAACATCTTTACCCACTGTAAAATGAC
The DNA here is from genome assembly GCA_022829145.1 of Albula goreensis. Lineage (NCBI taxonomy): Eukaryota > Metazoa > Chordata > Actinopteri > Albuliformes > Albulidae > Albula > Albula goreensis. Next base: position 55,697,916 of record CM040741.1, on the reverse strand, counting down.
TACAGTTACCATTCTTTATACTAATAATGGTTGTGTAGTCCAGTATGGTTCAAGAATGGTTCAAGAAGTTTGATACATTTGCTGTTTTTGGCACTAGAATGTGGTTATGAACTTCCCAGTCTTAAATGCACATTTTGGCAAACTCAAAAATCCATAACCCCTCACAGATCGTTCAAGGTGACCGTTTTCCATTGTCTGTACTGAGGATTTTTTAGTTTTAAGATTGTGTCTGTACAAAGATAGCCTGTCAAGAGGTGTGTCTTGCTAAAGCACTGGTTTTACTGTGGGCCCATGCCCAGGGTTGAACTGAATTCTGACTTCATTAGTACTGACAGTGCCAGGCAGCCCTGCAGGACAGCACATAATTGGCTTTAATGTCACACTGCCCAGTGCGGGACAGAGGGTTTTAGTTGGCGCGGATCATGCGGCATCTGCTCATGAAGGGTACTCCTGTGATACGATGACCGCACAGCTCAGCTGGCTGAGTGCGGAGTGAAAACAGGCAGTGGCTGAGTGCACATCAGAGGAGAGTACGCGCATGAAGAAGAACAGACTTCCTAAAAAAGATAAAGGCTTGATAAATGCTTTTTTGTATAACTGTATAACGTCTTTCTGTTTTTCCCTTTACCCATTTCTCAGCTGGATGGTTTGATGTCTCTTCAGTCACACCATTTCAATCATTAGCATCAATTAAGAAGTTACACTGTGTAACTGATTTGAGAGATGAGCAGTTTAATGAGGGGATGCAGTCCATTAAACTTTTAGCCTGCTACACAGATGAGGTAATAGTGAGGATGAGAAATTCCTGTCCTCCTTTACCCAGAGGCAAATTGGATGGCCAGAGACATCAGACTTGAAAGCGAGATGAGGGTATTGGAGAGCTCAGTGGATGATTCAGCCACAGACTGCTCCCACAGCGGATTTTATATGTGCCAGTGATAGGCCATTGACATCTTGGACACAGTGGACCTATTTGATATTCTTGTTGCCGTGCAACCATACTAACAGTCCTTAAGCGGATTTAGATGTCAAGTCTTATTTTCCATTGCACACAGCTAAAAGAAACCTGTAGGTAATGGGCTACAAGCCATATGTAAAAAAACTGCTCTTTGAATTATTGTATTTACAAGAAAAAAGCTGCTTGTATGATTTAATTGATGTTCTAATGTAGGAGGACTTCTGTGAAATTCTCTTCTAACACAAAAATGAAAGGAAAGTTGCATTGTTGCCATGTGGAGCTTATGAAAGACAAGGACTGGAGTGCATGTATAGATCTTAAGAAGTGAAGGTGGTCAACTGCTTAAGGGACATGGCCTTTGGCCCCATCACATGGCCACCTGTGTGGAGATCTTGGCTGTTCTGTGTCCTTCTTTGCCCCCTGGGGGCTTCTGTAATTCACTTTGTGCTGTCATTTTTTTGGTCACACAGTGCTCTGTCACCTGTGGCAAAGGGATGCAGTCGAGGGTCATCCAGTGCATGCACAAGATTACGGGGCGCCATGGCAATGAGTGCTTCACTTCCGAGAAACCGGCGGCATACCGCCCCTGCCACCAGCAGCCCTGCAACGAGAGGATCAACGTCAACACCATCACCTCACCACGGCTGGGTGAGCATCACCAAACACTCTGTCTCACTCTCAGTCACACCATTGTGACCCCCATTCCCTTCAGTCATAACACTGCAACACATGTTTATCCTGTGTGCGTTAGAACATAAAAAGAACACAATAATCAACCCCAGTTGTGGTTGTCATTTACTTAAAATGTCGAGAGTGTCCAGAAGTGCATCAAGTCTGGACTTGAACATCATTAGAGTCACTGCCTCTACAATATGAGAAGCGGTTTCACACATCTATCAGGGTAAAAAAATCTGTCCTCAAATTGGTGTGAAATTTGTTTGCTTAAGAGGAGACCGCTTAAGCAAACAAACAAATGTTTGATAAGTTTTTAATATGTTTTATGGGGTTTTGTGTGACATGCAGAAGATTTCAGAATACACTGGGATTAGTACAGAACAAGCCATTCATTGGGGTCATGCATTAGCTGAGACAAAACAATTTACAAAACCCTTGATTTGACTGCTGCACATGTCCGCCTTCCCTATTGCTAATATCCTTGTGTTTGTCGGAATATGGTTTCAGACAACACGGTCAAATGTTAATCCTCTTGGGAAAGAGAGCCCCAGTGCAGCTGGGAGCAGAGCGCGCAGTCCGTAATGGCATGCTGTTTATGTTTAAGGCACACTTGCTCATGTTCACTTTTTAATCTAAACGCAGCTGCTCAGGGTGATGTCCAGGGTACAAACCGGGGTGCCTCCCCCCGCAGCTGGAGAGCGTGAGCATTCAGGGCACGCCTTCCTCAGCATCGGCTCGTCTGGAAGAGGAAGGCTATTTTAAAACAGCACATACACATCAAGATTAAAACACACCAATTCAAACATACATGTGTGATTTCTATTATCACAACATGGATAAAAACACTTTCATTCATTTCTGTTTAAAATGAGAAGAATCTGAATTTCTCAAATGCAGTTTGTTGTTTGCAACCTCAAAATGACCACTGAATCACCAAATGGCCTCTTTGGAAATCTGTTTGTTGCTCCATGTACCTTTGGAATCTTGTATATCAAAGTGCATGTCAAATCTCTTTTTCAGACTCAATGTGCTAATTGGTATTTAACTTGGTATGACTCACCTGTGTAGCTGTCTTTGGAATAGTGATATAGTCACTTAGAGGTTAAGTACATGATCCTGTGTTTCTGTTATTTCTATTTATTGTTATATATATTTATTGTCTATTGTGTGGGTACAAAAAAACAAGTTTTGGTTTTGGAAACCCTGAGCTGAAATATAAGTTACCTTCCCCCACTGTCCATGTAGTCCTGTAGTACAAGAGTTTAAGATTTAAACACTAAGAGCTGTTTACTCTGTTTCCACGACACTCTCTTCAACTGGAGCAACTGTTGGAAACTGTCCTTGCCTGATATTTACTTTGTAAGAGAGACTTGGTGGTCCAGTGTCCAGGTACAGCTCCTCCTTGACACAAGGGGGCGAATGTTTGGACCTCTTTGCTTCACTGTGGTCTCCCTTACATCAATAAGTGTAAACACACTCTCTACTGCAGAAGATGAGCTTATCTTCATGCGGTGCCAATGGAAATGATGCAACAGAGCAGAGATAATATAGTGCTGTTTGCATAGGGAAGGAGTGTGTAATAGATACATTGAGTGCTGAATCCCTCCTTAACAGCGTTAGTGATAGAAGTGGGGAGCTGAACTCCCTGACCCTTGTCTGGTTAGAAACCACTCAACCTGCCCTACAAAATATAGCAGAATGGATGCTACATTCCATTAGAAACTGAGAGCTTCCTCAAGCAAATGCTCAACCATATCTTCATATTAAACAGTCTCCAGTTGTGATGGATCAATTAATCATACTTTTAGAGGGCAGTCCACTGAAATCACAGATATTTTTATGTGTGTTAAATTGTCTTCGAAATAGCTGTTCTCACCTCATTAATTATCAGATCCTGGTCTATAAAGCTCTGCAAGGGCAAGACCGCAGGCTGCTGTAGCATTGCGCTCTGCACAACAGTGCCACCCAGAGGAGATGACAGATAATGTGAATCTAAAGAACAATTCGGTATTTGAAAAGGTTAACCAATTCTGTGCACTTAAGACCGTATTTTGACATTTAAATATAGCAGTGCCAGGATTAAAATAAGCAACTTGCGGTTTTGTACTTTCACATTATTAGCTTTGCTAAATACCCAGCTAAATTGAAACATGTGGGATGCATATTTTAGAATCCTTGATGCTAAATAGTATTATCCTGAGCAAATCTGCCTCTTATAGTAAAAGTTAGAGGGCAAACTGGAACATCTGAGTAGGGAAATTCTTGAGACAGGTTTACTTCAAGTGTGGACACATTCAATTCACAGTAGGCTACAGTTCTGCCCAGCGACTGGATGGCTTTGAAGAGTCTGGGGCTTTTTGTGAGCTTTTCTGTCTGCCTGAAGACGGAAAGCTCAGGCATGTTGGTGATCAGACTTGGCGTAAATAACCCATCTCTCCCTGTCTTCCAGCTGCCCTAACGTTCAAGTGCCTGCGGGACCAATGGCCGGTGTACTGCAAGGTCATCCGCGAGAAGAACCTGTGCCAAGACATGCGATGGTATCAGCGCTGCTGTGAAACCTGCCGGGACTTTTACGCACAGAAGATGCAGCAGCGCAGTTGACACCTCCAGAGGACCTGTGGAAAGATTCCCCTTCCATATTTATGTCAAGTGCACTTATATTAACACACAGGACAATCAAGACCCTTCCCCAATGCTCCCCTTCCCACCCCAACAGTTTCAGACAAACCACTCCCAGGCAACTTCCCAGGCTGTAATTTATTTTGTATCCACCACAGGTTGTGGCCTGAGGCCATTTGATGGATGTCAATTTGCTTTATTCTTGTTTTGAGCTCACCAATGTCCATGGTATGTAGACATTAGCTATTGCACAAGCAGAAATGTCTTAAAATGATTTGACTCAGTCGTTTGCTAAGCTAATAGAATCAGAGGGTTTATATGTTAAACATTATCATATCAAGAAAAAAGGTGCTATTTCTATGTAAACAATGTATTTTAATTTCCTTTTAAATGTCATTCATATGAAATCCTGAAAACCACAGAGGCACAACACACATTGTGAAATTCCTAACAATGCAACATCACTGGAGTTGGAATTCCAAATGTTAATTTATGCATATTGTGAAAGGGAAGTCACCTCACTGTCAGTGAGGAGTGGAGACATTTGATTGGCTGTTAAATCTGAGAGAAATATTTAGTGGCTCTGAGAACATATGGTCTTACAGAATGAAAGAGCAAGGAAAGAGTTTGGTCTTTTAAATAGATATTCAAAGTAGAGATGAAAAGGGCAATCATACTGCAACATAATCAAACAGACACAAAGTACATTTCAGGAAATATTCATTTGTGCATGAAGTTTGTGTAGGAAACTAAATAATACTCACAATCACTTTTCTGAACACATCAACTGCTCTTGCTAAAAAGCTATTACTTTTCACTTCATGCTTCAATCAAGCCAATTCGGATATATCCAGACATTTAACTCTCACAAAAATTCAACAAATAATGGCATTACTGGACAATCAGATATTTTTCTACCACAACTTTACTTATTTTACTTTACTTTACTTTATTTACTTCTCAGTCATCACAGGGCTTGACTTGCGCCAAACGGACCAGAAAGCGTTTAAAAAAACCACACACAAGTACTGTAATCAGCCACCTACCCATACTTATTTATGTGGGGACCTAAGGATAATGTCTGATCCTATTAATGACTCTCCATTTAATTAGACTTACAATTCAGACTTTGTATGTACTATATTAGCAGGAGAGACAAAAATGGATAAAGAGCAGTTCCTTTGCACAGTCTAAAATGATTTAACAAAGCAATATGTGCTTATGGTCCTGCTAAGGGACTGTAGATGAAATTGGGTTTTCAAGCTAATTTAGTTAGTTAACTGCCCGTTGAAATATGCAAATGTAATAAAATAATGTTTTCCAATAAAACACAAACATCAGTTAAAAACAACATACAAACAACGTAAGTTAACTTAAAGTTAGAAAGTGCTTCATGGCAGTATCACTCCATTAATCTATTAAGAGTGCAGACAGCAAATACAATTATGTGTTAGAATGGGTCTGAGTAGGAACAAATCAGATTTAGTTGAACCGAAGGATCCACACAGAGACAGAAATAAGACAAACACTTTGATAAAAGCGTGCAAACAACAATCGGTTGGACATTTCACTTTCTATTGGTATAAGAAATCCTGCTAATGATGATGGAGAGTTAAGCTGTTGGAAAGAAGTGACAATTGAAGAAAAGATGCTTGTGTAACCTATGGTTTTTCTCCTGATCAGTTCTGGCCAAAGTCCAACAGGGAATTTTAATTCTCAAACACTGACCAATGGTTTACTAGACCTGCCTTTTGCATGATACTCACACAGCAGTGCGCAGAACATAAGCTGGCTTTCGACTCCTCCTTGAGGCATTCTAAAGGGAAATGCCACTCCTCCTACAATATAAATGTATTATCTGTAACTTATTACCTGTACTGTACACCTGAAGGATTAAATATGAAACTAAAGGGATGCCATATGGTAATGTGTTAAGCTATGATGTTATCTAAAATAAGTTTTTTTTTTTGATATGTCACATGTCTCCTGCCTAGCGTAAAATTTAAGGAAAAACACAGGAAGAGGTAAACAATCTGCTGTATAGTATAGATTTCACAGGATATTCACATAATATTACCGACGGTAGTAATTTTTTATTCCATACCCTCTACTTGAATAAAGAAATGATAGAAATACAAAAACACTGTACATGTTTACACTGAATTACTGCGTCACTGGTTTAGGCTCTCTGGAGTCCTCAGTCAGGGCATCTTGTGGTGCAAGAATACTGCTCAATATAAACTTCATGTCATTCAGTTGGAAAAAGAACATTAAGGGTTGAGTGTCATTCGCATATGTTATGAACATTTTATTTCATTTTTTATTTCTCTGTACTGATATGCCACAGTTGAACTTGTGTTTTTGTGTTTGTATGTAGCAACATTTTGAAAGTTTTTTTTGGCAGTTTTGGGAAACTGTCTGCAAGCTGTCTTTCTGTGAAAAGACAAAAAAACAGATCATTTGTACATGATTAATGTGTGCTTACATTTTACATTAAAGAGGAACTTGTAAATTATTGATTTCCAGTGTTCTTTTTAAAAATTCATCATTGTCTATATATCGTGTTCTGCCTGGTCTCTCTGCAGTTCTGTCGAAGTGATAGGAAGACAAGAGACCAGGGAGTGAAAACAGGAATTCACAGAATTTCAAATGGCACACAGTGAGGTTGGAATGCCAAATCGATTGCTCTGCCTGAGATGTCATGTCCCGAGGCAGCAGGAGCACCCATGGCTCTGCGTTACGGAGACAGATCAGGCCTCTCATTTATCAACATCGCAGGCAGACTGTTCTAAATTTATCCCTACAAATTACATTTAGGATGCTTCTATCTACGAGAAAATTGTGGAGTATGAAATATGTGAACATATGTCACGCACCACTAAGTAGTGAACAGTGTGAAATATGAATTGCTCTTAATCTCCATGCTCATGCATGGCCGTAGTTATTTACACATAAAACTCATCTGATTATCCACAGATGGTGAAAAAATATACCCTTAACGCCCTCATGGAAACAGGCTTTTGGAATAATGGTTCCAACCAAGCAAACTGTGAACAGGGCTCATCAGATGTATAAATCAAAGTGTTAACTTCAAAGGATGAGTCCAACAAAAAAAATTATTGGACCACTTAGTATTTGACTAACTCAGAAGCTTAAAATTTTACATGGCAGAATGTTACAAATTTAGGTGAATTCTGCCTCATCTGAAAATAGGTCAGTGTCAAAAATAAAGAAGATGATTTGATCTCAAATGAAAAGTCAAATAACTTTAGCAGTAAATAAACCTCTCACATAGACCCTTTTATAAGAAGCAGTGATAAGAGGACATGCTTGCCTGTGGCTATGGTTAACCACCATTAAATCACTGGCTGACATAGTCCACAGTGCAAGCCCCCCTTGAATGAGGAATGAGAAGGCACATTAGTCCCGACCATCTAGCTGGTGTCAGAACAATTTACAGGTCGGATTGAATATTTGTGTCCCTTGGCTGTATGTGAGTGGCGGAGTCAAATTTCCTTTTCTTGGCGGCTGCAGTGCGATTCGGTGGTGGGTGTGATAGGGATAGGTTACATGAACCTTCCAGAGACACAGGCACTTCATTAATAATTAGGAGGTTGTGGCTTGCTTAGACTGGGCGTCCCCAACCAGACTCAGTCGTATGCTAGGTGAAGAGAAATATGGACCTTTCGGTCCTTCCAAACAACAACCACCCAGAGAAGTTCCTCCAGCTGGATGTGAAGGCCTTGCCTGCCAGCCATGGGATGTTCCAGGTGGGGTTTGCAGCAGGAGCTGCGCTGTCAAGGCAACGGCAGTGGCAGAACAGAGTCTACTCACAGGTAGGCCCCAAGCCTCAGTGTTAGCTTGGACACCATGCAGCTCAGCAACTAATCAGAATTAGGCATTGGATAATGCATCATCTCAGGGTCACATTAACCCTGGTAAGAGAATTCTGATTTGCTCAAACATTTTGTGGAAAATGTAAGGAACTCATAGAATGGTTTGACCTGGCCATGTAGAATTGTAACATAATTTCATATATCTGTAGAACTATTTTTAATCTGTTTTCATGAGCATATGCAAGATAGTATACTTTAAGTAGATCTAAGAGCTATGTTTCAGTCAGAGTAGATGCTAATAAACTACAGAATGTTTGGAATATATCTGGCCATTTCCCTTTTGAAATAATGTTTATGAAGAGGGCTCTAAAAATACTAATATACTGCACCTACTGGACAATAAATTATTAATTTCAATTTGTCAAAGGTGGAATCTTTGACTTGGTAATAATAATTCTCTAAGAATTGCACGGCTTCATCTGACTATATTGGGTCCTGTTGTAAAATAATGAGGAGTGGTTAGACTGTAAACTTACATTCAAGAAAATTTGTTTTCTGAATGAAATGAAACCCTTTCACCTCCCTGTTTCTTCATGTTTCTCTCTCCCTTGCTCTTTGTATCTGCCTCTGTATCTCTCTCTTTCATTCTTTATGTTTCACTCTGTTTCTCCTTCTCACACTCTCATTTAATATGTCTTTTTCCCAGAGGGAGCACAACAGTCTGAATGATCAGAGACCATCTCCTGAAGGCAGCCCGGTTTTCAGAGATAAAGCCCTGGAAAAGCACATTACACCAGTCACCCTGAAAACCAAAATCAAGAGGAATCCCCTCTACTCAGACATAAGGACTGTTGCTGATGAATGGGAGAACAAAAAGCCCAAACCGTCCTGGACCATCCAGGATTACGACAGACACTCAGCACACCCCAACTTGGCGGGTTATTTAAAGGTATGGTACACCTATTATCTGTCTTACTTATACATTTGGAAGCCAGTACTTCCAGGAGGTTCTTTAGTTTACAGGGCTTAGAGAGACTGCATCGATGTTGTGAATATTCAGTCAAAAGATCTTGAGCTGAGAGGCCTTTGCAGTAATTTTAGATCAATTTTTGTGATGTAAAAATTGTCATAGTGCTGTGGGAATACACTTTGTCTCCATTATGCACTGCTTTTGATGTTAGCAGCTCTAAGACATCTTCTGACAGGAGACTTTTCCCTTGTGCCAAGTCTGGACCTGAATGACTAACTCAAAAGATGAAGGTGATCAAAGCTTCTCCCTATAGCTTCTTCCCTCGCAGTGTACATTACATCAAGGTTTGACTATGTTTTTTCCCCATTTGACACATAGTGAGTTTTGGAAACTTTTAAAGCTTGCAACAAAATTACTCTGTTCAGTGTGGTAAATAATGTAAGAACAGTTAAACCTCTCATCTACATTTTCCCTATTCCCTGTTCACGTGTTCCATTAGAAAGACTAAAGAACTGCAGGTTTACACCCAGTTGGCCCAATTCATGTATTTGTCTAAAATTTTTTGTGCATTCATTGCATTTCTGCATCTGTTGGTTCACACAAGGACTAGCCTGTGTCATCTCTCATTTTGTTATAATCCTAAATGTGGCTTAATTTGTCCTGGGTTGAAAAAGTTGTCTTTTTGTATTTTTTTGCATAATGGAAAAATTTTTTTGCAAGAGATTGAGTATCCAGTTAGGTGTAGAAATTAGCTAGGTGGCCAGACTGAGAGAGCCAGGTTATCTCAGAATTTGACCAGGAATCAGTATGTTATCGTTCATTCAAGGCACCGAAAGAAGAAGAAAAACAACAAATGAATGTCTTTGCTGTATGTTATTTGTGCTGTTGAAAGATGAGTCATAGGATGGGTAGATTTATGAAAAATGATGATGCTGGGGGCAGCCCTGTAAGCTGTGAGTTGTGGAGAGAAACCTCCTTTGAGTGGTACAGAAAGACAGAGGAGGAATCAAGGAGCTAAAAAAGAAACAAAAGAAACCAAGCAATGAGACAATATACAGAGATGTACTGTATGAACGATCCGTCTTTAGTTAGACTTCTCACAATGTTTCATTTACTGGTTTACCTTTTTTTAATTTAGTTTAGTTTGTTTATGTAATGCTCCCAGCCTGGATTCCTGGAAAATAGGTAAAACGTTAATTGTTCCGGCTTGACTGAATCACTCAAATTGTAATGCATTTCTCAAGGACACTCACACGTACGGTACCCTCCCGCAGTTATTTACAGCTCCATTAATCACTGCCATAACTGTTATAAACAAAGAATTGCAGCTCAAGCACTCCCCAATGTCACATCTGCTGCCAAGTGTTCTGCATTACAATTAATTAGATCTTCCAGGTTCCGTTCAAAAGGTCATCCTCCCTGCCGTCCTTTCCATTTTAAAGTCTTTCTGTTGCTGCTACAAATTATAGCTTAGCGCTGCACTTTTCATCCCTCACTTGCACACACTTTCACACAAACATGTGCAAAAGTGTAGAGACAGGGGCAAAATCATCATATAAATTAGATTTCCATTGCAAAGGTGACAGTTGACAGTGGTGATCCATGAAATAACACTATGGCATGTGTCAACCAAAGTAACCTGATAGGTCTCTGACATGGTGTCACATGGTCCTACAGCTCTTTTTGTGGCAGTTTAATGGATCCTTTCTGTTGAGTAGCCTAGAGAGACATAAGTCCCATGATAGAGAAATATTTGTTTTCTTTTCTTTTACTGTTAAGAAATTAGCCAGATATTAATTGTCTCAGAAATATAAAACACTGGAATGACTACCACATGTATTAGAGCATCTTATTTCCCATCTGATCTATCCAAGATAACTCTCTCGCCGTGCTTCTGAATAGACTTCAGTTTCAGTCATGAATACGATTTTTGCCGATGCTGAGAATCTTGAGAAGCTCTGTTGAGTCCTATTTTTCAACAAAAGAGCTTAATCCTTCGTATCAGGCAGATACATCGCATAGGGTTAGTTTGCACTACGTCAGTGACATTGCATCCTCAGACTAATATTTCATAAAAGATATTTACCTGGATTCACTCAACATTTGTCTGTTCATCAAATAAATCAACAAACATTTGTCCCATTAACACCTTATTCACAATTAAATTCCTTTCCTTCATTTTTTGTATCACAAGCACTGATTGATTTTGCAACCAACAAGAATGAACCCATCTGTTTGTGGAGGGTAAAAAATCCATTTTCAAGTGTGAGTTAAAAAGCAAATGTTAAATGAATCTAGGGCACATTTACGGGCAACTTCTAATAAAATCCAGATCTTTGTTTTTCACTCATTACTTATCCATTTTGAAACATTTGGTCATTTGTTTATAACATAGATTTACAAATACAGTCACACTATTTTTCTTCATTTACATACACACTTTCGAGTGCTCATCCATATGGTAGCCAAACCTACATTTGAAAGAGGGAAAAATAATGAACATAATGAACTGAACTTAATTTCACTTACAACTGAAGGACACATGTCTATTGAATTCCATCACTTGTCTCCGATCACAATGGAATTGTCAGTTTCGATCATTCCTACTGGCACAGATGAAAGGCAAGGACCCATCTTTTCAGGGTACCAGACCTTGGAAAAATGCTTTCTGCATGATGCCTCTGACAGGAAAGACTGCCTCCCTGACAACTGACAGCCTGTAAGGAGCAGTCTTTCATGAGCAGTATGTCTCAAAAAAGCTATGTGTAAATAATAATAGCACAGTGGACAGACTTGAATGTTGATCAACCATTCAGAGTGACATTGAGCTATTTTCACCAACAAGCTATAACCAGTAGCTTTTTCTGCCAAGTGAAGCTCCTCCAAGTCAGATCTGGTGTCATGGATGACACATTTTATGCGAAACTAGGAAAAATGTCCTTTCTCTTTTAATAGCGAGAGGATCCCAGGGAGCTGAGCTTCTGGCTAGAGGATCTCTACACCCCAGGATATGACTCCCTACTGAAGAAAGCAGAAGCAGAGGAAAAGAGGAACAAAATCTGCAAAATAGCGACTCTAGTATTTCTGTCCCTGTGTGCCCTCATCGTGATCATCACTGTGCCAATAGTGGTTATGCAGAATAGAGGCAATTAATACAATGATGCCAAGGAACTGAAACTATCACTCAATGAGATGACTGACATAATGGTTTATTATTCTGTTCAACAAGGAAATGAAAATGATATTTATTTTGTATTACGGTTTAATTACATCATTTTTTGTGTTGTGTGAAGAGCTTGCAAAATATCTCAAAGCCTACAATTAAGGTATCCCTGAGGTAATATCCAAATGGTATGAATGGTATTCATAATACTTAGAAATAAAAAGTAATAAGCGGAGCTTTGAAAAAGGACCTTATCTTTGAAATGGGTTAAGTGGTTGTATGTGCAAAAAGGCTGACTGAATTAAATGTACACTTTTATGGCACAATTTTCCAAGGCTGCCCTTTACACTTAGGCAGAATAATTACATGCATCGATCATTTTCATCTTCCTTTTTAATTAACCCCTTTTCTCCCACAGTCCTGATATTGTGAGATATAGTTTTTCAATTCCAGAAACAGGCTACAAGTACAAGCTAAGTGAAATCAAGTCAACTGACCTTTGCATTAGTGAAAGTGATGACTTGGAACCAGCACCACAAGCATCATGTCCACCTGTAGGATGTTTCATGAAAAGAGTTGCAATGGTCACATTCACATCCATATTTATCACAAAGAATGAGTTGTTTTTTTTCTGATCATTTGTTTGATCTTTTAAACAGTTACAATATCCAAAAAAAAAAAAAAAAAAATTACTGGGGAATTTCTGGGTAAAGGATGGGTAAATATAAGTATTTTATTCTGCCCTTTTTTGCTTGGCCTTTATGTACAGTATATAGCCAATGTGTGATTGGAGCTTGTGATTCAAGCTGATACAGTAAAAAATCTAAGTGAACATCAGGGAAAGTTCTTCTGAAAATTACAATTCAAATGTGGTAAATGCTTGGCATATCCATGTAAACACATACATTGCCTTTTTATTTTCCCTTAGCACTACCTTTTTACAATAACCTGGTGGCTGAGATTCCAGTAAGTGACATCCAATTTTCAAGGTGACACTGACAGAGTTGCTTTGTCCTTGGGGACAGGATTTGAAAACCTGTTTTCAGTGACTGATGCATTGTCTAAAAATACTCTGTGTGTTGGTGTGGTAATTATGCTACCGATCCTTGCGGTGTTCCTCAGTTCTTATGGTGTGCCATGTTTATTGCCTGACGGAATTCCATGGTGACATTATTGAGAGGAGGCATCAGCTGAATCAACTTCTCAGTTTATTTTCTACCATTCATCCCTTATGTTCTCATAAAGGCCATTTTGAGACCTATGGACTGAAATGTATTTTAGGGCAAGATGTCTGTCAGATGTCCTCTGGTGGAATCAGAATTTACATTTGCAGGGATCTGCCAAACTGTTATTATTAGAGTCTCCATTGTCCACTTTGGTTCTACCTCCATGTTAATAATAGTAATCTTGGAAACTTATTTATGATCAACTGCAGAAATAACATTAAACAGGATGTATTAAACTGGACAACGACATAATATTTGATTACTGAGTGTCATCTCATCCATTCTCAGAAGAATCTATCCCTGCAGATATCTCAGAACATCCTCATAGGTAAATGTGGACCAGCTCTGGTGTTCACCAGGATGTCACTGCTATGTGTTTTGTTATTAAAATATCTGAGTTCTTCTTGCCCATGTATATGTGGTTTATTTGCAATACACGTGTCCACACAGTAATTCTTACCATTTTCAGGCTGTGCTTCAGCAGACAAAAACAAAAGCAGAAGGCCTCTGCCACTAGGGGGGGATAATGCTCCAGGGTGATACTGTAGACTGGGTCCTGAAGGATTTGGAATCCACAGAGGCTTTATCAGTTTTTATAGCAGTTTTCTGCCCAGTACTCAGTGTGTGAGGAAATGTCTGGTCAAAATACATCCTGTCAGGCCACACACTCGAACCCCATACACCCCCCACCCCCTTCAAAATAAAAAAATAAAATAAAAAGCATACCTGCATTATCAGTGACTGAAAACCTGCGATAGAAACTTGGCCATTCTGGGGACCTTAAGTGTTTGAAACTCTTCCTGTTCTAAAAAGAATACAATAAATTCACTATGCATGCACTTTCTCCTCATTCTATCATCACTGGGAACAATCATAGATAAGCTCAGCTGAAGTTAGTTATATATTTACTGACATAAAAAGCAGTAGTCTTACACATTACAGGCTTGTGCCATTCAAGTTGGGATTGTACAATTGAGGTCAGCCACATCAGGTTTCATTGCACTCTTTCATTTCACCCAGCAGAGCAATCCTGTTTTGTTGATTAGAATATGATGCCTGGGAGCATACACAAGCTATATCAAACAATAAGATCTTGTATAACATTTGATTCACTAGGTGAAAACATTGAGAGGAACTAAATTACCTGGTCAATGAAAAAGCCTGTCATTCTTTTATTGACTCAATTTCTTTTCATCTATGGTCAAGAAAAAATATAATAAAAGAATAATAATTATTGTACTGTCAAGATTCATGTTTACATGTCTACCAGAACTGGAATGATTGTGTATAATTGTCCACATCGTAATATTAAGTGCAATTACTTCACATGTATGCTGTTCACATAATGCTCTATTTCACTGGGGGACCTGCAGTAATGAATAAAAGCTAAGGATGTGGGCAATCACCGTCATGCCATCTGTTGGAACTGGCAGGAATCAGTCAGAGGCCAGGAAGGGTAAGCAAAGGAGAATGAAAGAACAGCAAAAACTAAAATATTTTCCCCTCCTATTTTCCCCACCAAGACCAAACCTATCAGTCCACTGCAGTGATCATCCCCCATTGACACAAGGGGGAGGAAGCCGAGAACATGTGACTCCTCAGATTCACAACGACTCACGCCCAGGTCTTTCAACCCAACAGATACATCACCAATTACATACTAGCTATACCGTCCGAGGAACAACACATCAGCACACACACCTGGTTCAAACACTTTTGCAGACACACGTCTGGTCAGGAGTGGCCATCAGAGAGTGATGAGTATGATCATTTTCCACTGGGTTACCCCTATCTCCCACAGGCAAGGCTATTGTTGCCCCCAGGCTCTCAGCACTCACAGTGACATCACAAATAG
Source organism: Albula goreensis (assembly GCA_022829145.1). NCBI lineage: Eukaryota > Metazoa > Chordata > Actinopteri > Albuliformes > Albulidae > Albula > Albula goreensis. The sequence goes on along the minus strand of CM040741.1, from coordinate 55,682,614 downwards.
GGGGACTGTGTCAGCCAGCCAGAGGCAAAACTAAGCTCTTGACATATGATAGCGGAATTCACTGTCAGGTTCTCAGAATCATTCCTGGATGGTCCTTGTCTTGTGGCACGGAGTATTATCCTATTTAAAAAGCCCATTCATAATTGAAAACATGACCATGAAGGGATATACCTGGTCAGCAGTGAAGTTCAGATATCTTGTGGCACTTTGCTGTATTTGTATCAAGGCACCCAGTGTGTGACACAAAAACACACCCACACCATTACACCGCCACCACCTGGCTGCGTTGCTGACTTCCTGCAGGATGGATCCATGCAGTTTTCACCATATCCTGGTCCTCTCTCCAGTGTGAAACAACAGGATCAATGTTTTTTATGTTCAGTATATTTAATTTTGCACTATCAAATCTGCTATTGTCAATCCAAATTGCATCTCACGTCTTGATATGACAGATAAAACCAATAGAGTTGAGAGGTATGAGATTTTATTTACTTAGTCAAGCATGCAAACAAAGTAATTAACTTGAACGTTATAAAAATAAATGAACACATGCCTTACACAAAATCAAAGGCCTTACTGTTGTTAATATAGGAAATATTTAAAAGGCTTTCAAGTTGTGGAAGTGAAATGACTTCACTTTTCAACACTGCCGGAAGAATTTCGATTCATAGAACGGTCGATTTTAAATCTGAGACTAGTTGATTCTGAATGAAACGTACGGTTTAGACAAATCTTACTCAGTTCAAAAAGAATCAGCGCTACCCTCAACGGCCTGGAAAAGAAGGAGACTACATTCTGTGCATGAAATAAAGTTGATTTTTTAATGTTCTTAATGTCAACGGGGATTCCAATTGTACATAAATTGGGCATATCAAAAAGTGAACAAGCAATACCTGTGGCTTCAGGAGAAAAGAAAAAAAGACACAAAGTATAAAAGTATTTTTTAATCAGTAATAACTAAAATCATTCATTAACATTTGCTCTGCACTGTTACTGGTCTTTGAATTCAACTAAGTATACGCAAATGATGCCGCGTCTCACAGCCCGTGAGGATGTTCCTACGGACGTCAGTCTGGGAAGAGGAAGGATCTTGATCAGCGCTTGACTCCGCCTTCTGCTTGCTTGGCCGCAAGAAGTCTCTCCAGTTCGCTCCGCAATGAATATTTACACTAACACTGCAAGCCTGTTCCCGAAACGGATAGAAATTGGAGAAGGGGGACGGATAAAATGAAAAGTTATTTACGCTGACGTCAATTTGTAAACAAAATGGCGAGTCAGGCGGGGATAAAATAGCTCGCTTGCTATCTACTGAATTGAACTCTTGAAACTGTCTTCATCCCTCAAATATTTTTGGGGGTAAAAACAAAAGTCAAAGTCGACATTACCAGTGGATGAGCATTAGAGGCTATATTTTCTTGAATTTGGAGGACTCAACTTTTTACATTCTTTCAGTGAAGGACACTACACAGTGTTTCTAATGGAAAGTAATGGAGAGTCCTGCTTTCGGCGCTGCGTTCAAGTCGGACTGCACAGCAACTTCCTCCGCCGCGTTGGACATTACAAATGAAGGGGCATTAGCTTGTTAGCTCTCAAGCTGGCTGGCTATTTAGTTTACATTCTCTCAGAACTACGGCATGGTGATCTTGTGAGACTGTAACAGATTGTCGTCGGATTTATAGTCACACTGTTTGGATTAGCTTCATATCATGTTATCCATGGATGTAAAAGGGACAAAAATGCTCACCCTCAGGTAGCATGACTAGTTAGCTAATGTACTTAGCAGATGTTCATAATCATATGCGATCATCGATCTATGTAAAAAAGCAATAACCAGCACGCGCATCAATACGAGGATATTTCATTGTTCACGTTTTATTTTAACCATATAGTATTTGTTTAACCATGGCTGTGAGGTCCAGGAGACCCTGGATGAGCGTGATTCTTGGGGTCATTCTTGGATTTACAGCGGCGTCTTGGCTTATTATACCACGAGTAGTGGAAATCAGTGGCAGACGGAAAAAATCTACTATGTGCTCTTATTACATCAACGCTGCGAGTATTGGTAAAGTACCGGAGATCATCGGCAGCACTGCGGGCAGCAACGCGTGGCAGAAAGATAAGGATAACCCCATCTCCAGCCAAGAGGAGAGCGAGGAGGAGGACGAAAGCATGTTCAGGACTAGTAACGGCAGCGGGGACGGAGGGGGACCCATTTCCCGACCTAGGCATTTTCTCTACGTGGGTGTCATGACAGCTAAAAAGTACCTGGATTCACGAGCGGTCGCTGCGCACCGGACGTGGACTCGCTCGATCCCCGGGAAGGTGGAGTTCTTCTCCAGCGAGAGGTCCGATACGGTCCCGCTGCCCATTCCGATCCCCGTGGTCTCACTGCCAGGAGTGGACGATTCTTACCCTCCCCAAAAGAAGTCATTTATGATGCTAAAGTACATGCACGACCATTATCTGGATAAATACGAATGGTTTATGAGGGCAGATGACGATGTCTACATTCGAGGTGAATACTTCCATTGGGATACATTTGAGTGGCGTAATTTAGCTGTGGTTACCAACTTGTTCACGGTACCGTATGTTGGTTAACCAGACTGTATTGCTACAGACATCAGTGCATTCTTTGAGAATGACATTCTGAGTCTAGGTGCGAACTGGACGTATCACCCCAACCAGTTAGGCTGAATTGGTTAGGTTGAAGCTACACTTTACGTAACCCATCAGACAACATGTAGCCAACTCGTCCCAAGTTTTCAAAGCACATTGAGTGTACTTTAAATTAAAATCATATGGTATGAAATTGCTGTGCCACAAAATTGGGCAGGTTACATTAGGCAGCCTACACAAGATCAGAGTAACATTTCCATTCGCTGTTACTGTATTAAAGCGAGGAGAAAGTTTCCGACATCTGCTGGGGAATCTTTTGGCACTTGCAGATGTATTTCAAACTAGATACATACATTGGGCGCTTCACACTGCATATTAGTAGGGAATATAATCATTTTATCTTCATGAATGGCTGTATTTCTGCCTCTGTTGTCTCTCTCACGTTTATTATTTTTACTTCTTTATTAAGTTTGATTTAGGTTGAATATGCCAGTCGTCACCTAAGTGACATACACCAGACAAGAAGTACAGTAGGAATGCATTCGCCCGCACCTCAACATTTCGGCAGTATAAATGTCCAAACTGCTAGCTTGTCTAATTAAGGTGTAATATTAAAAGTAGCCTGTGTTTCTGCATTCCCTCAGTTTGTTTGGGACCCAAATAAACTGTACCTATAGATTAATTATAGTGCAGTCTTGGTCCCACTATGCGTTAGGTCTCGAATGAGATTTTTTTGTAATTAAGAGCTGGTGTCAGCGTTCTCCCAGTTCAACGCTGAAAGAACGACCGATTGCTTAATTATTTATGGGTAGGCTTTTTTATTCATTTGTCACTATTGCTGAGAGCAGTTATACTTGCAGTACTGAAATCAATCTAAAGTACCATAATGCCACATTTAATGTGTTTTATTAAATTTGACATCTTTCAGATGAGCAGCTCTTAATAGGATATGACTTTTAATGTATCATAATGGCTGAGTTTATTATATACTATATAATTACGTGAAATCTAATGATTAAAGACACGGTACACAAGAGCTCTTAACATTTTGATTGTGTAAGATTACGTTAAGATTAGTTTAGGTTTCTAATGATGGTTGCAGAAAATAATGGTCAAATTCCTCTTAAATGTTGGTCTGTTGTAGAGGAAGTACAAAGCAGCGAATTCATAAGACTGCATAGAATTTGTATCACTGCTAAATTGAGAACAAGTGTAAAGGAGTAGTCACTACCCAACTATCATATCATTCTAAATGCCTCAGTTTTAATGTATAATTAGTTTAGTGCATATTTGCAGTGCTAAGGTCAGTGAAACAAATGGGTCGTAGCGAACATGGTAGACCTCGGTTTGTGAGTAGTTTTCAGTCATCCCCAATATTATAGTTTGAAAAGACAATGGGCAGAAATACCAAGTCTGTGAAATGGTGTGAATTGAACAGTAATAAAGCCTGCTCTGGTATCAGCAAATCTGCAGGTCACATTGCCCCAGGCAACCCCTTTGACTGTCATAATGCTAAAGCACCTAACTGAGGTGGGGTACGTAATGAAAGCCTATAGTATATGCACACACACACACACACACACACACACACACACACACACACACACACACACACACACACACACACACACACACACACACACACACACACACACACACACAGTGTTTCGTTTGCTATGTATTTTTTTTATTTATGCTCATTGTCAGTGTATTGATAGCAGAATCGATCCACTTTTTACTTTTCTGTTCATCACTTATTCCTCTTTTAAAAGCCATTGTTCATGGCTTAAAACATACAAATGAGCAAAGAGCCCTGACATAAATCTTCACCAACTGATCCAGGTTGTGATCTGACCTACTCAGAGGCACTAGGTGTTACTGATGTGAATGTGGTTTCAAAATAGCTCCTTAGCCATGTTCAGTAAGAGCAGGTGACTGGTAGGAAAGTGGTGAAGGTCAGTCGAGGGCAGCTTCTCCATCTGCAGAGGTCCATGTTGTGGGTCAACAGATGACAAGAATGGACAGATGACAGAAAGCAGGGGCTGGAGGGTGACAGGCTGGGTAGAAGAGCAGGGGAACATGTGGGCTTGGAGGAATGCGGATGCATTGGTAGAAGCATGATAGTAGTACTTCTGCTTGCCATTGGAGAGGAGCTTACACAGGAAGAGATGGTAATTTTTAATTGTAGCCACTGTGGGTTTTTACAGTTGGAATGGGTATCAGTTGTGATGTATTAAAGGGAACCTGTGGAAATGTAAAAGAACATCTACAACAGTTAACAAGAAGGGTCATATGCCCAGGTATTGATAACACACTGTAACCTTTTGTTACTGATCTTATTTATTTTCCTGGCCAAGTGTGTATATTATTTCATTGTCTACAATGTAATATTGATGCATTTTTGAACAGAGAAAGTAAGGGTAAAAAAAAAAACACTCAAAGCAGTCTTAAGAGCTGTGTTTGTGTTTGACTCTGTACTCACGTTTCTCTGGTCCCAAGTCCTGTTTTTAAACCTCTGCCATGCATAAGTGGTTTTTGTTCTTTTGACTTTGCCTCTGAATCCTTGACTGAAGTTGTCAGGGTGGTTCCCTGACAGATTTTCAAAGCAAAAATGGATTCTTTTGATATTTTTTGATATTTTTAGAGGCTGTGGAAAACACTCAGGGTTTTGGCACAGTTCCACATCCACTGAAGTAAACTTCTTTCGAAGCAGGTTTAAAACAGTTGTGTGCATGCAGTTGCTTTGCATTTCCCTCGTTTATAATATTGTTGTTAACCATAAAATAGCCATGGAGTTATTTTGTAGATTGTTGGGCTTCACACAATCAAGGATTGGCCTTTTTGCAGCACATGGATTCATTCATTTTTGTTGAATATACTGAATACAAGGGCTAGCTTTCTCTTAACAAATGTGTTTTTACTGATACTCCCACTTACAATAGTTTGTAAGTCAAAGATAAGGACCCATGTTAAGTACATCCAGGTCAGGGTGTTTAGTGTATCCCTGGCAAAGTGTGTGGGTAGAAGAAATGTATGAATTAACTCATGTCATTACCCAAAATAGTTCAACATCATAAAATTAGTGTGGCTCCATTTTTATGTTTAAGCATAGGACGCCCACAGCTTCAGTTGGGAATGGTCAGTGTTTATGGACTTATACATTTTATTCAAAACATCATGTCGCTTCACCCACATGACTTTCTCTTTCTGGAGACAGATGGCTTATTTCATGACAACAGTATCTAACTTGTAGATATGTATGGTGACCAAATCACAGGGCAGTGGGTTTGGTAATGGGGCAATACAGTGCTTATTTGGGGGACACTTATCTGCTGTAATGTACTAAGCTAAGTAGATAAGAGCATTTAATGCATTTACAAGAGCAGCAGTGATTACAGACAAAGTATCTTATGGCCCAGCAGAATCCTACAAAGTCAGCTTGGTTTTTAGAATATTCAGCTTAAAAGGCATAAAATACCAGAGAATAGTAAATGATGTCATCCAGGTTAAGAATGACAAAGGTAAGGTTATATTTGTGCTGTGCTTAAATTTGGAAAACAAGTCATTAGCTTAAAGATGAGTGTATCAGCTGTGACCACATCTGTGAAATTACAGATACAATTGAGGAACCAGAGCATAGGAGTAAAGTGAGGAAGGCTATCTTAACTATACACAAAGGAGGCAAGCACCCTGTATGTGCAGAATCAAGCTTTCCCATCTGGTTATTGTTAAACTGCACAAGGCGTGATGCAGAAAATAGGATCAACAGTCTAAACAGAGGCAGAAAACATGCAATCAGCAGTTAGAGGTGTTGCTCACAGCATGCTGTTGAAAAACGTGTTTTCCACCAGTCTGGACTTCCTCATACATCAGACTCAATGTGTTAAAAACAGTGGATGGTGATACAACGGTTGTATCTGTAGTGCCTTCAATCTTATAATTGCAAAGGGCTTTACAAGTGAAAGACAAACCTCACTTCAGCCACCACCAACATGTAACACCCACCTTTTAAAAGAATGTTAAATTAACATAATGCTAATGCCAGGTCTAATTTTTGACAAAATGTATGGGGCTGTTAGAATTTCTTGAAGTGGTGAATTGATTGTGACCTGGTACTGCAAGGAGCTTTAAGCAGCAGACTTGGAATTAAATTAGAAGTGAGCCTTTTTGAAATGGCATTAAAAAGTAATTGTGCAGCATTTAGAATGAGAGAAGGATTGAATTTATATAGTGCCTTTCAGCTGATGGTCTCAAAGGGCTTTACATAGGACCCATCTGCACCTGAAAAGAGAAGAAGTATGTTTTCCACATCTACATCCCTGTGTGTCTGTAGGTGAGAAGCTGGAGGCCTTCCTGCGGTCCTTGAACAGCAGTAAGCCCCTGTACTTGGGGCAGACGGGGCTTGGCACCACCGAGGAGCTGGGCAAACTAGCGCTGGAGCCTGGAGAGAACTTCTGCATGGGTGGGCCCGGCATGATCTTCAGCCGTGAGGTGTTGAGGAGGATGGTGCCGCACATTGGGGCGTGCCTGCGGGAGATGTACACCACGCATGAGGACGTGGAGGTGGGCCGCTGCGTCCGGCGCTTCGGAGGCACCCAGTGCGTGTGGTCCTATGAGGTAAGGAACAGTTTCATTTTGATGAGATGTTACAGATAATACAAATGTTATACTGACCTTACTGGAAAGGGAAGGAGGCCCGTATCATGTTTAGTGATTTCCCTCACTGTGCTTGTACTGTGTTCCATAATACTCAATAACATCATATTCGATAAGATGATCTGAAATTTTGCAGCAGCTGCTGTAGAAAATTGTGCCCTTTGGTGGGTCCAGAGGCCAGTCAGTCACACGCCGCTGTAGGATTTCACCTGTTGGAAAAAATAACAGCAGAGCATGTTCCAGCTGGTTTCACTCTGCTCCACACGTGTGTGTGCACACGCATTCATCGTCCACATGTTCATTCGTGTGTGTGTGTGCACTGTATGTGTGTGTGCATGTGACTGTGTTCCTGGAAATAGCCACTGCAGTGGCTTGGTTCTTAGGCCATGTGTCAGCAGGCGGAAGAATCTACACGTTTATATTGGATTAGGATCTCTACCTAATGACCTATCCATTCTCTCAAAATATGTTGTCTCCCCTGGAAATGGGTTGTCTGGGTCAGTAGAGAGAAACAATTACTGGCCTCAGGACAGATGGTTGTGTACGGTAGATATTTCTATCCTGGCCTAAAATTCCACTTATATGAGCAGAGTAATGCTGTGATGCTTTGAAAAACAGCAAGTAACCTATCTGTAACTTGCATGACAACTGAATCAAGCTTATAATCACAGTTATAAAATAGTGTCATGGGTGAGGATGAGAAACAATCATGACTTTGTGTGGTAGAGGAAAACACTTTTTTGAAGCTTATAGTTTGTGGAAAACGACTGTATTAGTACCTTTGTGAGGACTGACATGTTCATTGATAATATTGACTTCTTTGACTCGATCAAGTCATTTGATTCAATGTTAAAATTGTCATTTGATTCAACAGAAACCTACCATTCAATTTCAGCAACTGTTTGCTGTTCTCATTGGTTGGGGTGTATTTTGTGAAGCAATTAATCTTAAGTGTGTCTGGTAAACTGCCGGCTCTGTTGATACCTGTTAGGATACATTAATTAACAGAGGCAGGAATGATATGTTATTAGTAAGTGACTTACAAAGCAATTTTATCATCATCAGTGCCATTTTATATCTTATGTAATTATTTTTGCATCTGGTGTAAATATGTCATGACTCATGGAATAGTAACTGCCTACAGTTTGTCAGTTCTGCAGTCTTAATTATAACAACAGTTAAATAAACTGTAACGTAACAGTTGAAGTATCATTCTGTAAGTCATGTAGGCTAATACAGGTCAGGGAACAACATTTCTTTACACTGATACATCCTGTGGGTTATTCTTGTTGAGTTAGTTAATATAGGATTTTATGTTAGATTTGATAATTAACTTTTCTGAACCAGAATATAGTTTGATGTTATGAAAATAAATGACAAATAAACTGGGGGAAGGTAAGAGGGTACATTTAAATGATGAAGTGACATGTAAGGGCTGCTGTACTTTAAATGGCAGTTATACTTAACATTTTTTGGCATAACCCATTGTAAAATGGGCCTTTTCTCCAACAGGACATAACCTCCTCAAGCCCACATAACCATCAAATTAGTTACCTTTGAATGTCTCCTTTGTTTCATGAGACACTGCAGACCTTCAAACCCAATGAGCTCCCATTGGGAAGTCGCCTCACTATGGTGAAATTTTAAGGGAGAATGAAGGAAATTCCCCTGTCCTTTTTAGTTTCTATCACAAGACTAGACTAGACATTCTGTTACCCTCCCAGATGAAGATAATGACTTTCCTCACTGCTGCTAGAAATTCCATGACTTCCAAATCGAAGAACCAAGTTTTAACCTTAAAGCTTTTGTTGAGCAATGACCCTGTTGGTGTGTGTGTCCCTTTAATACAACTCCAACATCCAGTTTCCTGGCAGTCAGTCTCAAAATGTAAAATGTACTGTGACACAAACACCTGCATGTCAAATGACATGTTCAGCTAACCATTTGTATTTCCCACAGCATTCCCAGGAGTTTGGTTTAATGTCTCCAGCACTGAAAACTGTTAACTGTGTATTCCCACAGGATTTTTAAGTTGCAATGAACACTGAATGAACAAGCTCAGAATCTAATCCCTTTTTTATTTGATTAACAAAGAATTTGAATTATTCATAGTTATTCATGTAATTTTTATCAGAGAAGAAATGTTCAATAAATATGTCATTCCAGTTCTTACATTTATAATTAAAATTTTATTGTCATGTTTCCTCCATTATGTTTTTCAGCACAAAATGATAATCATCAGAGGATTTTATGTGCTCAACGCACAACACATTTTTGCTGATTTTAACAGATGTTGTTTGAGCAATTATATTCTGGAACTATTTGGGGATGTTCACATCATAACATTTCATTTTCCCCAGTCTTCTTGAAATGTTTTATTTTTGACAGGATTTAACAGTCTTTAAAATAAAATAAAATACAAACACTAATAAGGACTAACCACATTACTGTGCTGGGCTATTCCGAGTTACTTCAACAGCAGTCTGTCATGGCTGTATGAATGCTAGCATTCCACTTCCCTCGTGCTTCGGGACATACTACAGTACTCACCAACAACAAGATTAGTAGCTGTAAAATCAGTGCATTTTCAGTGTCATTAATTTAATTTGTTTGAGCAGAGTTGGCATTGGTATCAAAAAACACCTTTAATAAAACATGGGGATTGATTTTTTTTCTCAACATTTACACTGTGTTAGCCTTTGTAGTGTTTGAGGTTTGGTAACTCAGACAAGAGGATATGACTTTCAAAGCGAAGGGGACTGTGTATTCCCTTCTGAGTGTTCTAAAAGTCTTGTAATCCAGAGCCAAGATAAAAATTAAGAAGCTAACAGACGAAGCACACTGGTACATTACATGTGCTGCAATAAATACAGAAACGTATGTAAAATTGAATCACTCAATATTTGTTGTATTTATGATTATCCCTACACAGGGCATATCTCAGCAAAGCTATATGTAGATCCATCTTTACTGAAATACTGGAATTTAGTTCAGAAATTTTCATCTGAAGGGTAGGGGGTTAAAAAAGAAACTGATTTCCTAAGTGTTAAGTGTGATATTTCTGATATTTCTATGGTTGTTAGGTTCTGTACTTTGTTGGCAAATTTATTTTCTTGAAACATTATATAAATTTAGTTCTTTTTCAATCAGAATCTCAACGTTCCAGCAGTGTGAGGATATCCATGTCTCCCTGTGACTGGTTTGAGAATTGTAATAAAATCCTACTGATCGTCTTACAGGTGGAATGAAGCATGAAGAAGGAGGGCTTCCCTCCCTCCATTTTTAATGCTCTCTGCAGACACTGTTTTATTCAGCTTATACCCTCATTCTGAATAAATCTCCTTTGGTGATTTAAGGCCTGCCTATGTTACGTGTTAGTTCCTCCTTCAACCAAGATTTTCTCTAACAATCAGAACCTTAGTGTAACATGAGTAAGGGGCAAACAGCGTTTCATTAAGATATTCATTTAGTCAGTAATGTCATAAAACCAGCTGAAACATGACAAAGCAAAACAAAAACTTCAGACATCCGGACACAACAGCCAACACTAACAAGATTTTTTAGTTTTGTTTGGATTTTAAATATTGCAGCTTGCCATCATGTCGCCTGGGTAAAGTAATATTTATTTATAAATGACTTTAGTATTTTTAACAACAAAGATCCTTTTCATCTTGTAAGAAGCCCCTATGGATTGCTGAATTTGATGGTGAGCTGCCAAGTACTGCTTGTTCATATACCAGAGCAGTACAGCATGGTTGCCACAGACTTGTTTTAAAGTGGAGTGTATAAATCCTGTCATTTGAGAGCACAGTAGTAGCAGTAAGCATTCATTACAGACAGTTCACAGGCATACTGATTTCTGCTTTTACATTCCCAGTTTTACATATTTTGATCTCCAATATTTTTATGTGCTCACACTTTCTATTGTCATGGGAGGGGGTGGAGTTCAGGTGGATAATTCAGGTGGATAATTCAGAAATATTTTAAATATTATATGTGGATAATATTTAAAATATTAATGAATTATGAATTGGATGAATTATGTAATTATATACTATAATGGTTGAGGAACATGGCTTGTAAATGAGAGGGTTTAGGTTCAGATCCCTTAAGGTGCCCTTGAGCAAGGTACTTAAACTGACTTGGCTCCCTAAGCATAAATCCAAAAGCATAAATAGATAACATGTATGGAAGTTGCTGTGGCATCTCCCAAAAACATAAAGTGTCTCATTCAATGTAATCAAGTATCTTAATAATAGTGATGGGGAAATTGGCAGAAACATTAATAGAAATGGCTGACAGATTGGCAATGATATAAACATTTCCCCATCTAATTGTGTGAATATTCACATGGAAAGTTCTTTTGGTTGCTATGTCAACCTCATTCAATCCGTCTGGGCATGTCCCAGGTTTCCAGACGTGGTGGGTCTTCTCTACAGTGTTTGCTCAGTGACAGTCTCTTCTAGTTAACTTTACTGTGATCACTCTACTGTCATGTCTAGCCTGAAGCCCAGCGCAAAGTAGACATGTCTCTCAGAAAATGTTTTGTCATCTTGAGCATGAATGCATGAGGAAGATGGAATTTAGATTTTTAAAAATTCAGCTTGAAAAAATGCTTTGTGTTCTTTTGTTTGTGTATTTTAATGAGAAAGAGAACAAGACAAAGAAATGAATGCATAATTGAATGCACCCAAAATGCCTGAGTGTGTGCAGGGGTGTGGATGTTTTTCTTGATCTGTTAGATACTCCATGCAAATGTACCACATACAGATGGGGATATTTAAAAATGTGATTGGTTGGAGCACCTGATGCATAGCCAGCCATTGGGAAGGACTGGGAGGAAGTCATGTCTCAGTAAACGACCCTCTGTTGGCCTATGAGCAATCCATTTACTTGATTGTGATAGGTATTAATGTATATTGCTATACATGGGTTGTCTTGGGCATATTCAGGAATGAATTGAAATTCTAGACTGCATAATTTTAACCAACCCCCTTATGCTGTGAATTTAAATAATTTGTAATTTCTTCCATAAGATTATGATTTCAGGAACCAATGAAATTCGGTTTTCAAAAAGAAGGATATTAGTATCCCCAGAATGTGTTCTTGATTTAAATTCAATAATTTAAGAAGAACATGTAGTCCTAAATATAAAAAAAAGAAAAAATACCTTTCTTGTTCTTTTACGCTATCCTGTCATATCATGAATTCTTATGAATGTGTGTTTTTGAGAGAGGGAGGGAGAGGGAGAGAGAGAGACTGACTCCATTTTACTCTGCATTAAATCCCCAAAGTCAATTAGCAATATCTTGACAGAGTTCAAGTGTCAGTGCGAATAACGTCAACTCATGGCAGCTGTCTTGCTTTTTTCAAAAGTTAAATTATTAAAAATCCTTCATGCTCACCTAGTTTGGCTGCAAAAACAGACTAGTTTACTTATGTACATGTGTAGATTTTAATGCTTTATAAATGACACCTAGAATGTTCAGGGAAACAAGTTCCTCCTCCTGCCTTTTTACCTTCGGTTGACTGTGTGCATTCATGGCATTTCATCTCATTTCCTGCACCAGACTGCTTCTTTGTGGGCTAAATTACTCTACCGGATCTATCTCACAGCATACTAAGCTAATTTAAACGGTATCTAATTTGACTAAGGCAGCTGAAACACCATGAGCTCACCAGCTCCTTATTGTCTTTGAGTATTTTACCTTGTGTTTGTATCTTTGTTGTAACTTTTTATGTAAATGAGTTAGACTTGCTTTACAGCCATAAATTAAAAGTGATATCCACTGTAGATCAAAAGAAATTCAGTAGTGTTGTACATAAAAGATCTTCACTCAGTCTTTTCAAGGATGGGTGAGACTTAAGAGTGCATGATCTTGCAATATTGCCGTCATCAGTGAAATGGTGTTATTATTTTGGCAAATTTTGTATTTGCTACTCTAAAATGTCACCATAAGTACACAGGTTAATGAGGGGGAGTTGCCAATCTCTGGCTGTGGTTTCAGACTCTCAGCCTGTTTTTATGGCTATTAGACTGGTTCACACTCATATTTTAAGCCTATAGGTTAATACCAGCTGTGCACAGATGAGAGTTTTTTTTCCAAGAATAAAAGTTATTTAAAGCAAGAACGTATATTGCTCAAGCTATTGCTCACAGACTTTGATTATTAATCTGGAAAATTTCCAGTCTTAATGGTATTGACATTACTCTCATATCTTCCAGAGTTTCATTATTGCTACCTTATTTTTTTTAAACCAGTATATTTCAGTGTTGCTTTAAATCAGAACCTTAACTTAATGCATTTTACAACAGCACAATTCCCAGCTTCCCAATGGAAGTATTATGATCTGCTCGTTTTATAAAAATACACTTGAAAAGAGAAAAAAATGAAATAAATAATATTATTTTGCCAGTTCTCATCTTTAATCCATGGCTGTGTTTGAAATGTGGAGAAGGAAATTCTTTCACAGTACAAATTTGATCTCGCTACATATTGTTGCATTTGAATTTGCAAAAGGTTTCCAAAAATAAGATTACTTTCATGCCCTGGGAGTCATCATCTGCATATTGATTAAAGGAAACCCTTTTCAGACTCCCTCAGGCAGCTCTTCTCCAGCTTATTGTGGATTCACATGCTTAGGAGCGTATCCATATGTACATCGCAAATGTTTAATTCATTTGTACTTTATGGTGGGTGTTGGTAAATCATTTGCATCTTTTCTGTTTCTCCGTTATTTTAAAGGAAGGTTTTCTTTTGAAATTCATAGATGATGCCCTTTTGCTCTTGGACCATAATAAGACGCATATAGATGTACATTTTCTTGTAACTAATTATTTCAAAATAAACTCTTAAAAATAAAATAAACTCTGTTTATTGTACTTTTATGTATATACATAGTTATACAAACATAGAACAAGGTTATATTCTTGTTTTCATTAATGCATTATCCCATTTCACTCCATTCTGCTGAAGGTACTTTTTCATTGCATATTCATTTGCAATCCCTAAAGCAGAGGTAAATTTGGTGTGTCTTTGAATGAATGCATTTTTTGGAAAAGCAACATGTTTGGGCTAGTGCCAGAAGTTACTGGGCGTATATGGTGATGTGCAGTTGCTCGTAGCATTATCACATTGGGTATCACTGTGATATCATATCATTATGTGACAGCAACTCATATGGTCAATCAGTCAGCTGTGGTCTGCCTGCATTGGCACAGTAACTGCTCAGCTCAGCTGGTGGACTGCAGAGTGAACAGAAGGGGTGGCTGACAGAACACAGTTCAGAGGATACATTTCCCAGTGCTCCTTCCCCTCACCCCTAACTGATTGGTTGTTTCAGTGATGGAACAGGCCTACGGTTGGAGTTGGGCATTCCAGATTGTGCATACAAATGATGATGGTCCCCCTGTCCCCCCAACACCCACTCTTTACATCTTTACAATTAGTTTAATTAATATTAATTCACCAAGCAGTTTTACAATTGACTTCCCTCCAAAGTAAATGACATTCATTCCCGTATCTAATAAATATATGTAATCTCATTAGCAGACAAACCTAATAATATCATGGTTTTGTTTACTTGCTCCAGATGGCTACCTTAGCCATAGAAATGTGTTGTGCACGTTATGCTGTTGGGTGCAGGATATATAAAATATGAATGAAAGAAGGAGCCTGTGACAGTGCTCATTTATTTAATCTTGAGCCTGCTGGTCTAATAAGGAAAGCTTAAAATTACACATGTGCATATACAGATCTGGAGTGCTGATCTAGGATCAGTTCATCTTTTGTTCTCATTATGGATAATGTTTGGATATAGACAGATGGAAGATCAGCACTTGTCTGACATTATATATGAATATGAATATGTTGTTATTTATCCAGACTCTCATGTTTGGAGAGGGTTTGCTGTATGGATATTTTTTGGATAATGTCAAGTATGCTGCTGTTTTATCTTTTATTGGTCAACATGTGCAGATTTCTTAACTACATGGTGGTTATGTGTCAATCTAAAGTGACAGTTTGGGCGTAAAAGTGTACTTTTATCATTGCTGTAGGGAGATTTGGTGTCGGATTTTCAGCCAGGATTTACAGGTTTTACAGCTGCTGACTTTGAAGGTGTTCATGCTTTTTCTGAGAATGCTGAGAGCTCTGGAAAGAAAAGATGAGTGATACAATGGGTTGTGCTACAGGGAAGGGTAGTTTTACAGGTTTAAAAGAGTGTTATCTTCAAGGAGGTTCACTCTTTTAAACCAGTAAAACTACTTCAATTTGCAACAGCATTAATTGCATTCAATGTCCTTCAATGGTGCTTTGGAGAGAAATATTTTTGTCTGTCTAGGTTAAACTCCAGTGCCTGCAGAATCACTGCGAAGTATTTACAGTAAATTGTCCCTCAATATGCTGACTGAGAAATAGCATGCTTTCAACCATTCGTCAATCAGTAAAAATAAACCATTCCTGTATTTTGAAGTCTAGCTTTTGTAAATCATTCACCTTTACAACAGTAGTATTTATGGTGATTATAAATCAGTGAAACCACTGTAAGAAATGTATATATTTTTCCTCTACACTTCTCCATGTGGGATGTTTGTTTGGCATGTATAACTGGTGCCCGTGTTGTCCCTGAATTGTGTACAGCTAGTGAAGAGTGCAGCCATTTCTCTAGAAGGCAATCATCCTCCTAAACCCGTCTGTTTGCCCTCTGTAAGGCACTGGGTGCTTACTGAGCATCCACGTAAGATTAGATTCTCCAGTTCTCTCACAGCTCCATCACAATAACAACAATAAAAATAAAAGTAATTTGTTTAACACATTTCATTCATAAAAACAAGACCACCTAAAGGAGGAAACTGTCCCAAGGTTGCTAATACTGGTTTTTGTTTCCCTTTGAAATGAATGTAAATCAGTTTATGTGAGGTAACTGTGTAGTATTAGCTTTCACTAATAAATGAAGTGTCAAATAGTAACCAAAGCATGAAACCCCTTCAAAGCTCCAGGGCCAGAGAATGTAGGTAAAAAAGGTAAATAGTAATATAGTGAATATACTACAAATGTATGACAGATGGTTAGCAAGAGCAGGGTTTCCCAAACTTTTCAGCCCATGACCCCCAAAATAACGGCACCAGAGACTCGTGACCCCCACATATTCCTGAAGGTGGTTGAAGCATACAAACGTTCATGCACACACATAGTAATTGGCGTGTTCATACAGGGCCCGGTGCTTTTGATAAAGTACCTTTGATGTCACCTAGTGGAGAGAATTTTTATTCTCCTATTGAAATGGAGTGAAGTCTTTGTTTTGTCATTTTGCACACACATGAGCCAAGCCACTTTGATACAAATTGTATCTTGTATTCAACGACCCAGGTGGCCATGGAGATTAAGGTGTATTGTTGCTTGTGGTTTTCCTTTCACACAATGTACCATTTTAGGATGAAGATAGATGTGTGTGTGTGTGCATGTGTGTCTGTGTAAGAGTGTGAGCTCACTGGTATGTCTGTGTGCCTGTGTGTACTGTTTGAGAGTGTGCCATTCACAGGTGAAGTTTGGTGGATTGACTGATATGGCCATACCATCTTACACTCTGTACCTGCTGTTCAGCCCCTCCTGATTATGCAGGGATCAGTGCCTCTCTGTAGGATTTGTCTCAAGGTAATGTAGACCCTTTGAGGATGTGCGTCAGTCATGACAGCAGCCAAGAATACGACTGTCTTCAACATAGTTTTAATGGCAACTGTACATTACATTATAGTCATTTCGCTGATGCTTTTTATCCATTGCAACTTACAGTTGATTAGGCTAACCAAGGGCCAATCCCCCCAGGAGGTTAAGGGCCTTGCTCAAGGGCCCAACAGCAATGGTGTTCTTGATGTGCCTGGACTGGGGCTTGAACTGCTAACCTCAAGGGTCCCAGCCATGTACCTTAGCCACTAGACTACAGGCTGCCCCAAATAGCTGCATTCCGACAGATTCCCCATAAACACAAAGTACAGCAATAGGTTCACCATAAACCTAACAAACAGCATACCAGCGGCTTCAGAATCATATTCTTTTACAGTGTGACCTTTACAGTTCACCCCCCTGTGTCAGATTTTTGAACACTTTGCCCTAAGCACTTCCTTATGCCAACAACCATAAGAAAACTGTAGTTTACCCAATTGCAGATTCCAGTCTAGTCATGCAATTTCAAAAAGAATTTTGTTTCTGGTGGATTTTAGAGAAAATTCCTCTAGGCTTGCACTGTGATGTTGAAAAACCAGCAGTTTAACTGAAAATTATGTGAAAGAGAACTTGCGGGTTTCAGATTATGGCCAGGAAGCCAGTGTGGCATTTCTGGTTTTTGCTCAGAAACTCATTTGAAGAGGTCTTTTTTTTTAGTTTGTCAGTCTTCAGGCTGCTCCTGGGGGCTCTGTGATAATGTGCCCATGGCCGCAGAAAGATACACAGTGTCACAAGACATCACAGGTTAATGGGATAACAGCCCCATCTGCTCACTATCTGCAGGTGGAGAAGTGAATTTAAGCTGGGGCATTGAAGGGGCAGAAGTGTTGAAATAAGGACCCTGGGGGAGGGCACAACTGTTGATCTAACTGTCTGGTTTTGCCTCCTAACGGGAAAGTGGATTACACCTAAAGTTCAAAAACATCCAAGGCGTGTCTCTTGGCATTCTCAGTGTCGGGTGGGGCCTTTTTTGGCTGGTGGTTTGCCCGTCTTAAAATGTCAGAGAGGCTGTGATTACGAAGCAGCGGCAGACCAGAGGCTGGCTCCATCTGCAGATGAAAGGATCAGAGGAAGGCGGGTAGCAGATAATGTGCTTCTCCAGCTCTCCTTCTGTCCGGGAAATCTTACAGCACTGGGGTGATTCGGTTCCAAGGCTTCCTCATTGAGCCGTTTTTCCAGATGGTGCTAATGATGTGTGCTCAGCCAGGACCTACCAATCCCCCGCCCCCACCCCCACCCCCAGTAAAAACACACTGACGCCCGGCTTCTCAGCCCTCCGTGGAGAAGTCTGCCGTGTAGAGATCTCTGATAAAGCTGCCCATACACTCCAGAAGCATCAGTCTCGCCGTCAGCTGGTACAGGCAGGTGGTGATCAGCATGTCTCATTACAGATTTAGATTCCTATGCGTTCCTTGGGATGCTGTTGGAAGTCGGTCATGGTTGCAGACAGATAAATGACTTTCCTATTGACTAAGAATATTCCACACAACACACATGGGGAGATTAAAAAACCCGACCCCTCTTGTTTATGGTGACTGCATACACAGTGTTTGCATGCATGACTGAAACACAGTCAGGGTAATATGACAAGCACAGTCTGCTAAATCTAAGGTCCATCAAGCTAAAAGCCCATCAGAGATTTCCTATATGAGCTATATGCATTCCACTGTACATCAGTAAATGGAATGCGACTAGCAAAATGTGTATATGAACACAGACACACAAGAAGCCTGCAGCTTTATACAAAGTCTTGAAACCAAAAACCTGTACTAACATAGTTGTTAAAGATATATTTAAAAAAAAAACATTGTTAACAGTATGTGTAGAGAAAGTGCATACTCACGTACACCAACACACACACACACACACACACACACACACACACACACACACACACACACACACACACACACACACACACACACACACACACACACTAACATGAAGGGCTGTTTTATTGCTTAAAACCCGTGATGCAATGGTCCAAATACAGCGTATAGCTTGAGTAAGTGCCTCTGTGTGGATTTCAAAACCATGTGGCATCAGGTTAACAGAATTTCAATGTGACAGTTATGTGGCTGCAATAATTACTTTATGGGCTGTCTCAAAATGAAGGTTGCCTTGCAAAAAAGATGACAGAAATCTTTGTTTTCAAATGATTGATGTACTCAATATGTATTCAATATGATACTCAATGGTCATTGCAAAACAATTATATGTGTGTTGGCATATAATATATGCAGGTGGATGGATAGATGCAGACATATAGATAGCTATACAGACAGGCTGCATGAAAATAGACAAAACATTCACTTACATTTATTAAGTTTCTTGTGTTCTTTTGTCTCACAGCTGAAGGTGTTTTCCACCAGATTTGAGGAAAGTTTCGAAGGCCACATCTTGCTCCCAGGTGGATTATATTAGTCCCCTGACCCTCCAATTGCTCAACTCTGTCCTAGATGCTTAAGATGAGTTTTGGCTGCACATTGTACTTATCTCACTGTTCTTCAGTGAGTGGGCCCCTTGAACTTTCACTGACTTCACTATGCAGTAGCAAAACTCTCAAATTCTTCTGTTAGTGAAGGTACAGAAAATGTACAGTTTAGCACTCAAATGCACATACTAAAATCATGACTGTAATCAGATTTTAATCCCTTGCTATTGTAAACCATAAACTCAATTGCATATGTGCTAATTAATATTATTCATTTGCATTCAAGACCCGTTTAGGAATAAATATTCATGCACATCCCCAGTTTGTGTGTGTGGGCTTATGTGTGTGTGTGAATATGTGAGCATTTATGTGTGCAGGTAGATTTAAGCATGTGTACTCATGCTTGTGCAAGTGTGTCCTTTTGGTATGTGTGTGGGCAAATGTGTGCGTCTTTGCATGTGTATTTGGTCATGCTCACAGATACAGCATATGGATATGTTTGATGGGTTAACAAGCTGCTGTATAACCGTATTCCTTCCTGCAAGTCAGCATCTTGCATACACATTGTGAGGGTTGAATCAGCGTCCCTGGTGTGCTGGATTTAGGCCCACCCTGGCAGAAGATCAGCCGTAGCTCAAAGAAGTACAGTAAGAGTGTGGACGTTGTCTTTCAGCGGTTGGAATTTGTTGCCATTCACAGTAGCATTTAGGCAGATATGGCAGTATGACTCTTCTTGCACACACTATTGGATGTCAGGCTGTTCAGCTCTTCAATCGTCATAACTGACCTGTCAAGGCACTTGCAGTATTTCTGTGAGCACACATCAAGTTCAGCATGGATATCAATATGAATCAGATTTTAAGGAAATTAAAAGCACACATAATATATTGGAGATGGTCAGAGATAAAGAAGCGGTGGATCAATACCAACCATGACAACAAAGGGCACAGAATCAGAGCAATAATGCAAGGCACAGCTTGCCCTATGTGATCTCCTTGTAAAATTGTTATTATTCTTATAAACCTCCTTGGAAAATGTGGTTGGCCAAATGTTAATAAACAATAAAGCCCATTTAGTAAGAAAATTTAATCAGGAACTGTTTGGTTTGACAAATCAAGCATGCACCATAGCTGGCTTTATGAGACACTTACACAATATCCGGACTTCATAAATTCAATAAACTGTTGTGAAGGAAAGAATAAGCTAACTTTAATTTGGTAATGTTAAAGACACTGCAGTCATATTGAACAGCCCATACTACTCAGGCCAGAATCTTTGAGTACAACACAATGAGGTCCTTCACAGTACCAAAAATGGTGAGTTGCATTCTGTGAAGACCGCTTTTTAAACTGGAACCAATAGGAACTACCATTGACCTATGTGTGCCAGAGATGAAGAAAGCTGACACTCTCCTTAATAATAGCTTGTACAAATCCTTGCCTCACTTTACAAACAGCACGTTTGAACCAGCCAATTTAAACTAGGAGGAGAGCTGGTCCAATGGCAGCAACAGCTTGGAGGAATAAAAAAAGACGTTTCCACATGTGCTTAATCCTGGAGCAGGAAGCCCAGCGAGAAAAGCTACATGAAGCGCAATGCTCCTTAGATGTAAATCTGTTGGGAGGAACCATAATTCCACCACATGAAAGCTCACAACAGTGGCATAAAACATGCAGTTAATTTCAGTTATACATGTAACTTTTTTTTGGAGTGCAGAAGTCAGCAAATGTACCAGTCTTTCCATGGTAACAATAAGTGCTTTTGTCAAGAGAAGGCCTTGAAAAAATTACCAATTCAATGGGGATGGAGAAGCATTACATTTTAGTAAAATGCTGTTTATTTTCACATTAAAGCTAATTATTGTGTGATATATTATTTCTATCCAGACTGTAGCATTTGATAAATTAAACCTCATAAAGAGAGGCTTTAGAAAGTCTTGCCTTGATAAATGACATGCCACATTTGATTTGATTTCAGTGGAGTCTTCCGCATAAACAGATATTGCAGTATTTTTTTTGTAATGGTAACAAAAAAATGAGCTAATTCACACAGTTTAACAGTTAGGGACACATGGGATTGTTTCAATGTACTAATAGAGATATACGTTCAGAGTCTTGCTGGCTTGGAAGTGAGAAGTGAATCATGTACTTCATGTTCCGTTTGATCTCATAAATGCATACTTTTGCTGACTCTCTTCAGTATATTCACCACTAATGAGCAGATGGAGAAGCGGTTAAGAGGAAGCTGATCAGGAATAATGGGTGGAGTGCATATTTTTGGATCACAGCACCAATGCCAGTTATGGAAATGGCTGTGGTAAATAATTCATGTGTACAGTATAGCTTGAAATACACTTTCCCATATAGCGAAGGTAAGAGGACTTGCTGCAAGTTCTTTACCATTTTTAACAGTATGGTAAATATGACCAAATTTGAGAGGAATCCTGCTGACCAATGTACAATCATAAGAGGGAAAGATTTTATTCTGAATATTGCTGAAAATAGATGTATTTTAAAAAAATGTTTGCATCATGCTCTGCAGAAATTCTAGTGGTATCTAATGGAAAAGTGTTTTTGAAAAAAATTAGTTGGCTAAGGATTGTCAGCAAGGGACATCATGGTCATGACTGTGTGGCAAGGTAAGAACTGATAAGGCTGAAAGACTGATTTAGGCAGCATCCAAATGCTGCTTTATCTTCCAAGGGCCTCCACTTTCTCACGGCTAATTTCCGCATGCACACCGCTCGATCTGCTCTGGATTCAACAGATGCGCGTTACTGTTGACCAAAACATCAGATTTGGCCTTGCAACCATACAACGCAAACAGCTGCTGTTGTATGAGATGAGTATTTGAATATGAGGCGGGGGAGCGGCTCTCACTGCCAAGTGGCAGCTGCCTAATGATGCAATCACAACCCTGCTCTCACACAAATGAAGATGTGTCCTACACATGGTGTGTGGAAAATGGAATACTGTCGCGCAGCAACTGTGCCTGTACCAGAATATCGGCATGCAGTAATGGTGCCAGTTTTGGAAAACAGGCACACTGTAACTAAGCAGATTCTGTGGCATGTGTGAGGTTACTGTGCTCATACCAGAAAGCATGTGTTAATGGTGCATATACCATAATGCAGGCACACTTTAATTGCGCTAATACCAAAATACAGGTACACTTTAACTGTGCCTGTACCCGAAAAGAGTCATAAGAACGTAAGAACAACATAAGATTGCATGGTAATGATAAGAGGCCATTTAGCTGAATTAGGCTTGTCTTGTACCAGTGTTATATTCCTATGCCAGTAACAAAATACATACAGGATTACTGTGCTGATACCAGAATACATGGGCTGCATCAGTGTGTCCTGCTCTGTGAGGAATGCCCTGCTCACCATGCACTCCCCTCCCCCTTCACCTTCATTCCAGCACGTGTCAGCATGTTGGATCAGCTGGTTAACCGGAGGGCATATTTCTAGTCTAGAAAAGAGGTCCTACTCCATGGGCCATGAACTGTATGTCCTATGAATGTTTATTGGTATTCTCTCCATTCATGGCATAAAAGTAAACTGCAAAGCTGTAGCTGACAGGGGAGGTGGTATCCTGCATTGTCTTTTGCTCATGACTGTAGTAATCTTTTGTAGTGAAGACCTTCATTGGGCATTACTCAGTGCTGGTCCAATCGTGTTTCGAACAGCACATGGCTCTCTGTGAGAATGCTAGAGGGGGTGATGCAGCCTGGCATCCCTGTAATTTCCTGTGAAACACTGGAGACACCGTTGTTCCTCATTCTCTTGCCGCCAGGTATTAGACATGTTCAGCAGGCAGTGGCTTTTTGTCAATTTGTCACTGTCAGATAGACTCGTACATGATAAACATCATAAAGCAAAACCACCTGGCCTCACTCTGATAATACAATTCATTTACAGCACGCCTTGAAATACAGATGCCCTGATTCAAGAACAAGCCACACACTTTTTATCCTCACCTACAAGTAACAAATGCAAGAAAGATTTATTATTACTTTCCCAATGCACATGCGTCATGGATAGTTCAGCCTTCACAAAAACTGTGAATAAGAAAAATTATGTCATGGAGCAAATGCAACAGACAAGGACAAAGTATACAGCTGTTTGAGCTTAGCAGGGCTAGAGACTTCCATGCTCTTCACCAATAATGCCTTTGTTTTTGTCCACCTTCAAGAGACAAGTCTGTTACTTTCTTGTTCCCTATAATAAATATTTTTTTTCTCCCCCACTGCCGATACCGTAAACAGTCCTGAAGGGCAGGGCAATTTTCTGGCCATCGACCGCGTGGGCACATTCTGAATGGGACTGTGGATTTATTCACATGCCTGGGACAGCCTTATGATTTATGGCAGTGGGTAAGAAGGAGAGCGCCGCATGTTAATGAGAGATTTACCAGGGGTTACTGAGAGAGCCTTTGTGCAGACGATCGACAGGAGCAGGAGAACAAAACAAAATGCCACCCAAAAATGTTTTGTCTCTCAGCTCCTGGAAACAGCTTGACCGCGGCACGCTAGTGTGTTTTTGCTCCATTAGTTCCCTTGCCTTGCCCCCACCAGCATTTCTCATGATATGAAGTACATTTTCAAAGGGTAGACTGTCACCCTGTACAGAGAGCTCCCCCAAACTCAGGCCCACAAGACATCAGCCTGACTTTTGACCACACTGTAGTGGGAGGTGAGGTAACCCTCAATTTTGAGAAGTGATTTGAGATCCTGAAAGGCATTTCATAAACAAAATCCATTTCTTCTTGTCATTTTTGCTGTTGCCATTTTAGAGATTTTTTTCTCAATAAGAGGAATTTAAGACCATGCCGTCAGGCTTTTTCATCTGTGAAAATATCAAACAAACAAACAAAAAATGGAACTTTGGAACATGAATTAAATTAATGGCATGTACATTAATTTTCACCCACATTTCCTCTATGCCATTTACCATCAGCAGTTGCATGTGTTCCATTTACCATGATAAATGTTGTGTGCAAAACTAAATGTCACTAAATGTACACAGCTCAGCACCACTGTGGCCATATAAAAGCCAGGTGCACTGAAGAATCTGAATGTGTGACATTGTTGCATATATGTTTTGTGCTAAGCTGATATTTCATTGAGCCAAAGTGAGATTCTGTAGTGAGAGATAGGCATGTATTGAGTTATGTCCTTAATTCAGTCCTTGAAGTTGACTTACAAAGGAATGGCTGTTGCTTCCAGTTGGTGAGCTAGTTTTGGGCAAAAATAAGTCATCTCGAGAACTTGCCATATCTTTTATTAATGATTCCCTTGAACCCGCTCTTTAAGTTTGGATTGTGGTTCAAATAACTGATCCTGGGACATCATTCATTCTAAAGGATATTAAGGCAGTTTTTAAATTGCTTTATTGATGCTCCACAATGCTCCTGATGTAGCCCAGTGTACAGTTGTATTGTTGCTTGAATTCATGAAAATGCAGCCTTGAAAGGTCTTGAGAAGGCCTTGAATTGGTGACATAGCTTAGTCTGGGAACCCAGTATTGTGTTCTATACCTGAGCAATAAGCTGTCAGCACTGTGAAAACCCATAAGTGCACACTGGAGCCTGTCAAATATATGAGGTCAGATATGCTACCTACCAAATTGCAGGTTGTATTACATATGAGGAATTTAGCACAGCATTATGCAGGGGAACTTGGTGAAGGTGTGAACTTGGTGTCCAGCTCTGGGTTTTGGTATATCAGCGCATGAATTGTATAATGTTACTTATTATTTATGGTAAAATCACATTTTAGATATCCAGTGTCTGTAGTTAAGGTGAGTGCTCTTATCTAAGTTGAATAAACATAAAGAGTTGACAGTCAGACTCAACCTGAAAAACCCAACAGAAAAAGCACACATACTTTGAGGAATTTATCATATTATGATGACAGTGAATGTACATGGAGCAAATCACCCTTATTACTAGGTGACATCACTTTAAATAGGCTTGGGTCTTTATGTGCAGGTGACATCATTTTAAACAGACACGAGAGCTACAGACTCGCTGCCGGTCTTGGACTTACCTACAAATCACCCCCTGAGTGACATCAGGAGGTCCAGGTGAGGTAATTTCCTCTCCTAGGAAAGGCTTCAATTATGCAATTGAACCAAGGTTGAGTAGCAGCCTGTCGGCTGTATATCCCTCAGTGAGTTCAGAGCTTGAATTCGGATTGAGATTGTTCATTTTAAATAACAAAGAACTTATTTTCTTGTTGACCCTCTCTTTTGCTCCACACAGCAGGTTCAATTTCCATCTGGGCATGAGTCATTATGCTGAATAACATCTTGGCTGTTTCCTTTGAGTAATCAATAGGGCACATTGTCCTCATAAATGTTTTACTCAAAAGGAACACAATGTTTTATTTTTGTTGGCAAACTCAAATAGGGACCTCCAAAGAAAAATAAGGTAAGACACATTTTTAAGACATGTTTACAGATATGTTTTATGAATAAGAGCAAAACATGCTGTGCAGAGATAGGGATTGTAAACAGGTTCATTTATTCCTTATTTAAGCACCTGTAGAGGAAAGGAGAGAGTGTGGAGATGCTATCAGTGCGGACAGTATTTTGGGATCTTGGTGCATCGTGTGAATAAATGAGTGTATTAGAAAATGCCAAGGGGAATTCATAAAATGAAACTAAGCGTGCGGTTTATTCCATGTGAATTGCTTACTGTTTTAACTCATAGAATTCTGTAAATTTAGAATTTTTTTGTGGTTGAACTTTGTTTTTTAACATTGCGATTATTTATGCTTGTAGAGTTGACTCTTCATTTACTGTGATATGACCACTTCATAAATCTGAGATAAAAGTCTTGAGCTCTCAAAAATGAAAACATTACAAAGTTTGAAATTTATGGAAGGCTATGTAGGTTGTACATGGCAGTTTCAAGGAAAATAAAATCTTTTACAAGAAAGCAATATCTTGAAAGGTATGAAGGCCAGGACTACATGTTTGAAGCTGGCAAGGCAGGCTTTTAGTGCATGAGAAAACACACAGCATCAGTGAGGAAATGTTACAAGGGGAAGTGCAGTTCACTGACAAGTTAGTGGCACACCTTTGTTATTGCAGGGAAGGTTGCACATGTATTTTAGTTAATTGGAATATTTTGTGATTTCTGAATCAGATAAATCCAATAACACTGTCAGAATGATATTAGCTATTCTAGCTTCATCTAGCATTTAGCATTATCCACAGCAGTACCTAAGTACATGCATTTCTAATGGATTTTAACTTTTAATTGTTATCATTGAAATGGTTGAGAATAAACCATTCATCATTCATGCTCCACTCATATGCAGTTAGGTTAATTTTGTGAGAGTTGAGCACAGTCTGTGCTGACAGGTAGAATGACATCCTGATGGAGGCCTGATCAGAACAGAATGTCTGCTTAACACAGGAACCAAGCCTGGGGCTGTGGGCGGGACTGGAAGGCCGTCCACTGCACGAGGACGGTGCCAGGCCAGTGTGCAACGTGGTTCTGCACATACGGATGGCGCTGGAGCCAGTCCTGTTTGTAATGTGGTCCAGTACATCTGGATGGTGCTGGTGCCAATCCCGCTCATAATGCAATCCAGTACATCTGGGCGGTCCTTATGCCAAGCCTCTATGCAATGTGATCCAGTACACGAGGACAGTTCTGGAGCCAGGCCTGTTTCTCACGTGGTCCAGTGATTTTGGTCACGTTGCTGTGCTCTTATTTGTGTAGCTTCATCTTCTTATAATTACTGGACTTATTACACAAAGACAGCATTATGCAGCATATTGGAGTCTTAGGGAAGCCCCACCTCAGAGTTGCCTTTTTTGTGCCTAGAATTAGCCAAATAAAAGATGACTTTCAAAGAAAACTGGCAAAGTTTGAATTCTCTTCTGCAGTTTTGTCTAGAGAGCTGATGCAGGGTTTCATCAAGGAAGACCAATGTGCCAAGGTAATTTCCACAGATTTTCAAGGCATTAGAATGAATGGTAACGCATTAAAAAAACGATTCCTCGCCACATAGCAGATTTTTGATACTGCTCTCCTGTGGTTTGAGCATGAGTCAGAATAGGAGCATTTTCTCTTTTTTTGATTTCCCTCTCACTGACTCACTGACACCACTCAGCAAACACAAGCTGCATTGAAATCCTCAAACGTAAACTCCATCCGGTGAGGTCACAGTCCATCCTGGACTGACTGCTCTGCGCACACATCTGCGGCGTATGCCGTCTGCACTAACCACTTGAGTAAATTCCTGTTTTTTTGTACTTTAAAATAAGTCTGTCTTGATGATGAAACAGTTTCTTCGTCTTCCACCACAGCTGACAAAATGTGCTTTGGCCTTGGTGCATTTGGGAACCAAGCTTATTCTTTCCTTTTTTTTCTGTTTGTATCTCTTCTATTAATGAGTCCAACATGGAAGTGTTACGTATGCTACACCAGTAAGCTATCAGTCACCCTCCCCTGCTACTGCAAAACGAAAGCTGCGCTTGCAACATGAAACACAGCGCTTCTCAGCAACCTTGTGCCTTTGTCGAGGGCTTTGTAATTTGTTCGTTTGAGCTCCAAACTCTCACATTTACAGTGACAAACAGTTTCAGCATTACTGATGTTGATTATGTACTGCAATAATTATGCATTTGTGTGGTAAACAGATTCCCACTGCTTCTGATGATCTGACAAATCCCTCGGCTGATCTCTTGATGAGTGAAAAATTAAAGTCCTTGTTTGAGTGTTTGTGGATAAAATTGATCAACTTCAAGAATAGTATTGTTTCAGGTTATCTAATATTATCTAACATTAAAATTCCTATGAAACAGACATGCTATTAAATATACTGATGAAGATAATAATTTTGCTTGATAGTATCGATAGTTGAGGTGCTAATAAAAATAGTTAATATTTTTATCTTTTTTTCTGAATCAAGTCACACAGAAATGGCAGAAATTGTTTTGTTAAAGATGTTGTAAGATTTTTAGCTTGTTGGATTGTCCTTCTCTGTCATGTAACTCATGTTGATCTAGACATTGCCTGACCCAACTTCTGTAGAGAGGACAAGGTCCGCTGTATAAGGTGTGTTTTCTCAGTCTGTCGACTGGTGTTATTTCCATCACACACTATTGTGCTCTCCTGCATTAATGTCTCTGTCTCTATTGAATTAGTTTTATGAACCCAAGCGCTAAGAGGCCCTACTCTGAACTGGGAATTCTCTTGTCAACTATGCCATCACTGATCAATAATACCTTCTCTGTCCTTGGTGGAGTCTCTTTAGTGGTGGACAGATGTTTGTGTGTGTGCTTGGATTGTCCTGTCTAGGGTCAATTGCTTGTGTCATTTATATTGCGGTCAGTTGTCAAGCTCTATTAGTATGACATTGATTGCTGTCTTTGATGTTACAGTGTCTGTGACTACCTGCCATTGGTGATTGCTTGTCATTCTTAATTGCTATTTAAAAAAAATCCTTTATCATTTTTGGTAAGAAAACTCACTTATTAGCCTTAAGAAACCTATGAGTTATGAATTTCAGAATTCTGCTGTGATTTAAAAAGTAGCCTGCATAATGAAGCATTGTCGCACTGCCTCCAAGGCATAGAAGCTAATAATATTTCTCACCTGTGGAGACACATTCACCACACTATCCTTAACGTTTTGTAATGAGCTCAAACAAGTAATATGCTTTTCCTTGTATAATATACCTTATTGATTTTATTGACCCTGAGACTCTTGATGTCATGTATGAAACAGGAAAAAATGTAGTACTGGCTTAAATTTGTTAATTTATATCCAAAGCCCCAGAGCAAATATGACCATCCTCGACCACCCCCCCTCCCCCTGAAATCTCAAGAGACAGGATACAATGGAGGCATTTTTTCAATTACCATTTTTTATTAGAGTCCATTGATCTGACAGATCTAATTGAGGAACTGTTACAGGAGCTGAAATCTGCTATTGAATATAGTGAAGTAAATTACATATGTCAGGATGAACCATGGCAACATCATTGGTGGGGGAAACAGTTGCACAATCACAAGCATTTTAAGACTAAACCAAATCACAACTTCCACTGATTGTGCCAAGCTGAAACAGGCAGAAATATCCTTTTACAACATTCCATGATATGCTATGATATAACTTGGCAGTAACAAACAAGACATGTTGTGGTTTAATATTGATTTACTTTCTGAAGTGATATTTCTGTATTAATGTATTATATAAATTTATATGCATAGCTTGGAAAACACAGTTTAAGTGGTGAAATCTGAGATCAGCCATGTTTTAAAAGGATCAGCTATGAAAATCTCTGGTTGTTTTACAAGCAGTTTGAATTTGCATCACAACTGGGCTTCATTTTGAAGGACCAGTCATTGATATTTGGATATTATGGCTGAGCTCTTTTCACAGTGTTACAGGGTGGCACATTAAGTCCTCCAAATCCATAGTGTAATTGCAATAATACAGCAACTTCAACAACAATGTCTGTTGTATTAGGCAAATTGTACTTTAAAGCCCACTAAATTAACCTTTACACTGTAACATTTTCACTCATTTTCATTTCTGTTTGTATGTTTGTAGCTAAACCAGCTGATGTGGCCAATTTTGCATCATGGCACTTGAAAGGTAACATTGTGGTGTAGCGCTACACTAATGCAACATAGCCAACCAAAAGCAAGTGTCCCCCAAAGAGAGGCGATGGTGTGATTTAAAAAAGACGTAATTACACATAAAAGATTCCCTGAAACAATAAAGCCAAAAACCATGGCTACATTAAGCTTATTACATTGCTTTACATCGTGAGAGGATTTATAACCTATGAAAATAATAATAATTCTGTGTTAAACATAAATTATTTTGGTTAAAATATCATGCTTTTTAAATGCTGGCAGTTGAACACAAGATATTTAATCAAGACTGTAAGAAAAACCCAGGAAAGTTATATTTCCCACAAAAAGACAAATGCCACAACAAATGTACTTTTAATCTTCTTGGTCATTATTTCATCAAATATTGCACATCAAACATCTGATGTACTGGACTGTGTAACAGTCTTGACAAAAAAGCCTAAACAATCTGGAAGGTTCTCAGGATACAAATTGAATTGAAAAAAAAAACAATCAGAATTTATGAACATCAATCATTCACGCTCCAAGATAAGCATTCTGGGAAGCAAGACACAATGGGCACACTCAGAAAATTAACTATGTGAGCATGAAGACCTGTGCCGACTCAGCGGAAATGAGAAGCATTAAGCTCTCCAGTATATTAAAACCTAACAAAAATACAAAACAAGATGGACACATTTATCACTGTCATTATGGGGAGGAATCAGCGTAGTTGAAATGAATATGCTACCCACTGTATTAAGTTGTTAACACATGCCCCATATTTAAACAATGTAAATGGCTTCCCAGCCTCCGCCCATTAAGTACTGAATTTATCAGAAGAAATATTCCACTTGTTCATTGACATTAGTGACTCCTGAAGTTATCAAGGCTGAAATTGAATAGTCCTGTTTTTATCCTTGACACTCAGTCTTCACCAGCAAGGACAAGGGCACAGTCTTGACATGGAGAGGGTGCAATGTGAAGAAGAAAAAAAGCCTTTTGAGGGCTTTGAAAACCTGTTATTCATGAAAGGTTTCCAAAAGTATCAAATATCACTTCACCGAAGCATACTTAAAAAATTACAAGTAAGCTAGAAGATTTTTGTTATGTTCTCTTGTATTGTTTTTTTTTTTTTTTTTTTTTTTTTTTAACAAAACTAAACCTCTCACCCCACAGCAAGTCCCTCATGCACCCAGCCCCCCCCACCCACTCCCATTATAAACCCAACCCGTCTCATTTCTGCCCTATACAAAGAGATGTGAGAAAAGAGAAAGAAAGAAGGCTCTGGCCATAGTTGCAGGATATTCTTGGTCGTTCACAATACTGCATTTCTCACAAGTTAAATGCTCACTGGTCATTTTCTGAAGAACCCTTTGATTCAGCTGTGCCATTACTGTCTATGGCTGGAGATTGGCATTGGCAAGGCAACAATTAGCCCAGCCTCACTGGAGAAAAACAGGTTAAGCTGATTAAGATAGCTGATCTCATCCCTCTCTACCATTTTGTTTGTTCATGTGTCACCCCAATATATGCACAACAGTTTCTCAAGTGACTCTGGAATAGTGGAAAAGGCTGGAAACAACAGGCAATATGATCCCCAGACTGACCACATTGTACTTTAAGAAGGGTTTATTTTGTTTGCACATCTTTTTATTTAACATCACATTTGTCCAGGTAGTGACATTGAGGACAATATTTAATTTACAGTGGCAAACTGGGCAAACGGCCAATAAGTCAAGCAGGTTACTCAACAATAACAGAGGACATGCATCAGCAGATAGCATAAACCACATTCACAGTATCAACTTAACAGGACTACCATCTGTTGGTTTTTGTTTCTGAAAATCTGCTGCATTATACGTTGTTTTATCAACTATATCAGATATATTCCCTAAACTCCGTTTAATCTTAAAGAAAGATTAACTGTTCCAAGAGGAAGCATTCATACAGAGAAGTACCGATCAATTTGCAAAGGTTGTTGAAATGAGGGAAGAGAAGAGTGCTTTTACAGCTTATGACAGTCAAAGCATGCCGTTTCTCCTTATCTATTAAGCCGATGTTCATAAGTGTAGAGCAAGACCCTGAGTCAGTGAGTATCACCTATAATTCGAAATCCTCAGGACTGTAGCTGCGTTAAGTTAACATTGGTCCTTAAGGTTTACTCATTTTAATATTTTTTTTACATTTACATGTTTACATTTTATATGCTAATGTTTTTGTCAAAACAAAACAGTTTGGCAAGTTAATTTTCGTGATTATCAAAATTGATTCTGTGAAACAAAAAACAAAAAATTCATTTGCAAGTCAAAGTTAAGGATGCATTTTAGTTGAATCCAAGCTTGTATCAAAAACCAGATACAGGCTTGGTTGGTGTTACCTGTTGCAGGGTTAACACAATGCCAGCTCACAGTTCTGAGTCTACAGCTATGCTATGCTGAGCATGAGATATATGGCATGAACACACACATTTAGTGGAATGTCACATGTATTGAAGGTACAATGAATGAGTGAAATAATGAGGTGCAGGCACGGGTTCAGACAAGACCAGAAAAGGACCTGTGTGTTGTTTGCAGAACACATTTGGTTTCGGGGCATCAAAGTGTGGGTGTTCATTATTTTACTCCGACGCTGCCTGTGACATGCCATCACTGTGGATTCCGCAGTACTGGTGTGGTCTGGTGACACCGGTGAGTCTTTTTTAAAGAGGGAAGAGGGGGTGGGATGGATGCTTCCATATGTTTTAGTTCCAGAATGTCTGAATTTTTTAATGAGTATGGAAATGAGTATGGGTTCTGAGCATTATGAAAAAAATATTAGCATGACACTTTGGTGCATTGAAAGGGCGATAACAGTGATTTAGATAGGTGTGTGTGTGTGTGTGTGTGTGTGTGTGTGTGTGTGTGTGTGTGTGTGTGTGGTGTGTGTGTGTGCGTGCGTGCGTGCGTGCGTGCGTGCGTGCGTGCGTGTGCGTGTGTGCGTGTGTGTGTGTGGATTTATGTTTATGCTTGTGAAAGGTTAGGGATGATTTACGTAAGCATAAATGAGCAATAGAAAATAACTTTAATCCAGTGAGGTGTTTGTGAAAAGATAATCATTCTTAAAATTCTGGTTCCAATTTCTGCACAAATGAAAGCAGTGCTGGAAAGATCCACTGGGCTGAGAGTAATGATATCAGCAAATGGCTGTGCTGGTAAATATAAAAATGTATCACAGCTCACCAAGCAATAACACCAGAACAGGAACTACTTAAATGGCTTTACCCAAATTGCACACCTGAATGAGTATGGCAACAAAGACAACATTTATAGTCTTTGAAGTCAAATCCTTGTTGGAACTAGTTACTCATGCATGATTCACATATGATGTGATCGACTTCAAAGCATTCATTAATAAAATGAACATCAAATAGCTGGTTAACATGCAGCATATTCATTATAGAATATGCAAAGTGTGCTATTGACCTACAGTGTATGTATGCCTGCCCAAAGAGTGAACTGTAAATGTCAATATCTCTAAGGTGGCAGGTTCTGATGTTTGCAAGATGGGGATTATAAGGCTTGCAGGTGGTGGAGAAACACATAAATACACAGTTATGATTTTTAAAATGTCTTCAGTTTATTCAATGTGCTTCTAAGGTGGGAAAATGATTGACAGCAACAAATAATGAAAATCCGAGTGCTGCCAGCAGGTTGACTCCGATTGATACACACTCAATTAGTGCACATCTAGCATCCCACAGCAGTCTGAAAATCAAATAGTTCTTTTCTGCGTAGAGCTGACTGTGTCTAAGGCTGGTAGCCAGTGTTTTGTAGCAGGGTTGCCATCCGTTCATAAATTTATGGACAGTCAGTTAAAATGATACAGGTCTGACAGCATCCGTATATCAAAGGTAAACTGAATTTCAGTAAAATGCAAAAGAATTGATACATGTAAACTTCTTACTTTTAACTCAGTCATGCCAGAAATAAATCTAAATTGAAGGGTGGCGACCCTATGCTGCATTCACCAAAGTCCTTTGGGATTCATTGTAAAGTTGTCATGTTCTTCTTTTCTTTGTTGTACAAAAGAGTAGAAACTGCACTGGTGAAAGTTTAGGATGAGCAACGCTTAATGTAACGTCATCTGCAAATTAGTGAGGTAGCATTGTGTTTACTGTCACCAGAATATCTTTAGGAATTTAAACTTCACACACTGGATTCATGCACAGTATGATACTATGCACTGTACATAGTTAAATGATTAACTTGCTAACATTGTGACAGTTTGGAGTGCTGCTATAGCTGTAGGGTAAGTTTTGCCTAATGAAAGTCATGAAATTAATTTGACTCTGGAGGATACTGGATAGGTACTGTTAGTTATGAGACCTGTGCTTAAAGTGAACATTTTTTTATTATAAATATCTTGGTCATATTACCCCTCATTGTGGAATGCATCAAGGGAATCACAAGTTCTTGCCCCACTCTTTATACAGGTTCCAATTGCCCAACGATAACACTTCCACACTTAAGGTAACTCTGATCACAATTTTTGCACCTTCAGACTTTGGCTGCTGGATCTTTTCAGAGAAATTTCTCAGTCTACTTTGACTGGCAGCCAGTGTGCCTTTAAGTCTGTGCCCTTTCTCCTCCTTGCCAGGGCACAAGAAGTGCCATCTTCTAATTAATCAGACTCCAGTCATTTTAAAGCTAACTAAAAACACAGGGTCTGCTTTAAAGCTCTTCTGCTATGTGCAGGCAAGCTGTTTTTCTTTAGTGAGCCTCACACCCTCTGAAGGTGAGCCTCTTTAATGTCTCATTAGCTGAAAATGGATGGAGATGGGAGGGAGGGAATTGTGTTTATCCTCCATGAGACATGTGGGAGATGTCCCCCCTTCCTAAGCAGACCTGTAGCTGGAGTTTATTCGTTTTCATTTTCAAAAAATATTTAACTTTGTGATCAGGTGGGATTTTACTTTATTAAAATTCTCTGCCATCTCAGGGCTTTCTCTGTTGTTTCCTTGTCCTGACTTTGAGCTCATTATTAGTATTTTTTTCTAACTCCCAAAAGTGCTCAACTTTATGATGAAGTGACTTATCCAAAACATATTGTCACAGATAGAATTCCACATAAATTATGCCGCTCTCTCGGTATCTGATCAGACTATGGCAATTATACCATTGTAATCATACCATGTTGTTGTTACAGAAATGAATATTAATAAAGGTAAAACACTCCAGGAAGGTGGTACAAAAAGGAAGATACAACGCTATTTTACAGTTTGGTACAAAAAGAAAGACTCAATGCTATTTTACAGTTTGGTACAAAAAGAAAGACTCAATGCTATTTTACAGTTTGGTACAAAAGAAAGACACAACGCTATTTTACAGTTTGGAAACATTAGACCACCGGAGCATGAACCTGCAGGTTACAACACTTGATGTGACTTAGCATCATGTCTAAATAAATAAAAAATGGTAGTAGGTGCCCGAGATTTTCACTGCCAGCCAATTCCAGAAGCTACGTCAGCAAGCTGGTCCACTGATAAACTGAACAGATTTCTCTCATGAAGTTCAACATTGTGTGTGCTCATTTTTCAGAAATAAATATATTTCTGAATAAGGTCAGGAATACAGAATCCTTATAATTTATTATCAGGTGTTTTTCATTAGTATATTCTCATCATGTTTACTTTTAACATTTGAACAAGAGAGCATTTTACCTGTAAAAGCACCTTTGCTCTTTGATGGTGGAATGAAATGGATTTGCGTCTGAATGAATCAATTACTGACAGTCACTAAAGATATCTCCAGGCAGCAGATTTTTCTACGGCTGAAGGGGAGTGGTGGGGGGTTTGGTGGGGCTTTTGAATCACATTTCTGTGTTGTCAGCCACTGTGCATGGCAATTAATCGCCACTCCAGAAATCATTAGCTACCTAATGGGATGCAATAAAAAGCTGAGACGCCCTGATGAAGATTATTTTTAATGAAAGCCAGTCCTCCACACAGAGGACTCCAGATCACCCACAATTATCATGGCTTACCCCCATCCAGAGAAACACATCCCCCAGACGAAAGGGCAATGAGTGAGAACAGAGGCAGGTGGAGTCAGTCCTGTTATTATGAGAATTTGGAACATCTGGTGGGAACTTCTGTACTTAACCAACTTAAGTAAACAAGGGACCAAATTTAAATTCTGTCATGAAATGTATCCTGACATTTATCCACATATGCATTGGACTAAACATTTCAGCACTTGCTTTTTAAGAAGTGCAGTGTTAATAATTCAAGTGTGATATTCTCCAAGTAGATATATGTTTCCTGATTGCTCTTTAACATCTTTTTCTTGTATTACTTCTTGAGAATTGGGGACCAGAGAACCCTCTTGAGTATCAAAGATCAATTTATGTCATTTCTCAGCAGAGAGCAAAGAGAGGAAAGCAGAAAGTGACCTAATAGATCCTGACTCAGTTTTCCTTCATACAGACATTCCCAGCAGCCAGGCAGAATTGTGAACTGTAATATGCAGTTGAAATCTCTCGTTACCAGCCCAAACCTGGGAGAAACCCTCCAGTTTCCATTCAGGGACCTGGTCCTCCTCTCTCTCTTGTGGAATTTTTGGTGTACGTGCTTTTTCTCCTGCCTGCTCTGGTCCTGCTTCGTTCAGGGATCTCTCTCAGTAACCACGAGTCTGTGAACTTGTGAGTGGAGAAAAAACAGTGGCTGTGATCTCTCCATGCATTCCCCATCGCTCTGGTCCTGCTGGCATTTCACGTTTATGGCAATGTGGCCATGGTTAGCGGTGGGCTTCGAGCGCTGCCACACAGCGCCCAAACAAACAGAGACAGGAAAGAGAGTCTAGAGTGTGGAGAGGGAAGGAGTTAGGGATTAAGAGGAGGAAAGAGGGAGGGAAAGGAACTTAAAAAAGAGGGGAAAAGCGTTGTCCCTGAATCAATGAATCACAGAATGGAGACAGATGCTTGGCCAGGCCCCCCACACCCCCCAACAAAGAATCAGAATGCAAAAATACAGCCTGGCTTCCCTGCACATCACCAATACTGCCAGACTGGTATTGATTCACAGGTTGAGTAATGGATGAGAGTTCCTCAGGCCCCGGATGGCAGAGAAGGATATCAGACGGCAAGAGGCGGAAAGAGACTCGCCGTTTGTTTAGGCGGCGGTGATTTAGGTGCCCTTAAAGCTTGGGTCAGGGAGAGAAAAGCGCAAGGCATGCTGGGGAAATGGCATGAGTGTGAGTGCAAGCCGCGGTGGCATCAGGATGAAGAATAGAGCCCTTGGGCCCCAATAGCCCTGTGAGAAACATGACTGCTGGGTGTAAACTGCATGTGAAATTGCTTGAGTCGTCATTGGCCTTCAGGGACCTGTGAATCCTCCCAGCTTGTGGTTTGCCCTGAATTTTTACTTATACATGTCTTCCTCATTTTAAATTTTTCATAAATCTCTGCATCCCCAATCTTTGACTATTACCTAAATAACAAATAACTAACAGCTGCTTGAGCCATGGATTTGCTGCAGAGATTTTTGGGAAAAAAACATTTTCTTAGAAGACTTTTAGATTAGTTCTGTCATTTTAATTATCTCATGTATGATGCATTCATAAAATATTTTCTGTTGCAATCCCCATAAAACTTTATTTTCTTACCCATATATTTAAACCTGAAGATAAAATGCATAAATGTCAAGGAAATCAAAAGTATTACATTTTACTAAAAGAATGTTCAAATGGGGGATGTTTTTTATTTTTATGGGTTGTTTAGTATAATTGTTTTAATAATGAGATAAAGTCTTTTGCAAAAGAAATCATGTTTTTTTGAGAAAATATCATCTCTACACCCTGATTAATCACAAACAAGACTGTGATTTTCATATTTTTCAATTGGATTTCTTTTCTTAACATGTTTTATAGACAGTGCACATTATTGTCTTTAAAGCAGTAGTATTTCTCTTTCATTGTTGCTCACTGACAGGACTGGCAAAATAAT
Organism: Albula goreensis; assembly: GCA_022829145.1. Lineage (NCBI taxonomy): Eukaryota > Metazoa > Chordata > Actinopteri > Albuliformes > Albulidae > Albula > Albula goreensis. The sequence goes on along the minus strand of CM040741.1, from coordinate 55,644,597 downwards.
TACTGACATTATTTTCATATGTGAAGTATTCAGTGTAACTCCTACCTCATTCTGCATGTCAAGGCATACAAATTCCAATGTTCATGTCTGCGAATTACTCTCAACACAGGCTGAAATGATGTGGATGCCGCGCAGCGGTGATAATGGCTCATAGCTGTGTCTCAGTCCTCAGCAAGGCTGAGTGCCCTTTCACTGTGCCCGAGAAGAAGTCAAATAGAGCACTCCACATAAATGTTCGCACTTCTTTGCTCATGAGCGCAAGACTGACCCCATACATCAGAAAATAAGTGAGAGAGAGAGCGAGAGAGAGAGAGAGAGAGAGAGAGAGAGAGAGAGAGAGAGAGAAATCTCACATGCTAAATTGGACATTTTTTTCCTCAGTCTTTGGCTTACTCCCCTCATATCTCTCGTCTAAATCGAACCTCAGCTAATGGTAGTGCATTGAGCTTCAGTTGGCCAGGAGTCAGAGCCTGGGTCTTAAGTGTAATGAGCTGGTCTTTATCCATCAGAATTATGAAGCAGCAGATGCAGAGCTTTTCTGCACAGGCACTTTGGCCACTTAAACACTGTATGCTTCCTGGCGGGCCTTGCCGGGTGGGGCAGTCCATTTTAGATTTTACCCGTTTGCAATTTGCAGGCTGCTTTCGTTAGGTCATCATTCTCCAGCCACCCACCTCCCACCCCAGTGGTACTAATAGCTTATTCTCTGACAGAGTCCCAAAGAGTATGAGACAGACGATGATCTTGATTGGTTCTGCACTATGCGAATGCTAATGAAAGGTCCATTTCATAGCGGACAATCTATGAGGAACCAGGGGCACTTATGAGAAGGGTTATAAGAATACATTAACAAGGGTTATAAAGATTGTGGCTATTCTTACTTGCCTTTCAGTTATTGTTGGGGCTTGACTGCAGACAAAGAGAGCTCTACTGTATTTCCCAACCCATTGAACATAGTTTAAATGTTAGCACAGTGCTGCATTGAAAACGAGCAACTATGTGGTCTTTGGAAGGAATCCCATGAATTTTACCTAGACTTCAATCAATTTAGCTTTGTCAAATCATTTTTGTGATCTGGGGTGTGCTTTTTTCCTTTGGTGACATTTTTCGTTAAAGGCAGTCTTTCTCTTCAGATCCTAAGAGGCAGAAAAATGAACTTTTTATACATATAATCATATTTACTGAGTGTCAAATATTCCACTCTTTCAAAATGGCAGGATTACTGCAATCACTGCATGGTTTGTTTCAGTCATTTTTCATCCAACCTGCCCCTTCATAGGGAGGGGCAATGGCTCATAGGCTAACATACTTGGCTACCCTGTAGTAGGGGACAATGATTCATTTAGAATAACAAGCAGTTGTTTCTCAGTTTATACATGCTACTCCAAATGAGCCTCTCAGCTAAGGATAGAAGTGGATTAAGCTTCAGTATGGTTTAAGCTCAATTCTTTTATGACGCAGTATGATGAAATATTTTTATTGCAAACACTTTTTTCCCAATCCCAAACTCCATCAACATGTTTGGTAAAACCATCTGGTAATGGGGAAGTAAAAAGCAGTCATGCAGATCTGTCATTCAGAGTCAATGTGTTGTTTTGAATTATTGTCATCCCCATTGATAAAAACAATTTGTCTGTCAGTGGAAACCACAGTATTGTTTGCTGTATGAAGTTGGATGAAGTTCATATGTGAGCAATTAGGTGAGAAATGGGTTCACAGCTATGGGTGTGACCCAAGTGGATCCATGTGTTGTTTCCTATGAATGTCAAACGCAGTAATTGATGACAATGCATACAGATAAAGGCCACAGTACTATGGTGTGAGGTATGACACAATGATTATGAACTATTATGCAACATAATGCTGTGCAGCTCCATTAGTCATCTGATGTAGATTGCATCTGCCGCTTCAGATCCACCCAGACTGATTTTTGACACATTCTTTTGAGAAGGAGAGAATGAATCCTGAGATTTGGCCATTTTTTTAGGAATCCCACAGTAAAGGAGCTTGTCCTTCACTGTTTTTGTTCATCCTGAAAAGGTCAGCTCTGAGTTCCTGGCAGCGGATGCTATTTCCCATGACAGATGTGATCCTTGCTTACATGCAAAATCCATCTTTTTTCCAATATTGTACTATAAAATACAGGCCTGCATTTATTAGCTGTTTATAGAACAGATGTATGATAGAACTACTGCAAATACCCTTCTGCTCTTTGGTGAGAACCAGAGAACAAACTCAATTTCTTGCTCTGCACCACAGTTGAGTTGACCTTTATGTTCTCCTCTGGGATTTTCTTCGGACTGCAGACCCAGGCAGTTAGCCAGTGGTGATTTAATCGATGAACATATAAACATTTTATGCTGCAGTGTATGTGTATGAAATGGATGCCCGGACACTATCGATAATGGTCAAGACATCAATCGGAAAGGCTTATTGTTTGGGGGTTTTGCAAAGCAATGACATAATAGGGAAAAGTTAATTTTGCAGGTCACCAGTGTCTACACGTTGCTCACTGATGCTGTTGCTATGGTAACACCCACATGCCACTCAGCTACAGCATGCCAGTAGGCGGGACGCGGTACCCCACAAACAGTCAGATAAAAGAGCAGAACCCCCAAAAACTTCAGCTGTAATGAATAGCTTCACTTGAAACACAAGGGTGCGTACATCAAACAGAATAAGCTGTGGGAGATGGTTTCATAATCTCACTGCTAATTATATACTTTTCGCTTTTTCATCTTTTGAAAAAGACTTTTCGCTCAAAGACCAGATGTGAAATGTTTTTCTTTCTCTCTGTGCCTCTTTCTGTCTGTCTTCTATCTAAATGTAAGTTTTCACCTGTGACATTGGAGGATTTATCTCAAAGGAGCTAGTTACAGTGTCTATACTTAGGAATCCAGAGCGTTCATTATATTTACCTCCTCTGGCTCAGCCCCGTATTGTATATGTGAGAGAGTGGCTGGTGGTGGTTCTGCATTTCAATCACTGTGTTTTCCCCCGGTGAGCCGAAGCAAGAGAATACAGTGCTTCGGTTTCAGACAGAGAAATTCTCTGTCCTTCTGAACCATACGGAGACGTGGGCACACTGAGGCCGCCGCTGTGATATTTACTGATGCTTTCAGCCTCTGAAAGCGACTGCACCCACAGAAACTCAATTATGCAACCGCTTTTATAAGGGCCAATCCAAGCGAATTACTAACTCAAGGGCAGCAATAAAGAGAACTGTAATTGGGAGGATGAGGGTTTAAAATTTGGTTTGGTCAGTACTGACCTACCTTTCTGCCATAGAAAAAAACACTAAAGTACATAGAATTTCCGTTTCCTGTTTGCAGTTTATGTTTAGAGCGATAAAGTTAAAACAGACCTAAATTGGTTTTCCTCTGGTGTTATATGTGTGACTCCCCTCTTGAAAGTATAGCAGGAAAGTATGCCTATTTTTGATCCTCCAGTCATAAGCCTAGTGGCCCAACATCTTCTCATAACAAACACCCCTTTCTATGGCCTCATTTATGGGCACAGCAGTTTTCTCTACACTAACATTTAACAGTTTATCACTTACAACAATATGCATGGCATTTTGAAATGTCTGGGCTCTTGCTTTCACACATGAATAACTGTTTAGCATTTATATTAATACTCTGCGATAATTTCCATTTCTGGTTTTGCCGTCATCATTTTTTGACACGATGCTAGACCAATATATTTTATGAATAATCTTAAATGTGTCTCTTTAATTAATATATGGCTAATTCACTTCCCACTGTCCTAGGAAAGCGTATTAATGCTGAGTTTTGCTAAAATCAATGTTTGGTATATTGTAAGAAATATGAATATAAATAATTTTAGATGACAATTATGCAAAGTGTTCGGCCCAGTTAACTACAGAAATATTTACCAAGGAACTTCACGAAAATGCAGGACATAATGAAAAATAGCACTTCCAGTGCGATATCAGTCAAACACATGTTGCAGAAGGTTTTATTCAGAAATGTTATTGTGTTATAATGTAGTCTTTCCATTGATTCAGGGAGGCAAGAAAAACTGCTGACAGCTTCAATCCTTCATTGTTTCATGCCATTCTGAATGGACCATGGATTTGATACTGTTACCCATGCTGTTATTAACAGTGAACAATTGCACAAAATATTATAGTCAGCATGTTGTGGTGGAATGTTGAAATGATACAGTTTCAAGAAATGTATATGTAGTGTTACTGTGGAGTGAATTCTGCTGTCTTCATGTTTGGTTATGCACTTCTGCTTGCGTGGTATGTGTTTTGCTCTTGCAATGTTTCTAACAAAAACATAGTAACCATGTAATCAACTCTGCTGTGATAAGATGCTGTCAGATAAGATCAATGATAAAAAAAAACAGCTGACAAGCAAGACATTGCCTCTTTTTAAGACAAACAACTTGCTTTAACTGTGCAGGCCTATAGGAGTAAATGTAAACCTTCCAGTATACCTGCCTAATTTTACAGAAGGCTATTCAGCAAAAAGTGGGGCAAAAGAGTCGCTCAAAATGCCTGTTGAATCTCTGAGACATGCAGGGCAGGATGGTGCTGAGGCAAATGACCCAGAAGAGCATTTTATATCAGTGTGTGATGGACAGAAACAGGAAGTGAAGGATAGCGCTCCCGATTAAAAGCTTCATTTTTATAACCATATCTATGATCAAAGACAGCAGAGATTGAGCTTCAAAAGCAAGTGCTGCATTGAAACATTTCATTTCAGAGTTGTGTGTGATCCACTCACTGCAAGGAGTGGTCTATCTTAGTGGTCATCCCCATGAGAATCCTAATAATGGCAAGATTTGAACCTGGGGACAAATTACTGAACTGGGCTGGATATGCCTCCCAGTACACCAATGGATAATAACTTGCATAATTAATAACTTAATAAGTCACTCTAAAATTGCACCTTTCTTAAAGTCTTTGTCTTCAAAGCCCCAAGTCTTTATTTGTCATATTTATGAACCTGCTTCTGATAGAATGGATGTTAATTAACTGTTTCCAAATGGACTTTTATAGAATCTCCTTGGGGTTTGTAGCATGCAAAGACACTGTCTGTTGCTCCTTGCTTATAATACTGTGAAATGCAGAGGGGTCTAACCTATGACATTTGAAATATTCAGCTAGTATGAAACATCCAAAATGTTTGTACTACTGCAGTTCAAGCCCCATTTACTCTTATTGGAGTGATGTGTGTTATATGTAACCATGTAATTGTTGATATCTCTAAACTTCTGAATGTTTGCTATGTGCACATCTGGCCCATTTTTGCTCTTCTTAATGATTTGTGGGAATTCAACACCATAAATCCCCCTAGTAAATAATACCATTTAGCACGTTGATATGCTGTTGTGCTATGGAGTAAGGACTATAGGAACCCTGACTGGACACCTCTCATGAATCAGCCTGCTGCCCTTACAAATGCTACAGACTGTTCCTGTCCTTCTCTTACACCACCCACTGATGTCTGGCCACACTTCCTGTGTCTCTCACACCCACTTCCTGTCAGAGACTTCAACATTCTGACCAGACCGCATCACTTCATGCACAGTAGACTTGCACAGTGATAAAGCTCAGAAGTCTTGGGACCAAACTCAGAGACCTTAACTTACCTGTGTAGCAGTTTACAAGCCATTCAAATCATCATTATAACCGCATGCAAGACCATTGTGGCTTCAGCTGTGGTTTTACCTTCTTCCTGTCTGATCTGGGTGTGTTTGTATTTGCACGCAAATTCCTGTCATGTGTTGCGAATAAGGCCATATAAAACCTGGATGCTGTAATTCAGCAATTTTTATGCAGGTTATCAGTGCAGTCTGATAGACTAATTAATTAATCACACATCATAATTATTTGTAGCTAATTTTAGTAAAAACGTAAACAAAAGCTGGCTATTTATGCCATAATTTTGGGAGACAATGCAGTCTGACAGCCATATATATTGGCAATACACAGCGCTGTATGTGGTAATGCATTCTGTTCCAGACCATCTTGGGATGTTGTCAATCATCAAATGCAATGTGGCAACGTTGTTATGAAACACACAGTTTGAAGGTTAGCAGATTTACTGGAGCCCGGCAAATATTTCAACTTTATCAGTATGTATGACATTCTAATGGGATTGGAAATAACCTGTCATAATCTCACAAGAATATCAATCGATCATATCTGCCATGTATGTAAAATGAGAGGGACGTTCTGTTTGCCTCAGACAGCGGTTATCTTACCCACCCTCTCTTTTTACAGATGGTCTGTTGCTGATAAAAATATAACCCCATTTTCCTTTTTTAACCCTAGTTTTATAATGTCATTTTACTTGCTGCGATGAGACGTATCGGCTTTATGCTAAACTCCTTCAGTAATGTGTACAAACTGCCTGCGGTGTCTTGATTTTGACAGCCTCCGTGATTACCGCTCCCGTCTCCGGGCCTTTCAGCCACGGAAGCATCAAGTATTAATGATGAGGACAATCGATGCGTTGATTTCTTGCCATTCAAGAAGCTCATACTATACTATGCCAAAATATGCCAATTAAGTGCACCTTATAGAAGGGTGCTAAAGTAAAGACAATACCAGGCAGGACTGGGTAAGCTGCCTAGATCTGTCCCCCTTGAGGTGTTTTCTGTGGATAAGGTTTTTCAGCAGTAATGGGCATGCTTATTTATTTTTAGTGTATCCACCTTTAACAATTAGATTAGACTATTTATCCAAGTTTTATGTGTACATGTGTGAGTTGCACCCACCTCATCTGGTCCTCCTCATTTGTGTGGAATTGGCTCTTATTTGGAAGCTCCTTTTTGCTGAATGGAGAGTACACATTGTCTTGACAGTGGAAAGCAGATTCTTGCATATTATTCTGGCATAATAAGTGTTTTCCATCAGACAAAGGGTGTGTAAACCATTGTATATAGGTTGATCTTTGTATATGGGTTGTCTTTAAATCCTTCCCTACCAATGAGAATGCTAATCAGTAATTACAGGCTATTAGGGTTGAATTTGTCCAGAGCCAAAGATATGATAAATGAACTGATTCTAGAAAGAACAATAGAGCCAAGCAGATAGTCCTGGAGGGCCGCAGATAAATTTTAACTCAATTGATTAATTAAAATCACTGGTTGGCTAAAGAGTCCAGTTCCAAGGCCTAAAATGGCTGCCAAAAAGGAAAGAACAAAAACCCGCAACACTGCAGAATGAAGCCTCTAGAGGAAGCAGATCTGGGCACACCGCTGACACTAAACTGACCACAGACCTGCATTATACCTGGAACAGTTGCTCATAGTACCACTTATTATGAAGTCTTATCAATTTTTAGTTTTAGTTACTTAAATGAATGAAGAGATTGGACAGAATGGAATTCAGTATATACAATGGCATTTAATGACCAAGTTCCAGAACCCCTTAACTAACAATTAATATCATTTCTGTTAGGTGATAGTATGTAGAGCTAAGGTATGTTTGTTTCACTATATATTAAAAACATTTTATAGCAGTTAAAAAAACATTTAGCTAAAAATAGGTATTAATTAGAAGTACTTTCTTTTATGCCAGTGCAATTAATCACTGTGAACATTTAAGAGAAATACATCCTGCAGAGATGGGATAATTTAACTCAGGCATTTCTGTAAGGCAGTAGAGCAGCAGTAATTTGGCCGTTTACAAGGTCGGATTTTAATCAGCCACATTTGGGTGGAGTAAATTCAGCTCACACGTGCATCTGGAGCGCAATGCCATCAGTAATATCTGCCTCTCTTCAGCCTCCCATGCAACCAATCAGCCTCAGACCAGAGACACTCCGAATATCAGAGCTTGGTTTGAACCTCTCTCCGGGGTGTCAGGAAACTCAATTACCGCTGTAGCTGGTGTTTGTATCTAATTTTACGGCATTTGATAATACATCGATACACTACTACTATGAGGTCATGCCAAGTTAAAGATTGTTTTGACATTTCGTGTCCCACAGCCGGTTTTTTTTTTCCCCCAAATTTATGACCCAGCTAACGGTTGGTAAATATTCGGCAAAAGACCTAAGTGCGTGTTAAAGCTGTGAGCAAAGGTGCAGCCCCGCGAAAAGAGACCTTCTAAGCACTGCGCTTCTTCTAGTTTCGCAACAATATTCTGCGAATCTATAAATAGAGTTTACCAATCTGTCACAGTCTCATACTTCTACCTGCAAATAATTGGCTCGCTAGTGCTTATCTCTTCGGTTTTCAGCCATGTTTTTAGACAGCATGCTGTCAAAATGCAACAAAACCCTCATAAAGGATTACAGTTCAGATTAGCCCTAATGAAAAGAAAAGGTTTACTCTTTGTGCCAAATTTCCATGAGGTAAAAAGGATGATCGCATTAATTACCGAACGACAGAAGACACGTCTCTCTTGATATAGAATTTGATTAGAGCAGTTCACATTAAGTGCAGTTATGACAGCATCTATTATCTGTACCACTGCCATTTGTTACTAATATAATCCAATGTCAGAAGTGTATTGTTATATTTTTAGAAATATTTCTAAATATAAATGCATTTGAGATGTGTCTGGATTTAATGCAAAGAATGTATCAATATTACTGTGAAATTATTGTGAAATATTCTTTTGAAGATTGTATGTAATTATAAAATGAGATAAGGGTGGAATGCGTGTGTAATTCAGGTACATTGTGAGATGAGAGCCAGTTCATTAGTTAAGTGTAACATGTATACATATAATCCCATGCATATTTACATTATCTGCGGTTCAGGTGTTGAGTGAATTCTGGTCTAGATTATAGCAAATAAATTTTTTCTGGTATATGTTAATGTAAAACAATGACCTGAGCCCAAGAATAAAATAACGACACTTTCATAGGCTATTGCAGGTTGGAAATCTCCACGCAGCCTGTTCAACAAAGAACTGTTTTGGCATTCTTGATGGTATAGTCACACTCTAGAGATTTTTCTCTGTCTTTAATTTAAATCTTAAAGTGACAGATTAACTTAAATCTAGGTTGTCACTGCCTGTAATATCTGACTCATCCAACAAATTTCTAGACAGCAAACACCTGGTAGTTACTATTTGGAGGGAGATGTATGACATTTACACACTGTAATTTACTCCAGTTTTTAAACATTCTCTAATAGTAAATGGAAGTCATGCATTGGGTTATTTTCCCAAATATTTTACCTGATATTTTATATATGGACTGATTACTAATTGTCATGTCATTGTAGTGATAGCTCTATCAAATGTAAATTACATAGTGTAAATTTTTACAGGTTATTCATATGGACAGCTGGATAAGATATATTGATGGTAGGATGAAACAACTGTACAAGTCAGCTCTTTCATGAGCCTCTGGGAAGGGTATTGATGATGACAAAGCATGAACAAATAGCTGAACAATAAGCCTTTGATTTATAAAGGTCAGCTTGTGCTTTTTTGAGACCTCATTTCACCACTCAACAAGTGTAAAGGACATGGATAATTGCAGGCTTGCAAGATGTTCATTATTAAAAGGATGCAAAGCACAGAGATATGGTAGCAACAGCAGGCATGGGCTGGACAGTGTCTGTTGTTTGTGTGAACAGATTGCTTTGTCTGCCAGATATCTCTTCAGTGATACACTCTTTGCTTTATATTGCAATGATGGGCAAGGCAGGTGGCAGTCTTAGGAGCCATTTGTGGGAATTACTGGTCATTTCCAGGAAGTCTGGTAGTGCAATTTGTATGATTACTTATCTGAGTACTAAATAATGATGAGTTTTTATTGAAGACCTGATGCTTGTACTAATATAACACATAAATTGCAAAAAAAGAGATCACATTCACCAATAAACAAACTAATGATAAACAGCAGTGACTAAAGTCTTTCTGTAATAGAACTTCAGTATTCTCAATTTAGCACATTCATTGGAAATCCCGAGATTGTAAATCCAGTGAACACTTGCCAGAGGATAGGTGGGTGTTGGCTTCCACCACTTTAAAAAAATTTGATTTCTTCTGTGGAAAGAGATAGATGGGAGACTGTCAGGTCCATAATTACATACATGGCCATGCTTTCTGAGAGATGTTAAGGCATGAATTATGAATGTGGAAAGAGAGAGAGAGATGAAACAGGGTGGCAAACTTTCTTCTCTTCCCAATTACAGAAATGTTGAAATCATTGCAGTTGGCAGAAAAACCTTAAGACACAGAGCAATCTGTGTCTTATACAGTCTTGGAGATCTTAGGGTTGGAGCTAAAGGCTTGCCTATTACAATTTTACATTAAAGTTTTAAGTGATGGTACTTTGAGTGAACCTGATGCACACTCGTGAGTGGGCTGCTGCAGAGCTGGCAGAGTGAGTAACCCGAGTCTACACACCTCACAAATCTTGAAATCGTAGAATCATACTGCTTGTTACCACCCTTGGTCTTAGCAATTATACCAATGCCATATGGTGCCGCCCACCAGTCACTGCTGTTGTCCTGCAAGGCAATAAATCACATACTATAATTCCAGTACACAAAAAAAAGACCAATTGCTTCTATCAGGCTACCCAGCTATTCCTTTCCACATAATTTCCATCTGTTGTTTGCTAGGACAGCTGTTTGTGAGCAGATTATGTAAACTCTCCTGCTTTTGCTCCAGCTCAGTACATCTCTCATCCCCCTCTTATGCCCAACCTGTATTTTCAGCTTGGTGTTTGCACATGTTGCATTTTGACTCAGGTATTCCAAGGCTTGCTGGCTTCGTTTTGCTCTGATTCTATATGACAAACAGAGTGCAGAAACAGCTGTTGACTGAATTGGTATTTTTTCCTGGCCCTTACTGCTCATAAAGCCCAAGCCTGAGGAGGGTCTGACAAACATTATTAGAACTTTGATTTAAATGTTATAAATGTGAAAATCTGAGTTTATGCTTAGGTATGATCGTACATTGGAGGAAAGTCAGGTCAACTAAAAGACTGTAGTCTGAATCACTGGTGACCTCTGATGCTGAAGTTTCAGCAACATGATGTCAGTCAGTTTTATTCTTCTTCATCTTCCTAAGGCCAACTGAAAATGCAAGTTAATTCCACTAATTACAGTTAATTTCCTCAGAAGTTTAATTTTTAGCAAATGAACCCTTAAGTACTTCCGACGGTGGTTTGCCGTCTCAGATTCGGTAAATCCATTTGTAATATCTCAGCTGTAACTGGAGCAGTGGAGATTATGTAGCACACCTACGGCATCTGTCCTATACAAATCCCCCTCCTTTGTGTAAACGCCCATAACAGTGAAAACATCACCAGTGCATGAGCTGTCACGACAATGTGTCAGTCAACAATCATATATGCTAAACATAAAACTTGTTTAAAATTCTTACAGTCTTGCAAGCAGCAATAGGAAGGAAATGATTACATCCACCACTTGAATCTGAAACAGAATCCATCTTGAACCCAGACGTGCTAAAACCCCCTATTATCTGGGAATTTTACAGTAAACCACAGTGTGCGTCACTTGCTGAGATATAGAGTCTATTGAACAACTGGAGCCTTTGTATCTCTTCTGTGCAGTGGTTGCAATGGTTTTTGAGCATGTGTGTGGTATACTTTGCTGTGCTTGCCACACAGGCAGCAGTATCATCATACCCATTTTGTTTAAACCACAGCCTCCTCATAATCACTCTCCCTTACTGTAAAAGGGTCTTGAGAGCTCCATTTGTCTTTCATTTATATCATATTTTAGTAAGGCTTGTTTTTGCAACCACCAGGGAATTCAGCACTTCACAACCATGCAGATGATATTGTCCTTTTGTGTATTTATTTAATTTCAACAGAAATCTTGTGTGTCCTACTTGCTTATAGCTGCTACTGTCAATGGTCATGTTACAGTGTATCTGTATTAAAGTAGATTTCACTGAACTATGTAATTTTTTTCTTTACATGTTTACATATACTTAAAGTATAAACAGGTCTCACATAGGTTTGATGTGCATGGCAATGATACTAACTGTATGTCATGGCTCTGTCAGTCACCAGATCCTAAATGAGCATTTCTAGGATATTCTGATAGGATGCCCAATGCAATTTTTTCCACTTTGGTCAACTAAACTTCAGTTGATTTTCTACTGTAAATTTAAAGTAGTTTTGCTGAATACCCATGTGTACACATAATCATTATACCAGAATCAAATGACCAAACCCATACATTTAAAAATGTATGATGTTTGTGTCTGTGTATTTAGGACCCATGTTTCCACCCTGAAATCAGAATGGCTTCACTCCTGTTGGACAGAATATCTTGGCTGGGATTTTGTAGATGCAACACGTAAACATGTTTTTTAAAGATTGTTGTCAGAAATAAAGTTTAATTGCTAGATGTGGTTGATGCCTGCCCCATCCCTAATTATACATTTGGATTCCTTTAAACATACACGGCACTCAATGGCATAGTGGAAGCCAGTATATTACTTCCATGTATAGCGGCGACTTGAGTTTTGTGGAGGGCTGTCTTTGAGTTGACCTCAATTTCAGTGTTGTGAAATGAGAAAACTTTTTCTGGATACTGCATTGAAATTCCTTGTGTTGTTTCTTCTCTGCAAGTAGTCTGCACCCTTATTCTTGTTTTGAACTGATTTTAGTGCTGCAACAAAACTGAATCAATTATGTAAAGTAGCTTAATAATTATATGGTAGAACATAGGGATATTGAATCACAAAGTGCTGTGTAAAATTATAATTTTTTTTTAAAAAAAGGAGGTTTAAAGACTTAACCTCTTCCAATAATTATGGCTATTAAACCAGCAGTAAGCCTTGTACTCTAGCAGCACAGGAAGAAGAGTCAGGGCAAGTTTCTGCATTTTTGTTTCTTTTATTAAGACTGCATACTCAGTATCATATTGTAATAACATTCATTCCTTAATATGTTCATCTGTTTAAGTCGTGTTTGCTAACAGTCATTTTTTCTTTTGGTAGTAATGTATATTTGAATTACATATGTATTGTAAATTTTAATAACATGCTGTAAGAAACTAGATAACCAAAAAATCTGATAGTTATAACTGAAAATTAACTTTCTTCAGTTGCATATATATGCAGATCTTGAACATTTTTTTCTGAATACCCCTGGACCATTTTACATTTTAACAAGTAGTATGGTAGGAGTTAACAAAGGGTGCTGCTTTCACCAATGGTATTTTGGAATATTTTTGGTATTTTTTAATTGAGGTACCATTCTTTCTACTTGACATACTTAACATTATAAAATAGTACTACACACATAGGATGGTGCATAGCCATTGCTAAAGACCACTTATTTTAAGTGACAATAACTATTGCCGTTGTGTCTGCAGTTAAAATTTCATCTGGATCATGCTCAATGTCACCCCTCCTCCCCCATATTCATCCACCACAGTACTCCCTCTTCTACCTCACAGTTTACAGCTTTCATCTTACCATTGCAGCAAAAAAGTTGGAGTGAGAAACACTGAATCATGCAGAAAGGTAAAAAAGAGCTGTCTACAGCTCATGGAGACCTCCAGTGTTGCAAGGAAAAACTTGGAAATGAGTCAGTGCTACAGAATGTGTTGGCCCCAGCCAAACCATTGCGGCAAGGAGACAGGGATCTTAATCTTTCCATCCCCTAATCTCACTTTCCTAATCACAAAATGGCCACCATAATGCTGCAGACATGTCCTCATTCTCCCAGACTCTCCAGGGACTGGAACACATTATCTTTGGTGTCCTATAATCACTTTCATGGTTAATTGGGCCATTCACAGCAAAAATGCTCACATTGTATTCACGTGAATGATCCCTTGCAGGACCTTCCATTACCAGTGGCCAGATGCTGATGGCTCTTATCTCTTCTTATGGCTCCAGGGATGAGAAAAATGCAAGCTAATACAATTACTCAGCAGGGTAAATGGGAATAGCCTGGAGCTTTTCTAAAATTATCTAATGGTATTTGTGCCTTCACATTGCCCATCAATCCCCCATCAAGGAGTGCCACGTGACGGGGGGATCTCTAGTTTCGAGGAATCTTTCTCCAGCATTCCCATCAGTAAATTAAATGTACTTCCTAGATGTGCAGTGCTCTGTTGTACAGTGAACAGACCCCAGCCCCTCCTTTACCAAACATTCCTCCTTAAAAACAGCTGGGATACAGTCATTTTACTGGCAGCGGAAGCTGGCTGTTATTTGATAGGGTGCACCCCATTTCCTCCCTCCCTTTATGAAAAACCAGCTGCTGCCTTGCAGCACCCCAAACTCCCCCTGCTCTTCTCTGACTGTAAATGACCAGGTTACTCACTGCACCCCCACTGCTTCTCTGGCCTGAAAATGCAGACCTGTTGCTCACTTCAACCCCATCTCTTCCCACCCAATCTCGCTGTCTCACTACATCCAGTTCTGTTCAATTCATCATGTTTCACTGGCATGAAATATGAGTAAATAGTTCCAAAGCATAACATGCAAATAGTGGAGTAGAAAGACCCCTATACAAGTTTATGCTTTTTTACTGAGTATGGCTTACATACATAGAATACATAAGCCATGCTCTTTGCTGAAACCTCTGTGCTGTCAGTCCAGTTAAGCACAGATAATCATGCAATCTACTTCAAAAAACTTAATGTCAGTCATTATTTTCACATCAAAGATCACTATTTGTGCAAGGTCACTCATGATTCAGATGCTGAGTCTTCATGTGCATGCTCCCTGTGCAAGACATCTGCAGGGGTTGCTAGTGAGTGATGAGACACAAGACCTGCTGACTGGGTCCCTCCTTCTATGGATTCCCAAGTCAGGTATAGTCACTGCTAGCAACAGTCTATATTTGATGCCAGACTGTGGGGCCCACCCACACATTGGAACAGTGCCTTAGCTGGATGAACTACCCAGCAGACCCCAGCATACATTTTGACCATCATTTTTCTCCTAATGTACCAAACTAGGTCCATGTGCCATGGTCCAGTTGAGGTCTCTGAGGTCTTTACAAACGTCTGCGGAAAGCCAGTCTGTGGGCACTTCTCCAGAATGGCCAGTAATGTGAAAAGCAGCACTGTGTTGGACAGCATCGTGTTGTCGAGTTCATAGTGGAGCCGATCCAAATTCAGTAAGCAAGAGCTCTCAAATGGGATCTCAAACCCCAAAAAATGTCTAATTTTTTAGCTTGTTTCTTGCTTTCAAAAACGCAGGTTTTTGTGTCTGCAAGGGTTCTGCAGTGATCAGGTTTTGTTTGATTATTTAGAACTGCAGTTCTGGTAAATCACACAGCCAAATGCTGTAAACTGTTCTATGGCTTGTGATGAAGTGTACCAGAACTTGGCTGGAGTTTCAGATAAAGTGGGATTGGAATGGTGTTGAAGACTAAGTTGTCCAGAAGCTGGCGGAGACATGTTGTCTCAGATACTTTCATGTTTTTGTCTCCCCCCAACAAAAAACAGCTTGCTATGCAATTTGAGCCATCATTCAAGCTTAAACTGCTGCAGATATTTGAATATTATGTTGCTGCCTCAGTACTTCTCTAGTTGTCACCTTTGCTGTCAGTCACTTGTGTGTATGCTTATCTTGTGTGTGACATTCAAATGCTCTCTGACATAATTCTACACACAGAAACTGTTTACACTCAGTCTTTCACATACAGATGCACGCACACACACATACGCACACTCACACACTCAAATAGTTACACAATCACAGGCCCTCATGCAAAAATTCACCAAGCTGTCTGTATGTACAGGGCATAATATTAAACAAAATAATATTAAACTAATAAGAGCAGTTGGGCCTTTCATCTACTGTGTGTATATACTTGTATTCAAGAAATAAATAAATAAGAAATGCAATACTATTTCTACAGAAATTCAGAATAGTACAGTTGATTGGTTTAACCAATTCATCTGGAGAGACTTTAACCTCATCATCTTTTGTTTATTATCGAGAGTCAAAGGTTACCTCTTTCCCAATGAGCATTTTTATCCCGTCGGACACACAGTAGGGTTTTTCATGTGAACAAATCCATTACATGTTATGAAGCATAGCTACTTGGGACCCATTTTTGTTGTTTTTTGTACTGCCTCAATGGAAATATTTAAATCCTAAGAAGACATGAGATCTGTACTATACACTGTTCTGTATATTTGCATCCAAATGGCTTTCTTCATATAGCATTGCCCTTGGCGTAATTTAGCATGTTGTCCATGCAACATGTTCTGTATGTATTTGTGTGAGTAATAGGTGTGTGTTGCCAGCGCGGCTCTTACTCTGAGCCTGGATCAAACCAGGAGCTTGGCAACTGCATCGCACACAGCTTCTGAACGGAGACACAATCACCGCACAACAGGACCAGTCAAACTCTTATCTTGGCCCCTGGCGGGGGGGACGTCACTAGCTGCAGCAGGCCTGTGTGCACTGAACTGAGCTACTTCTGTTAGTGAAAGCATGTCAGCTCTTTATCAGTCAGCACATACTCTGACATCCCCGCGTGGCTGTTCTGTCCTGCTCTGGACAGCAGTGTCTGTAAAACAATTACAGAGTGGCCGTACTGCTCTTTACGTCTTTACTATTGTATTCATTATTTTCATTATTCCTGCCATCTTTTTTGCTTTGAAGCCCTTATCCAGATCTACTATACAAACAAACAAGCATGTTTTTGCTTAATAGAAGCCTGTAGTCAAAGTGAATATACAAATAAACAAACATATTTAACTAACAGGTACCCTTATCCGGAGCTTTTATACAAACAAACATGTATTTGCTTAACATGCCCTGATCCAGAGAGACTCTGTGCAATACTGTCCTTCTATAACTTTTGCATCTTATAAAAATACATCATGCTGTCCCTGTCACACTGTACCTCACAATACCCAGCAAACTGAACATATCAGTATGTATTACAGTGATCACTCAATATGGTGGAGAAAAGGGTGAACGCTGCCAGTGATGATGTATTGAGTTGCCGGCGGTTACGCTGAATTAATGGGATGTGATGTCAGGAATGGGCGCTTTATTACATGGAAAGCTGGAGAGATGCAGCAAAATGTGGGTTTGAGGGGGAAATCTGAATAGCTGTAAAGTAGTGAAGAGTCTGGGGATGGGAGCTACAGGGTATAGGGAGTGAGCGGATGAATGGAGGTAGTAAAAAGTGGAAGTGCGGAAGGGATTTGGGGTTTGGATTAGTTTATCATTTTTTTGTTTTTTTTCTCACTCTCCTCAAACCTTCTGTACACCCCCATTTTTGGTTGCTGTTTTTATCCATGCTTATCTTAACCAGTATAACCATAAAAGTCAGCTGACAATGTCACACCCAGAGGCAAGCTTGGCTACTCTCTGAGACTCGACAGACCTGCTGAGCTGGCGACAGCTGGCCCGCACTTACCTCCATCAGCCCCACCTGCATGGTGGGAGGGCAGAAACCCAGGACACATACTGTGACGGGGTCCTAGATTTCTGGAGAGATCCCAGTACAGTTGAGGTAATGAAAAGCAGAGTGGGGACCCAGGCCAGCACAGTGGGAGCTGGCCCAAGGGCCTGAGATTATCCCCTCTGTTAATCTGTATCTCTGTATTAAACCTGTTTATAGCAGTGTTGACAAAGATAATCCACAGACATTTAACGTCCCCAAAGAGACTCTTTCAGTTTTAAAGACAGGCTTAATACAGAGTAAAGCTGCCAAGCTGATGTGAGTACTCAGGTATTGACCAGCCAGTTTAAAAGCTTTCCTCTATTGCTTGCATTCAAGACAGTGAAATTTCTGATAATTCAAACCCATGTCTAGAGGCTTATTTTTTTCCAAATTAAACGTCACTTTACTTAATGGTGACTTTATTTTTCCAGATTAAATGGAAGCCAGATGTTTAAAACAAGAGCAATTTGGAGTGGAGAAAAAGTTTTTTAAAAAAGCTAATTTTCTCTGGATGCATAAAAACAGTGCTGTGTTGAGCTGAGTTTGCTGATGTGGATATTAGGCCTGAGGCTGTACAACCTGGCAGTCTGTTTAAAAATGTAGAGCAGAAAGAACTGACACAGCCTATTTTAAAAAAGTTAGATCCACTTTACACATTTAGGTATTGATGACTGTAATTGCTTTTGAGGGACAGCTGCAGACAGCTGTCGACTCATTTCATTTGAACGTTGAACGCTAAATCCTCTTATATGAAGGGTTTTTTTTGACAGTTGCAAGATCTTTCCTGTGGAAGAATTGAGTACTTTATTGTGGTCATTGATATTACATGGTAGAAAAAGTAGGCTACTTTTCCTTAATCTGCTGGCCAGGTTAGAGAGGGAGAGAGTGAGTAAGAGAGAGAGAGAAAGAAAAAGAGGGAGAGAGTGAGTAAGAGAGAAGGAAGAAAAAGAGAGAGAGAGACTTCATTGATTACTGTTTGTGCTGACGCCAGAGCCTCTCTGGCCGACCTTAAAGGGATCCAAAGCGCGCCTCTGTGGAGTGAGGATTTTCCCACCTCCCCTCACAGACAAAGCAAGGACAGCATCAGTGTGTGTGTGTGTGCACACACACATGCTGGAATGTGCATGTGTATGCGTGTATATGCATCTGTGTGAAAGTGTCTGCGTGTGTGTGCATGCATGTGGGAACATGCTTGTGTCTACATGCAGGCATGCCTTGAGTGGGTTCTTTTCATGTCAGTGCAAACATGCATGTGCATGCTGGTGAGTGTGTGTGAGTGTGTGTGCTTGCTCAGCACCTTGTCTGGCAGCCAGGATTTGATACATGCAATTGTTGGTGATAGTATAACCTTTAGATCTATGCTAAAATAGTGTACCATTATATATTCTGATCAAAATTGCTAATCAACTAACAGTAATACAAATTAATACTGATGACCCTTCAACAAAAATGTTCAAGAAAATAAACTGAGAATCATAGTTTCCAAATATCAGTACCTAATAAACGACCAAATAACTTCTTAGTCAGTCACCTTCCTTTGGATTATAGTGGATAATGACCAGTGTTGTGCATGGTATCTCTTCCAGATTAATTTTAGGGTGTGTTTTTTAATTTATGTGTTGACTGCAGAAACAAAGCTGGCCATGCTGAATATTTGTCCAAATGCTGATGACTGCATTTGATTTCCAGCCCAGGCAACACATTCTCAAATCATATCTTTAACCTTGTCGTAATGTTGCCAGTGCTGGCTTGTTGGATTACGACCACTCTCTGGGTTTGCAGATGCCAGGCCACAGCTTGATGCCTCCCGCATCCTAAAAAACATAAAACTTCAAAAATATACACCATCCAGATGAAATCATATTGTTGACAAATAAGGGTCCCTGTTCCAAACTGTGAATTAATATGATTGCCCAACACCCATTTCTTCCTTTTTTGTGTGTCCCTAGGCAACAGGCTGTTGGACTGTTGAGCCTTGTACAGTGCCTCAAACAAATAAAAGTAATTCATTTTTTAGGTACATTCTGACATTAGCCGAGAATGCTTTAAAGCTTCCTGGTTCCAGTGAGGATGTAGTTTTTTCATTTTTCATTCACGGTGGAAGAGACGGATTGATTCTTGGACACGGTAATTGCAGTACTTGGAGTGGCTGCATAAACGTTTTTTGAAAGCACGTTAATTTTGGTTTCCTGCATCTTTTAAATACAGAGCCTCGAACACTGTCGACTGGATGGATTATAATTTGTTTTTGGGGAAATTCATGGTTAATAAGATTTTCCACTGAATAAGTAAGCAGTTTGGTGTCTCAGGTATCATATGGCACAGCTGTAAATTTGTCATAAAAACAAAAAGCCCCCAATCCTCCCTTGTCTCAGAGCTAGCTTATTTTCTATTGATGCCAGAGGCACAGTTGTTTGGGGGTTAAAGTTGCTCTCAAATCCTTTCAATTTACTGGAACAATTTTCCCTGCGCCAGGCGAAAACATGGCTCTGCAGCACTGCGGCTTACAGCATGTCACGAGTTAGCTCAAAGGACCCGCTTCGTTACCTTTAACAAGCACATCAAAATTTACCGGTTGATCTCCAGATCGAGGTCTGTGGAAAGGTCCGTAATCATGAAATTGAATCAGCTTTTTTTTAAGAGTGACCTAAGTCTGTGTTGTGAAGTGAGCAGATTTTTCATACAGAAATGTGCTCCCTGTCACTGTGCTCAGAGAGAAACCCGCATATGGCACAAGTCATATGTGTGCAGAATGTGTGTGTCTCCAGAACTGGGTCTGTGCTTCTGGAGCTATAGATTTTATCTCTTGAGCCCCATGTTAACATGTCTCTAAAAGAGCCTCCTCAGAGCTGGCTGTTGGGGTTTGGGACGGGTGCAGGGGGTGAGGGGGCCTGGCACACACACACGGGGCAGCGCTGCCTCTCAACAGACAGGGCATTGTTCACCAGGGTAAACACTGGTGGGGCCGGAGGAGCAACTGTGCCCTTAGTCAAACACTCTCTGCTCCACGGCCTGCTTCCTTACTCAGTCAGGCCCAGTGGTACTGGACAAGGCAGGGGAATGGAAAGGAAAGGACTGAGTACAATGAGGAATCTCTGGGGTGTCACCTGGCAACCTGACAGCGTTATCACTAGGAAAGCCACAGGCATGACATTAGACTTTCTTTATATTGGGAACACAACTTACATTTGTTGAATATAAGTAAAGTTTAGCTAAATATTGAATGTAAATAAACTGTAAATAATGTAAATAACTTAGCTGAGCGACACTGGTGTGTATGGCTATATGCTAATTTTAGAAAATAATATTGTGCTGATTTGATTCAAGGTATGTCATGTTGTCTTACATCACATCATACAGTGACATTTTGTGTTATACCATACTGAAGAGTCAAGTGCCAAAGCTTGGCTTGTGAAGAGGGCTGGGTCTGTGGGTATGAATATAACTGATAAGCTCTTATTCTGAATGCCCCTCCTCCTTTTGACTAACTGCTGACAAACTGCACATCAGCTGAAAGGTTTCTAATTACAGACTCTTATGGAATTCATCAGATTGTAAGCTTCTGGTGAATAGTCATCCCATGCCAGCAAACTGTGTCTCATTTACCAGCGCAGGTCATATTTTCTGCAGGGACTGTCATCACATTCTAAGAAACACGATTATCTATGTTAATAATATGTAACAATAATAATATATGTTTAACAATTATAAGTCTTTCACAAAAATGCATAGATTTGCCATTTGTGCTTTTAGTTGAAATGTGCTGCTTTGCTTTATCAGTTTCTTATTACTTTGTACAAAGTTAATATAAGTTTATATAATCTTTCCATCCATAAATATGCATAAAATGATAAATAATCTCAATTTTGAAGGGACTGTATGTGAATGGGCTTACTCAGCCATAAAATTGAATGAATAGTGGAATATATATGCTTCAAACAGTACCAGTGTGAGCAGGATGAGAACTGTGCTTTGGCTCTTTGCTGATTAATATTATTCAATGGAGAATGTGTTTTTTTCATGATGTTTTCCCACTATCTTCCATCCACTGTACTACAGATCTGTGTAATCTCTCTCAAATACACACTCAATTGCTCTAGGAAATGTCTGAGCTGGTGAACTGCCTAGATTAATCCAACAGGTAAAATGGGAACGGGAACACAAGAGTTGCAGAACTGATAGAGTCACTTGAATTGTTCTATGTTGAAAAAAGATGAAAGCAATTTCCCTTCCGAGATTTTATAGTAAAGAAAAAGAGGATTTTCAAAAAAAATAAAACAGATTTTTTTTCCTGGTTGCTGCAAAACTAATCATAAAGCAAATTATCGTTATGACAGGGGATTATTTATGTACTAATTTATTTATTTCCCCAGGAAATGATTTTTTGAAGCAGTCATTGGCTCATGACATTAGCAGCTCCCATAGTGACGTGACTTAATCCTGTATCAAGTTCACTCCAAGTATGTGGGCATCACTGTGAGCACTTCCTCCTCTATGGGGAAGTGAATTTAAGATCCCAAAACTGTATGGAAGCTGAGCTCTGAAGTCGAGCTGCAGAACAGCTTTTCCTTCTGTAGACATTTTCCTCCTCCCCCTGAGAAGGAGCAGGCGGAACGGTTGCCAGAGAAAACAGGCCCCTTCGCACAGTGAGTTCACTATAGTGGAAAGAATGTGCTTTTTTTTGGACTGTAGAGAAGCACAGCTGATAGGGTGTCTCCCTCCAGCACAGCACCGATTGCATACTCCTAAAAATACGTTAAAAAGGCACACAGACGTGTTCAACCTAGGCCATGAATGCCCAAGTGTGTGTGCGTGTATATGTGTGTGTGTGTGTGTGTGTGTGTGTGTGTGTGTGTGTGTGTGTGTGTGTGTGAGAGAGAGTCTTAGGTGGTTGTTTCTTGTGCACCTTGCAATAACATTTTGCGAGCACATGGCATACAAGTATGTGAAGGAATGTGGAACAAGAGATGCTCTAATGGGAGCCCAGGGCCCTCACACAGTCCTATGATTTCACCCATGTGACTGAATTAACAACATTCAGAGGCGTGTGGCTCTTTTACACCCCCCCAGAAAAGCCAGCATTTTCCAAGTTACCTTAAAGTCTTTTAACATTCTAGGTCATTGCAAAAAGGGAGGGGTTTCTAAAGGAAACTCATCCATCCATTAATCCAGGCGTTATCTATATACCCTCTCCATTCAAAATAGTGTTGTGGGATGAATAAATATAATCTTCAATACAGGAGATCCATTCAAAATAAAGATGGTCAATGCATTTTAAAACCTGTAATATTTAGCAGACATTCTTTTCCAGAACAACTTACATTTCTATACACTGTTATAGAATTCTATGACTTATACAGCAGGTTTTTTACTGAGAAATTTGGGTTAAGTGCACAAGGGTACAACAGCAGTGGGCTACCTGCGATTCCAACCCACCACCTCTGAGTTAGAAGCCCAGCTCCGCTTAACTATGGAAGCAAGGAAGAAAAAAGTTACAGAGCTACTAAACAAGGTTTTTTTTCTAAGAAATAAAATAACTTTCAGGAATCACCTAATATGATAGAGTTCTAAGGTGTTCATAAAAACCACAACACTCCTCTGTCTGCTTTACACAGCCTACCGCAAAACAATCTAATCCATGCTTTAAAGGGTAGCCTAATTAAAGATGCTTTACTTTCATTAATAATTTAATATGCGGTATGCACTAATAAATTACCCATTATAAATGCTTAGTATGCCAAATTAAACCCCTAGTTTGTGCAAACTATTTCTGCACTTTTGTCCTTTTGTGAATTATCCTGCCTTTTTATTTCTGTAATGAGAATGGGAGAATTGCTAAGTACTACTGCCATAATATTATTTCATGTGTGCAAGACTTTGGGTCACTGACATCTGGTCAGTAATTGATGATACATTCACAATGCAGACAATGTAATGGTAATAGCGCTCCAGTAAGATTGCAAAATATGAAAAGAAAATTAAATATGCTCCAAATAACAAAGGCATATATGGAAAAAATCACATTTCTCTTGATTTCATTAACCAGAAGCCCCCTGTGTTTTAACTAATCAGTGTTTTTTTTTCTTCTTTTTTTCCGGTACTGTGTGAATTAACCACGAACACTCTGGATTTTCTTCTGTAGGTAAGTAAATCTACAATTATTTCCTCAGTTAGGCCCTTGTTCTTTCTTTTATAAATACCAAGTCTACGATTCTATACATTTTTTATAAAATATAATAATGTCTGTAACATCAAACAAAAATTTATTAATACAATTTCATAAAAATCAATCATCTTTTGGTATGTAATCTGGGACATTTTATTGAAGGTTATTTAGCAATAATTGCTTTGTATTTTATTCATATACAAAGAATCACTACTGCAGCTGTATTGTCCGATAGTTTCATGATGCAAGTTTGGAAATACACAGCAGGCACAACATTTTTCATTGTATGTGTTGGATTTTATATTTATTACATACAGTTATCGCATGTACTGAAGAAATTCATTCTACAATTGGTAATAAATTATATTTTTAGTGGGGCTAACAAAACCTGAAAGAAGGCCATGCCAAATAATTAACCTAATGATGATCAAATGTGATTGACAGTTAGTGTAATCAAAACATATTGCAGACAGAACAGTGAATCATGATTAAATCAAATAAAACACCTAAAATATGGTTACATGTAGGTCATTTAAAGGAATTACATTATCTATTATAATCAATAGATTTTTAAATTAAGTCTGTTGGCTATATAACACCAAGCTTGCATCTCAATAAGTTTGTTTTAGTGTTTAGTAGATGTTCTCATCCACAGTGATACAAAAGACACAGCAAAAAGGGTTATGCAGAGAGCCGAGGCTGTACCAAGTTTCCAGTATCTTATCCAGTATATTGCTACTTTATAAACATAGAAAAGGGTTCATTGCCATAATAGGTGTGAGAGATACATGTAGGATAGTGCTTTGAGTTTTTGTGGGTGTAGTGATAGATCTAGTCATCCTAGAATACAAATTTGTGTGTAAGGTTTGTGTAAACAGGTGAGAATGTAAGTCTGCAATAGAAGACAGACATTGATTGAGGCATCTTTACTGTAGTGGTGAACTCTTTCTGGTACTGAGGGACCAGTGTAGAAGTGAGATGTAACTGAGATGACATGGGATTTAATGGGCACCAGAGGATGCAGAGTGAAGTGGTCTGACAGGAATGGAGGGCTTGAGTATGGTTGTAAGAGGGTACCATTCCTCATGTAGGCAAGGACTAGGTCAGTACTTTATTCTGGACAAAATTGATAAAAAGTGGAAAGAGGAAAGAGAAGCATGATGTATGTGTGTGACATGTACTCTAGCTGATTACAGACAAGACAGAGTCTGATAATTATTCAGGAGGAGCAGTGAGTCATCCCCACAGGACAGCACAAAGGACCAGGACAATCACCTGGGTTTCATATGTGTTAAGTAACAGATGGATTTTGCAACTGTTGTAGAGAAAGTATCAACAGCTCTGTTACAAGATTCTCAGTGAAAGACAGTTTGTTATGCAAAATCTCATTAAGATTCTTGGCAGTCTGAAATGTGGTCACCATTATATGAGCACGTGTAATGGAGAGAGATCCTTGAGGGAGGAGGATGTAGTTAGTAAATAGAGTAGCTCAGCTGAGCTGATTTTGAATTTGAGCTGCCAGCTGCTATCCATCTTGAAATATTGAGAATAACTGATGTGTGAGACAACATGCACATCAGTGGGTGGAAAGGAAAGAAAAGTTATGTATCATCAACATAGCAGTCTTAGGGGTATCTTATCTATGTGAAGATATTACTGAGTCAAGGGATTTTGTGTACAGGGAAAACAGGGGAGGACCTAGAATGGATCCCTAAGGAACTCCAGTAGCATCACTGTGGGAGATAGCGCCATGCCAGTTCATCTGACATGAGCAGTTATTAAGGTGTACAAGGTATTTTGCGGTCATTGCCTGACATATTTGTATCCACCAAAATTGTGTGGAGATCAGTTGTGTGGAGAAGACTGTGGCCAGGCAGTTTTCATCTCAGTATCAACATGCATAGACATTTTATACAGTACTGGATCTTTCTTTTTTGTTTCCTTCAAGAAAATAAGAAAAAAATGATCAGCTGAACATTTTCATGATATTATAAAAAAGACAGGAATGATTCATCATTACACATAAATGTGGAGAGGTAGTCACAATTTAACTGAAGTTATTACATTTTACAAGTTATTATATTAAAGAACACTGTAACTTGAAAATAAGATAATGCTGACATGAAGTAATAAAAGATTACATTATTGGGAAAATGTCTGTACATTATCATTTGGAAATGTTTATTGTGTCATCTGTTGATTTATTACGTTATCTGGGTTTTGTTATTTAATTGTAAAAAGTTATTATAAATTATGATGACATTATTATTACATTATTGAACTCCTCAGCTCATTGAAAAAGGACTATTCTTTGAAGTAGAAGAGAGCAGCAGCCAGTACACTACCCATAAACAGGTTATTGTGCTTGTTTATTTCTAAATATATTTGGGAAATAAATCAGATATACAATGTATAGCTAAGAAAATGCACATTATAAGGTGCACAGTGAATTGCAGTATTACTCACAGATTTAATATCACAGATTACTTACAGATTTATGTAATTCCATGATCTTGTGGCTGTCATTGTCATTGGCATGGAGTAATTTTGTTATAGATACAGTAATGGGCCATGTCCATGTTAGTGTGATGTTGGATGTTGCTCATTAAGAGTTGCTAGGGACTGTGTGTATGCAGAGATAACTTGAATAATCCAAGTTTGTTGTATAGGCTTTTACTGCTTTGTGCACTGCTCTATATATTGTAATATTTCTCGTATGGCTCCCTTGAATGTCTTTTAATATATTATAGTCTAAGGGGGCTGAGTGCACAAACAGGACCATAAAGACATGGGAAAAAGGCAACACAGAGGCAGGTTTGCAAAGGCAAAACAGCAAAGCCTTATGTTTGCTAGAGCTTGTTATATTTAAAAACAGAAATTCCTTAATATTAATCAACATCAAAATAAATGTTTTCCTCAAAAAAAGAGTTATGACCTCATACATCCCAAAGGAGGCCCAGCTGCATGGTCTTCCTGTTCCCCAGTCCCTTCAGGCTGTGGCAGTCTCCTTATCCAGTGTAGACTGCTGTTGATTAGTTTCAGCTGCCTGCTGTCCTGATTGGTCCATTGGGTACAGCTGGTGTTTTTCCATTGGCCACCACGTTTGGGAGGGTGCCACTTGAGTTCACCCTGGCACCCTCAGTGGCTCAGTGGCACCAAGAAATGAACATTTTATGAGAAATTTAAAGTATTCTGCCTTCATGTATTTATGACATGACACAGTTTTGTCAAACTCCAGAAAAATGAGGTGGTGGGGAATTATGGGCAGATGGCCTTCTTTGGATCTGTAACATTAGAAATTTTGAATGTATTTAGCCAAGCAAATTATGAAGTGTATCTCAAAATTATATCTTCAGGCAGTATGGGCGTATTCGCTTCTCTGTTTTATCAGAGGGTCAGAGAATGTGAGAATGAATGAATGAAAGGACAGATGGGTAGACAGATGGACTAATGTAAACTAATGTACAAATTAGTAAATAAATAAATACATACATTTTCTGGTCTTACAAGAAATTTGTGTTCACATGTGTAATATTTTTCTCGTTTCTGAGATGTAATTGAGTCTTTATTTCAGCAGTGTGGAGTCCACAGTCTCTAAAATCCCATCCCATTCATCCTTCATTATTATATTCATTCTTGGCTCAGCTGGAAAGCCTGAACAGCTCTGGTTATGTGTTCTCAAGGCTTTGATCTTTTCTCCTTTTTAGACTGCTGCTTCGTGCTTGGCTTCGTGCGATGACGTGAAGTCCATTTCAACTCTGTGGCAGTGTTTTTGAACACCTACTTACTGCTACTGTGTGTTACAGAACAGATTTTCCTAAATGGGTTGCGGAAAAAAAAAAGTAGGCGAGGCAATTGTGCCTTATTGATTGAACGTTTTGAATAATCTGACAAAGCATGAAGATTTATGTTAATGACAAAAGAGTATTTCAGAGTTCAGAAATGTGATTTGACAAAAGAGAGATTCAATGGCCTCTCAAACCAATCCCTCAGAAGTGAGAGATTTAATTACAGAGCGCCCACGTTCAGAGTCATTAGTGCGCCTGTTGGAGAGGGAACAAGGGTGCCCAATATGAGGTCACAAAGCTTTGAGGATGGATGTGTGGGCAGGAGCAGGTCTTGCCATCTTATCTTTATGCCAAAATCTTTTCCTATGGATGTCTTTTGATGTGACCTTCTGTAGGGAAAATCACATGGTTGCCCAGGTAATGAGTCATAAATCAAACAAGTAACTCGTAAGTGACATTTGTTATTTTTGCAGAGATTAATTTGTCTATCTGTTTTGGATGAGGTCCAGATATTACAGCATTGTGATGTTTGGAGCTTTAATGTATTCAGTGTGTGGTGGCAGAAAATTAACTGAGATGGAGAGAACTCCATGGAGAAATAGTACGTTTATAATAATAAGTCACTCTCAAATGTAGGGATCAAGGCACCACGGTCGTGGCATTTTTGATGAATATACATTCTACTGGTTGTCGCAGTCAATATTTGTGATCTGTTTCATTTTTGTCAGAAGGTATGAATGTTATGTTCTTGGATACAGATATTGAAATATTCATTGCTACCATTATACACTTTGGCCTTAAAGCAAATACTGGATAAAGTGGGAGTTTATTTTGTGATTTACACAGCTTTTCAAATGTGACAATGGCTGAAATGACTCGCATAAATATTTTTTAAAGATGGTTTCAATTCAGTGTTCAAAGGAAAAGGTTTTCCTGAGTCAAGACAGTAGACACTATATTATTGTACATCTATGAAAAATGAACTATTACATACTATACACAGAGCCATGGCCTGAAAACAGTCAACATTTGCTCTTAATTTGAATAAAAATTAAATGCAGAGATTGCTTTCATACACCTTTCATAAATCACTGTTTGTGAAGAAAAAGGCCCGTGTTTGAATGAAGGTCCATGTGCAAGGTAACCAGCATGAATTCACTGTCTTTCTTCTTCTGGAACAAAATCAAAGGAAAAAAATCACTCTGTGCTGTAAATGTATTTAGAACACATTCAGTACATGCCCTGGTGTACATGGGGACATTTAGAAGATAAGACTGCTGCTTCAAATTGTTGCCTGTGGTGGAGTGACACCCTTTCGATTGCAGGGAGATTATCATAGCTTTACAGGAAAGAGTTGAATATTCTGTTGTTGTTGACAGGCTGTTTTGCAACTGACTAGGCAATAATGGATCTACTGTAAAAATTGTGTATTTTCTAGCAGTGCAGCATTAATTTGTCTAGCGTGTGGCGAGTTGCGCATGTGAGTCTGGTTCAAGATGGCCGGGGGCCGCTCTGAGAAGCCCTGGTCAGTAGCTGGCTTGAGGCTCCTCTGTGAGACCCTTGTCAGTAGCTGTTGACTCTGTGCCTCTGTGGATTGTTTGTATTCATTACAGCTGGCCTGACCTTCCGTGTCCTCCTCAGCAAACAGAACAGGGCCTGCAGTCTCGTAGTGGATCCTGGGCCTGCAGTCTCACTGTGGATCCAGGGCCTTGCTTTCTCTTTTCTTTTTTTCATGCATGAATCAAAGACGCCTCTTGCATACGCCTGCTGTTCTAGCAGTGGAGACAGGTTGAGGGGGGTTTTGTTTACTGTAGAACAAAGACAGATAAAATGGGCAGTCTCTGAACAGAATGTCCTGAAGCAGGCATCTGAAAGAGAAGCAGAAGTTGAACAGCCTTTTTGTTTTTGGATAGACATGGGATCTACAATTCTGGTGTATGCAAAGGGTATTCAAACTTGTCAGACATCTACAACAAATATCTATGTTGTTCTTAAAGCACTACTGGCAAACATCCATATCCTGTCCATAATATTTCATTCTATCATCATACTTCTATATCCATAATATTCATAACATTTCTTTCACTTTGTTCAGAGTTCCAATGCAGGCATGACAAGGAGTAGATATTGTACCCCGGTTTCCTATCTGAAATTAACCAGAGACAGCTTCCAATGTGACTTCCTACCTTTGCCCCCATTAAACAGCCTTGTAATAGAGTATGTGTAGTGGTCAGTGTCGGGCAAAGGGCATGGAGGTCTCTTTTCTTTCTTTTGGGATTGTACAGTTGTACATGGAGCAATGCAACAACGTTTCCAGCAGGGAAAATCTGTATGAGTTGCATATTTAATGTGCGTGATCACTGTACAGGACCTTGCATATAAGTGAAAGGTAAAAGTGCATGAAGAGCAAATAATTAATGTTCTAATCCTTTCAATCCTTCACTTCAATTACCACTGATTTGTTGCAAGCAGATTGGTTGCTTTGAATTTCTCTCAATGCACTTTAGCCTCTCTGTTAAGGAGCTTTGTTCCATTAAAAGGCTTTGTATGCAGAATTTTGTTTTGGTATTATTCCAAATAAATGGCCAGATACATTCAGGAGTAGACAAAATTATGGGGAAAATGTGATCCTAATTAAAATGGACTCTACGCATGTGTTTCGTATTGTATCAGTACTAATTTCCAACATGTTTCTGCTGTAAAAGATGTTTAAATCAACACTTTCAGATTTGAGTTTCTTGAGCAGCTTGAGAGATGGAACTGATTTTGAAAGAGGTCAGATAATCGGTGCCTGCATCAAAGGTGCATCAGTCACAGAACGGAAAAGTATTGAAAGTGTCAGTGGGTGCACCACTGGGTTTCCGTGGGTGTCCAGTATCCCACCACAAGCACTTATATAAAACATATATAACAGATTTCTAGGAAGACATTAAGCTTTGGCCAAACATCTTACCAGTCAATAAATATTCCTACATTGTTTGATGTTTCCATTATTTTGTATATGTATATATGTATTCCTCAATTTGAAATGATTTATTATATTTCTGTTATTATTTCAAAGTACAATGAGGAGGATTTTTCCACACATCATTGTCGTACAGATTTTATTACAGAAAATAATCCAACCTGCGTCTGGAAGCAATCAACAAAAGAGCATTTTCAGATGTGTTTGGATAATGAGCTCCTGGAGCCACTGGAAAAAAAATAAAATGCAGTTCTTGCTTTTCATAATGAAGATTTGAAAAATGAAGAGTATCCGGTACAGTTACCGTTTCTTAGACTAGTTTTATTTCTCACTGTGGCTGACTGGAGCTGCAATTGTATGAAAATGATTTAATGTAAAACGTTAATCTGTGATTGCCACAGCCCCTAAAGTATAGTAATTAACATATTGAACCTTTCATGCTATAATTGCCAAAAGTCAGAAAAAGATTAATTAATTCTTTCTGATAGCATGCTGATATAAGGATTCATGGGTACTGCACACACACACATAGCTGAAAGCTGTCATATTTAATGGATCTAGGGCCAAACTAAATTGGAAGCACACTATTCAGTCAGAGATTATATCCCTGTTAGCGTTTTTGTCTTGGCAGAGATACCTAGGTCTTATATCTGTAAAATTACATTGTTTTAGCACATCTGGGAGAAGCAGATGGAACGTTTTCACAGAAGTGTGTTTGATGTGCTTTGACTCAGGTCTCTTATTCAGCCTGCTGTAACCACAGTGGACTGCGTCCACACCACCAGCCTTATTGACCTGAAAACAAGGCTCAGGCACACTCAACAGAACAGCTAGCCTTCCACACAGCAGACTGAAAGGCAACTGTGATGAATGACTAGACTTAACATTTAGAAGACATTCCACCTTTAAATCACACAATAATTGACCTGGTGGGTGGAAGAGGCCAAGCCGTTTCCTAGGCTGTCTCAGCAAACAGGACACCATGGCTGGATAAGAACACTATTTATGAAATTAGTGGTCCTTTTTTTGGGATTTTTGTCAGTGTTTGTGGAAATTCGCAGTCATTTGTGTATAGTAGACCATTTTAGATGCCATTTTTATTCACAGAAATTGTTTTGGTGTTTCTTGAATTTGCCAAACCTGCTTGTGTGTGAAAAAAGGCCATATTTGGTCAAACACACTTTTCTTCATGTGTCAAGGCCAAAGATCATTCTATTTCATGATTAACAGAACACACTGCATGAATAAAAATAACTATAGTTATATAGCAACTACATTTCATCTTTTATCACTGAGATTTTCTGAAACAGCAGAAAACACATCTCTTACTATTGCAGGTCAGGTTTTCATTGTTCATTGTTGTATTCTTCATTATGCCCTGTATTTTAAATGAAAACTTTAAATGTCACAGGCAAGATTGGAAGTGCTTGGTACTGAAGCTGTTAAACAACAGAGAATGGCTTGGCTTTTTTGACCTGGAGCTGAGGCTGTTTGCACACAACAGGCCAAAGGCAGCTATGATTCACAGCTTTATGCTCTATCCTAATGTAATCCGGCATGTCAGGGCTTTCCAGTGTTGCAAGTTGTTCTGTGCCTGCATGTTAAATGATTTTTTTTTACCTTTAGTAATGAGTACTGGAAGCAGTAACAGAAGCGTAAATGATCGCTGCATGATAGCCCTGGCAGCGTGACTGTCTGTGTGTTGTGTGCAGTGACACAGAGAGGTCCAGACTAAAGGGCCAGTGTGTCAGGGCACTGGAGATTGATGGCTTGGAAGAGTCCCAGGAAAGATGATCTGTGGATAAACCCCTTCAGCCTGTACAAACAGTAACTTACAGTAGGCTGCTGCTCTCGGGGCAGACCTCAGGCCACCCTAAAGTGGAACTGCAGTATGCATAAGTACCACTGAAGCAGGTGATCCTCACAAGGGCCATAGATATATATATATATATATATATATATATATATATATATATATATATATATATATATACAGTTACACAGATATATAGCTGGACCCCGAGGTACGATGGTCCAGCTCATGATTTTTTGATTTTATGATGGTGTGAGAGTAGTATCAGTACAGTATTCAATTTACATGAGATGTTCAACACTTTATTATAAAATAGGTTTTGGGTTAATAATTTTGCCCAACTGTAGCCTAATGTAAGTGTTCTAAGCACGTTTAACGTAGGCTAGGTGAGGCTATTTAATGCATTTTCGACTTGCAATGTTTTCCACTTACAGTGGGTTTATCGAAACATAACCCCATCTTAAGTCGGGGACCGTGTGTATTGCAAACATTGGTGAGAGTTGAACAACCTCCATTCCTATGCATTCCAGACGTTTACTGTTTGTGTGTACCAGTAGCACTATTTAATTGTTTATGTTATTGTTTATGTTATTCACCAACTGTACATTCGAATGCACATTTTAATGAATGAATTGATTCATCCATTCATTAATGGAGTAATTTCATTTATTCATTTAACCTCTACATTTTGACAGGTTTCCTCCCTTTATATGTTATAAGGTCATGGATACAAGAATTACTGCGTTACTCCCTCACTGTCACCACAGTCTCTAAAGATTACTCCGTCTGGAAGGACAGAGCGGA
Source organism: Albula goreensis (assembly GCA_022829145.1). Classification (NCBI taxonomy): domain Eukaryota; kingdom Metazoa; phylum Chordata; class Actinopteri; order Albuliformes; family Albulidae; genus Albula; species Albula goreensis. Next base: position 55,611,710 of record CM040741.1, on the reverse strand, counting down.
ACAAGCTGTTCAGTAATATCTCTGAGGTGTGTCAGGCACATCATGTTCACAATTTTTCAGCCTGAGGTTGGTGCTGAGACCGCATACTACCCAGGGTAGCGGTGAAATCATTAGACATAGATTAAACAATCCCATCACACGTTACTGATGGATGGCAATAATCAGTCACACATGTATGCATTGATCAAAGTCAATTACTATAATTGTTAATCATTCATTTCCCCTGAATTATTCAGCAATGCAGTCTTTAAACTCGTGGCAAGTAATTATTTAAAATGATAACAATTTGAATTATGAAGAATTCGCTACACGAAATCAAATGCACCAGCATGAGCTTAGCTTGCTACTTTAGTCGTGCTTGGTATGCTAGCTCATTGCAATTAGGACGCTTTTTCCACATAGCTGTACTGAACTTGTAGCCACTGAGTGCATATTCAGTCATCCATAACAAGTTTACACCCCTGACTGCTGAAAAGTTTGGCATGCATTTTCCAAGCAGTGAACCGCAGTTTCTTTGTTGTAACATATGTTGTAATGATTATTGCTGGACCGTATTCTTTGCAGCTGCAAAGAAGCATATGCACATCTATAATATGGTGCAGGTGCTTGGCAAAAGAAGCCAAATGCAAAAGAGAATGCCATTATACCACTATTATACTCCCAAGTGATTTATTAAACTCGTGAACAGTGGAAATACTTCCACCATTCAGTCTTTGTCAAGTGGAAGAAAGAACGGTGATGATCATTTACCTACTATCTGTTGTACAGGTGTGCTATGGACTTTTTTTTCATAATCTTCTCCAGACTTGTGCAGGCCATGTGCTTCTATTCAAACCTTCAGTTCATTGTCTTCATGTATGTTCTTGTAGAAAATCCCACAGTACTGGAGACTGTCTTCACGGCATCTGTCATTTTAGTTTTTCCTGCTTACCTGTGCACCTCTCTCAATGAATACTTTTATTAAATATAGCAGTATTTGTAGAGATGTCCACTGGTGCAAACAACGGTTTTAAATTAGATAGTCAATATGAATAAAACACAAGGAGAACTTACTAGGAGAAATATGTCACCAGCATACATAGCAATTGCATGAATAGAAAGTAGAGCACTTGAGATCATTGCTAGGAGTGTGAAAAATTGATGTACTTTTCCATTTTGTTTGCACACTGACCAGAGTCAATTCAAAACCACCTCATTGCTGCTGGACCACACATGCTGAATGATCTAAGTAGCATTTATTATAAAAATGCATACAGTAGCTAGCTTAGCCATTTAATGTGGACACTAACAATTATTCATGATCCCACTCATTCTGTCTTCATCACCATTCGCTGCTTGACTTGCTTGCTCTCATTGTCTGATTTCCTCATTGCTGTATTCTGACCAAAACACATATGGTTTAATGTCTCCAGCTAATAAAAAGATATAAAATTCTGGTCTTCAACAAGCACTATCCTTTCTGACGACAGCCGAATAGGAAATCTTAAGCAGGATATCTACAGTGCAGCAGACAAAGGCCTTCTTCAAAAACATGAAGGCTGAGGAACCAGGTGAGCTGAGAGCTAAAGGTATCCTCCCTCTCTGATTTCTCTGTGCTGACTCCCAAACACTTTGGAGAGAGTCTTTTTTATATATTTTAAAACAGCTCATTTTGGAAATGCAGAAAGGATTAAAAAGTAGTCATCACAGCCTAGCACCTGCCATAAAGACAATGAATTAAAAGTCAAAAATCAATAAAGATTCAATACATAATTAAGACCATGACTGAGAGAAAAAATCAGGACCATTAAATTACAGTTTGTAAATATGAAAGCTTGTGTTTACTTGGCAATAGAACCATGACTTTTTTTTTCCCTATCAGGAAACATAGCTTTAGTTGTTTAACATTTGTATGAAACTGGTTGACAATAGCATCCATCCAGTCTTTTTTCCTTCTGCTCACAAATTCTTTTGATCCTCTACTCTCAAGCAATGCCAAAGGAACATTGTGTGTGTGCGTGTGTGTGTGTGTGTGTGCGCCTCTGCATGTTTCTATGTGCATGTGTGTGCTTGTTTATGAATCAGTGTGCTTTTGCATTTGTGAGTGTAAGTGCATGCAGCGAGGGCAACGGAAAACAGAGAAAACAGGATTTGATTTTACCTAACAGCTATGAGAATTGAAAATTGAGGCCTTGTCACTGTTATTTCATTGAACAGCATGGTGCTGCTTGAGTTAGCATTGCGTTGTTAGCATTAGCATGTTATTCGGTTGCACTGCGTCATGTCAGGATCATGCTGCGATGGAACAGAGGCATTCATCAGCCACTGCCAGAGATGCTGGATTGCTTTCGGTAGTTGTCCTTCTCTATCCTAAACCAATTCCTCATAAGCAGACAGATGCTTCTGCACTTCAACTAACCCTTCCCCCAACCCCCCACTCCACATGCCTGTGTGTTTCAAGAACCTTTTATATTTTCTCCCTCAGTTTTTCCACATTAACAAAAGGGCAACAGTGGCAATTTAGTGTAAACAGCCATGAAATACAAAAGGAAAATGAAAATAATCCAACAGTTATTTATAGTAGCAGTATCATTGTATTTCAGAAAATAGTCATTTTAACAAATTTTCATGGGCCCACAAGGAGCCCTTTCCTACCACAGTATGTATTTTTGTTGCTTCAGCAACATTTGTAGGAACTGCTGGACCATATTTAAAATGTCTAATGAGAGATTTAAAGCAGTGCATATGTTTAAATGTGAACAACTTACATGCTGAAATGTGACTGTAATGTGTTTGATATGACTGTTCTACTATTTTATAAGGATGCCAAATTGCAAGAGTGGCATTTGTTCTTTAAAGTCACAAAGAATTTAAATATTCAAACACTGTGTGCATGCTTGTGTGTGGTCTGTAATGGCATCATGAAGTCAGTTTCATACCTGAAGATGTGTCTGCAATACAATACAGCTTTAATGAAAATCTAAATTAATTAGTGTCTGATTTTATTTTTCTTTGGGGCCTAAACTAAAGGAACTATGGGTAATTGCATTGCTTCCACACTTTGAGTTTACAACAGAGTTTCAGATTAATTATTTAAAGGTTGAACATACTGCATAATTTATGATTAAACATTCATATGAAGCGGTGTTCAGTGCTGGTTCACTTTTCACTATATTTTATGGACTTTGCCCCTCGTCTTATTTCTGCAATGTAAATATTCCTGAAAACAAGAGAAATGAAAATTAGTAGCCTGCTGCTACACTTCTGATATTTAAACATTTAGTGATAGCAATTACATTCTTTAAGAAGGTCTAATTGTGAGTATTTGTCCTAAACTTTAGTAATGAGTTCATTTTAAATATTGAAACAAAATGTTTCATACCTGAAAAAAGCATCATAGTACCAGACACTCTTTTTATTTGAACAGACAAACATTGTATTTCTATGCACGAGATGCGTAATCAAAACCCTTAAGTAATAAATAGTTTGAAATATATTTTGTTCGTCTACTTTTTAATAGTGGTGCTGCATTGTGTTGCATTTTGTCCTCTTAAATATCTTATTAGTTAGATGACCATGGATATTTTACATTATTTAAAGTGTGAAATCAAGAAGTGAAATTTTTGATGGTTCAGTGCCAAACAGTGTAATTTCACTGATTGTGCTTTGAGCTTGCTCTCATCCAATACATGTCAACACTAACATCATTTCCACCTAGTGTAAATGCAACAGTATTGATTGTTACTGATATAAAACACATACTGCTGAGGCAAGGCACAAGCTACTGTCATTGAGAGCTAGCTTTCATGAATAACAAAGTGGTATAATTTGCACCTGATACATGTAGTTTGTGTACTGTCTGGTCTTGTTGATTTTGAACTCTGCTGTCTTCAGAATGGCAACACAGATTTTCATTATCCATGTTCTCTTCTGATCAGGACTTGGGTAAGCAGCCCCCGCCATCTTCGACGCTATGCGTGGCTGCTCCAAACATTGATAAAAGGCAACATGCTGTCACCAGTGACGGTGAGAAATAAGTGCCTCTGGTCTTGGAGTGGTGCACAATCAGGAAGAAGAGAAACCGCCATTACAATCACTGACCACTTACGACCTTGACTTCAAAACCTGCCAGGAGAGGATGGTAGCGCTCTCATTAGTCTTTAAGTAAGTGTAATAACAGCGGATTAGTTATGATGTGGCTCCTACCTCCTTATCACAGTTCACACTCTAAGCAGTGACTTATTCATGATGCTCACAACATCAGCGACATGCAACTACTCGTGCTAGGGCCTCACACTGTCAACAGCTGTGAGCCAGCAAAGAACGAGGGGCTCCTATTTTCCCAATTAGGACGAGAGCCTGCTATTTTTCAGCATTAAATGGATTGTAAAATGCTTTGGAGGAGGGCTCTTACTTCCAATTATAATACCCTTAGGGCTGACTCTACTTCCTGCATTCAGTGACTGACTGGGCTACTTAAGGATGTGGATCTGAATACATGCATTTGACAAAGCTAATAGATAGTTTGCAATAATAGATGACCCATCATGGCACTTATTTTGCCAAATAATCCGCGTCCATCCAAGTGAGCATTACATTCCAAGCCAATGTCACACCACTGCATGTTCGTCAGACGTTATCTAAACAGGCTGGAAACACTACGAATTCTGTGGTTTCAAACACAGTAGTGCTGGCGTGCTTTCTGTGGTGAGCAATGTACCATTAGTCAGACAATGGAATGAAATGCAGTTAGTAGGGAACATGTCAGTCTGGGTGGATTTCCATTATGTTTTTCATTATGCCATTGGTCTTCATTACATTCTGGTACAGTCTGTAAGGTTTCCTGGCTTCAACAGTGGAGTTCAGCCAATTAAGATTATAAATAATTGAATTTGGTCAAATTAATTGAATGATGGTTGGCTGCATCAGGTAGATGACTCTGAATAAGGTATATTTATTAATCTGTGTACAACCAAACCCCAGGGAAATGTTGAGTACATCAGGCACACACTTAGCACATGAGTCTAATAAGTTTATGAACATGTGTGGTTATGAATATCTACAAGGCCAAACACTTCTCCCTGGATTTTATGTTCTGCTGGACCCAGAGAAATCATAGAGACCTTTGAAGCACCCAAGCAGCAAGTGATTGCTCTCCAGATGAGAAGCAGGGAGAGAGAACACTTGCAATGTTGCTTCAGTTTTGTGGCATGGCTGCACCATAAGTTCACTGCACAGCAGCCAGTGACATATCTGTTAACATCATTATGATAGAGGACCCTTCTGAACTGTCTACTGTACCGCCGACCTAAGTGTGGTGGTAGGTGGAGGTCAGGCGGTTGCTTGTCCAGAACAGGATTGGTTTGACTCTGCATTGCATTACATCATGGTTAAAAGGTCAAAAGGGAGCTCATGGAAATCAAATGTTACTAATGGTATGCCTTTGGATACTTACAACAAATTGTCTCCATTGATTTAATAGATTTCAGGCCATGACAGAGAAGATAAGTGACATTCCCTCGCAAGGCCAGAGGAAAGTGCTTGTTTAATTTAATCTGTCACTCTCCCGCCCAATGCTTCCACGCACACAGTTTTCAGAAAGAGACTTTGCCCCAGCACTTCATGTAGTGGAGTGGGGCCCTGTTGTTGAAAAAGATGAGATATGACTGACAGGTCTTTGACGTGAAAGGACTTAACTCCCCCTGAAAGTCTCCTAGGAGAGATTTCTTATAAATTGCCATCAATGTGTCATCCTTACTAGCTCATCCACTTGTGAGAGTATTGACAGTAACACTATGTATGAGCCAGTTATGATTTTCATTTCTGTTTTTGTATTGGAGCAGAATACAAGTCAAGCCTCACCACAAAGAATTAGTGATTTAATACAGGAAAGCTCACTGTCTTCCAGGACCAGAGGTGAGAGTTGACTTGTGTCCACCAGAGCACACGTGAGCAGAACTGTGTATCCAGGGCTCATGTCATAGAAAATGCAACGTGCTAAGCTAATATTTGCAATTTGCAATCATTCTGCCTCTCTGTTTTTGGTGAATGTTGTGAGAGAAATAGGCATCCGTAATCATTTTCATTCCCTTGCCTACCTTCATTTTAATGTCAATGCGTGGGATTGTAAAGTGCTCACATGAATATGCAAAGCAGTTCATGGAGAATGGGTTTCAATAGGTTGAAATCAGCAGTTTTATGGTATAAACAAAGTGACTTTCAAGAGCCACAGCTATCAATATACATAGCTTACACATTTCCAAAATTCTGTTTTGACAATTACATTATATGTGCATAAAGATGGTTGAATGTTGTTGTTGTTGTGAAATGATCCTCTGACTAGCACATCTGTGCTGTGTACCTGCCTAGTGTGCCTGTGCTGTGTATCTGCTTAGTGTGTCAATGTCAAATGTATTCAACAATCAATGAATACATCAGCATAATCTAAACTTGTTGGTTCATACATTTAGTGTAACATGCTGTATATTTAGATATTTATTAAAATGTAAGCATTTCATGAATCTTTCTATTTTGCCATGCGTGCTAGGGTTGGTGATATAACTCATGGCTTAATGTTTGGCTGAAATGTAGTCAAATGATGTTCTCCTGAAACAAAGACATTAGGCCTCAGAAATACATATTCATTGCCTTCAGAATTATACATTCTATTGTGTAAAAGTTATAGTGCTTTTGAATCTTTAAATGAAGAGCAGTGATACCACACATTAGAAGTGGCGATGGAAGCAGACCGTTTCTGCTTTTCTGTAAGGCACTTATCACGCAAAACACCCACACAGCTTATTACCAAAGCACACTGGGCCCCATTGTGCTTTAGCCCTATGTTCATCCCAGCTCCATCCAGGCAATATTTGTCTTTTGTTTAAGTAAGTCATGTGAATATGGCAATTTTGGAGCATTTACACTTTTTTTAAACATAAAAGACTTTGTCAAAATATCTAGGTCAAAATCATTCAACATTTAGCTTTACATTTGATTAATAATTAAATTCAAGTGTTTGTAATAAGGACGTTCTAACACTTGCTTGTAATTGTTAGTCAAGGTAAGGACAAATGTTGATTGAATCCAGAAGGTAGTTTTAACATGTGATTAAAATGGATGATAAAAAGGGCAGTAATCACACTTTGGGTAGATGTTATATGAAAAGCTACATAAGTGGTTCAGGATAAGAGTCTGTATGTGTAGAGTAGGATTATACTTTTGATTTGGTGTGAACTGTCACTTTGTTAAGCTGCATGAGGATTGTAGGATCTGTACCTTGTATTTAGTATCAATGCTTAATTGTACAGTAAATTGTAAACAGGTGGATTCAAATTAGCCTGCAGCTGCTGTCATGAAATATGGTGACATTTAGATTTACTGTCTCCTTTTTTTAAATTCTAAAATAAGTGGATTTGTAAATACATCATCAAAACTGCCCATGTTAATTCTGCTGTCTAGGTTTAATTACCACTTGCTATTTTGCTGTACAGAACACACTTGAGCATTTAATTGGTTTATTCCATGTTCTTAAATTAATGTCATCATAATCCAATAATTCATTACAGAATAGTTCCATAATATTCATTTAGGGAACACTGTTTTGGCCATAGACTCAACACAGCAATGAAGGGATAAGTATGGAGGAATGAGTATGAAGGAAGGAGAGTGAAGGAAATGTCTTTATGTTCAAAGGAGTTCGCTCTCAGAATAGGTATGACATTGCAGCTAAAAATATTTCTCTGAGCTTTTACTGTAACCTTAACAAGATGATCGGCCTTCAGGGACTCCATATTGGATGAAGGTACTGTCAGTCACTGATACAATGCAACGCCTTGTCTTCCATTGCAAAACTCCAGAATACCAGAAGCCACCATTATTTGTGACAGTAATGATATTATATTATTAGCAGGTGATAACAGAACAAGTATAGTAACAGAAATGAGGCATTTTCATTTTTTAGTTTTCATAGTTATTGTATGTACTCGCTAACAGCATTTGTCTTTTTTCACAAATTTAATAACAAATGTAAATTAAGTACAGATTTCATTAAATATTTTAAATATTACAAAGTTAAGTTAAGATCATCATCAGTGACAGATTGGAGGCTGATTAAATTTATAGTGTTGTTGGACTTTCTAGACAAAGCAGCATTGCTTTTTATATTGAACACCCCAACAAGTCTCTGTCTTCTGATGTCTGTGCAGAGGTCTGATTTCATTTTGTAGTTTTCTTTAGGGCTTCAGGAATTAATGTTGCAAAGTAAGGCTATGAAATATGCATAACATAAAACCTGTAAAATGTGTTATTATATTCCCATGTTTAACTATTCCAACTGGTTTTTTGATCTAATTTATTTGAGTCCTTTATGAGCGCGATTGAAAGGTCACTCATGAGCACTGCTCATTATTTTCAAAGGGCACGGTCATTTGTTTTCTTAATGACAAAGTTAATGGGAAAATTAAGGTAGCTCTCCAAACCAGATTTTGTATTATGTATTACATGGGATTATTGTAGCAGCCAATATAATGAGAAGAGCTCCTTCACAACTGCTCTGTGGAGCAACAAAAGCATTTATGACAACATTTATGTTATGGAAACCATGTTAATTTGCCTTTAATGAGGCTCTCTGGGTTGGTTTAAGTGTCCCAAAAGATCAAACTTCTCAGCCATACAGAAAAAAATATTTTCCACATTTACTAGGTACATAGAGGAAGACATCAGTTTTTGATAAAATATCATATCCATCTTTTTGTACACGATGACAGGCTGAAGGAAGTATTTGTCAGAGCAAGAATCTTCAAGGATGTTTTTAGTTTGTTTATGTATTTTTTATCATGTGTTTTATTTTAAAAGTGGATTAACACCCAGGAGACATAGCATCCTGATTGGTTGATGTGTTTGCTGAACTACTGCTGCCATTTGCTGCACTATTTCCTTGCCAATAAAAAGATGTCAGGATGCTTTCAGTTTGTTTTTGAGGTTTTGCCCAGCTTTGCAGTTTTAATTGCAGGCATTTAAAAATGCTTTTACTGGAAACATCTTAAGCTTTGATAATTCTACCTCTTGGTGCCTTAAATCTGTGCAGGCCTATTGAGAATGGAATTGTAAGTAGGTAGAAAGTGCAAAGCTGGCAGCAAGCTCAACTGCAAATGTAGCTACCCTAGGGCCTAGGCAATAGCAGGGCTTATTGTCTCCCGTATTTGGTAGAATGCACCAGGCAACAGTGGCACCACTTTGTTTTGAACATGCTCACCACGCATCACGGTCAGAGAGAACCATGGTGCATTAATAAAGATGCCGTATAGAGCAGTCAGTACCCAGCGTTAGGACATGTTACTTCAAGTTCTTTGCTGTCTGTCAGCCATGCAGGCTAATTCACCCATGGACACACCTGCTGGAGGAGGCACTTTGCTGCAGAGCAGGTTACAGTTGTACCACATTACTTTATTTGCCTAATCTCTTTCTCACTATTTCTTAATCTGATTACAGATGTGCACTTGCTGTTTTTTTTTCCCCTATAAAAAAAATGTCGGACCAACTCCTGCAGAGGTGTGTGGAAGTTTATAATTGTAAATGCAGGCTTCTGTTTACCGCTGTTTGGATATCTGCTGTCTGGGAACGGTGCCAGGCCACTTTCACCGGAGCACGGGGCTGGAACAGTGTCCTCGTCTGTTACGGAGACGGTCCGTAAACCGCGGGTCGCAGGCATGGAAAGCATTTCTCTGCCTTGGTTCTCCGGGATCAGAGCTCTGATTGTGTGGGAAACAGGCCGGGTAAAATGGTGTGTCTGGCCCTCCAAACGGAAAGGTGCCTGGCTTTGGTCCCTGCTCTGTTCATATACATGTATTTTATTATTTGTAATATGTAATTATAAATGAATGCCACACATGGAAGAAGGATGTGACGCTTGTGATTGAAAGCCAAAGGGTCATGTTACCAGGCATCAGTATGGCATATGTAATGGAGATGCCTTGCAGTCACTATTCTCATACAAGAGTTTGTTATTTTTTAAATAGCAGGTGTCAACCATCACAATTTATCAATACCCCACCTGAGGATCGAATATAGCCCAGGATTAGATCCAAATTTGTCTCAGCTTGAATTGTCATGCCTGCTGAACTCTTTGAGCTTGTATCATAGTTAAGAAAAAGTTTTATTTCATCTTGGTCATATTCAGAGCGAAAGACAAGGGACAAAATGGATAGTGTGAAATATCTTGTCTGTGGTGCAATGAAGCTGTCATAGCAGATGGGGGTGATGGAGAGTGAGACAGAGGGGGTGACTGGTGGGGGGGGGGGGTTGCAGTAATTTGTCTTAAGCCTCCTAGCTGATGGCTTCTTTCCAAAGACACACTTCCAGTACAGCACTAACTCAAGCACAGCAAGCAAGAATGTGATATTTTTCTATTTCAAACGAACAAACATCCCAATGAAGAAAAGGGTGAAGATTAAACATGCCGTAGCTGCCCATTAGAGGAGGCGCGGCTTGAAATGCCTCACCTTGGAAAACAATGGGGCTCGCTGCTCGCTCTGCCAATGCCAGCGCAAAGTCACATGGCTGTGTGATTTTGAGGGAACTGGGAACCCCCCAAGGAGAGGAGGACTGCTTCACCATACGTCTGACTGATGGAGAGGGAAACTAACAAATTCAGCTTATTGTCTTGATTGTCTGTTACACACACAGCCGTTTTAAATTGCATTGATTTTTTAATGTTAAGGAATTTCCTTTGGCAAACAACTCATGACAACATAGCACAAGTTCCAGATCCAAATATAACAAAGTTATCCTTTTCTAATATTTCTCCTCAATAAAGACAACATTTGGGGTTACCAAGTACAAAAGACAATTAAAAAAAAAATTATAACCAATACAGTTAACTTTATAAATACTTTTTAAATACTTTTAAAAGCATTTTTAGGTCTTTAAACACACTTTTAAAACAATAGAAACACATTTAAACACATAAAAGATATTGAGAGAGAGCAAGACCAATAGAAAACACAAAAATATTGTACAAACAATATTTCTGTAAGAAACCCACTCCAGCTACTGCTCTTCTGAACGCGCCTCTTCAGCTGGCTGAATTGACTGAATCGGTACGTACGGCTATTCTACCGTGACACGCGAGATTTGAACTCATAAACAATGCTGCGGAATGCTGCGAAATGGTGAAAATATAAGCAATATTAAATTTAATAGGCCTTACAGAAAAAAACTGAAATACTGGGACCGCGAAAAATGAACCACGATACAACGGGGGTTTACTGTATTATAATTATAATTATCCCTCATTTATGTACTTTATTTTCCATTTGGCATTAGGTTGCAGTAGCTCTAATGGAAATAGATTTACTAGATTCAGACTGATGCAGTTGTCCTTTTTCACTTGAATGCCATGCCAGCTTTCTAAAAATATTAAATCATCTTGTGTCCTTTTGGGAGCGTTGATCTTACCTGAGCAAATTGCCTGGCCACACATACGGTATTAACATTGTCTAGCTAGTGGCAGGGTGAGTTTTAGCTTTGCCAGGGTTCCTTGAGTTACCACTGAATCGGTTTCCTCCCAGGACATGCTAAGAGCCATCATCCTATGATTTGTTGAATCATCTACTAAGTGTCGGAAACAGCATAAAATTTAATTTTACAACAAAATTGTTGCAAGTTTTTTTTTTTTTTTTTGCAAGAGGATATTAAACCAAGCAACCAAATCTCCACACTCCCATCCCAACTTATCTCCAAATGTCATACACATCTGTGTCAGTGAATGCCACAGAATTAGTCGTCATGCTTTAATCCACCCCACTGGTGTTGTGTTGCCTCAATTATAAGGGTGTCATGTGTGCTTAATTTGGATTAGGCACATGGCAGATAGAATGACGTGGAGAGGGATCTCACCAAGGGATCAGTTGAATGTGTGCTTGTACCTCCTCATTTGTAGGAAGTTGCGTGAAGGAGGTTAAATGACAATTGAACAGCTTCAGAAAAAAATCTTTGTGCTGGGAATCACTAACTTGAACAGTACAGTAGGTTTTTGCAGGGCTATGATCCATGGGCTATGACAGAGTATCACTGTACTATTACGACTTCTAGAATCACTACTACTTCTACTACTACTAATAGGTTTCAAGTCTCCAAACAGATGCTGAAATTCTGCCCAGTCTAGCGAATTCTCAGACAGGTTGTTCTGAGACAGAAGCAAACAGGAAATAGTTGAGTTCCCAGCAGTCATTTATCTCCTTGTGCTCCAGGCAGGTCAAGTTCAGCAGGTGACAGAATGCACTCACATTACTGTGTGCAACCACAACAGCTGTGAATCCAACAGGGATTTTACATTTTAATCTATGGATGCATTTGGACTCACAGCAGAATCAACAAAATTATAATTCAATAGACTGGCAAAAGTGAAGGCCTCATATTTAATTGATTTTAGATTGCATTCCTCCTCCCAATGTAAAACCACCAATCAAGTAATATTAGAGTAGGAATGAGCAACAAGGAGCCTGTTTGTCTCAGCACAATAAAGCATTTGCAATCCAATAAAAGGCAATATTAATGTGTGAAGTGGCCGTGCTTGGGTGTCAGGGACTAGCCAGAAGGTCAGCTCAAACTAATTAAGCTGTGTTCATTTGTCAGTGTGTGTTTTGGTAGAAGGCTTGCCCAAAACATCTCACGGTAATTGGGCCGCTGAATAGGACTGAGACAACATAGCGATGACCTTGAAACAGTACGTCCCATACTGTCCCATCCATTGATATTCTTTCCATGTTCTTGTTTGTGTGTATGTGTGTGTGAGCATGTCTTCTTTTTTCTGTGTCTTCCTTTTTTTCATTTGGCTTCTATCTTTTATTTGGCACAGCTTCTGCTGTAATTCAGACAAGTCCTACAGTTCCTGACATTTAGGCATCAGTTATATGGTTTATCATTTGCTTTAGTCCCTGTAGTAGTTGTATGTACTTGACTCCTTCACCCAAACTGGCAAAAAAAAACGTTTTTCATCTTTCATACAGAAGCATTCAAAAAAAGACAGTCCTTCTATTAAAATTGGTACTAGTTAATTTGCTGTATAGACAGTTGTTATATGACACAATGAAAAGTATTTTTTAGAAGATTCAATTGAATGACTGCCAACCTATTGACAACTTCACTGTGTCACAGAGGTTGATGTGCTGTTCTGTCCTTTATGCTCAGTTTTTTCATCACAATTAACAATGACATCTATTTGATTTTTTCATACCAGTTGAAGAACATTTGCATAGTGTGCCATTAATGACAGATGTAAAATGTTTGTTTATGCAAAATGGCAGATTGAGGGTAAGAAGTAGAAAGGAAAAAGTTGTCAGAACAAGAAGCCTGCTGGTTTATTCCTTTTCACATGTAAAATATTCATGCAAAGAAGTCTACTGAGATGAAGGCTGCCGATTGCTGTTATGTAAATGGATGGCTGCAGCAGGCGTGTAGTAATGGAAAGACAACAGGAATCATTCAGTCATTGTGTTCCATGACAACTTTCCATCACCATTGTTTCATACATTTGTGTGTGTATATGTGTGACAGAGAGAGAGACAGTGAGACATTGATTGTTTGTGTCTGTGTGTTTTTAGAAACTTTAATGACTACTGTGCATCCACAGCAGTTGTTTGCTAGGCTTTTTTATGAGATGAAACATTAGCTTCAAGACTGTCCGAGCTATTGGCACCCTTTGCACAGGGGCTGATGGGAGTAGCTGTTCTTACATAAGAATACAGCAGCTTTCATGGCTTCTTTTCTGTTGTACACACATCACCATGACATAAAAGGTGCTTTTATAGCCAAGTCTTGTGAGATTTGCGTGAAGTCAAGCTGAGAGAAAGTAAGTCACTCCCACGATTAGAGGAAGATCTTGAGTGGGCTGACAGTCAATTCTCAAAGGCACAATGCTGGAGGCGGGCCTGAAAATTTATCACAAATAATTTATGCCTGATTGCGATGGTTTGTCTCGGGTGGCCCCCATACTTTCTTTCTCAGCGGATTGTTAAAGCCATCACAAGTCAGCAAGAAAAATACCGCAAAAGTGAGACCTGTCTTCTACATTATAAACCCTAAGGTATTGAACCTTTTTATGTGGTCTTAACTAAGATAAGTGTATGGAGGCATATTCACTGCTCTATGGAAGTGTATGCAAGATCCATCACCTTAGTACATGTTGAGTAAATAAAGTCCACCCTGTTAATGCCAGTATGCCCCCAGAATGCTAAAATGTCTTAAACTATTAAGTCAAGGCTCATTTCATCAAGTGCAGTAATAAGGGTTTCAGGAATCAGTGCTGGAGGGAGTAAAGTCTGAGTGTTTTACAAACATGCAGGGGAAGATCACCATATAAAACAGTCAATGACTTTCTTCATCTGCACAGTTTAAGACATTATGTGGCAGTAATGTTGATGTTCTTTGAATTAAATCCTCTGTAATATTCATATTGTAAAACATTCATATTGTAAAATCACAGTTTTTGATTGAGGGTTTTAAATGACATGAGTCCTTTTTATGTAGGATACTTTTGTTTTTGGCTGTGATCCTTTTTTAAGTCAATAATCACACCATCTGCAATTGGATCTCCTTAAAACAGATTTTTCTACAATGGCTTTCTCTAAAGACACATATCATTTTAATTTAGCTGCTACTTTCTTGGCTTCTTTTGGGGTATATCCATCTGTCCTTTTAAAACAAATTCTGAAGATTTTGAGAGAGAGTATTCTTTGGCAAAAAGGCTAACCCACTGTCCTTTCTTTAATATTTATTTTGGAATGGAAATGCCTAACTATTTGCATCAGAAGCTGAAACTGGTATTGTGTAGTTGCATGTGCACAAAAAAATGATAATCTCAGTGGTTTTTTTCTCTGTTAAGTTTTCATTTGCTAAATAAAAAGATTAGAGAATAAACTTATTAAGATGAGTTAGGAATGAATATCACTTGTGATGCATATGACCCTCTGTGTAACAGCTTAGGTTCTCTCAGATGTTTAAGTTCTCTTGGCTGCTAGGTTCTCTCAGATGTTTAAGTTCTCTTGGCTGCTAGGTTCTCTCAGATGTTTAAGTTCTCTTGGCTGCTAGGTTCTCTCTGATGTTTAAGTTCTCTTGGCTGATGTTTAAGTTCTCTTGGCTGGTTTCTCTCAGATGTTTAAGTTCTCTTGGCTGCTAGGTTCTCTCAGATGTTTAAGTTCTCTTGGCTGCTAGGTTCTCTCAGATGTTTAAGTTCTCTTGGCTGCTAGGTTCTCTCTGATGGATAAGTTCTCTTGGCTGCTAGGTTCTCTCAGATGTTTAAGTTCTCTTGGCTGCTAGGTTCTCTCAGATGTTTAAGTTCTCTTGGCTGCTAGGTTCTCTCAGATGTTTAAGTTCTCTTGGCTGCTAGGTTCTCTTAAGTTGTCTTGGATGCTAGGTTCTCAGATGATGGATAGGTTCTCTCAGATGTTTAAGTTCTCTTGGCTGCTAGGTTCTCTCAGATGTTTAAGTTCTCTTGGCTGCTAGGTTCTCTCTGATGGATAAGTTCTCTTGGCTGCTAGGTTCTCTCAGATGTTTAAGTTCTCTTGGATGTTAGGTTCTCTTGGATGGATAAGTTTTAATGGATGCTTGGTTCTCTTGGATGGATAAGTTCTCTTGGCTGCTAGGTTCTCTCGGATGGATAAGTTCTCTTGGCTGCTAGGTTCTCTCAGATGATTAAGTTCTCTTGGATGCTAGGTTCTATCGGATGGATAAGTTCAATGCAATGGCCATGCAGTGATTGTGAAGGAGTAACCTTCACTGTTGAAATGGCTGTGGATCTTGCGTGTTGAATGTGTATGGCAGGTGCATTTTTTGTCAATTTGTGCACATGATTAGTTGTCAGCTTGATGTCTTGCCTGGAAAATGAAAAACTGAATGTAATGCACACATAATAATAAATGGAATACACACTTAATGTAGTACTTGTAGGCCTGCTTAATTACAGGTGTGCTGTCTTAGGGTGAGGGTTTTTTTGGCAATCATTTGTAAACCAGGGTGGCAATGTTTGTAGGCATGAAAAGAAATTACAACCGGTTATAAGAACTCAAGTATGTAGGCTATCTGTACATTATCAAGCTTATCATCAAAATAAACCTTTTTTTATACATTGGCTCTGGTGGTTTAACAAAAACCCCATGCTACTACCTGAGGCAACACCGCTTCATTACAGTCATTTATCAGTAGTAAAGATGTGCAGTTAATAATTGTAAGTATCTGTGATTCAGTGCTCAGAATACATGTTTCTCTGAATATTCAGAGAACTCATATTTCAACCTATGGTAACACAGGAAACATGTATGATAGGATTAGACTTCCAAACAATGAGAGTCTTCTGGCATAAACCTATTCTTGTGATTCTTTTCTTATTACAAAGAGAGAACATTTTTTTCCATGGTTTTGACATAGCGCAGGTATTTGTAAGTACATGTACATGCTTATTGAGGAGGCACAAAGTATTTCAATGTATTCCAAAATGCATTCATTGCAACTATATCAGATTTGTCAGCCATTTATTTATAACAGCCATTTTCACATTTTATATAACTTTGCAGATATTTTGAAATAATTAAATTGTATTTTCAGTTAGATTGCAATAAATTTGACTAGTGCATTCTTTTCTAGAAATTTAGAAAAAATATGAAGGTGATGATTATTATTGCATAGTATATACTTTTTAATTAGCAAAACTATAATTTGTCACAGAAATGTAGAACATTTTGACTTTTAAATGAAAGAAAAAGTATTTAGCTTGAATCTTAATGTTGTAAAATTTTTCCATGATTAATGAAAACTTTTTTTTTTTTTTTTACACACACAGGATTGTTTAATGTAGAATTTAGATTGTAAGTGCTGGCGGTGACTGACTGGTGCAATGGTTGCTGTCGGCAGAACAATGTTTAACTTTGCTTAATGTCAGTAGCTCTTCAAGATTTTTTTCCTTCTGCGACTGGGTGCTAGCTATGACCTGGCAAACATATGAGGTTAGGAGTTGGGGAAGGATTTGTGTATCTACCAGAGCCCTTTTTGTTGTAGTTCGTGCTTCTTCCTCACCTTTGGCAGGACTGTGAGCTACCAACAGTCTAAATTCCTGAGATGACAAAAAAACAAACCGTCATGTCTGCTTCAGACACAGTAATGACAATAATTATCATTTGCATTCAAACCAGAAAACTGCATTTGGCTTCTTTGTATCTGTCTGGATTTAATTAATTTAACCAGTGCTCAGAATAATTCAGCACTGGGAATGATGTGTATCAATAAAGATAATGCACACAATTCTATTTTCTTCACTGATGTAACAGAAGGTCTAGCTTATCATCAGTAGAAAGCCTCTATTATTTTATCTTCCAATTACAAAAATGAAGAAAAAAAAAGTTGTGAAAAATGTTGTGGAATATAAAATTAAGCTTTGCTCTCATTAAAATAAACATTTTTAGCTGTTTTAGTATTCAGATTTTGCATGTATTTCTCCGCTAATGGAAAAATGAATGCACAATGCTGTGAATGTGATTTGAAAGGGTAATTTACCTGTGGAAAGTAACTGTTATTAGAAATAACATAAAGCATATGCTCTCTGTATTTCAGATGTGAGTACGTTGTCTTTTCTATCAGCAGTTTTCAAAACACATGCATTCACGTGCAATGTTTTTTAGATGGTGTATATACGATTTCTAATCAAGAAGTAAGGCTTTCCTTTAATTAATTGCAAATATCTATTCAGAGCTCATGGAACTCGTATATCAGCTTGAGATACTGCTGTCAACAGGTCTCTTAAGAATTACGCAGCTCTACTTTGACCTGATAAAATTTAATTTATCTGACACTGTGAGTACCAGATAAATGAAATTGTTTAAGACCTTGGTGTCCCTAAAAAACTGTAATGAGCTACTGTAATTATTTTCTGTTGTACGTTGCATGCATTTTGCTAATTGGTCTTTTTTGTGCTCTTCTCTTTTTATGTTGTGCTGTGCTGCTGTGTTTGAATGGATTCCCTGGACTAGGTGAGTCTTTTTTGTGTTTTCCATAAGACAGGCAGGTGCTTTTGCAGATGTGGTGTGAGAAACGGGAACTGCTTCACTGTGCTGATGTTAATACTTTAGGCTTGGTTTAGTCAGTAGTGGGGGTAATATGAATACTGAATTTTAATTATTATATACTGTAATATTTCATAATCAGTGCATATCATGAGACATATGCATATTATTATTATATAAAATAAAATCTTTCATTTTAATATGGCTGGTTGGGGGTGGAGTCATTTACATACCAATTGCTTGTTGGTCACCCTCAATATACAGGAGACCAGGAAAAACTCTGTAAGAAGTGACAACAGCCAGCTGGTCTTACAGGTGTCTATGACCAGTGCTGGCCACCGCTCATTTAAGTGTGTGATGCAGACAGGGGGCTGAATCTGGCTATAGGTAAAGATTGTGTTACCAAGAGAACCAACATCACCTTTCTGATTTTAAAACCATAAGCTCTGGCCTAACTTCAATATAACCACTCACCCTCAGTGTACTTTCTGAAAAAGAATGCAAATTTTGTCTTCCAAAATATCAAAGCATTGGATATGTTGAAATAAGGGAGGAAAAAAAAACCACAACTACAGATTAGTTTAATCAATATTACAGGAAAAGAGTATTGCAGTTAGATCAATATTGTGGAACCACTGGAACCACAGGCCTTACCATATGCTGGTGCTGGAGCTGGGTGACTTGCATTGGGAATCCCTCTGCCAAAATCGTTAGCTGCGCCCACGCTGGCTCCCCTCAATCGATGCCTCCAATATGGCTTCATTGGTAATGGAGTTGTATATTTTCAGTGAAGTTGGACTGCACTTTCAGGGCTAATAAGCTGCTACTAATGCCAGGGCAGAGGCCAATTTCAATTCAAAAGGAAATAAAAATGCAAGCAAAAAGGTTGTACTGAGCCAGGCTGCTGTTTCGCTGAAGTTTTAAAAATATTTTCTCGCATTTTTCTTTTGGGTAAATGAGAATCATTTAACATGCTGTAAGACTCCCCCAGTGCTAAGATATAAGGCAAATAAACCTGTTCACATTCAGCAGTTACATTTGCATTTGGCATTTAGCAGATGTCCTTACCCAGAACAATGTATGGAGCTTACATTTTTAAACATTATCCATTTATACTGCTGGATATTTACAGGCAAAGTACATTTGCTCAAGGGTACAGAGGCAGTGCCCTACCTTGGAATAGATCCTGCACTCTGAGTCAACAGGCCAGCTCCCTTACCAATGTTCATTATTTTAATAACACTATATATTGTTGTATTTTCCATTTCACTTGGTGGGGGGACGGGGTAAATGGAGGGGAACATTTTATTGTTATATATAGGGAACTGCAAGTAAAATTGCAGGTGTCACCAGATTTGTGAAATTTTCAATCACAATCAGATCACTGACAATGCAGGCAATGTGCCCATAACTAAGATTGTTATTGTATGTTATTTCACCTTTGCCTCATCATACTGTACTGTACTCATCTCAGTTGAAAATCCTAACACTGACAGAAGCATATTTAACGAGTAATACAATGATATCACTTTTGAATGTAAGATGTGGCACAAAGGTGTATGTATGCTGTATAACTCAGGAAAATAAATGCTGCTGTTGATGTAATCAAACAAAGGGTACAGATTGTATTGTTGCTTCATAACCAAAGAGCACTCTGTTACCTGCTGGGGTGAGTTTTCATCAGTTTAATATTCGTTCGGTATTACCTCTGTGTCTCTAGAAAGTATAGTTTTCCCTACAGGCCTTTGAATAAATAATAGATGAGGAGAGAACTTCTCATGCAGTATGTATGTTTGTAGGAACTAACCCACTTTGTAATACACTTTCAGACTGCAAAAATCGTAGGTTAGAGGATATATAACTGAGAGCATAAAATTGTGTGAGGTATGGTTTTTAGGGGGAAATGACAAATAATTAAAACTATTGGAAACATTAATTTAAAGCAAATTCATGACACACAGAGACTCACTCAGCAGTTAAACAGATGAAGATGGCTACTTAAGATTAATTTAGCTCACACAGCAGTGGAGTTTTGTTACTGGTCCTCTGGTTTTGGTTTTTAGTTTTGATTTTTAAAAAATCGATAAGAGTGAAGAAAGGTCTTCTTTCTTCAGTTGTCAGCTCCCAATTCTTTGCTGAATGGTCTAAAAAGTTAGGCAGCTTCCGTCAGTGGTTTTCCACTCAGATGTGAAGGTAGTGAGTCTCTGGGTGGACGGCGAAAAGACGGGGTGAATCCGTGCTTTGGGGAAATATAATTCTGAGAAAGGTGCCTGTCCCTCCAACACATGCAATCCAGAGTGCAATTTTCCGAAAATTGTTTCCTGGCCCATGATATCAATCAATCCGGAGGCCCCGTCTCCAGTTGGAGGGGCAAGCATTGAAGTGGGGGGCCCTTATTAAGTGTTATTTGGGATTGATTAATCTACTGTGGAGATTAGGAGACCTGGGGTCCTTATCATTCCAATTTTGGTTTCGTTTGGATCTGATCGATCCCTTCTTCTGTAGGGGCTTTGGGTTCTTATCAGACATTGCAGTTTCATTTGGTTTTTGGTCAGACTGGCTAACGCTGCAGACAGACACTCGTAATGCTTCCTTTCCAGCTACAGACATGTGACAGAGAATGATAAGTCTATTTCTACCTTCCAAGGCAGTCTGTGAGTTAGGGAAGGACAGATGCCACTGTCATGACTTTTGATTGGATCAGCAGAACGCTCATGCTCAAGGCAATTTACAAATGCCAGTATTCAAATGCAGCTCTTGACTGCTCAATTTACACTGCTGGAATTTTCTATGGGGAAATTCAGAAACCTTCTCCAATAATAATTCACTTTGGCAATTAATACAATATTTATCCACTAAAGTCTGGAAATGCTCTGTTATATCATATAATGCTTATTAATGGTTTTATAACAATTGTATAATATTTCACTACCATAAAAGCAGTACATGTTTCAGATATAAACTTCAACCGATGTTGATGGGGCAATAACTGATGGGAGAGATTAGTAATTATATACAGAATCCCTCCTGTTTGATCCAGCTGGAAAGTGATTCCTTATAGCAGTGATTAAATCTTGATATTTTTAAAAACTTTAATTACCATTTGTACTAAATGAAACACTTTGCATCAATATCATGTTGCCAAGCAAACTGAAAAAAAAAAATATAGTTCTGAATTTTATGTGTGCATGAACAAATATGTATTTGCTCAGTAAACATATAGTTGTCACAACAATTCTCACTGCAAATATTTTAGAATAATATAACATTCCAAAATATAATATGAAATACAAGATTGGCCAGGACAAATTCCATTTTGATTTTTAAATAGAATTAATTATTTTGCATATTTTCCTCAAATATTGCTGTTGTATTACATGTATAGTTATAATGTTGTTATTATTCATAAGGTGGAACGAGAAAATAAAATACACAGTAAATGCAATATTACCTTTAACTGGGCCATGTATAGCTGAAATGGAGACATTGTAACTGTGTATCTGCTTTGTGGCAGCCCCTCTGATAATCTAATGCTTCTTATGGCCTAACTCCCATCATCTATGAAGGAAGCCTGAAACTATAGACTTTGGAGTTTACATGAACTTATCCTCTCAGCATAAAGAAAATTGGGCATGAATGAAAAATGACACAGTTTGTGACAGAATATTGGCCATGTTAGCCTTAGTAATTTATGTAGCATATGCTTTGATCCAGAATCATATCTGCAGCTTGCATTTGACATTTCAGGTCAGTGGTTCCCAAGCTGGGAGCCCAAAGTCTGGTTGGGCTGAGATACACGTGAAGTTTAGTCATAAATATATCTTTGCAAATGCATGTCAGTAATAATGAATTGAGAAAAAACTGTTTCAAATGCAAAAAAGTCATCCTACTCACATATACAAGACATTCATTTTGTATATGTGTATAAATGCTTAAATCTTACAAAACTTATACATGCTCATTTTTTGATATCAAAATGATACCAAGGTATCTATTAACTTTTAACTAGAACCAGACTTGGAAGGGGGAGCCCATCTCCTGGCCAGCAGTGACTGCAAGTCTGTAATGACTAACACAGTTAATCAGTCAGTTAGATAGTATAGAGGAGCAGCTGAAGGTACCAAGTCTGGGCGATGTGACTGGTTGGAATGGTGAGGGAGGCTGGAAGCTGACTTTGGTGGTTGGCAGCAGATTACGGGACTCACTACAATAAAGTGCAACCCATTCTTCCCCTACATTTATTCACTTAACCTGGGCCTTAGTCCCTTACATCTTATCATCACCTCTCTCATATAGTGAGGATTTTCTAACACATTTTCTGTTGAAATATAATTCACTTTGTATCAGAGTATTTGATGAGTAAATCTGTGATATTGTAGGGTGAATAACTATTCCATATTGCACATACTCACTTTTGAGTTGTTTATTAGAGAGGAGCTACTTTAGTAATCATTTTTGTATCTGTTTTGATTTATAATGACAAGGGGGATGTGAAACACAATACAATCGTTGATCTCTTTGTCAAAATAATTGAAAGAGTCAACAGTAACAGAATAAAGTAAGACGTGCCAAGTATAGAATTGCATTCCAACCTTTGATTCCGTTCAAAAATCAAAACCACATTATTTCTCAGCATTCCTGTGTTACGCGTTGCTGGAACTTAATTTATCTAGCATTGAATTTCTTTTTTCATTTCCAGACTTATTTTTCCTTAACGAATTATGAGGAAAGAAAATTAAAGCTGGCTTACTTTTAAATGACGTTATTTGGGAAGACTGTGTGGGCAGAAATCTGCGGCAGAGTTACACAGGCCAGTTATCTCCTATATTTCCTGCTTGGAGAACTTCCACTCTAGTTATGTTACAAAATGCAGCCCTGCTCATCACCACTTAGATCTGAGCCTTTTCTTCTCCTCAGACCGTGAGAACAGAGACTGACTTACGCCCAAAGAAAGAAAATATTTTGTTTATGGTAGAGGGTGATTATTGTAAAAATTCATGTTTTTTCTTTTTTATTTAAAAAAAAAAAAACGTTCATGCTAAATCCATATATGGGTTTAGGAGATTGGAGAAAGTCACAGGACTGAGTTGGAGGCTCCGTTAATTGCAGATGGGCTATGCTTTCCCAGGGCATGAAGAAACAGAGGCAAACTGTATTCAGAGCACTGTGCACTTTTATTGGCACTTATTTACATATCCAGCACTCTGCTACCTCTTGGGGACTCTGTACGTCAATAAATAAGTGCAGAAATCCAAAGCCAAGCACCTTCAGGGCAGAATATTTTGCTGGTGCTTTATGGAGAACAGCATAACCATCGATATGATTAAAACATAAATGTTATAACTACATTTGTTGAACTGTCTATCTTTCACAGTCAAAACAATTCCCAAGGTCATGTTTAAATAAACGAAAGTGGAGTTCCCCTTGGGCTCGTAACTCAGAACCACCTAAGACAAGTGAGCACATCAGACAAGGTTATCTTTCCAATAATGTCTTTGGAATGCCATATATCAATGAGGTCAAAGTCTAAATGTCTAAGTTTCTACTTTTTGAAACATACATTTTGAAATATGGCCCTTAAAGGGTTTTGTTGCCACAGATGAAATTAATAGACAAATGAGTTGGCAGTTTTTAATAGCAACCACCTCTACTTTTTGCACAGGATACTTTTTACCCTTTTGTAAGGACCTTGCGTGGGCACCATGGTCCCATGGCATGATGGGAGATTAAGTGCTGTCCCCTGATAGCATCCCAGCTGTCAGCTCGGCAGAGGAGCCCAGCCAGAAAAGTGTGTTCCTCCCAGTACATACACCCCCCGAACAAGCACAAGCTCCACTTGATTGATGTTTCCATATTGAGGAAGTTGGAGGCTATTTGCAGCATTTAACATTTTGACATTACTTTTTGCTATAAGGTTTTTCATGCTTCTCTGCTCATTTTTGACATAATTCAGTTCTTCAATTAATGTTATGTATAAAGCATCAGTCAGGGAAACACACCAGAAATATATTAGAAATATATAGTTTTTGGCAATAAATTGTTCTTGGTACTTAGTAAGTTATGATCAACATGGATATATTTTGCATGTATACAATATTAAGAATATATTGTATTATATGTATTTGTATTATATTTTGTAGTAATATTTTCTCATTCTCAAAACAGAATTGTTTTTGTTTTCAGCTTTTATTTGTAAAATATTTTTCAGTATAGATTGGTATGCTGTCCATATCTTTTTGGGACACTACATTCAAAGCAATGAAAAGAAAATAAATTACAGTGCAGCTCTCTTTTGCCATTGAAGTTCCTGAAGCTCAGGAACACTTGTTATAGTTCACCTGGACAATATACACAGTGGAGATAAGTTTCACATGTAGATAAGTTTCAGCTGCACTTGTAGAAATACAAAACCTTTAAATACACTTTTAATAGTCACAGAGGGTGTTACTGTGAACAGTTCACATCAGCATTATTTTGCAGACAATGGCCTCGCTTGTCAGTCAGTCCTGTAATTTTATTCATTTTCCTTCACAAATAGTCTTACAAGTTCAGAAATCACTTTTTTTAACTCGTCGAGCTGCACTCAAACAAACATTTGATGTCTGATCGCCAGATGTTGGGTCACCTCTTTAATGTCCTTGTGTGTCGCTATTGTACTGAGAGGTTGTCACAGGCTTTTGTGGTGTGTTCCTTTTTGCACCATGCAGAATGATCACGGAGATGCTTGTGTCATATACCTGGCCATTAATGTCTCTGTTACAGGCTGCCATTGAATCCTGCCAGTTCAGAGAGCTCTAGACTGGGTTATATTTCATACAAGGGTTACTGTTATATATTTTATGTGAAGACCAAGGACCTGTATGCCGTCATAAGTACAGCAACAAACCAACATCCATTTATTCATATTCTGTGTCAATTCAGCCTACCTGCCCTGCTTCATTAGTATATTATTCATTAGTATTATCATTAGTATATTATTTGCAGTATTAGTATTTTATTTGCAGCTTTGTCAATTATATACCCAGTGCTCTCTCTTCCCTGGAATTCAGTGCATGAGATGTTTCAGTACCACCATAACTTATATTTTCACATCAGTATTTCTTTAAAATATGATTTTTAATTTTTTTTATGGTTCTGTGATCTCATGCCCTACAGAGTTTAAGTTCTTTTACCTTTATTCTAAACATCAGCATGCATAACAGCCAACAGACCTCACCTAGTAGCAGCAGAGGAGCTGAGGAAATGTACAGCTCATCAAATCACTATAAAT
The DNA here is from genome assembly GCA_022829145.1 of Albula goreensis. Lineage (NCBI taxonomy): Eukaryota > Metazoa > Chordata > Actinopteri > Albuliformes > Albulidae > Albula > Albula goreensis. Next base: position 55,586,411 of record CM040741.1, on the reverse strand, counting down.
CATTACATTAATTTTATCCATAAAAACCGTCATTGAAGATCTTTTGAAAGCATAGTGCAGTGTGGATTAGATTTACTTTTTCTTCCATTCCTATATTTTCCAGCACCCCAGCATGTGAACATCAGCTATCATGACATGGTTGACTGCATTGGCAATATTCTAAAACAAGTGTAAAAGCCAATGACTGAGCACAACTATAGTACTTCAGCTTTACAGTATAGCCCAAGGTTATTATAACTGGCAGCTCGGGGCTAAATGTGTCCTATCATTGCAGTGTTTTTTTTTTCCTTTGACAATTATGGAAAAAGCACAGGGCCTCTGGGTGGTTAACACAGTAGAGGCACATGCTCAGGGTGCTGCTGTGAATCTTGCAGTGGTGTGTGTGAGTTCCAGCTGCAGTGGTGAGGCAGGGACTGGCTCAGCCTCTCAGGGGAAACATAGGGGCTAAGCTGGTTGAAACAAGTCTCATGGCTCTGTAGTGGCCATTCTGGGTTAGCTGTGTTCCTGAAAGTATATGAATCACTTATATGATGATTTTGTATTCATTGGCAATATGTGATTGGTAATCCATCTGTGTGTGGAGAGAGGCAAAGGGTTTTCTGTGTGTGGCTTCATCCCTCAGTCTGTGGGAGCAGGGTGCTGTCTGTGGTAGGCTAAGGTGGGAAAATCCATATGATGACCTCTGGTTTAGTCTAATGTACTACATGTGGAGAAGATCTGAATAAGTGATTATGCGCTTACATGCTGGAATTTTTTATTGTCAATAATAAGACAGTGTTGTGCACTTTAAATTCTTCTTCTTGTTCTTTTTTTTCAATGTACTTAACTGTTTACGGAGAGAGAGAAGAAAAAAAAAAGGTTTCATTTTAGTCAGCCTCGCCCAGTACAAACCACACTGACAGGACCCATAAGAAAGGGTCGCGCATGTGACTGGACTGATTTAGGTGACAGCTTCAACATTTTACACACTGCGCATGCAGCATAAATCCCACTGTGCACATCAAACACAGATACCAGAAATTCAGTATATACAATGTGCCCGGCCAGATCAGAGAGGTCACTAAGAAACAGTGAGATTTGAACTTGCTTACCCCCAGTTTTTCCCTTGGGAAGGCTCAGCCCATTGCTTCCTCACCAATGCTGACCTCTGTCCATTGCTAGCAATGGCATGGTTCTGCCTGAACTCCCAGCCTCAAGACATATGGCTCCACCATGAACATGTTCTTTACTGTGTACAACAAAATGTTTGTTAGTTTACAGTATTTACAGGTGTATCCTTTCAGCAATAGCTTACATAGACAAAAATTGTGCATTCTGAAAAATGCTGAGAAAAATATGACAAAACATAATGCCCAAGTTGAGGTTTTCAATAAACACCATATAAGTCAAGCGTAGATATACTAAAGCAGCTATTGTGTTTTGCAATGGTTCTGGTACATTTTTATTGTTTTTTAAATTCCTTTTATATTATTGTGAAATTAAATTTAAAGACCTATTCTGTGATGTTATTAATTGAAGCAAATCCATGCCAATAAAATGTTTTAGCCTGGGGACAACACTCACAGATGTGATAAAATGAATTATCCTGTTATTTGACCCTAATCAAATATTTGTTCAAGTCGTATAAGATTATACCACTGTTCAACGTTGGTCTCTATGTCTTTATTTTGTGCTGCCAATACTTAGCTATTTTTTATTTGAGCTGTTTGACATTCAGTTTGGTTTGCAATACTGACTTCAGCTAAAATGCAATATTAACTTCAAATGCATATTAAAAGCCAGAGAAATGCTATTTAAATGCCAAAGCTTATACACCAGAATAAAAAATAAAAAAATCTGCATTTAACAGTTAATGAATCATCTTTTCTTATATAAGACAAATGAATCTGTCTGTCTGTGATATCTGCTGCTGGCCAAAAACATATGCTTAATTAAACGTTGGAGGCTGATGCAAATCAGTTGACAAAATCAGAGTATCCATGCAGATTTATGGGCTGAAGAACTACTGATGTGCTAGAAGCCAGGTTTTGAGAAGTGGAAGTAATATTGCAGCCATGGGCTGCACTTAGTTTTATTAGTCTTTGACTGTCCTCAAGGTAATTGTGGAAAATGTCACTATGCTCCGAACTGAAACTTGCTGAATTATCCTCTAAAAGTGAGGTTTTTCCACTGCAGCCCTGACACACCAATAGTTTTATCTGAGTTTCAGTGCTTCAGAGAAAAAATGAACATGGAATGCTAACTATTCATTTAATAAAATTCATTCCTGCAAAATTGTCATTTTTATCTTTGGAATAGTTTATTCTGTCAGAAACATATGTGGCAAAATTATTGGCACCCTTGAAGAATGCTATAAATAAAACCAAAAGACTTTGTGTTTCTTTGGGGAAAAAACTGTTTCTTGAAATTGTTTTTAGTATCCAGGAATTTTATTGTTGTCTATGACCATTTCCTGTGTCACTGGGATATAAATATACACACACGTAAAATCCTTTTGTCATTCATCAACATGGGTGAAACCAAAGAGCTCTCAACTCAAATAAGAAAAAAAGCTGTTGAGCTGCATAGATTGGGGATTGGCTACAAAAATAGGCATTCAGTTGAAATTACCAGTAAGTACAATCAGGGCCATAGTAAAGAAGTTTGAAAAGCATGGAACTGTTGAAATTTTGCCAAGATGAGGGGATACTGCCCCTACGCACAGTGAGGAGGATGCTGAGAGGCAAAGAGGAGCCCAAAGGTCACAGTTTCACAACTGCAAAGTTTAGTTGAATCTTGGGGTTTCACCGTTTCAAAATCAACAGTGAGATGCCACCTCCATGACCAGAAGCTTCTTGGACGAGTTCCACGAAAGAAGCCCTTCCTGAGACCAAGACAAAAATCCCAGTGTCTGAACTTTGCCAAGCAACACGGGAGTTACAACTGGAATTGTGTGTTGTGGTCAGATGAGACAAAAATTAAGCTTTTTGAACACGTACACCATCATCAAGTTTGGCAAAGAAAAGGGGACTGCATACAAAGAACAGCACCTCATACCCATGGTAAAATATGGCGGTGGCCCTTTGATGCTTTGGGGCTGTTTTGCTGCCAGTGGTCCAGGGGCTGTTGTTAAGGTCAGTGGCATAATGAATTCCATTCAGTACCAGAACATTTTAGCCCAAAGACTGGTCGCCTCTGCCAGAAGGCTGGAAACCGGGCCATGGTTGGGTCTTCCAACAAGACAATAAACTGAAGCACAAATCAAAAACGACAAAGAAATGGTTGCAGCAACACAAAATCAAGGTCTTGCAATGGCCCTCTCAGTCTCCAGGCTTGAACCCAATTGAACATCTGTGATCTCAATTGAAGAGGGCAGCTCACAAGAGAAAACCCAAGAATCTCATTGAGTTGGAAATGTTCTGCATGGAGGAGTGGTCCAAGATCCCTCCACAAGTGTTCTCCAACCTTGTTAAACACCACAGAAAGAGGCTGAGGGCTGTCATTCTCGCCAGGGGAAGCGCCACCAAATGCTGAAAATTGGGCTGCCAGTATTTTTGAAATCTTCATTTGCATGAATATTTGTGTTACTAAAGGAAAACTTTATTTTGTTCCAAAAATCTGTTTGACAATAAGCATGAGGCTTACCAATTTGTTTAAGCCCAAAATATCACTCGTTGCATGTGTTGTTCTTTATATTAGTTTTAGCTCATTTTCATGAAGGGTGCCAATAATTCTGTAGCACATTAATTATACCTACACACATATGCGCATGTAGAATTACTATTATATATGTAATTTTATTGCTTGAAATAAAACAAATCATTGATGTGTAAGAAAATAAACACTAGCTCAAAGCAGTGTAAATGTGGTACACATGTACTGTAATCACAAAATCCCAATGTGCCCTTGTTCACCTTTTAACTGCACTGTGACACCCTACAGTCCATTGCTTAGGAATTGTGCTTCATATAGGCTAATTTTCAACCACTGTCTTTTATTATTTGATTTATTTTTAAGAATTTGAACATAGAAAAAATAATACTATAAGAATTATGGTCAAATATTGTGGTAGTTAATAAGCCTTTTGAAAGTATCAAATAATTTACATTTTTGCATACTTGCATTTTGAAATTGTATCAGCTTCCATCCTTATTTTAAATTCAACCTTTCATTCATCCCCTGAACCTTTGGTATCACTGAGGTCACTTATGCATAAGTATACTGACTTATTACTGGCATTCTACGTACTTTTACGCATTACATTAAGTATATGAGATTTACAAAAATGAATTTTTTGCAGGGTTGGATTAAGGCATAGCCATGTTCTTGGCTTGTTTATATGGACCAAATCTGAGCAGTCACTGCACAGAATCTTTCGCATACCTACTTCTTTTTTAGACAGTAATGACTTTAGCATCAGCAAACCAACATAGTACCTGTCGAACTAATCATGGCAGTGAAAGTGATTTGACAACTTTGTGTGCCTGCATATAACCAAAAGGGAGCACACTGCCTGGCTGTAACACTGAGGCTAAAGGCTAGGCTACTGTACCTGCTTACCTCTTACCTTACTGTAACAAAGAGGTGAAGGCTGGACTATCACACCACAGGTCAGTCACACACAGGTAAAGGCTAGGCTATCACGCCACCAGTGAGTCACATAGTGGTGAAGGCTGGGCTATCACACAGCCGGTCAGTCACATAGAGGTGAAAGCTAGGCTGTCACACCACCAATCTGTCACAGAGAGGTGAAGGTAAGGCTATCACAATGCTAGTCTGTAACAAAGAGGTGAAGGCTAGGCTATCACATCACCAGTCTGTTACAGAGAAGTGAAGGCGAGGCTATCAAACTAGTAGTCTGTAACTAAGAAACTAAATCTGAATGTGACACCTATCACATTACCAGTCTGTAACAGATAGGCCAAAGGCTTAGTATGTGAGTCCTATCACACTGCCTGTCTGTAATAGGACTACAGGCTAGGTATGTAAGCCCTATTCATTATCGTGGCTACCCTACACGACTGTGTGCTCACACATGTGCAGGTAACTGAACCTGCTTTCAGCATGAACCAAGGCACTGTTTGGTGCCAGGGTTTCCATTGCAGGTCGTGAGCCAGCCCACAGAGGTGGCATTATTCGCTGGGTCAGGTTAACGGCCGTCCTTATTTTATGCCCAGAGTATCTAAGGAACACTATTTTAGTCATAAGGCCTCTTTTACATCAGGGAAAAAAGCTTACTCCAATCCACTTTCAGAAATGCGAAATAATCTTCAGAAACACTTGCTTCTCAGAGCTCTACATCCCGCACGGTCAAGGTCTTCATGACCTGCATAACAAAGCCTCAAAGCGATGTTTGGGAGGGGCAGGGTTTTCCAACCGCAGCTAATTAGGAAGTGTGCCATTTGCTTCTCTTTTTCAGTCCCCTTATGGAATGCATTTCATTTCACCTCTGCCTTCGCTCACATAACTGTGTGGAACAGTGCTGTCTGTGATTCACCTCATAATTAGCAGCAATATTAGATTATCAGTGGCAAGCATTAGCCTCCTTGCAGCTTGTAAAATTCTTGATTTAATCCTCCATACTCCACCGCCTGAAATGAATGCTGCAGTGACTTCATGCTAGAAAAGTACCTATTGTGCCTGGGAATTGAAAATAGAAGGCCAAGGTAGACGTTTGGTAGGATTTACTAATCATTTGTAAATGTACACATTGTGTATATATCTCACTCGTAACAATGTCTGTATGCAACCCCAAGCAAAACACTTTCCCTGTGGTTTATTGTATCATTTTTTAGATTAATTACATCAGACAGACAGTAGAGTGGATCCAGGGATCTTTATCTTTAAGCACCAGCACAGTTCAGCATTCTCAGAAATGATCAAAATTGTTTAGTTTTTTGTTGTTGTGAAAAAAATACTTAAGCAATTGAGTTGCATATCAAAATGAAGGACAGATGTTGTGTGAACACAGTCTGAGGTATGGGCAGGGTCCAGTTCTGCTGTCTGACTTGGATGGACTCGGGCAGATGGAGAAAATGGGTCACGGCAGCACATGAATCACTTGGAGCGGTGGGCTGGGAATGTGACAGCTCAGTACGTTCACAGACCTGGTCTGTCAGCTCCGTCTGCAGATGAAAGTTGGGGGATGACAGGGGCATCTGGAACACTATTTTCTGCATCAGGACCAGGTAGTTACTGAAGCTTCTTATAAGGTGTTCTGCCTCAAAGAGCACCAAGGGTTGTTCTCCACCAAGACTATATGAAAAGAGTTGGTTGGGCCAGGCAAGCGCTGTTGATACTGTTTCTAAATAAACATACATTTTTGAATGTCTTTTTTTACCTTTTAGAGAAAGCTTGATATTGAATTTAATCTCTAGTGAAATATAAATATTATTATTATAAGCTGTTTAGAATTGTTCAGCTTTAATAGAGGGCACAAATGTATGCTTAGGGTGATAAATCTGATACACTCTAGTTGTATATGGTGAAACTGCTCAGTTAACCATATTCATTACAATTGTGCTGATGTGGAACAGTCTGCGCTTTGCATATATTTGCTGCAATAAAAGTGTAAGTTTTTGTAGGCTTCTGCTCACAGGAATGACACAAATGCAAATGATCCTGGTTGGAAAGTAATGGCTCCTGTGGCTCACAGCTGAGTGAGTGTAACTCCCATTGCTCATACACAAACAGATGTGCTGTTCCTCTGCTTCTCCTCTCACAGCTCTGAGGCTCTAGCCCCTAAACAGATGTGCATCAGTGACATAGCCAAAGACCTCCTTCCACCACACTGGGAATCAAAGCATGAACAAGCTTTTGGCAGTGAGGCCACTTAAAGGGTTTCAGAAGGGAAAAAAAAGAAAAATACATTAAATAAATAAATGAATACACATAAATAAGTAAGCATGTTGAAATATGAAATGCAATTTTAAAGTGGAATGTATTATTATTATTATTATTATTATTAATGATAATAATAATAATAATAATCTGTAATGTCTATTTGTACACATGGGGTACTGTCTGTGTTTGTCTTCACACAGAATCTACCTCAGTACAGAGGAGGCAGTTGAAGAGCTGCATGGTACATTCTAAGCAGCCTGAGTATCCTGCACGTGCACATGAATACAAAACAGCTCCGCAATCCCCTGATTAAAACCATTCCCTTATTGCACCCTGGCAGGCTGTTCAGTGCTCCTGACACAGGGGACTGAAAGATGGGGAGGAAGATCTCTCCCAGCAGGATAAACGTCTCTAGTCTATTAAACTAAGTTATGGCGTGTTTTAGAATGCACAGTCTTGTAGGGTGAAGCCACTGCTAACTGCGATAAATGCTGCACTCAAATAGTACATTTATAGCAATGTGGAAATGTATGACCGTGGTCAAGTGGAGCATTTTGCATTTTTTGTGTGTCAAGTAAAAGCTTCAACTTTCATGGATGATTTAAGGTTTATATTGGGGCAGCCTGTAGTCTAGTGGCTAAGGTACATGACTGGGACCCTTGAGGATGGCAGCTCAAGCCCCAGTCCAGCCACAGCAAGAACACCAGTGCTGAGCAAGGCCCTCAACCCCACACTGCTCCCAGGGGCCCCTGGCTAGTCCAATCAATTGTAAGTCACTTTGGATAAGAGTGGTAGCTAAATGACTATAATGTAATATATTGTGGACACTTTTTTCATATTTTCAGAATGAAACACTAATAAATGAAGTGTATCTTTATATATTGAGATTTAAGGTATAAGGAGAAAACATAAATTCTCTCTCTATCTGTCTCACCACACACACCTCACACACACACACGCACACACACACACACACACACACAAACTGCTGTTTTCCACCACAGGCTGCTCTTGGTCCTCTGACCTCTGGATTTGTATTTCTTTGTACCCTCTAGACAAATAATTGGAGCCAGTGATTTCCACATGCTGGCTTCCCATACTACTTTCTTCCACTGCTCAGAAGTCCATGTTTTGTGCTCATTACACCAGGTTATGCTTTGTTGTGCATTGGTCTTGGTTAGAGAGAGTCAGTTCTGTGGTCATTTTTGAGGCTGTTCGTGGAATGTAGCAACCAATTTGTGTTTTTTTATCCTTGTCCTTGAGCTTTCACTTGTGACCACTGGTCTTGTTTGGTAACATCATTTTTCCTTGTTTGGTGCGTGCCATCGTTTTTGATACTGTGAATGTTTTTTTTTTTTGAAACATTAAATAAAAAATGAAACATTTTGCTTTTTCTGTGACTGAGGCATCTGCAGTTCAAGCATCAACTATTTGATCTTTTTCAAACAATGTTATATCTCTCACAGAGCATCATGATGTGTTGATTGCTGTTAAATATTAAAGTGTAGATTTTAAAATATCATGTTCCAGAAACATACTAGTGGTTTGCATTGGCAATAATATGACATTCACATGTCGACTGCTTTTAATTGCAATAACAAAATGATTTCTATAATTCTTGAACTGTACAGTTGCTAGAAATAAGAGATATATACTTTGTGACACAAACTTGGACTTGTGTTAACCAAAAGTAACATCCTAATACCACTCTATGTTCCTAGTTACAGAAGATTCCATTGTTTGCATCACAAGAGGCAGTAAATTTGCAGCTTGTCTGAGCACCAGCATGCTGGTTTGTGTCTCAATTTCCAGGGGGAGGGGAAGAGTTGGCAGAAGAGCAGGAAAAGCAGCACTGAAGCCAGTTAATCACTTACGAAACTCCTAATTCTGCAAGTTCCAGTCAGCAACCAAAGAGTTCCGGTGAAGGCCACGCACTATGAATATTCAAGTGCTGTCAGGCCCTGAGCCTATTTTAGTTCTAAATCATTGTGTGTTAGAATGCCTATATCCAAAAATTACTCCATTGAGGGTAAAAAAAGTACAGCTGTAACTGGTTCAGAATATTCTTAAGCATCTGCTCCAACCACAGCTCTGAACTTTCCGATGTGGAGTTTTGAGAGTAATCAGGTTGCAGATGTACATTATCTCTGGTTGTTCTGTGGTAAGAAAGCAATAGTCCTGCTTGGGCCTGATGCAGGATTCAAAAATAGCAGAAAAGAGAAATATATCACGTTCTAGTCTCTGGAGTGAGAGGTTGAATCCTGACTGCTCCGTTAAGACTGAAAATTTAATACTGCATCTCTTTGATGTAACGTCCCCCAAGAAGACAGCAGCAATACAATCGGCAAAACCTAGATTTCCATAAGCGTCGTGAAAAGATAAATAAATAATTGGATTTTCAAAGTGTTGTATATAACTGGTGGGGTTGATGACTCCAAATCATGAGATCAAAGCTTTTTCAGATGTTTAATCATTTAGCCTGAAGGGAGAGCTTCAGTCAAAGCATTCCCTATTGAAGAACTGAGGTCCTTGGTTTCGGCAGCCGCGCCTCACCAAGAGGTTTTCTTTCCATCACCTTAATTAGGTGCTGATGGCTACCTCAGCTCTTGGATCGGTTCCCTCTGGAAGATAAACCCAACCAACACTTGATTTTAAGAATGGTGGGGGGTAGGGGTGGCTCACAGGGTAAGACGTTCACCAGGGAGCCCTGTGGTCGGGTGCTGAATCCCAGCCACGCCATTAATGGCTATGGCTGGAGGCTTGGCCAGTCTCACTGGAGCTGATGGAGGTTAAGCTGGTTAAAGTTTGCTGGTCTCATTGCTTTCCAGCAGCTGCCACTTTCCAGGCCAGGAATGTGTAGTAGCACAAACTGAGTGCATGCTGAATTCAGCTCCCTCTGGCGACATCGGCAGTGTGAGGTTAGTGGTATTGCTGCAGTGTAAAAAAAAGAAGCAAGATCGTTGTTAGGTAAGTCAGAGGAGACGTGCCTACAGTTCTCCTCCCTTAGTTCAGCCACAGGTGGGGAAATGGGGGTGAAAAATCATTTTTGAGGAAACATTCTGATTCATGTTTGGTTACATAATATCATCTCAAGAAAGTTTCCCAAACAGTCTGATGGGATTATTCCCAACAGTCTTATGACATTTTCCAAACAGGTTATGTCAGCCACATAATGGAGGGTTTTACTTAATGAATGTTCTAAATGCAAATACATACCCATTGTTCTGTTGCTGTCACACCTATGTGTTCTGACCTGATGTCTCATCGTCCTGTTCATAATCAGTGGGCTCCACAGCATTCTAACTGACTCACTAGCCTTACATTTTAGCATAATCCACTATATGAAAACAGAAACCTCACCAAAAGGCTTTACCTGAAAGTAGTTAAGAGAGCTACTTATTTCAGAAAGGAAGTGCAGTGAATTAGCAATGCAGCACTTTGATCCTTGTCCAGAAAAAGACAAGAAAATGGTTTTCATGGATTTCTTGCCGCATTAAGTTAAAACATCTTTTCATCAGCTTGAACACTGTGGATCTGTGCAAAACCTCTAATCAGTAGGAAGTAAGCCTCCAACACTGTTCAAGACTGCATAATAACTCTAACAGCTGAGCAGTTATCATTTTTTAAATGTACATATGACTTCATTTTTATAATATTTCTTGCCTTGAGGAGGAATGGCAGTGATTTTTCAGCGTGGAGTGTTTGTCGCATATTTGAGGATGCCATTGAAATTTGGCTCTCTATTGAACACTTCACTGTGCCGAACATAAATTATCACATTGTATGGAACAGTAAGTGTTGAAATAGAAGATTGAGGCAGTTTCTTTATGAGGCAGCTATGTTAGTCATATGTTCGTCTAAGATACCCACATCCAATGCAGCTTTCTCTATTTCTGTACTGTTCCATGTTGTAGACACAATGCAGGGTCCGTGATCTTCCTGTCAGTTTTTGCATGAGCGTTGGACGGCTGTGAGCTGGGGTCCTAGCTGCCTCACAACAACTGAGTACTCTGACCCAATGGAGACCCTACAAAAGGTCTCTTCAATACCTCTCTCATCTCTCATATGACAGCATACACAAGGAAAGGCAACCCAATTCTTTTTATTCCAACACATAATTTTAATTTGGATGCAGGATACTGATGGAATGGTGTGTATTTTCTGATCACAGTGCAGTACAGTAATGTAGTCTTAGCTCCTGCTGAGGCTCTGGGCTGCAGACAGCTTTAATCAGACAGATAACCTAACCTGTCTCTTATTCATAGAAAGAGCATTGCTGCAGGCACTGCTATACCAGATGAATTGAACCTTCTTTGGCTTGCACCTGCCGCTGAACCTTTCAGATGAGGCCATAGCATGAGCTTACTCCTTTCAGAGGGGATCATAAAGTTTAGTGACATGGTAGCATGATTTAGCTTTGTATTGTAGTAACTGGCGAGTCATGCTGAAGACCTTTGTGCCCACTTCCTCTGCTCCTCTCTACTTTGGACAGTAGAGCAAGACTCCCATGTTCATACATAACATCTCTATACTGTAGGCATTGCTATCTCAGTAACCCATCTGCAGAAGTAGTCTTGGTCCTTTGTGTCACTAAATAAGATTCTAAATAATACAGTGTCACAGATAATAGAATTTCTCAGATCATCTTGTTTGCCTCTGGAAGATATATGGTTTATAAGCATTTTCATAGTGTAACACTGCATGAGCTTGTCTGTTCCAGTCCTGCAGCTACAGTGTGGTGCTGTTGTAAACAACAAACAGCTTTTCCCCACAACTATTCCCTGCTTTGAGGTGTGAAATGGAATCTTCTGTGCAAGGCTTGTGTAATTCGGTCTGACCGGCCATCACAGAGAAGAGATCTCATTTTTGTTTATATGTGATGCAAAAGCCTGAGGAAGAGAAAAAAAGACCACACATTCACATACACACATGAACAAACGACACTCACACACATTATATGCATGTGTGCTATATAAAAGCCAATAAAATTTCAACAATGTTAATTTCCCATCCAGAAGGTGCAAAATCGCTGTCCATTTAAGAAATTTAATAGTTTTACTATTTTTAATCTAAATACCGTCTTTCCAGTTTCAACTTTTAAGCCTTTAGGTTATAAGATATCATTCATTTTTAAATGGCTATTATTATGTGTCAATCATCATGACCAAGAACGCAAGAATTTTTCTCTCATCAGCACCTATGCAAACAACCATAGCATAATTGCACCATTACCCAGAGTGAGCAAAATAGATCTTACGAAATCCAGTTTCTGAAGTCGTGAGTGGGAGGAGGGGTGAGTACAGCTTTGAGGCAGATAGCGGACACATTTTAATTATGGGAGATTTTTTTTCAACGTAGCATAATACCTTCTCCTACTGTGTCCACATCCCCTCATACCCCATTTAAGGGAAGTGGCGCAGAGCGGCAGTGTTCCTCTCTGTGTTAATTGCCTGTGAGCATTCTTGTTTTAGAGAGGAATGCTCTAACAGCTAAGCAGCCGCCCGCTGAATCTGTGAGTCTACCCGGGGGAAAAACGGTGAAACTTCACTCCTCATAACTACATTGGAGATTTAAACGGCCGACCGATGATTTTTTCAGTAGGGAAAACATCCCTCCATCTATTGCGGCTTTAGCTTACCTGCGTAAGAAAGTTCATGTTCAGTAATCTGCACCTAGCAGAGGGAAGCTTTCCTCAGCTAACCCCGTCAGGCCATGTATTTAACGCACGGCCGCAACAGGCAGAATGACGCGGATGTATTGTGCAAGTTGGCTCTAACGTTATCAGGCTTCAGCAGCCTCCGATGCCCTTGTGTCAAACCCAAATTTATTGTAGCATATATTCACATTTAAGTTGCTATGTAGAAAAAAACAATATGTAAAATGACTATGCAAGATTAATTATTCATGCTTACTATAGCTATTATTTTGTAAAGTGTGTATTTGGTTTTATATAATTAATTATATTCTGTAATTGGAAGTGCAGAACGAAGAGCACATTTTTTAAACAAAGTTCAGTAATTTCAATCTTTTTTTTCTTCCACCATAATAGTTTGTTTAGCATTTGTGTGTATATTACAATATACACAAGTTAATGCCATGTGTACAATTCTAGTTATATATTGTCACTTATATTCCTCTATACAATATGCTAAATTGATTGTACAGTTCATGAAACGAAAATGTAAACACCAATGGAGAGTCACTAAATAGGGTGTTAGGCCACCGCATGTGGGTCTCCTGAGTTTATGAGATTCTGCAGGAGGAATAGGTTTAAGCCACTCCTCCATGAGAAAGTGAAACATAAATGAAATATCTCTCAGGTCTTCCCAATGTGCCTTGCACCATTATGAAGCCATCAGAACACTACATTGTAGAACACTTGATTTTTTGATTTCTAAAGTAACTCTCTCTATATGTGTGTCAAAGTCTCCTTTGTTGCATGTACTATATTACAAATGAATATCTCCAAATTTAAATTAATAAATCTTACTTCATCCAAATGGTCTTTCCAATAACTGAATCTGAACTACAAGATAATCTGAATGTAAGGGGACAGCATCTGATCATGGTAAAGTATTGTGTTAGCTCCCACTTGACAAACGCGATCTACAGTGATATTGGTACAGGATTTATCATCAGAGAACTCCGACCACTGGCATGAATCAGGTGGCCATGCAGGTCATTAATCAGTTTGATTGTGTTTGGTGAGGGAGGCTGTGCTGATAAAGGGGGGTTGTTACTCCAGAGCTGAAACTACCACAGGGGAATCTGGCTTTCAGGCCACCTCAGGGCTGCATTACTTAATGACCGATTACATTTGCATATTTAGTTCAAATCACCTGTGATTTCCATGTTTTAATCAGCCGCTAATTAGGAGGGATTTGATAGTCCCTGAGGAAGTCCTGCAGTTTGTCCTGGCACCACTGTAATAATATAAAATTTATATTAAATATGTCAAGGTTTCACTGTAGCTGAGTCTCCTGATTGGCTTAACTTAGTATTTTTTTGTGGTTTTGCACAGCAATGGAACTGACCTATCAATGTTGTGCTGATACCATTATCTATTGGGTTTTGCAGGCCTTATCAATTTTTAAAGAACCCTCCTGCTGGCTATGTTCCCTGCCAGTGTTTCCTCCAGGAGTGATCCTCCTGAGGTCTGAACCTCTGACCTGCTGTTGCTAAAACCCACAGCCCTGTCCTCTGCTACCCAGCTCAAGCCAATACACATGGACCTGAAGCACAGTTAAAGAATCTGCTACCTGTTTTACTGGAAGCACCTGATCCATACACGTTAAGATATGCCGGTGATCCTGTTACACCAAGACTCACAACACTCTTTCGCACCTAAACATTCAGTAAGGGATCTGCCTCCCACACATGCTGCTGTAGTTTACTATATTTACATTTTTATTCTTAATGCTAATTTTGAGTTGTTTTTTCTTGTTTTGTTTTTGTTTTTCTTTGAGTGGGGATATTTCCATATTTTCCATACCGAATGTGTACTTGCAGAATGCCTCTCTCAGTTAAAAACCCCAAATGCAAAATACACACTAAGTCACAGTCCTTTTACCTTCACGGTGACAGCAAAATGAGGTATGAGAAAGCAAAATGAGGTATGAGAGCACAGGCCTGTATTGAAATTTCTGGCCCCCATTCCCGAGTATAATAAGACATGCCTTCATGTGGTCCTTTACTAATCCAGGGTGCTTATTTACCTTCTCATAGGCTGCCAAACCTCCTTAGCAGTGTAAAATCTTCATTTGGTTTAATTACACAAAACTGAGCTAAGGAAACACAAAATCACCCTTTCACTTCCTCCTTCTTTATTGTAATGAGCAGTGGCTACATGTCTGCGCTCTTTCAGGACTTGTTTAACTTTTCCAGAGGTTTGTCCTGCAATAATTAAAGCATTCTATCCCATATGGTCCCCAAACCCTGCTGTTCTCTTTTCCAGAACAGTGGTTTTTTGCTCTCAGCTGACTGGAACAGTAGTTTACCCTTCAGGAGATAATCAGGAAGTCCCCAGCACTCGCAGTATCGATTCTGCTGGCAGATATCATTGATTCAGCCCCGTCTCTCCCCTCCCAGTGCTCGGCTCCCAAGCATTGTCAGGGACGAATCCCCTCCATCCGTGTCACTTTAGGCAAGGAGTTCAGTTATTCAAGAACCACTACAGCTGGGGCCTTTTTAGCTGCGACCAGCAGCTCTATAAGTCACTCCGTCGGTTGGTCGGTCGGTTAGTCCTCAAAAATTTCATCACCATTTGGCAGCCACAGTTTTCGCCCTAGGAGGCAGAAATTTGGCATGGAGGTCAAGTGTGTGTGGGAAGGTTTGTATTTCTGTTCATGTCAATTGGCTGAAAGGGGTGTGGTAGTGGGAGTGGCCTAGTAACAGCTATTGCGAATTCGTGCTTGTTTCCTAAGTTTTTTCAACCAAAGAGCTTGGAGGAAGGGCATATTCTACGGCCCATTGCTTTTGAGGAGCTATTTGCCCAGAATAGCTGCTGGAAATTAGTTTGGCCGGAAGGGAGAGAAAGGTCACCCAGCAGTTTTCTGTGAAGCCTTGAACTATGGAAAGCTTGTCATGGTGAATAAAATGTTCTTACACTATTGAGGGTAATTGCATAGATATTTACACCAGTACAGCAGGTGCAAAAACATAACATGGGCCTGGTGGATACAATGAGATTGTAAAGTATCCTAAAACAAACTTAAAATTTTATAAAACCAAATATACCAATTAAATGTTACTTGAATTTCAGGGTGCCCTGTTGACTAATGTCACATTCACACTCTTTGTTTGAATATTGAACCAATCAAAACCAGTGTGAGCTTTGGCTCGCTTAAGTGTCCTCCCTCATTAACAATAGACCCTTGCTGTTGCTCCTGTCTGCCGCAGGACCCAACGGAAAAACTATTGCTTTTTTCCTGTAATTCCTTTGATAATGAGGACACAATCGGTAGAGGGCTTTTCTACTGCAGCCATGTCAGTCCGCCAGTTGCATATGAGGTCTCCTGACTCTCACTTTCTCTCAACTCCTCTGTGACTGTGAAACTTTTCTCCCAGTACTTTCATGTACCGTCTGCCTTGTTCCAAGAAACCACAAGCACAGGTCCTCCACAGTGCAAACAGTCCCTCAGCTCTGAAAAATCCGCAAGAATTGAATTACATCACGCATTACACAAGGGAAAGTTTTAAAGTACCTTAAGGGTTGTTCTGGCAATAATAAGTAATACATTTTGGTGTGGCATAAAACCACCTTGGGAATATCTTTGTCTTTGTCTGTCCCTTATCTGTCCAAGTGAATGCTTTCCCTTGAGTTCGTTTTCAAGAACTAATTGTCTTCTCCCAGAAAAAAAAAAAACTAAAAGTATTTTAAAGCTTATATCAGAAATTCAGACAGGCATATTTTCTTAAACTTGTGATAATTTTTCATTGAATAGCACAGAATAACTCCATGGTGATGATGAGGGTGCGGGGGCTGCATTTTTGATGTCTGGAAACGGGATTTTACAGTATGAGAGCATTTTGTCTAGACATAGCCACTTCATGTGAAGCAAGTAAACAGCTAAATGTGAGTGAGTTCTGCTGCTTACATATCAGTAAATTGGAAAGTTGTATGTCACTGCATTTCTATATGCTGACATAAACCTGTCTACTAAAGAAACATGTGTGAGTGTTGGGGTATTCACTCAGGAAAGCTAATTGAGTCCATTTTCTGTAAATATATGAAAAGACAGCATGCTAATGTCAGGAGACTGTGCAAACAGTATAGCTTTGATTGTATTTCTGTAAATCATGCTACACAAATAACAATATATTCTGTTCTGCCTGTTTAAATGTTCAGATATGTAACTGATAACTAGTGTAAGGTTGTCCAACACATGCTGATGAATTTACCCTGTTTTATTTTCTTTCTTTATCAGGGAAGGTACTTAGTGTAAATGAGTCTCGTGTATACTGTGGTCATTTACTGTTGTTCAAATATACTGTAATAAATAATCCAGAAGATATGATAAGACAGGTCATCATGTTTGTAGACACCTGTAATGCCTGACCTTCTGCAGATTTTCATTTTTAGGCACACACCTTGGAAGCTATGGTTTAACACAAAACCAAGAGCATGCAGTCACACCCATGCATTATTTGAGGTAGCTCATATTTCAGCCTCACTGTTCTCTGTTCTTTATGTATAAACCCCAGAGTGGCTTTCATTCTGCTCATCTGTCTCGTCATGGGGCTCTTCATTAATGTAAGCCTGTCTGCTGGAGGGGTGTAGCACAGATTTCTCGAAGAGATTGTCAAGAAGAAAGGAAATAAAGCTATAAAGGAATGCAGTGATGTGTGCTCCACTTTGTTTCACATTTCCAGGATATTTTACATTTTCATTTTGTGCAACATTTGCTGTTCATGAGTTGCAGTATTGGCTGTTCTCCAGGGACCTCTGCTGACTAAAATCTACACATACTCATCCCTCCTTCCCCCAAAAGATACACACACACACACACACACACACACACACACACACACATACAGATGCAGAGAATACACATGCACACAGATAGATATGCATACACTGACACATGCAAATACACACAAACATACTCACATCCAGCTTAGTTCATGCTTGCAACATTTATGTGTGTCATTGTTTGGACTATTATATTTTACCCATTAAAACACAAAATAATCTAGTTCAGTCTATCTTGAAACTGTTTATATTTTATAACAAACTCCTAAATAAAGCAAAAAATGAGCAGTAGCTCTTAGTAACACCCTCCACTAACCCCATAGGCATTTTTTATTTACACTGTGTTGAAGCTGAGGATTTATAAGACCCTTTGCTCCAGAGAAATTTTAAAAATAAAATGGCTTCCCCTTTGTGCATTCACATTGGTATTTTTCAAGTGCTTCTAACAATGGTTTGGGTTGCTCATTTGATCTGCTCCTCTGAAATCCACACACCGCACATTTTTGTGTAAATGTTGCACAATGCAAACCTTTTTGATATTTTTAACTTGTGTAATGCTACAAACAAGGAAATTTTAGGTGAGGGGAAACAGTTTCATTCCTTGAATGGGCATGCAGACAGATTGTGGCATTTCAATTTTCATGTTATCTAGGGCCTGAGTGTTCCGTACAGGACACATGATATGAAACAATCTTAAAAGGAGTATGCGACTATTGCTTTGTGAACTCAATTTATACTTGCCCCTCTTAACATGAAAACCTCAGGACACTTAGGAAAAAGGGTGGTATTTGAGATGCTCTCCTCAGAGAAAAAAAGCCTTCAAAGACTGCCAGATTTGAAATGAATTCCATTCCCTTGCTGGGCTCTGGTCCCATGGGCATGGAGAAGCAAGCGTAGCAAAGTGCAGTGTTAATCCATGGCCCAATGACGTATTCTCCAAAGGCAGGACGCAGTGCAGAAAATACACGCCCTCTGTAGGCACTGAACAGTGACTGAAGTCACTACACAGCTCTGCAATATTTGATTTATTTTAGGATTGGGCTTCCGGCTTTTAATCAACATATCTCTTGTTTTTTTTTTTTCTGACAAAATGTTCTTTTTAATGTTTCTGTTAAGTACAGTACAAGCTAGCAGGTGTCTGAAGTAGTTAAACAACTGAGAAGAGCAAAATATAATGTCCACGTATAACTTCATTTACAAATAGGTGAACTTGAAATTAAGCAATAAATTAACATTTGCAATATAATATTTTCACAATTAATCTTCATGGGTTTCTAAAACAATGTTATGCTTTCAGAATAACTAAAAATGAGCATATTGGGGAAAAAACTGGAAAATTATTACCTAATAATGAAAAAGGCTGAGAAAACTGCAGCGTTATGGAAAATTAATTTACTTAATGGAGACTTGTTACATAATGAAAGCACTAAGTGATATATATTTTTTATTAATATTTATCAGTTATTAAGGAGTTGGACCACACCTTATCGCAGCAGATGTGGTCCCCCTTGGGATGATGATATTCAAGTTTTGAACGGTTTCTTCTCAGATATTGGACATTTCTGAATGGGAGGACTCTGGAATGTGTTTTATTTCTCCCTGGGATACATGAAACCACTTTGAATCCATTTTGCAGGGGGTATGGGTGTATTGTATGGGAATATCATGAGAAAATAATGTTTACACCATAGGGGACACCTAGTCACCTAAAATGGCATAACATTCTATGGCCGCACCTTTACCATGAACAATAGTAATCGGACCCAGTGACTCCCATGAAATGACCGCCCATGCCATAACAGATCCACCACCGTGTTGGGAACTGTTGGCAACCCGAAATTTCGGTCAAAGGCTTCTTTTGGATATCTCAGATAAAAATTACCTAGATGTGAGAACGAGGGAAAAGGGTGACACATCAGATCATATTCCTATGCATGTTACACCAGGTTATGCGTTATTGGATATTGGCCATGTTTACAAGCTGTCCCCAATTGGCTGGGCCAATCGTAAATTACTGTGAAGTTCATGATATACTTTTCTTGGGATTGAGTAATAAGGATAGAGATTCAATCCTGTGTTAATTTTTAAGGTCAATGGTTTTAACTGTCCTGTATATCCCTCTCTGTGAATTTAGAAAACTGTTCCTCCTTCCAGATGCAGATTTATCTTGTGTAGCAGATTCTGTTATGGCTCCCAGCACAGTTCCCAGAAATACTTTTGCCATTGCTATGACATGACACCCCAGCAATTCAGCAGGTTAAATTTTTCTTATACAGTGCATGTACATAGCTTTATATTAGTCAGTTCAATCCAGTCCCTTGCTGAAGTGTAAAACCACAGTGCTCCATCTAGGGGTCAAAAACGCAGCTTTACATGTATACAGTCTTAACTATGAAACTCTTCCACTTCCCACTATATGGTTTAGGTCACTGGTTCTTAACCTGGGTTCGATCGAACCCCAGGGGTTCGGTGAGTCAGTCTCAGGGGTTCGGCGGAGGTCAAGACACACACCGGACTCATATGATTCGCGATGTCACGCCCGGTTTTTTGTTTTTGTGTGAAAATCGTGTTTTGATGGTTTTGTTCTTTGAACACAGTGATGTTGATGCACGGTTCATTTTGTGCACCAGTAAAATATATATCTATGTTTTGAATTTGACAAAAATCATATTTTATTTTTTCGATTAAGAAGGGTTCGGTGAATGCGCATATGAAACTGGTGGGGTTCAGTACCTCTAACAAGGTTAAGAACCACTGGTTTAGGTGTTGACTGGTTATGGTGTAGATGGGGTTTGGACATGGCATAGCGTCTGTCTTTCAAGTTTCTGTTTGAGGCAGTCTTCTTTGTCTCTAATTCTTGGCAGTACAAAAAGCACCACACCTCAGGTAGGCTTATGACCAAGTGGAAAAATATGGCAATAATTATTCTGAGAATCCCTCCTTGTTCCTGATACATTCAGTAATCTGCAGGCCCTGCCAACTTGGCTAATGCACCAAGAAGAAAACAAAAAGGAAGAAAATTTAATTGATGTAGGGAGATTTTTCCTGCTGTGCTTTGCCACTCAAACAACTACCATATGCCTCAGAGAGAAAAATACTAACTGCAAGTTATTCTCAGCTCATCTCCCCCAACTTTCATGTCCAATTCCTTTGTCAAATTCTTTAGAGTTTCTGATATTAACATCCCTCTAATCCCAGATTATGGAGTTGCCCTGTAACCTAGACTAGGTTCAGAGCGAATCCTAGTACTTAAATTTTGGAGTGTATAAGTGTATTTAAGTGTGTACGTGTTAGACTTCTGGTGTTCATTTTAGAAAACATAACCATGAGTTTTGGTTACTCTTTTGGGTCAAACATTTGGGTGTTAACACTATGAAAAGTGTTATATTCACACTCACTTTTTGATGAGTCCCACATGTACTCCTATATAGTGCTTATTATGACACCCACAGTGTTAAATTTGCTGTTTGATATTTGCTGGGTTTAGAGCTGGAAGGTCATATAGGTCTGTCGTGTAAAGCACTCCCATATGTATGGTATGTGTTGTAAAGGTCAAATCTGTTTTTTTAAACTGCTGAGAATGGTAGAAGGGCAAGAGTAGCTAAGGGGCAAACTGCGCTGCTCCCCAGTTGAGGTTTAACAACCTATGAAAGAGATTAGATGCTTCAAAGGTGCTTCAAATCCCATGCAGAAGTTGCTGTAATGTTCGTTTAAAGTGACGCAGGCAGTAAACCTGTTTTGGCACATATTTCCTCGAACCATAGACCACGTGTCACCACTCAGCAAGCACATCCCATCTGACTGTTTCCAGGTCCTGCCTGAATTAAATTGCTACTTAATATGGAAAGTTAAAAAAAAAGATAATACATAGAAAAGGTTGTGTCTTCAAACCAGGGATTAGAACCAGTTCAGGGAACAAAAATGAAAAACAAAAACAAGCAACATTTTTCATGGAAGAAAATTTTAAACTATTTTTTCTCTCCTTGAATACCCAGTTTCTGTAGCCAAGGACTCTTACTTTTTTTGCATAGTTACTAATTCTACTAAGTTTCCTGCTGTCCTGTTTCTCCAAATAGTGTTCATTTTCAAGCTGTTTTAAGACCCATGTAATTAAAAACTCATTGTTTAATCATTCATCAGTATCACTAGCATTTGTGGCTAAAATAAGTGAAGGATCAATGATGAAACATTACAGCTTTGCAACTAGTGTATCAAAACTTTCCATCTTGTAATTCCCACTTGGAGGGTCACTCATGTAAGATTATGTTAACAGCATTAAGAAAGGAGTAATCCAATTACTCCAACATAACATCAATGCAGGGAAAATCTCAGCAAGTGTTAAGATCACAATAGCGAAATGAAGAATGAAGAAAACTTTTGTTCAGCTGCAAAATGATGTTGCAAAAAGGATGAGCTGAAATGCTTTAGCTGTGCCCACCTTTGTTCTGCTGAACACTTTGGCATGTAGGTGAGCTACTTTGATTGACATGCTGCTAAAGCCATTTTTTTATGAAAAACATAATTCAATGTCTCTCCATCTATTTGTTAAATCAGTTTGTCTGGGATAACCTGTGATAAGCACTGTGATGTAGCACTGTTTATTTTGTAAACTGGAAAAAGCTGTATCCCCTGGGCCATTGACAAGGATCAACTTTTTCATTGGACAGACTAGAAATAAAGTTGATTTTTTTCCCCCAGTGTGCACAATTTTTGATTGCAAAGAGATGTACAAATAAACCATAAGGGTGTTTCGCACACATTTTTCTCCCTCTCCTTTCAAAATATAAACAATCTCAGAATAAAAGAATTTAATAAAATGTTAAATTTGTTGTTATTCATAGGATTTACCATTGCCAACTGCAGACCAGCTGTCTCCTCAGAAAGCACCACAGGTTGCACTAACAAGTTTAGGGCCTATTGCATTTTAAGGTTTGTTTATCTCACTGTAACAGCTTCAAGTCTGTTGCATTATCCTTGTCTGGAGTCCATTGTGACATCATAACATTATTAACCATGTTTTGCATTTTGGTCTAACCGTTATTTTGATAGTCTTTGTTAGTGAAATACTGGGACAGTGTTGTTCCAGTTTTGTTCAGTGGAAGTCACCCCCTTTCAAAAGTATAAATGTATACCTGTGTAATGGTGGGGTGCATTTTAGTTTAATCTTTTTATTTAAGTTCCATCCAGTGGAGTTCTCAGTTTTGTTTGCACTGTATGCTTGGAGAATGTGCACAATTACCAGATATTTCTCCAATGTTCCAACTTGAACTACAACTGAACTAGTTGATTACCCATAGCAACTATGCCTGTTGACTTCAAGAGGTGAAAGCTGTGAGCATGTGACTCTTCTGAGGAAACCGTGACAAAATTAAATTAATTAGTTTAATTAATTAAAGTTTAATTTAAAAACATTATTTAATTTAATATTAATTTAATAATTATAATGGTTACCTGATTATTTTTAGACAATTGTATGTATTCAATTGAACCATGCCAGAGGAGACTGTGGATCGATAATTGATATTGCATATTTTAGCACCCAAATAGTTTGCCTCTTATTTCTGTGGAGATAATATCCTCAGTTATATAACAGGCAATAATGTACATCTCACTTCCTTTTCTATCAAATCTGGCTTCATGCAGTGGTACTGAATGAGAGGTATGGCTCACTTGCTGCCATTTATTCCACCCATTGCTTCAAGTCCACTGTACACACAGCAGTGAAGCGGTAGAAAGTACCTTGTTCACACTGCATAAAATCAAGTGTAAATGAGTGATTACAATGTTTCATACACATCCATAAATTATGACAAAAGACAAAGAGAAAAAAGGCGGTTCTCAGAACAATTGTCATGAAGTTGATGTTGCAGTTTTAATCATAATGTAAAATATAGATCTATATGGAGCTTGAAGTTAGCCTCCTGGAAAATTCCATTAACGAAACCCAGTTAGGAAATGAACCCCAGTAACCTTACAAATGATTAGTCAGACATATTCAGCAAGAACACTTTTATTTACCCTTGCAAAGCAGAATTATAAAATATGTACCATGAGTTATACTCTTTTTAAAGGAAATTCAACTCAGTGGGTTCCCCATGGGTTTTGTTTTCTCATAGAATAGCACTATAGTAGTTGAGATTTCGCACAGTGGTTCCATAAAGTTTTCTTCCACTGAAGTGTGACAGTACATTTAAATGGGGGGAAATTTCACTGATTTATTATTCATTCATGTTTCTGTGTGTTGTGGTAAATGCATACTTTGTAAAACTCTGAAGAACTGAAAGCTGAAAAGCAGATAAAGAAAACATTGTGGTGTAAGGTTGGAATAACCCCTCAGGTGAAATATTATTTACAGCAACAAAGGCACTTAGCTTCAAGTCATCATCCGCAATCATCATTCAGACCTCAGCTTGTTCTGATAGAAAGTAGTAGGCATTTATCAGCTATGAAGGAGAAGCCTAAGCAGCACAGACGAAAACTGCTCTCACTGAGCTTTTACCTTACAATACCACAGGGAAAAATAAGGCTACTTGGAAAGGTTTGTTTACCCATTGTTGATATTGCAGACCTACTTAGCTAATGTTCTTAGAATAAACTGGCAGATTGCCAACGTAGTTCTGTTTTTTCCAGACAAAAACAGATAAAAAGGAAGCAATCAGTCTCTTTTTATGAGAGACAAAGCACTTTCCCCCCATAAAAGATTATACCGTTTGATAAAGCAAATTCTGTTCTCTTTTTCTTTTTCATATTCTTTCTTTTTTAAGCAAAGACTGAGACAATAGACTCTTATTTAATCAACATTTGCCCTTTACATTGACTTACAAATAAGATATCTTAGTGAGTTCATCTTGGTTATTGCTGTACAAGCCAAACTGATCCTGAGAAAAATAAGTGCATTCATTTCGGACTCAAAGGAGAAATGTTGATTGAATTCAGAACGATATCATGTGTTTTGAGTCTGCTAATTGTCTTCCATCATGATCCTGTGCTGTGGATGCAGAGAAAGCTTGTGCCTGTGTTCTTACATTTCACTGATGTCAACCAGGCTGGAGGCTGCAGGGCCCCATCTGAGTCAGCACTTTCTTAAGCCTGGGAATGCATGAAACTTATCGATCAATTAAGTGAGTTATTTGTTCGATCACAGCAGCCTCTGCCCCAGAGGGACCAGGGAGCGTTAAGGTGAAAGTGCCGAGCGATCTCAAAACGACTTCATAGGAAAGAGCTGTCCTCTTGATTGATGACTTGAGGTCCCTCCAGAATGGCAAAAGCAGGCCATTTCATGGGGAATCTGTGAACTTGCAGCCCTCTATGGGATGAAATAGAGCCAAATTGGGGTCGGAGAGAGGATTAGGGCACTAAATGATCCCTTTATGAACATATCACAAACAGGCAAGGTATAGGGATCCTTTGAAGGTTGGGGTGAGGCCTAAATTGTGGTTTAATGTTGAGTTCTTCAGATGAGCTTTTGCATTGTGTCTAGACTTAACTGAATTTCTTTTGTTAATTCCAGCCATCACTGAACGTTTGATGTTTTGTTGAAAAGAACAAAAACAACCATTTGATATATTCCTCAAAGTGAAATGCATTTATATTGACTCTGAGCCGTCACCACAGCTTTATTTCATGTGATCCTCTTTTGGTTGGGTGTTAAAAAAAAACAGAAGTTTTATCAAAACATTATTTAGCCTACAATATTGTACACTTAAGAAACCCGCCCATCACCCAAAAGTGATGCGAGGAAATGAGAAAAGGTTACTGCAGTGGTTAGTCACATCAATGCTGGCATCATGTCTTAACATGCAGTGAATGTGAGTCTTGTGTACTTTGCCAAGTAGTTTACTACAGCAAATAGTCAAATAAATGCTCCATGTGTGTTTAAAGCTCATAAGGCTATTCATGGTAGTTGCTACAAAATATAAGTCATATTTTTAAAAAATATATGATTTCCTCCCTCTGTTACTGCTAAAAATCATTACTCTGAATGGATCCTTGGTTTTATTGCCCAAGATGCACCATTTGTGTCTTGGAAAGGAATGTTTGACAGCTTAATGGTATAATTGATGGCGGGCATATATGTGTTCGACAGCTAATGTAGACTTAAAATATGAATGAACACTCGGGTCTCATTCAGCATTTACCTCCTTGTTTTTGATATTGTTATTATTGAGATTTCATTTTACTGTCAAAATATGTAATGGTAATGAATAAAATACTGAACTACAACCTGTTTATAACTCAACATAATGGCCATTTCCTCAGTGCAGACAGAAATACTTAATTTAGTACGTATGGAAAGTAAATGTCATTTCCATCACCACTGTATGATTACATACTCTGTTTTGAGCGTTGAGAGAAAAGTGTACTTCTAAGTCAACACAGCCTGCAGAGGCAGAATTAAAGGTTGGATTCCTATGAAAAGGCCTATACCCAGGGCTTTATCAATTTGGCAGTGTGCCATACGGCTGGCAAAAGACAGACAGCTTTGGTCAGAGAAAAAAGACTTGCCACATTGTGGGAATCTGGTGGGAGTCTGCCTGGTAATGTCTGGACCAGTGGTGTGAAGACAGAGGAAATGCTTTAACAGTGTAGTCACTCCACCTCCAGCATAGACAACTTTGAAATGACCTCATTCCTCGAGATTTCCACCTGCAACGCCTGTATTTACAGAAGAGCTGCAGGGACAAATCAACATCAAATGGGTGACTGTTTTACCCATGTTCCACTATTTAACATAAACATACACCCACTGCTGGTGGGAGAAGCACTATAGGATGTTATAGTGTTGGCCCACACCATCAGAGCTGCTTTTTGCTCTATCTCATCTAGTAACGGCTGCCAAAGTGCATTACATTTCATGGCAGATGTCCTTTTAAAGTAGCGACTGTGCACCAAAGCAATCAAGTGCTGGAAGCTGTTACGTCAGCACTGCTATTTATATGAGAGACGGCAGCCATGTGTCTGGTGGAGCAATGGTTGCATTAGTAACCTTTGTTCTGTCTCACCTTGTCTGGCCATCAAAGCCAGACATATTAAGTTCTGGGTGGCTGTATGCCAATGCCAGCAGTTGGGAAGAACTGCAGTGCATTTCTGAAGGTTTTTTCTATGCAGGCTATGAATCCTGAGGACTGAAGGAAGATGGTTTGTGTTGACATCAGTTATAAAGCTGCTTTTATGTCTCTTCCAATGAAGTGCAATTTGTCTGAAATTCGTCATATGTTTTTCCATCCTGTATCATTCCATATCATTCCTGTATCATCTCTGTCTCTTTCATCCTGATTGACAAACATCTCATCTTATGAAACCATAACATGCTGAAATATGACTTTGCTGTGGGTTCTTTAGAACAAAGACCTAATGGTAAAAGGCTTCGTTGGAAACAGTATATGTGGTTTATTTCCCCCCAAAGAGTCAAAAGATAAACAAGTGCAGGATTTTAATACATTGTGCTGATGCACAAGTAGCTACAGTGCACCATGAATTTGTCATTTATTTGCGTCATTTCAAGTCAAAATAAATAGATATTCCATGGAGTCAGCAGTATTTGAAAATCACCTGCAGCACTGTGTTTGTTTATAGTTTCTCTGTGTATGCCCTGAATTCACATTGTACAGCCGTTGGCTGTCTTTCAAAGTTGCCAAACCTGAAACAGCTGTTTCAGCCCCTCACTTCTGCAGAGTATCCTGTGTGAGAGGACAGCAGGAGAGCCATAATGCCCCAGTCAAAAGAATGTCAGTCACACTAGGATCAATCCATCAGAAAGAAGGTTTTGTTATTTTTATATGTATGCAGAACTCTTAGATTCACTCAGAAACACATCCACTGCCAGGCCCTACTCAACAACCATATGTTCATTAAACATTTCTCTGGATCTTCACTTTATATAGCCAAATTGCCTCTATTCTCAACAGGCCTCTATTTTTTGAGTGTCAGCTGTGGTTTGAGTTGAAATGTGGACAGCAAAATTTCCAGAACATGAAAGAAGCACATGAGTAGTGACAGCAGTATTATTTTACTTTAAACAGTAGCTTTATGACTTCAGCTTTATGACTATCAATTAGGGCATGATTATATTTGAAAAGAGAGATTCTTCATTTTAACCGAAGTGAACAGCAGAATGTGATGAACAGGATGATCATTATATTGTATATATAATAATTATATTGTAGATGATGTAATACATCAAAATGTTCCATATGAGTATGACAGGTATGACACAGATAACACAATTTCAGCAAATATGTATTAGTAAGCTTAGTTGGCTGACTAACCAAAATATTCATGCTTTGATTTATGAAGCCATCAAAAATTCTATTTATGTAATGTAAATCATATGATTTCATATTTAGAACATCCATAATGGCCTCTATTTCGCTCAGTCTGTAAAGATGCTTGTTCTGAAAAGCAAAGCGTGAGCCCTGCGATGGGGTGTTTGAGTCCCAAGGGGTCAGGTTGGGAAGGCAGAAGTTGACCAAGCCTTACTGGGGAAAGCCATCTTAGTTTTGTTGGTCTTATCACTCTCTAGTGGCCACACCTGATCAGACCAGGCACCTGCAGATACAGGAACAGAAAGTATGCTGGCTTCTTAAGCCTCCGTATGGACAGTATGTAATTGGTGGTAGGTCTGCAGAGTGGTAAGACGTGATTTTAGTTGTCACGTGAAGCGGAGCAGTCGCATGCTTATGGCTCTCTCCTTCCGATGTTGGAAGGAAGAGCTAGCGGGAGATCAAGTTTGGCTGTAGACAGGTAAAAGGTGAGACAAGATCAGGGATTCTAAAAAAATCACTCACCATTTTTTGTTTGACTTTTTGTGACACCTGGCATGACCACAAGTTAGGCCATAATGCCCTAAATTATGTCTGTATGGTTAAGGTGAAAAACAAACATAGTCAGATTTATGTATTTTCATGCATATGTAAGGAAAGTTAGTGTTGAAAATATTTACTATACATCACCACAAGCAGTCCTTCAGACCTTCATTAATAAACTGCTGAAATGACATTTTTCCTAGATACCTAAGATTATACATATTGATCATATGTATAAGGACTATATTGAAAAGAGCCATTCGTAGGGCTCTTTGGTTAGTCATTTGATTGCTTTCATTTTGATTTCAACAGTGTGGCATACAATAAGATTTTAGGAATTGTGTTTTTCATGTATATATAGAAAGTGTATGCCTTGTACATGTCTGAGTCGCCCTTTTCTAAAAACATTTCATTGTGATTCCAATATTGTGGTTTACCATAGATAATCTCATCAATAGTGTAGATATACTAGACTATTTGCTAAAACAGTAGAGTGATTGTGTGTCATTATGGCTTAGTAGCAGTAATATACACTCTAGGTTTTTCAAGATTGCCAGTCAATTCTCAAGTGACACAGTCTGACTGACTGCAGCTACATGCTAAATCATTAAATTAAGCCTGTGGGTGCTCAGTCTCTCCACACTCCAATTACAACTATATTGCATGTGTTGAGAGAAGTAGCCCGCAACATATAAATAGTCCTTTGTCTCTTTGAATCTGTATTAATAACAGGAAATGTTCAAATTAATGCAACAAAAGCTTTTCCATGCCTTTTTTCTCCGGTAGCCCACCCTCCATCTGATGTAGTTTAATTATGACATCTTCCAGCTTGCCAAAAATACAACCATTCAAGTGAGGGCAAGTATGGAATGAGAAAAGGAAAATGGCCGCTCCCCAACTTGAGCAATGAATAGCTGAGACCTGGAACTGAGTGCAGTACATGTCTAATTATCACTGCAGTTTAATTAACAGCTCAATTAGTCTTTGCAATGCAGAGGGCAGAGAGGGGAGAGAAATATAGCACATAGCAGAATGAGGACAGGCAGCCGCTGGCTGTGTGGATCATGTCAAATACAATCATCTCACCTGGGTTCAGTCTGTACTTAAAAACCATGCATATAAATACTGGAATTTAATGCTACAGGATGAGTTAGTCTGCATTACGTGGTGTTATCACACTACATTGTATGGTGTGATGCCCTTAATACACATTCAGTTTTTTTTTTTGAGTAAGTGTATGTAACTTTTGGTTTGAATTTTCATATTACAGTAATAGAATGCTCAGCAGAACCAGAGCCACAGTATATCCTTACCTTTACTGTGGAAGGGAGAATCTGCATTGTTTGTTTGCAGAGGAGGAGTGTTTTTGACTCACTTCACAGTTTCGTAAATCACATCGAAAATTTCCATCACAGAAAAAATCTTAGCATATGTTGCTTGTGGTGGAGCTTCTTACATATTCAGGAAATGCATATTAGTTTGACCACTCACTGTAAACTCTCTCACAAAATGAAAACTGTTTTATAAAGGTTGGAGTTGGAGTCATTTGCACAGTATATTTCTTGTAGTTAAACTCCATTATTATTCTTGATTACAGTCTGTTTGTCATTCTGTTTATGTTGAAAGCAGCAGCCAGCCTTTGCTGTATTACCATCAGTGTATAAAAAGAACCAAAACATGACCTTGATTGCTCTTTTTTTTTTCATTCATTTCACAAGGGACTTATGGGTATGTTTAAGAACATACTGATTTTGAACTGCATCGTGGATTAGCTGTGGGTTTTCTAGGAGAGTCTCAGTAGGATGTGCTCAGGTCTCAGTGAAAGGCTGTCGGGTTTGCCCCTTCAGACTGCTCAAGATGGAAATGAGGAAGATAAAGAGCTTACATTTGAAAAATGATTAATTGGCATTGTGTGATGTGCCTCTGTGCTTTGTCTAGAAGGAAGTCATTTGGTTCCTACAGGCCTTCAAAAAAAGAGGAAACTTTTTTCCATATGATTAACTCTGCTCATGCTTTGAAAACAAGCCCAATGTTATTCCTCTTAATTAAAATAATTAAGACAAGGGCTAATATCTTTGAAAAGTAATTGGTTTCCCTGATACAAAAGAACCACTTTATTCCCCCCACCACCCCCCTTTGCAATTACCTCTAGCTCAACACAATTAACACCATGATTTCCAAAAACATTTTTTTCATAACAGATCTCAGGAGTAATTGACTGCTTGTTCTAATAAACACTTGTATCTTCTGTGAAGTTTCAGGCCTTTGAATAGATTGACTTGATCTTATTATGGAATACCATTCAGAATTCTCAAGCAATCATATAGACAGGTGAAGCGTTGTAAATTGTTTGCATTATTTTACTAATAAAGTGTTAATTTTATTTTGTCCATTTTGCATAAGGGAAGTGCTGCAGATGGTCTTTACACTTGTCAAAGAATATAAGAAATATATGGTGACCTTCTTTTTAAAATAATTCTGATCTTTTAAAATAACTATGAAGAAAATGTCTCCATTTTGACAAGAAAACAACAGAGGAAACATCACCTTCCAAATAAGCTCTGTTCAATTAACCTGAGAAGTGATTTAAGAGCTGTCATGTTCTCACTTCCGCCGATCTAATTTGTCATAATTACATTCTGAAGGGCAAAAAAACAGAGGCCCTAATTAAACCCATCACTAAGTGAAGAGAAAAGGTTGGGAGGAGATGGTTTCATCTATTAAAACAATGAGCATCATTAGATTTTTCCAGTTTTTTTACATCTCTCTCTCCCTCTCTCCCTACTTGCAGATGCAGCAACTGTTCTATGAAAACTATGAACACAACAAGAAGGGGTTCATCCAGGAGCTCCACAGCAGCAAGATCCACAATGCTATCACCCTCCACCCCAACAAGAGGCCGGCCTACCAGTACCGGCTTCACAGCTACATGCTGAACCGCAAGATCTCAGATCTGCGGTACCGCACCATCCGGCTCCACCGAGAGGGCATAGCCATGAGCCAGCTGAGCAACACCGAGGTCCAGCGTGAGGACCAGAGGCTGGGGGCCCTACCCTCCTACACCCGTTACCAGCCCACAGAGCGTTCCCATGTCATAGAGTGGGACTTCCTGACAGGGAGGCATCTGTACACCACTGGCGAGAATCAGATGCCCCGGCAGGGCCTAGGGCCTGCGCTGAGGGCTGCCCTGGAAGACACGGTCCTACAGGTGATGGAGATGATCAACGAGAACTCCAAGGCCCGCGGGCGTGTCATCGACTTCAAGGAGATCCAGTACGGCTACCGGCGGGTGGACCCGCTGCATGGTGCTGAGTACATCCTGGACCTCCTGCTCCTGTACAAGAAGCACAAGGGCCGCAAGGTGACGGTGCCAGTGCGGCGCCATGCCTATCTCCAGCAGTCGTTCAGCCGGCCCTTTTTCACGGAGGCGGAGGAGCTGGACGTAGCCACGCTGGTCGAGGCTGTTAACTCGGAGACCCAAGCCTTCTCCTTTCTCTCCAGCTCTTTGAAGATCTTCTCCCCTTTCCAGTCCGCTGGAGAGTCCACTGGGGAAGCACACGGGCAGAGGAAGGTCCACATCCTTGTGCCCCTGACTGGCCGGTATGACATCTTTGTCCGCTTTATGGAAAACTTTGAGAAGACCTGCCTGATCCCCGGCCAGAACGTCAAGCTATCTGTCATTCTGGTGGATAACGACAGCAACCAGGACCGGGAGAGGCATTTGGAGCTGATCAAGCAGTATCATGACAAGTACCCTAAGGCTGATCTGTCCGTCATCCCCATGGCTGGTGACTTCTCTCGGGGCCTAGCCCTGGAGATGGGCTCCTCTCAGCTGGGCAACAACACCTTATTGTTCTTCTGTGATGTTGACCTGGTTTTCAATGCTGACTTCCTGCAGCGTTGTAGGGAAAACACCATTCAAGGAAGGCAGGTGTATTTCCCTGTCATCTTCAGCCAGTACGACCCCAAGGTGGTCTACGCTGGCAGCCCACCACCTGAGGATGGCGGCTATGTTTTCACCAAGAAGAGTGGCTTCTGGAGAGAGTATGGCTTTGGCATCACTTGTATCTTCAAAAGCGACCTGCTGAAGGCCGGTGGCTTTGACACATCCATCCAGGGCTGGGGACTGGAGGACGTGGACCTGTTCACAAAAGTGATAAATTCCGGACTAAAGGCATTTCGGAGCCAGGAAACAGGGATCATCCACATCTATCACCCGGTTCACTGTGACAGTAACCTAGATCCCAAGCAATACAAAATGTGCCTAGGGTCTAAAGCCAGTACTTATGCCTCCACAATGCAGTTAGCTGAACTATGGCTTGAGAAACACTTAGGTGTAGGGTACAACAGAACTTCCTCCTGACATTCCAACTCTTTCTGCCTCCTCGGGAGATTACCTCAGTTCTGCACAAGTGCAGAGAGTAGTGGAGTCTGTGTGTGTATGTACGTGTGTGTGTGCGCGTGTGAATCCTTGGGTACAGGTACGCTTGATTGTTTGGGTGAATTTGTGCAATTTTTTTCCTTCTTTATTTTTTTTAATTCTCATTGTTTTTTTTTTTTTTTTTTTTTTGTCAACAGCGTCTTCCAAAGTACATTCGCAGCACATGCTGAATCTGTGGTCGTTTCAGCGCTCGCCTAAAAAACTGTGATGCCGCGTGATCCTGTTTTTTTGTGTTTTTCTTCTCCTACATTTTTTTCACCATCAGGAGATCCATATGTATTCTCAGGAGCGCATCTTTAATGTTGTGGCCACTTTCAATGAATGTGTGCAATGCAGCTTTGGTCTGTACTGGCTGTCCAGAGCCGTGCTCTCCATGTTTGTCCAGAGACATTGCTTATCCCAATGTGACAATGACAACAGCAACAATAATAATAATAATGATGATGATGATAATAATAGTAATAATATTATTAATAATAACATACTGAAAGTACCACAAATGTGCTTTAAATTTCCCACAGTGGAAGGGACTGTAAAATAGAGTTTTCTAATTTATACAAAGAAAAATATGTAAACAGAACGTTCTTCATCTGCAGTATTTTATAAAAATGTGTGAATGGTTTTGATGATTGTATCTTTTATTTTTTAGTAGAAATATTTCCATGATGTAAAAGGTACTGGATACCGCCCAACGTCAGCTGTCCTCTCATTATCATTTCCAATACAAAAAAGTCCTCAAAATATCTTTTTTTTTTCTTTTGTGACCATGCTTCATGGAAAAAAGCATTCTGTTTTCCATTACTTCTGCTTTGTGGCTTTCAACTTGTTCAGATTGCTGGCAAGAACAAAAAAGTTATATTAAAAAGGGTTATTTATAATAAAAATATAAAAATTCTGCAATGGTTTTTTATTTCATATCAGGCTTCTTAGTTTCATTAAATCAATCTCAAAATCAAATTGAATCTTGTAGTTATATATTGGATATATGTATAGCTATTATACTGTAGTTGAATATCAGCTCCACTAACCACAACTTTATAACATATAACACATTTCAGAGGTGATATAAGTGCTTAATACAGTATGTGTGTGATGCTTGATCTCTGACACTGATGTTTATTATTTCACATTTCTCACAGATTATGTTTATAAGTAAAGCAATGATAGGAGTAATTCATAAGTGATTGTTACCTCAGTTGTAAAAAAAAAAACCCCAGTAAAACATACAACTGCAAACATATGCTACCCACACAAATTTCATTGAATTAACAAGTAATTCATTAACAGATATAATATTCATATGTCCTTATTTACAGTACTACAGCTGAGAGGCATCAGACTGTAGCAGGTTTCATTAAAAATCCAATGAAGCTTTAGCGGAGTGATCTGATGTTAAGCTGGGCTGCAGCCCTGTCATCCCTCTTCTTATATTAAAGTGTCATGGATGGAGGCAGGTATCCCCCACATTTTAAAGCTGTTAGTCATGGGAAAGACAAGGTAATCTTCCACAGTGTCAGAATCCTTCACCTATGAGAGCCAATTCACCTCATCTGGATAGGAGACAAGGAGGGTGAGAATCTATTTCCCTTTTTTTATATTTTACAAGGCCCTTTTCTGCACCAAGACTAGCAGAAGTAGAGGAAACAACTGGGTTAGAGTCACAACTTAACTGTGTTCTCAGTGTTACAGTTACAATTATGTAATGAAACGCTGTCTTTATATATATACACACACACACACACACACACACACACAACAACAACTTCAGAGAAGTTAAGGGTATAGGAACTTCTCTGAATTCCATTTCCTTCTCACTGTCCACTTCTCCAGCCTGGTCAGTGTGTACACTAAATCTTGTGTCTGAAAAAATGGTATACAGGAAATCTGCATTGCCAAATTCTTTGTTCCTGGATGTTGCCCTGACAGTTTAAAAAAATACCTCATTTTTAAAAGCCTCTTACAGTAGCTTCCTAACTTGCTGGCTCAGACAGAATAACAACTTTTGCCTTTACCACGGTTAGCACAGCTATCTTTGAAGCACACATGTAATGTGCTGATGGGTCGCCTTTTTTTGGGAGAAGTTTTGAGAAGAGTGGATGGGGTCACTGTAAGTTTCTTGGCTGTATGTGGGCGTCATGGTGCAAGCTATGCAGAGGGTGCCGGATTCAGTTAGGAATCAGGGTGGAGCAGGTTCAACTTCAGTTGTTGAGAGCTCAGCTGTGATAAGTGACCTTAAGAGAGCTTTATACAGAGAGAGCCTTGCGTACTGGAGTGAATAAAAGGACTGAAAGGGTTCTGGGGAACAATGAGGATAACATTTGTGTCAAGTTTCAAAACCTATGCAGAAGTGGATATGCTGGAGGTCATGGCTCATTAAGATCCTCTATTACCTTGTTCTTTGAAATGGGTTCGAACTAACTAAACATGGGTCAAGTAATTATCTGGAGCACTTTAAACCTTCAGACACCAGTAAAATTACTGTAGCTTAGCAACAATTTTAATATCTATTTGCATTCATGTTAAGGCTATAACCCCTCTTTCTTATACTATATAATTTGCTTAGAAAAATCATTCATTGAATATTTTCTGAGATCAGCTTGTTCTTACTTGAGCAGCATCTAATGAATTAGAGTATTATAATATTTCGCTTGCAGTTGAAACAAGATGTAATAGGAGCTATCATCATAACAGTTGAAACCAATGGATTGCTGTTAAGGTGCAGAGGAAGAATTAACAAAGGACCAAAGATAAGAGAAAACAAGGAGCAGAAACAGAATCTCTCCATCCAATTATGATGGGATGGTTCACAAAACAGGAGCCATTTTGGTTAATTGCCATGCTGCAATCATCCTAATCATCCACAGTTTGATGTTATTAACATTTCCCTCCCTGTCTAGCTTACTTAATGTCCATTCATTTCATTAAATCATTTGATTATTTACACAAAGATTAAAGAACAGAGACGAGTGTTGTAATTTGTGACAGAAAACTAAGGGGATGTCCAAGAGATCACATCAAGAGATTTTCCCCTGCTGGTAAGCAAACATTTAAAAATAATTTGTAATGTAGAATATTCATTTTAAATAAACTTTTTAAAGGGTTTACTTCTTATGCACACATTGACAAAAATTAGCAAAGCAGAAAAGGGAATGAATTTTGTAATCTCTGTGAGTCATTCTGAATTGTGATGCTCACGATTGAGGTGGGTGGAGCCGTGAGATGTCTGGTAAGCAGTCAGCTATCAAAAACTACCATCCAATTCCCAGCTTCAACAAAAACAACCATTCAAAACTATGTTTATACATTATCTTTATATATTAGCGGATATATAGGTACAAAAGATAATGCTATCCCTGTTTTCAGGGATAGCATTATTATCTTGATATTAAGAATACTTTAATACCGAGACAAATTGTATACACATGTAAATAACACTATTTGAAGCTACTAGTTCACCCAATTCAACTAAAAAACATTGTGATTTGATATCTGCTCCACAAGAGACCAGCTGTTTTCTCCCTTATACAAGCAATGCATGCTTGACACTGTGGACAGACATTGATGCATTATATGAAGAAAAGTTAATGATATAATAATATAATTATAATGAGCTAATGCCACAGGATAAATTGACTCAAACCATCAAAGAATGTCTTTTTGAAATGCCACTGGGCATGCAGGGCAAAGGGTATTGGAAAAACAATATATCAGAAGACTGTGGATGTTGCACATTATCAGAAAATAGACCAAGCTGCTCACTAAATGCCTAGTTAGCGAATGGCTTATTGAATAACAATAGAGATTGGATCGCTGTCTCAGAAAGAGATACTGTAATGGACTGATAAAACATGATCCTTTAAAATTTCCTTTCAATTTATGCTAGATGTTATTATGTAAGTGGGAATTTTTCCAGAAACAGGGGTTTTGTTTGATTTTCCATTCATCTCTCTCACTTGTGGCCTCATAACCTAGTTTGTGGGTCACAGTGTTGTGAGTGTGTTTTAAGTAATTCCTACTATCTCTGTGAACAACCACAGTATTACATACTAACTGAAATTGTACAGGAAAGCAAGGAGTATGATTATTAAAAAACAGAAAAAAATTGTTAGATATTGCAGATGTCACACAAATTTGGGAAGAACAGCAGTTCTATCACAAAATAAAATTGGTAATCATTTACTCTCATGTTGACTGTTTTCGATCATTCTCTTTATTATGTTTTATTACTAAGCCAGGGGGATAAATGGTAGTAAGTTGAAAGTAATGATAGGATTTAGGTAGTGTTTTTATGAGCTTAGATGTATTGAACAACAGTGCATTTCACTGGATCAGTAAAATCAATATTATATTGAAATTGATATACTGATATTCTCTTCTTTAAATGTATTGCATGTCAGCAATGTTGCAGTGAAGTCTGAGACAGTTTTTCAACATTGAGTTGTCAATGTGTGAAAAAAACTGTCCAATTTAGCATTTTGTAATACATCCATTTATGAAAAATACCGACAGATTTTTATGACCTTGATCACTCCTGTTTGTTGATTCATTCTGACTTGACATACACAGGTGGGGTACAAATTATGGTGAAATTCAATTATTTCCTCAAAATGAATGTAAGTCTTCATGAAGCTTTACCATGCCCCTGTAATATTGACTTCCTTTAGTCCACTGTGAAAAACACCATATCTGGGGCCTCCGGGAATATTTCAGTTGAGCGAGCTGTAGATCTCTTTGTGGAGCGCACAGGTACCCAAACCCTGTGTACAAACTTGGGAAACTTACAGTGAGCACACAGGGGACATTCACAAACAGGCAGAAGGAAGCTGAGCACTTCAGTGTGGAGCATGAGAGCTGTTTGAGAGGAGCAGGTGTTGGCTCACTGAGCACAGATCAGAATGCACACCACAAAAGGCACCCCATGGAAAAGCTGCTCAGAGTGCTGGGACAGGTTCCCTCAAAACAGCCGTGCTGCAGCGGTGCATCCAAAGGGCTGGCTCAATGTG
Source organism: Albula goreensis (assembly GCA_022829145.1). Taxonomy (NCBI): domain Eukaryota; kingdom Metazoa; phylum Chordata; class Actinopteri; order Albuliformes; family Albulidae; genus Albula; species Albula goreensis. The sequence continues at coordinate 55,548,869 of CM040741.1, read as the reverse complement.
TGGGCGTTTCCGCAGGGCGCCAGCAATGTGCAAAGAACAGCTACAGCCACAGATTTGGAAAGCAGTCTCATTTAATATTGGATGAGGTCTTTGATGGATTTAAATTGACAACAGAAGTCAGAGCTAATTTATGCTAAAGAAGGTTTACTGATATAACCAGTGTTATTGGTCATTCTAGGTTTTGGCATTGTTCAATCTATGGAAAAAGATTCTGTGTAATTTGATAATAATAAAACACCATTACCAACAACAACAATCATAACCACCAGTGTTTTGCATAAACTGTCCCAGACCGTGGACATGTTGCGTGTCTGGCTCTTACCATGAGTATTATCAGTGGCACATTTCTTACAAAAGGCCTACAGGGTATGAAAGATGTGAGGAACCAAATGTCTAAATTAATTACTTGTGCAATATCCATTACCTAACGGCATCGCAGTACTTACTCTGTGTTTGTAAATGAAACTAATTCATTCAATGTGTGCAGTAGTTGTGTCTGTATTTCATGCTGGAGAGAATTGTTCAGTGTAAAATGACACTAAATGATTGTATTTTGTAGTACACATTTTTATGATTGGAAATTTCAGGTTTTTCTTCAGTATTATTAGAAATAATATGAAAAAATATGCATCATAGGACAATCCCTCACTTCTATCCTGGAACAGGCCCGATCCGCTATCATTGTGGATGCCATTGTTAGGTACTCGATATTTGCTCTCCAGTTTCAATTTGACCTGGGCTCCTGCACAACTAAAACAGACCTTCTCTGGCAGGCAGGTAAATATTGATCCCAAGAAAGCCCTTTCATCACATGGAAGGTGTTCATCAGCTTCATCTATTGAAAGGCCAAGTAGTTTTAGACTTCAAACTCTCTGCTGACTTCTTGTGCTTTAAAAATAATGTGATCAAACAGTCAAAGCTCCTCCTTTGATTTTTTTCTCCCAATTCTTCTAGCCACATTGCAATTGCTGGTTGTGTTGTCCTTCCAAGCCCCCTGCCTTCAGCCAGTGACTATTTTCTGTGCATAGCTCAGCAGGTGAGTGAGTGTAGATATGAAGCGAGATGCATCATTATAACCACAGACCTTCTGCCATGTTAGTGATTAGTGGTAGGAACTAATTCAACCTGAGAAACCCTGGTCTTCTCACACCAGTCATACTCCCGGTGAAGCCAAATAGTATATGTATGTGTATCACAGCTGAAAAATAATCAGTCATACCAGTCATACCAGCCTCCTGCTACTGTTACTAGAATACTTAACTATGAATATCAAACATAGCTTTCCCCTCACTTTCACTTTGCAGGGCTGAAGCTTGTTGAGAGGAGATGCAGATAGAAGGATTCATGTGGGTGTTCCATGTCAAGGAAAAGATAATTGCAATTAAATCTAGTTGCATACAATGGTATTGTCATTCCACATATAATATTCTTTGTAAGGCAATGTAAAAGTGCTATACAATTTTACAATATTGTGCTGAACCTGCAATGTTGCAATGCAAATAAGACAGGAAAGAAGAGTACGGATCCAATGTCCCTGTAAAAAAGAAGAATGTGTGTAAGTGTAACCTTGTGATCATGGTCATCATTTATATTAAACGTTAATAATCATAAGATAATATTTCTGCACAAAACTCTCAGAGAGATTTTGATCCCAGACTGTTCCTTCCACAGCCAGGACCTCCGTAATTCTTCATGTATCATACTTCTGCTAGCTTCAACATCAAAGTGTGCCTGCATTGAAATACTGAAGTAGTCCATAAAGGTATGCACAGCAAAGTGCTGCTTTTACAGTATTTCATAATTCCACTGGCTCATGAATATCTAAATTCTGAACTTTTTTCTTGATGTAGTGACCAATTTTCTATCAGCATAATTTACAGCCTGTGAGCACTGGGTGTGCGATGTCCACACGTAAGTCACATTTCAGTGGTGCAATCATAACTGCTGAATTTGTATGCTAACACAATCAGGTATAATATGTTTCTGAAATTCACTTACTGTCTGGTATACTGAATGCAGATTAGCAGCACAACATTTATAAAATACAGTTATATGGTATAATATTTAATATTGAGAAATATTTAGCATTTGTTGCAAAAACAGGCAAATGGGTATTTGTAGAACATTGTAATTATCATTTTACATTCTCTTATGTGGTGCCAAGACAAAAAGATTCACACAATATCCCATTCAGTCCCATGTTTCCAAATTACTTTGTACAAACATAAGTAAATGAGGAAAGAAGAATACAATTAAAAACAATAACTGAATGCTGGTTATTGTACACAAAGTTTGGAATAAATATATTTTTTCAGTTAATGTCAACATTATTCTTGCTTTACATCTATCTATCTATCTGTCCGTCCGTCCGTCCGTCCGTCCGTCCGCCGTCCGTCTGCCCGCCCGCCCGCCTGCCTGTCTGTCTAACTGCTATTATGTGTAGCTTTGCTACAAATCATTAACCATATGTTTTTTTTTTTTTTTCATAAGAGTGTCAGTATACATTCAGTAATAAGACAATAGCCAACATGGGAAAGCAATGGACACAGATTCAAAATGACATTAGCTGGCACAGCTGATATTTGGGGACATGCTACAGCTAGGTGTGTGAGTTATTTAAAGAGACTCCATGTCAGGGATATTGATAAAGTTGTCCAGTGAGCCTCCTGACCTATGGAACAGGATATTGGTAGAAACGTACCTGAGCTGAACATCAATCTGGGTCCCTGGTGTAAACTATCATTCTGCCTTACGTCTTAAAGGGGTCATTGGCAGGACCTGCAATTTCGGAGCCAAGCCCAAGCTGCCAGGACACTCAATAGCCCCAGTCATGCAGCAGCTCTTACTTTTGACCCCAATGACATTCCCATCTTGAACAGAGGACAAATGACCACAGAGTTACTATTTGTCTTGCCAGATGCCCTCTGCCTCAGTACTGGTGCTGTAGTTACTTGCCTGTGGAAAGCAGTGAGCACATTAGAGCACGCTATTGAATATGCTGGCTGACTTAATCTGAATATAAAAGCAAGAAGTATCTTAGCTTCAAAGCACAGCCAAATTCTTCTGGACGGGAATGGTGGAGGTCTGTCAGTTTGTAATGGCACGCTGTGCTCCCTTCCTCCAAAGTTGGATCAAGAGGCAGGAACCGCATCAAAATTTAATGAGCAGATCATGTGATGTACCATTACTTCACACTCTGAGAAATTGACACTGGCATGCCAGTGGATGCCAAGATTACAGAACAAAAAGAATACAGAATCACCATCCACTCCCCCTTGGAGAAGAAGCCTGGCAAGGTCAAACAAAGAGCTACCATCACAACTCTTTCATCCCAACTCATCCAACTATTACACATGCTACCTGACAGAAAATGATTTGAATTGATTTTATCCTTCATCTGTCTTCTGTCACCCACGCTGCTTGTTGTGGGATGTGCAAAGTCACAAGGTGTCTTGTTTAATATGGATAATCGATAGATCCATTCCAGTAGTGCGTTAAGAAATTTTGTGGGAATGAAAATCATTGTAAATATTCCACTGTACATTCATGTCTACTCTGACGTAATGCAGGAACAGACTGGTGCAGGTCTGCATGCTTTTCACATGCAGGTACAGGTGGTTCTCCTGGAGCAGAAATTACTCTAGGATTTCAATATCATAAGAGCCATTATGTCTTCTCTGAGCACTTATACAGGTCAATGCAAGTATGACGAGATTGCAGGAAAATGTAACAGCTTTTATCAGAATATAGCATATATATTGATTTTGCTTTACATCATACATGTTTCTTTACATCAGATTAAGGATAAATCACATACATTTGTTTGTATTTTGCATGTTATATTTCTACAAGTTGATATTTACAGAAGCTATTCAGCATTTGTACCTTGTTAAAGGGTAAAATAGCAAGGCCCACTCGAGTTACAGATTTATCCTTCAAGTGTTCTGGCGCCCCCTACCCACTGGATCACTCGATCACCGACCACATGAGTATGCAGGTAATTACTGAGTTTGGTCAGTCGGTAATTGCTGTAGCGAATTGGCAACAGCAACGCTAATTCATATGGTTAAAAGGATGAGAATTTGATGAGAATCAAACACAAAGGAGCACTGGATTGTTTCTGTGTGTGACTTGTAGTTTCTCCACCTAAGTGGCAATTATGGTTATCCAGCACCAGGTAAATCTGTGTATGGACCCTTCAACATTTGTAAATGTACTTATGTAAATATGAGAGATATTAATGTGAATGAAAACACTTATCCTAAACTCTAGCTGATGGGGGCCACAAAAATTAATTTATTCAATATTTATTTGATGAGGTCATATTCACAACATGATACCACATAATAAGATATCAAGACAAATTAGCATCATGTTTTATCATTTAGATCATGACAAACCACAATATAAAATTATATAAATTTATGAAATATTGTAATGAATTTAAACAAATAAAGGGAGTTGAACAAGAGGTTACAGACAAATGGGAGAGCATCCAGAATGACCTGCTCAATGTGCTGTGCAGATGCATACAAACAAAGTGTTAGTAAGTTATTTAAAGTTGATCACTCCTTCACAATGAGTAATATTGTTTCTTTAACAGAAATAAAAACCTGGACTTACAACAGTTCAGCAGAAAAAAAACAACACTCTAACGAATAGCTTGGGCTTACAATAACTCAAATATATGCCAACTCAAGGATTCTAAACACGTCTGTATACTTAGCAGTCTCAGGGGAGGGCCATCCAGAGATCCAGCAGGCGGTCAGCGTGGCTGATGGGTAATCGTTCCCTGGAATAATGCAGAAAAAGAGGCGGTGCACAAGTCACTCAAAGTTCTATGTGGAGAAAGGCGCTGAGGTAATTTCACTGAGAACATAAATTCTTTCAGAACTGCAATGGTCTGGGAGTCCAGTATGCATGGCCTACAGGTGGAACTCTCTGGGGACACACAGAGAGAGCTTATCCCGATACGGCTGCCAAAGTGGAGCTTCACAAAGACTCAGTAATCAGGTGAGACTCCCTTTTAAGTCGAGCTCGCCACTTAGAGCTGAAGTTTGGGAACTCTGCCGTTATTGGCAAGGTAAAAGCATATTTCAGAGCAAAGTTTGGATTGCTGTGTCTACCTCCCATAAGTTACAAAGTCAAAGTCACCTATCACCGGTCAATTTTTGCATGAGCAACTATGGCTTAACTGGAGGTGAGGGGTGTGTCTAGCAGTTGATCTGAAAATTCAAATCTCTGGTCCTTGCCGATGGGGCAGTAAAAGGAACTGCATCCACCTACCTACAATCTACTGTCAAACCTGCGGGACTCCTGTGTTCCACATCCTCTGGTCACCTGGCCCTTCCTTTCAGAAATGTTACCTCTTCTAATTTTTTTCCACTCAAGGACAGTGGATTTACTTACCACCTACTGCCGCAAACTTAAAGCACACCTATTTAAACTGCACCAGGTTCCATCTGAGGCTGAACACTGATCATCCTTTCTACCTCACTATATCCTCAGACTCACATGGAAACTTTTGACAGCAGTTTAAGGATATCACACAGATTGACAGTAAGTATAATTGGTTATGACTAGGATTTCTTGTTTATTACCTTGGCTGTCTCTCTGGGTAAGAGTGTCTGTGAAATGCCTACATGTAAATGTAAATGAAGTGAAAAATCTTCATTGTGGGATTATAATTTAATACTGTTCCATCCATTGATGGTCAGTAAGAGAAAGACACAAGTGTGTGTGTGTGTGTGTGCGTGCGTGCGTGTGTGTGTGTGTTTGCTTGAGCACTGGTAATACTTCCTAATATAGCCCAGTGTGGAATTTCTAAATATGATAAATGCTTACTAATTCTAATGAATTATGAAACACAAACAATTTCAGTTTTCAACAGTGCAATACAGTAATGTTTATAAAACTTTGTATGCATTGCTATCCTGGAATCTTAGATTGCAAAAAAGTTGCACAAATATCCAACAGTAAGAAATCACTCGTTATGGAGCCTTCCAAACACAGCCTATGGGGCATCTTAAAGGTGACATTATTGTACAGCTTGTGTCTGCCAAAGATCAGAAGCCTCCTGTGAATATCAAACAATGTCTGGGCATTCTGAGAGTTCCTTGTTATGATCGCTGCTATGCGGCCACATTTGTAACAAGGAAAGAAGAAACGCGGACTGCCATTGTGGCTCATCGGTGGAAACCACCAGGGAGTTGTGATGGATGCGGCCAGTCACAGCATGGCAGGAGGCAGAGTTCCCTTTAGCCTGTGCTACATTAGTCAATTCCGACAGTCCACTGATCAATGGTGAGGTGTGGGGTACCACTGGTTAGGCTATGGTGTTGGCTATGTAAACCTCTCTCTTGTATAATAGCGAGATGATACTCTTGTGGTTTCTGTCTTTCACGGGCTTACTCAGGGGTGTCAGTTTCCTGGAGGACAGCATGCACATACTGGGTTTAATTCCAATCCCTGGGACCAATTCCATAACGAGCTCCATCATTTACCCAGTCTGACAGTTTTACCACCCTTCACAACAATCCATCACAGCCACCGATTTTACGGGTGTCTTTACACTCATGAAAAATTTTACTACGGTGTGTTTAGGAGAAAGCAGAGGTGTGAATGCATGCAGCTTATGAACTAGTTTGCCCAATGAAGTTTGGAGGATTTATTCGGCAGTTGTGGCTATACTTGACCCATACATGATCCAAGAATGACACTTGGCACAGTAGTTCTGATATATAGATATTAGACAAAATAATGAAAACATCAGCTTATACATGAACTACTAACTGTTATTGAGTTGGACCACCCTCTGCTTTCTGAACAGTTTTGATACATCTTCTAATGCTGTGATCAAAGTCTGTTGGTGTCATTCTGGGTTTCATGGAAGTATTCAATTAAAATAAAAACTGATATGAATTCCATAAACATATTGCATTTTTTCAGCCAATATAACAGGTGATTGTTGGATTTACCCACAAAACTTTAACAATCTGGGAAATGAGGGAAGATTCTCATTCAAAGGAATCCTTATTTGAACTAACTGGTGGTATTTGAGTAATCAAATACAAATGCACTTAAACAGACCTACGCAGTTACCATTGGCAGCCATGCTTTGAAAAGGTTTAATAATCATAATCTCTGAGCTCATTGTATTTATTTAGTCAGCATTAAGTCATTTTGTATTGAGCCACAACTCTACCTTGTTTTACTTATAAAACATAAATGTGGTTGAAATTCTCAGATGAAGGAATTTCTTATGGAAAAGGCATTCATTTTTCAATTAACAACTAAATTCAACCTCTGATGCAAAGAGAAGCAGAACTCAACCGTGAGGATGCAAACATTTGAACAGCACATCCCCTGAGCTCAATGCTGGAAGTCCCAAGTCTAAGATGGTTTCTCCATAGATCTTCAGCCTGGGAGCCCATTTAAAGGGTTTGTGGAAGTAAAGAGAATAAGACTATTGCTCATTTCTGAACATGCAAGAGCTGGTAAGCGGATTCAATCCCATGTCTTTCATTAATTATCCAATCAGAAAAGGGACTGAGCTGCACAGAGAGATGGCCAACCTTCATGAGCTCATGACATACCGTCTGGTTACTGCATCCACTGCAGGGCAGTGGAGCCACACCCCCCAGAAACATTATAAATTAATTTCTCACACTGCAGGACATGTATTCATTCTATTTTTCATTAATATTGAGGCTCATTTGTTTCAATATAGTGAGGGTTACTGCACTGTGTAGTGATGAATTGTGCCATATTAGCCTTGGTTCTGTTGGAAATGAATCATAATCTCAAGTTAAACACAAAGGCAGATCTCCACAGAAGCACTTTATCATTATATGCTTTCTATTGCATGTTCATTTTATGATCACCTCACAGCCAGGTAATGCTCAGAAGCACAATTTAGGGGCTGTCTTACTAAATGTAATTTTCAATGACTTGTATAGTGGTAGAGCATCTTCAACAAATGCACTGAACTTTCATTATAAGTATGCAGTTATTGGAATGAGGATGAAAGATTTTAATTAGAAAGTAGGAAAAAATCCATTAAAATAAAAAATGAATTGTTAGCTCATTTTCTACTCCGACATAGAATTCTAGTAATAAATATACACATTACAGTCTTATTACCATACATTATTGCAGAGAATACCATTTTATTATACTGTGGGGAAATTAATGAGTGTTTAGAGCAGTTTTTTAAACTTTATTCCTAAGGAGCAAGTCACATTAGTATTTATGCCCATGACTAAATTATTTCATGCAGCACTTTCCTTTTTTCTTGGGACATTATGATATTGCATCTTCAAGAAACTAACTGCCTTTCTGAACAGTCCCTAGATCAGTCATCCAGCCCAAATCTGAACATCAAATCAATTCAATGGGAGAAGGTTATAACTGATCTGGGATCAGTCCACAGTTTCAGTTTATCTAGAATTTTTTTCAAACTTTTGTGTGTTGACCTCTGAATAACCCCAAAATGGATATGATTAAATTCAGCTGACAATCTGTGGTGTAACCAATGAGAACTCTCTACAGTAAAGTAAAATTATTGATTCAGCTCTGTTGAGTATAGCATATGGACATGATATGGTATTTTCACCCATCTAAGGCGTTATGAAAGCTCATTCTCCCAGTACTATACAGAACATATTTTCAGGAAGGATTCGCTCTAATGAGGCACAGGTCAGTCATTTTATGACCCACACCTGCCTGACCCAACCTTAAAATGGACCAAGCCTAAACCTCCAATGTAAACATGAACAGTACTGATTCTGATTCAGATAAATTCACATACTGCTTCGATTTGAGTACACCATGGAATGCAGTCCAGCATGGTCGGATCCTAACTGTGAATACCTCCCCTACCAATTCACAAAAACTCAGTAAAAAATTGTAACATCTCTCACAGACACATCTATTATACATTCCACTTGGGATGTTTAATATGTTGAGACAAAATATTTGATTGACAAACAGAAGATTCCCATGCATCTCACACTTGAAAATATAAATAAACACTTAATTATTGATTATTCATTAGCAGTCTGTCATGTATGTTTCTGCTGAGACTGCTGAGTTTTGTTTGTATTTTTGTTCCAAACTTTCAGGACATTTTTGCCCATCTACCTTTTTCTGTGCCTGAGGCAATTGTGGCAACAAATTATCATGGGTGTACTGTAAAATTGAACAAACTCACGTACGGTGGGGAAGCAATAATGATAAAATGTATAATATTTTCGTAAATCCCACCTTATTAGATTAAACCTCATTGTCCTGAAGTATTTTAATTTTCCTCATCTTGACATTCTTCTCTAGTGAGTCTGTACAGCTCCAGTTGAAGCTGATTAGCCATTCTTCTGAAATCTCACCTCTGTCCTTGCAAACAAAACAAATAAATAAATACACCAGATGAAGAGCTGTCTCCATCAGCGCTCACTCCTTTGGGCAATAAGCACCCCCTTCTGCATTGGCATCTCCAGAGCATGTCCTTGTGAGCTGATTTATGGTATGTTCACATCAGCATGTGGATAATGCACATGTGGCACCTGCCCTGCTGAATCACACACCAGAGCGCAAGGGCTCATTAACAGGATTTTTTCCAGTTGACTGCAGTCATGGTGGAAATGGCTGCTCTTCTGTGACCAATAATATCTCTGGGGATGTTGTAATGAGGTGCATGTGCATTATTTATTCACTAGAGACCTATCAGGGCAGGTCACATTGGTGATTTTGTAAATTACTATGGCTGTTGCTAGCTATATATAGGTTATGAATTTCCTGTCCAAATTTGAAATCATTTGGAAAATTTGCATGGAAAAACCCATCTATTCTTCTCTGGTTTTCTCTCTCTCACATTGTGCATAGAAAAATGCACAGCCAAGGGAAACACGTAAAGTGAGAATACCTCAGCAGTCTAATCCCCCCACCCACCTCCAACCTCCCCTGGGAGACTGGAAACTGAAAGGTTGTGTGTTAGCGAGCCCGTGGCATTCAGCCTAATCGCCAGCCGTTTGGCATCCAACAAATGGGACAGCATTTCCTTGCATGGCATTGATTCATGTCCTATCACTGAAGCTGCATGCGTTAATCCATCCCTCCAGAGCTAACACAATGGGCCAGCATATCAGCACAAGAGCTGCCAGTTGTTTTTGCTCATTGCACCTTCCTGTGCTCCTACTCTCCTTTTCCCACAGGTTCGTATCAGGTGAAGGTGAAGAATTCCAGATAGCCTTGTCTCTACTGCCTGATTCCAACTTAAAATATATTTTAAGAAATATTTCAGATGTTTTCAATCTAATAACATAAAAAAAAATATTTTGTTATCTTATTTTCTATTGTGACATACACCCAGCCCAAGATATTTATGTTAAAGAAATTTTTCTACAAAGTAAACATCATTAGATGCCCATGCAGTCCAGATGGCCAGATCATCCCACATTTCCTTCACAACAGTAAGATGCACTGTCAAGAGGGAACAATCTGTAATGGTGTTAAGAGAAGCATGAGCAACTTCTCCAGAAGATGACATCATAGATGGCTTTGGTTTGAAACTCCTATTTCCAGTACACTTCTATCTTTCAGCTACAAATTTTATATTCCTTGTGAAAGGCCATTTACAAAGAGGCTGTGAAACCTTATCAGTAATGAACTTGCTCCATTTTAAAAGGATCTATGTGACATTTTCATGTGGACATCAATACTGTTTAAGAGTTAGAGAAGGGTAATGTATCACTCTGAAATGGACAATTGATATAAGCATATTATGCGGATCAGATCAAATTATTCAATTTATGTTTTAAAATATTTTCTGGAATGTATTATATTTGCACATTGTGAAATTTATAAGGGCAACAGGCATTTTCGATAAGTATAAATGTACACATCTTTCTGTGCTCAGCATATTTTGTCATTTGACCTTTTAGGAGACTGTTAGTATGCTATGACTGAAGTGTGACTTTAGTCTGTTTTTAAACATAAGCTCACACTGAAATACCTGTTCAGACTGACTCCTGAATGCAATTAGCAGCAAAAGTAATGGTTTGTCCCAGTAGAGAGCCATCCACCTTAATTTAATTAGCTAATTTCATTTCATCTTTTAGTTTCACTCTGCACTGTAAGAGATGTCAGTCTCAGAAAATGTATTTTTGCATTATTAATTTATAATGCCAGCACTTTCATTCCCAGTTGTTGTCCTGTGGCAGACCATTTTTCACGAGTTATTGTACAGTTTGCAGAGGGACATATATTTACCACTATGACAGTTACTATGACCACATTGAAACGGAACAAGTCTAAGCCAAGATGGGTGGAACTGGACACAATTAACTTCCATCTAACTTATCTATAAAACCATGAAAGTGTTCTGGGTTCTGCAGGAGACAGCCAATAGCTAACAACCAATGATATGGTTTTATCACAGGCTCTATGCTTCCTGTGTCCTGTCCACTTCTTTTAGAAAACAAAGTTGGTAACAAGAGTTTCAGGTGCTATATTATAGCATAGAACATCCTTTTCCACAGTCCTGTACTTGGCCACACCCTTTCATCAATATTCATAATGTGCATCAAACTGGAATACTTCTTTGCAACCACACTAAGAAGTAACAATCATTTGATGCAGAACTATGTGTATTTTACAAGTGACCTGTTTGCCACCTAGTCTTAAGGTATTGAGTCTGGCCAGAGGTTGCCATCTGTTTAAGGCAGTGCTAATTCTCTCCAGAATATTTCAGTGACTGACTTGCTTTTCACACTGTTTTATGTCTTTGATCATTATTTGTGACTATTGCATTCCATGTATTTTACCACATAATATTTTATTGTAAATTATAAACTAATCAACAATAACTTTTTAAAGAAAAAGCATGATATGGTTTTGGGACCATATCATGCTCTATAGAGTGGAGCATTCAAATTGTAACTATAAAGGGTCAATAAGACATATTAAGCTGTGATGAGTATGAGACTGATTGTAAATGAACAAAGAAAATGACATCATGAACCTGCTATGATGTGTATGTACTTCTAGCTTCAGCATTGTCCCTACATTAAAGCACGACCTTTCTTATTGAGTGGATTTAGATGTGACAAAAATGCATTACACGATGATGGCAGAACAAGTCCTGAAAACAGTTGAAACAGCCATTCCTTACACAGGTGTTGCATCATACCTCTGCAACCCTTGGCTGAAGCATAATGAATGTCTCTGGATGTCTGTATTGCCGGGAGCGAAAGCTATGAGCTGTGTCTCCTGTGCGTGCCGGCCAATGGGCCCGTCTGTGCTGGGCTTTGCCTAAGCCCTGAATGATCCATGGCCTCCCACGGAGGACGAGGCTGCTGAGACCCACAAAGAGTGACAGAGGGAGTGACGCACAGCACCCGATAGGCCTGATAAATCACACAGGGGCAGTGCGCAGGTGTTCTCTGCTTATGCGGAGACCACAATTGAACGACTCAGGCACAACTGTCAGACAAGAGGCAAGTAAGGACCTCAGGCAAATATATGTATTATTATTATTATCATTATTGTTGTTGTTGTTGTTGTTGTAATTATTATTATTATTATTAATGTTGTTATGCTCATTTGTGTTGTATTTTTGTCTCTTTACATTAAAATATAGATAAAAAGCTATAGACCATCACAGAAAATTGAATTACCACTCTTTTTTGCAGGCTGTGGACTTGGCCTTTCTCTTGCAATAAATCTAAGGCTAAGACTCACATGAGTTTTTTTTCTGTCCAGGAGGACCTAAAATAACTATTTAAAGACATTTATAAATGTGTTAGGCAGGCAATAGCTCTCTTACCAACAGTTACAGTCACATTCACTCATATAGCAAACAATATCTACACTACCACTGACAGACACTGCAACTGACAAAGAAAAAAAATATTTTCGGTCTGAAGAGTGTTTTCTTGCAATAAAGCTTTTCTGTATGAATGACAACAAAATTATCACTGCTTTTAATCTGAATTCATGAAAACTTGAAATATGACCTGACATTTGGTAGAGTGTGCAAATACATGCAAGAGATGGGACTGTCAAATTCCCATCATCCTCATTAATATTAGCTCTCACTGGATGGCATGCCAACGTGTCCAACATACTGATCTTGACTCAAAATCATACATTTATGTATACATTCATCTTTTATGCGAAAAAAGTATTTGACTGAATGTGATGAATACAGTAGCTGGGTAACTTTTTGCTAGGACAGGAAATAACACATTCAATGTTCCATGTTGTGTAGGTCAATAAAATAATGGTATAATTTAATTACTTTAATGTTATTACCTCAAGAACTTTAAGCATCAATAAATAATATTAATGTATAATGTTGTTATGAATGAGCAGTCTATACATTTACATCATTTGGCTTTTTCATCAATAATTCAATTTAAGGCCACTCTATTGATTGAGTGCAAATATTAAATAGTTCCATAGAACAATTGATTTTACATGTTCAATACATGTTCCCCTCTATTTAGCAGTTCAATAGTTTAACCACTATATTAAATTACAGTATCCACCTACAGTAACAATGTCTCACTAAGGCACTTCAATATGTGCAGACTGAGCCCTATACCTTAGACATTACAAGTTTGAATGTGGGGTGTTTTGTTAATGGATTAGTGAAATAGCCCTGGGATGGGGCACTATTGATTTTGTCGCTGCCAGAGGTATGGTGGAGTGGGCTTAAGTTATCCAGGGTTCCTCAGGTTGCTGCTGCATTGCCCCCTCTAAAACAAGCTAAAACCTCTTTCCCAGATGGCATTCACCATTCTGTAGGACTGTGTGGTCTATAATAACAGAGAGCAGTCACCTCGGAGTGATGGAGTGGCACATATCGCCTGCATCACAGTGCTCCTTGTGCAGGCACAGGCCTCAGGTACAGCCCTGACTGGAGAGGCATAACTGGGGACCCCAAAATGAACAGACAATATTTTGCTCACCCAGTTCCCTCATACAAAGCAATTTGCATAGCTTTACATAGTGTCTGCTCATGTAAACTTTTTTATCTGCTGAATGTGAAAACTTTCAAGTTGTTCAAGTGCTCAAGGACACAACACCAAAGCCACATGAGGCTGCAGCCTCTTGGCTGCCTTTCAAGGTTTGATCAGTTTATGCATTCACCTTCCATTTTATGCATCTGTCCCAGGGATGGCTGGGGAGATATACTGAAACTGAATGCCATCTAATGATGTTTACACAACATTAATGAAAAAATAATCACATTAAAATAAAGTTGCTGCTCAAAGCCACTGGGCTTTATGGACTCATTATAACTTTACTCAATAATCCTCCTTTATCTTAAATTTATCTAAATGCAGACAAATATCTTGGATTTGATCTCTTCTATTGTGATGCATGTAAACAGTATAGTTGGGATGGTTACCATGAATAAGTTAGATTAAAAAGGTTTAGGCATGTTGTCTAGATTGAGGATCTATGTGTTGAGAGAATTGGGGAAATTAAAAACTATTAGGCCTTTAAGAGCTAGTGTCAAGTCAGATTAAATATATCTCTTTTCACCTCAAAACTGTCTAATTGTAATTGATTACAACAGTTATTTGAGTTATATATGAGTTATAATAATATATGAATTCAGACAATATGCAAAAAGGCTTATCTCCTCATTTAATAAATCAGATTACAATCAAAGAATGATCAGATTGCTATTATCAAACAAAGCTTGTGTTGGTAAATTTGAGCAGTTAAGATAATTGCTGAGATGGCCCAGGGAATGGTGTGGTGAGAGTTCCCCTCAGAGAACAGCGCTATTGCAAGGTTAAAGGTGCTCTTATCTTTGAAAGATGATTCCTTGCTTCTCATCTGACAGCTTTATTCATATTTTATTCATACAATTCAATACTACTTTGGTATGCATAACAGAACAATCTCCTGCCTTTGAGCAGGTCCACAACTTCAGGATATCGTTTTAGAAGTCAAAATCAGAAGAAAATATCAGTAACGCCTGATTTGAGGGGAAATAATGGCTCTGAGTTTCTAATGTTCCTTCCTTTAAACAGCTGTGATTTTAGACTGTCAAAAGATGGGTTAGCACACAAGCGTGTATCACTGCGTGACCTAATTGATTGTGCCTTTGTGTCAATCCAGTACTGTAATTTTAACAGATGGGCTGCACCTCTTTCTCATTACCACATTGGGTTCTGAACAATCCTATTTCATGTGCCACATTTTGTATTTGTAAGTGTGTTTTATAAGATTTGTAGACCAAGAGTGACTTAAAAAAGTATTCACTGGGTATGCTGGCTGAGCCCCAGAGTTGTGCAGTTTTGAGTTGTATCACCAGGCAAGTATGACCAGAGGGGCCACAGTGAAAAGATTTAATTTGGTGCACCACATTGAGTAAGGGTCATTAAGGTGGCTAGGGTTTATCATTTCACCCCAGCACAAGCGCCCTCTAGCTGTTAGTCAGGTAGCCTCAGGTTAGCATATCTCATTAGTACAAGATAAAGCTCTTTTTCTCCAGACGCAGGCAGTGTTGCAGTGTGGGACATAATTAACAGCTTACAGGCCAGAATACTAGAGTACACGTGTTTCAGTGCCGCACTCCTTGTGTGGGTGGGGTGGCAGAGCAGCTGCACAAACATAGTAAAATTATCAAGTCCAAATTGGAAGAGGAGGTTGAAAAATTGCCCATCATTCACTAAAAGGTGTTTCTATGGAAATGGGAAATCTGATTTTAAATTTCCAAATTAAAAAGTATGCTATCAAACAAGGCCAGTGAGGGAATCAATGTTGAATAGTTTGAAACATATATTGGCAACACTTGTGATGGGGATATATTTTACCTGAGCTCTGACAGCATTTTAGCTATTACATCTTTTGCAGTGGAATAAATAAACCTAAAATGACGGAACAGTTATATCTGGCATTTGAAGTCACAGCCTCTTCGTTACGTCTCATGGACACCATATAATTTCATTTATTCACCTTCCATGTCATTCCTTCTCGGGACAGATGCCTGAGCTGTGGAAGCATTAGCAATAGCTGTCTCTTCCAGTGGGGTGAACACCTGTGCTGAACATTTCAGGACAGGACTAAGTGGTGCCTCATTAATGCACATTTCTCACCTGCTTTTTCTCAGAGGTGCTTCTCAGGGCTCATTTCATAGATCATTTGTTTGTACATTTAACCGCAATGCAGAAATGCATGATCAGAAAATACAGTTTTTTATTATTTTTATTAGTTTTATTATTTATATAACATTATATAAAGTTTCTAAATTTAAAGCCTCCACAATGGGTGAAGAACCATGGTCTAATTGTCCACCCAATGTCAGTAATATGTCTTAGTACAATGTGTTTTAGAACATTCTGCACAATTTCTCTGGAATACATAGCTGGGATTGACACATTCTCATTACAGTCATTTGTGACATCATACTGGTGCAGCAAACGTACCCATGCCATCATTCTTTCATCATTTTCCACAGCTCTGCTCCATTTATTGCCAGCAATTTCAATCATATTTCATGAAATCATGTTCACTGGGGGAAATTATGCAGTGTTTTAAAAATCCATTAAATGTTGTGGCCTGTGCATGAATTACACATTTTGTGACTTTCTAAGCCTATGTCTGTTAGAATGGAGTATTACAAACTACAAACCAATTAGCTTTCCCTTTGGTAGCAATTTGACATCATTTGTGTTGAGAAAGTAGTTTAGATGTTGAAACGTAATAGTCTGTGTGCTCCACTGGGTAGGAAAAACCACGGGGAAGGAGATAACAGTGCTACAAGGCACAAACTGGGCCCTCCACAGCTGTCACTGTGGTGAGGAACAATTGCACAGGACCAGAATGAATTGGCTGTCTGCATGTTATGCTTCCAGAAAGTATGTCAAAAAAAGCCTGGTATGACACACAGGACAGTAACAAGCCATCTAATAAAAACAGCCAGAGGGGGTGATTTTCTACGGTATGTCACGTTTCTCCCATCACTCAATGCTATACCCATAAACCATGTGGAACCCCAGAAGGGCAATAAGGTGTGGTGGTTATGGAGTCAGGTACATAAGGTTGCAGGTTCAATTCCATGGTGGTGGCTCTGCCAATGTACCGTTAAGAGAGGTGCTTATCCCAAATCGCTTCCACACATATTCAGCTGCATGAATGGGTAATATATAAGCCACTCCAGGAGAATACCTCTGTATAAAGCCAACAGGCAAGATAATAAATGTTAATAATAGTCCCTCTGTTGAACATAATTACTTTGGCTCAGAGGACTGGTTTGGTAATAAACAATGCTGTTTGTTAGGCTAAATAAATAATATATAATATGGCTATTTTTATTCCTCACATTGGCATATATTGTTTTGTTTTTCTGTTTTTTTTTTTTTGTTTGTAATATTGTTTCTTCTGGAAAATGTTTTGAGTTGGAGACCTGATTATAATCAAAACTACAGAGAATAAATACAGACTGATGTTAGTGATTGATTGATCGATCGATTATCAAAATATATCAAACATATAAATATGTTGGTCAATAGGGACAACAAATGCTTAACTAATCCATAAAATGTTTTACTGGAGAATGAGAGCATTTGGGAAATTAACTATTTCATGTATGAAACATTTACATGCATATGTGCTTGCTTATTTCTCCTGACCTACATAGAGGGAATCTTTAACATCTTGTGCTCTGATTTCAATGCCAAGAAATATTGGCATTTGCATGTGAACAGCCATGAAGCTATTTTAATGTTTAATATGAAGTAGCAGTGATCATAAAACCAATAAGAATTTGAATATGTGTTTAAGAGTAGTGTATTTTACAAAGTCTCATCTTCCATGAACATACATTGTGCTGGAAATTTTTCTGCCTCTGTGGGTTATTTGTTTCCTGAATGAATGCACTTTGAAGCAAAAATGATTGTTAATTTGTAAAATAATTAGGTACATTTAAAGAATGTTCTATTTCATGCACAATGTGAACTATATTAACAGATGTTTACTACATGAATTGATGCAACACACTGTGTATGCTGCCATTGCATCTGGACTTCTCATCTCATCCTTAACATTTTTATTAAATCAGCAGTAAGCTGAATGAACAGTTCATCCTCCCCCTCTCACCATTTTCCACCAACACTCTTTTGGTTCCTCATGTTGGGTCAATGTTTACCTTCCAGCCCCCACATCTAAGACTACAAGTCACACATACTGGGTCTACCAACCATTTTCTCTTTGGAAATTTTGCATTTATTTAGGTTTTTTACTCATGACTACCATTGTGTTGTAGTTTGTGCAATAAATCTTGTATGATGTATCCTGCCGTGGAGTACATCACACTTTTTGAACTATTGTTTATGCAGAATACACTCACTCATGTCACTCACTCACATTTGAAGGAGTCTGATTTTTACCTGTTTATCTGCCATAAAGCACAGTTTGCTCATTTATGTCGCAGCGGGTAACATGGGGGATGAAACGCATCTTGTGGTTTCACTTCAAAAGACCTAACCTCCGCACGATTAAAGGCATGGGTGGGAGGCTGTGACACGGTGCTCACGCAGTGAAGTTAACAAGCCGTCTAGTGACTGCTTCAGAATCCCGTTAAATCCAGAGGACGGTTTCCACTTTGGTTTGGTTACATCCGGGATAACCCACAAGTGACTGATATGCAGAAAAGATTGTTCACTATAGACTGGAGCATACACTGTATGCCAAACAGTTTCAAAGCCCATATGCTTCACTACCAATGCTCAGGAAATGTGCATAAAGGATAATGCTGTTCTAAAAATGAGGTTCAAGTCTCTCAGAAGGGCTATTTGTCTCTTAAATGTTGACACTCATCATTAAACACCTGTTGGCAACCTAGTTTTTATAATGCAACATAAGAGAGAGGGACAGTATGCCCTGATAATGGGTTGTTACCCGTCTTCTCCCTCCTCTCACTGGAGGTTTTATTATTTCTTAAGCACCACCAGGATGTCAAAGGTATTATGCATAGTAAGGCTCAGGATAACCCCACAGGCTAACACTATTACCAAGTGGTGCCAAAGGCCTGAAATTAATGATCTGACCTTATATTAAAATAAAAATAGCAGTCTGTGATGTATGTTCAAGTGAGAATATAAATTAAACATCTTAATTCCCACCTGACTAATATTTGTTAAGGCATGTCACAATTTACATTTTGCTTGGTGCAGCAGGGAAAAGCAGAGGTGAAAGTGTATATGTGCAGCCTTTCATTTATAGTAGTGACAGCTTGCTTGAAAATGGTGGGTTCTTTACTGCCTGGACGTAAAAATAGCTTAACAATTAATTGAAAGCAGAAAATATTTTTTGTTTGACAAATTCAGTAGATATGTACATGTAAGTACATTGAGTAATTTAGTAAATAGTATGATGCCATTACACATGCTTTGAACAACTCTTGGGTGACTTCACATTAAAAGAAACTTTTTCCTGACCCTAGAGAAGCTATTCACCATCACTGCTCTAAAGCAACACCATCACCTAAATAGGGCAAGTGCCCATAACCCCTGCTGGGTAAAATATTTATGACTGCCAAGGAGAAGAGAGTTCAATCTGTTTGAATTAGTGAAGCTGACTGCTTTTAGTTTTATTTGGAGTTGGATAAGTCTGGTTTATTTGTTTTGTTTTCCATCTTAGTGTCACAATGAGTGGGTAATTCTTTTGGCTGTGTCGGGTTTGATTATTTCTTTCCTCTCTCTCTCTCTCTCTCTCTCTCTCTCTCTCTCTCTCTCTCTCTCTCGCTCTCTTGGCTGATACTTTTAATGTGATGTAATGCTTATTGTATGTTCATGATACCTTGATCTTAATGTTTAATCTTATATGCAGTTAGGTTTGATTTTATTCGACCGGTTTAAAATGTGAGTTAACTTTGTAAATATTAAAACACATAATAATAATTCATACTTTTCATGTGTGTAGTATTTAATGTATGTACAGCATTTAGGAGTCTTTTCTTCTTTACTTGCTTGGTTCATCCATCAGGAGTACCCTGTTGTTCGGGGGGTAATTTGTAGAGCTGTCATAAATGTAATAAATGCAAATGTAGCAAATGCAATAAAAGTTTATCTGCTTGACATATACAGGGTGCAACCAGAACGTTGTCCATCAAAAGCTGAGTGACAAAATCCCACAGCCCCTTGCCAATTCCTAGTTTGAAGCAGCAATAGGGGGTCACAGTAATTTGTGGAGTCCCAACAGAGGATTCAGGGGAGGAGTAGAATGTTCCCCCTTTGTTAAAATGATGAGAAAGGTCATTCTCACCCATGTTGTTTTCACCCATATACTGCAATTTAATAGGGATTATAGTCATATCAGTGTTTTGATCAGTGAAGGTGTTTTTTGCTATCCTCAAGGCTCACCTCTCTAATGCAAATAAATTATCTTAATGCATTATATGTAAGTATTATAAGTATTATAAGCATTACAAGTATTAAATGTGAGTTGTGTTTGTCTATTGTTTTATTAAAAGCTATGATATAGGTTGAAATAATGCTCTATATAACATTTACTGTATTATATAAATAATAATGTATGTATCTTACTGTATGTAACATTAACAGCCAATACTTATTATTACAAGTCACACTGAAAAGAAGCAAATGAGGACCTACAACACGAACTCATGTTTCCAAACAAAGGAGCTTGCATGAAGGTATCCTTAAATCCTTTTACGATTATGGTCATATCCCACATGTAATCCACATCCGTGCCTAAAGGTGAGCTTACTCTGAGCAAGCAGTGTTTGAGAGAAAACAAGCTTTGCATCGCTTTAATGAATGCTGAGAGGTCCATGTTCATGGTTTGTTTGAAGCACCATATTCTGCATTTAACTTGTTTTTGCTTACTTTGTGTCCACAAAATGAATGACCAATTGAAATGCTTGTGATAAAATGGAAATAACCAAGTCAGCACAAGCCCTTGGCCAGAAGACTGGGCTGGGCATTAGAGAGCACCTGTCTAATGTAGAGTGTGTCCCCCACTGTATCGCCATGTCACCATTTTGGATTGTGCTAAGCCAAAGTTTTGTTTTGGGGTTTTAAACTATGAATAAAATGTTGCATAAACTTCTGTGAAAAGTCACCTGCAATTTATTTGAGGGAAAAGGGTCTGGAAATATTATTTCAAAATGTAAATGCATGATTTCTCAATTTTTTTTCTTTCTCAAACTCTAATTACTGCCTTTCATCAGGGATTCACCGTATACCAATGCGTCCAATTTATCATTCTGTTGTTCTTGGTGAGTGCATGTCCCAAGCAGCATTGGTGCCTGCATAATCAATCACAGGGCTGTGATTTGTTCTCTGACCTAATGCACAGCTGTCTGCATAATACAAACAGAAAATGTGATTAGGCTAAAGACTAGCTGTGGCTCAGAGCGAAAGCTGATATGAATGATGATTCCTACATCCTCATTGGACTCCCTGTGGTGAATTTATAGTCCTGTAAATGCCTGCCTCCCTGTCTCAGAAAATGACGGCGCCTCCATCCGGTCACTGTTGTCGGTAAGGCTGCCTCAACGCACGCTATCACTGACATGATTTTGACAGCTGTGATATCTCAATACCCGTACTTTAGTTAGCGGACATTTTATCTCATGCAATCTGTGATTATTTTCTCTCATTACAATGGTGTCCTTCATTTACAACAGTAACTGGTGTGCTAGAACATTAATATTTGATGTGACAGGATTTATGCAATAATATGTGTTCAGGTGAGATTTTGTGGCATGCAGGTGGTGGTACTGGTTATCTGGGCATGGATTGTTACTATGATTAATGTATGTGTAGAAAGGGCAGGTTGCTTTGCTGCTCTGTGTACTAATGCTGATGGCACTCAGACATTATTCTCGGACACATCAATATGCACACTCACTGCCAAACAGCCTCTTCAGTGGAATCTCTATGAGGTATCACAACACATGGAAATGCATTCAAGTGTTTTGCTGAAAAAAATTAATGGAAAACATAAGAGCAATGAATGCGCTGGTGGGGAAACTGGATGATGGTGTCTTTGTCTTGGAGCATACTCAGAGGTCAAATAAAGCATATATTAATATTTTTTAGACATGCATGTACCGTAGACCTAGGGGATAGAATGCACCATTATGACAGCACTTTGGGGGAGCTTCAAAAACCTGTCAGATGTTTTGTTGTTTGCTTTTATGTGCCTGGGGTCGTGGGCTGTTTTAGGCTGTCTGATTCATCAGTACTTTTCAGATCAGCTCACCAGATACCATGTTCTTATTTTCGAATGTAGAACCTACTAGTGATGCAACAGTGAGGCTTTCATGAGTAATTCATGGAGTATAATACAGTATATAATGTCAATAAACACTGGCAGTGTATGTTCATTGTTTTCTGACAATGGGGCTGCATGATACTGATTGGTTGTTGCAAAAGGTTAAGAGGCATGGTAAAGCAGTGGTGTGCAAATGGGTCTGATTTAATACCAGACCCTGGAGACCATCCACACACTGGAACATATGCCCC
The DNA here is from genome assembly GCA_022829145.1 of Albula goreensis. NCBI lineage: Eukaryota > Metazoa > Chordata > Actinopteri > Albuliformes > Albulidae > Albula > Albula goreensis. Next base: position 55,526,361 of record CM040741.1, on the reverse strand, counting down.
CTTTATTACTATATGCCCCCTTTATTACCATGTAAAATACATTTCATTTCATATATATAGAATGAAGGTAGCTTGTATTATACAGTATACATCAATAAAATGGTAATGTAAAGTGTTAATTTCTGAACAATCCTTGAGGAAAATATACTGTTATATATCTCCTAACAGTGAGATGTTTTAAAACAAAGATATCCTATTCTTTTTATCTTACTTTTCTCAAATCATCACTATACCTTTGTATTCTGAGTGTACATCTTTCTGGTAGTCAGTAACCTTGCCATTTCCTCTTGGTCCCACTACATGTCTAAACCATCTTGATGAATTCAACAATCACCATTATATGAATATTCTGACAATGTTACATGTTAAGCCTCTATTTCAACTTTTTTGGGATGTCGTCGACCTGTCATGATGGCTTTTTAGTGATGCTTGTGTTTGTAAAGCTTGATTTAGGCTTTTTTTGTGAAAAACAGGTGTAGCATGTGCAGCACAAATGCATTTTCCACATCACACTAGTGCCAGTTAACAGTATGGTTACCTCTGTCCAGAGACCTCAATCAGATGTCTGCATTAAGCTTCTCTCTTACTGGGTTTTCAGTTTACTTGGGTGACAAAACCACTTTACTATTACATGCCTCATATGTATATTTTCAAAACTATTCTTTTGGAACAGCAGTTTCTCTGTTTTCCTTCTGCAGATTCAATATGGCTCTCGTTTTTCATGACAACATGATGCTTTTCTCATTATAAAAATCTATCTCACATAGCAGATCACAAAAGAGACATCAAATAAGGAATGGCTCATTAAGCAAGGCCATGCTTGAAAATTTGTCTCACATACTCTCAGATGAGAAAATATTTCTATTAACTTTTTTCTTTCAAGACATAGTTTTTTCTATTACAACTGAAGTAAAAGAAAATAAGGCAGCGTCTAATATTTGAGATGTGTGAGTGTAACATCACTCATTCAGTGATGATATAAACAACAGCCGTGTAGATTGATCAATTATATTGACAAGTAAATACTGGTCTCAGACTTGCCTGGAAATTAACACATACTGTATTTACAACCAATTCAGTTATATTATAGATAAAACAAAAATGGCTTTCTCCATCATAAAGCAGAGGACCGGTATATGTATGTCAGACTGAGACAGGATTAATTATATTCCCACTAGCCTAACAGTGGCACCCTGTGTTTTTATAGGAGACGTTGATGAAAGGGGTACGTGTAAGATCTGAACAATCTTGGAGGTTAACTGCAACGAGCAATATTAGTATTCTAAACATCATGTTTAGTTTTCCCCAGGAACTAAATTACAACTTGATGCCACTGCTGTCAAGGTTTCCAGCAAGAGATTCATCACTGGAGAAGCTAACCGATAAACAGGATTATATGTCCAAGACAGGGTTGAATAAATATTAATAGCATGCTATGCTAAGGAGGGGGTGTGTTGGGTGGGGGTGGGGGTGGGGGTGGGTTGTGGGAGGATAGAATACTTGACAAATAGAATTACGGAAATACTTACAAAGCAAAATATGTTGAATCTGAAATTGGTGGGAACAGAATGCCACCACCTAATGACTCAGAATGGCTGGGATGTCAAAATCCCATTTGTCCCTTAATAGGTTCCCGCCAAGTTGAATTTGTGCTTGGCCCTGAAGGTGCATGCACACAGCTGATCGCTGCTGCACTTTGCATCTACTTTTCTCTTCTCACAATGACTTGGGCTCTGTGAGTTTAAGGTCTTAGGGAAGCTTTTATGGTCTTCCTGGCCATTTCCCAGCTTCAGGTCACAGATTACCTTACAGAGGAACAACTCCCAAACTGAGAGTGGAGACCCCATGGATAGATCATAAATATGGATGACAAAAAGTGATTCAGTGTACAGACTACATATTCCATTAACACCCACAACTGTGAAGCTAAACATTGCATTGAGTAGAGTGCATACACAGTTGTTTTGACATATGCTGACATCTTTATTCCATACTACAGCACAGAGTTGTAGCTGCATTAAGATGAGGTGAAAGTCCTGGAGAATGTATTTGCTCATTAATGGATAATGGTGAGGAGATTTGTCTGGCGCAGGGAATTTCTTTCTTCATATGACCAGCTGAGAAGGAAAACACAGGATATTCACATTGCATTTATAAAGTGCATATCCATGATCCATGCTGTCTCCTGTTGGGCAGCCAGATACATTGCTCTGCTTTTTCTATGAATCCAAATACTCAGCTCTGAGTGAACTGATTATGCATATATGGTCATCAGAACTGAGTATTTCAGATTCATAGAAAAAACAAATATATATACAAATATATATTCATGTATACAGTATATGTACATATACATATACAGTATACATGAATATTGTGATACAGTGGCAGACATGGCTACTGAGCCCGGTGGTGAGTGGAAGGAAAAGTCACAACCAATGGTCAAAAAAGGCCAAAGGCCTTTTCTTTGAGCCATTTTGGGCACAAAACACAAAATTCAAACAATAGAAAGTTCAAAAATTACAAACAGAGCAAAACACCCACACAGTCCATGAAAGAAAAACCAATCAAAACCCCAAAAACTCTCCCCTCCAGCCTGAACTACATATGGGGTGGAGAGGTGTGTGTGTGTGAGGTGTGAGTATACACGTCTTTGGGGTAAATAAATTGTCAATCAGTTATGGCAAAGTATTTTGCTAAGGTTACTTAAGAGTCCTGGTAGCAGGCGCTGTTGCCAAGAATATGCAAACAGAGAGCATGTGTTGCATAAAACATTCATTTTACAGGATTAAAGATTCATCACTGTGTTACATGATCTGCTTTTCTATGCCCAAGGTAGGATGCAAGGGATCGTCTCGACGTTCTCTCAGATACGCAGATAAACACAGGAGTTTACGTTCTCTCAGAAAAAGCTTAAGGTGCCTGAATAGAGGAGCACTCATAAAAAGTTAATGCTTTTCTCAGCAGTAGTTTAAGATTCTTCAATAATTTAAACTCCATAAAAATATTAATGTTCAGTAGAGGCAATATTCTTTTTTTAGTTCAGCATGGCTAAATTAGAATTGAAAAGGTTTGTGCTGAATTTAAAATGACAGGTGAATTCTTTGCTGTGACGGATGGACATCACAAAACACAATTAAGATGAGACAGACTATTCACAAAATAGTCTTTCAAACCTTTTGGACAAAATACATTTATTTCCATATCCACCAAATAAAATAGCTACTATATACTATAATTACACTTGTTGTAAAATTAATTCAAAAAAAAGTTGAGGTTTACTTTTTTTTTTTTTTTTTTTTTTTTTACAAATATTGATGTTATGAAGCCTGTGGTATCATATTATGAACAGGCTTTACAGCTGTTATGGCATTTTTATGTAGAGGTGTTGGAAAAATCCCAGCGCACTATTTAGCTAACCATCATTTTGAGATGGTTTTATTCAGATGGTTCTGATATGTCAAATAGATCAGTGTGATACTGCTCTGCTGTCCTTTTGAACTGATAATAGCCAGAAATGTTTATCGCCATATTTTATGTTTTACTGTGCCCACTATGCCATGAAATAAGGTTAAATATTTTGGCCTTTTAAATTTGTATGTGAATTCCATTATGTGTATTAAGACATTTTGCAGTGTTTTGTTTGTTTTAATGAGCTTATAGAATTGTGGGATCAAAAATCATGTCTTTTCACAATGGGTGCTGCAGGCTGGTCTTTTTCCATCTAATTTTTAAAGCATAATTACAGCCAACTTGCCTGACATCATGCACTCGACTTAACAAGAGTGGACGGCTGTTTTGTACCTTGGTTCTCGGGCAAATAAAAACCAGAGATTTAGAGCAAGCTAATTCCATGTCACGTCCCAGTGAACCAAATGCAACAAAGACTTAAACGAGTTTGGTATTCAAAAGCAGAACGGTAAGAGCCTGTATAATCCTCTCTGAGTACTGCAATGGATTTGACCCCAGATTGATTTGCATACATTTATTACACATAAGGTTTTGAGGATGTATATACAACTATGGAATAAATAATAAGTAAGGGATTTTCCTGTGACACAAACCAAATACTGTCTCCTGGAAACCGAGTATTACCATTAACCCAACTGTGATATTGCTAGGGGTGAGAGTGGCACTGAACGATATCCCATGATTCTTTTGGTGCAGTGTATTGCCAACTATCATCCCCAACCTTGCTGAACCTTGCTGAAAAGTGCATAGAGATCAGAAAGGCAATATAAATATTTTTATATATACAATAAGACTATATATAATCAATTATTATCCATTATTAAGTGGATTAAATATAATTCTGAGGATACAATATGCATCACTTGTAATTTAGTTAGCATTCAAATAAATCCTGGAGATAATCTTTCAAATAATTTAATGAGGCTATCATATCTTCTGATGTTGTACATTATGGTTAATTCATCCAGACTTGAAAAGCATTTTAATTAATAGTGATTTCTTGAGTGTGAATACTTCATTTGATTGAAATCAGAAGAGGGTATTAGCTGTAGTCGAGTGAAGCTGTTCCATCCCTAAATCCAATTTACTGAATAGAACAAAAACAAGCATTCAAGATTGTAATCAGCCAAAACTCATATAGCACTTCTCCAGTCCCAATTCATCTATGACAGTATACAGATGGTCTAAGCTACATTTAACTTTTTATATATGTACATGTAATAAAGAAAACTATGGATAAATTACCTCTAAAATAATTAGGTAAAATTACCAAGGAAGCTGCTAGCTTAGTAATTGTAGTCATGTTTTGAACAAAACATATGTTGTATAAATAATGTACGTGAGATGTCTAGCTTGTCATGATTATGTAAAATCATGGGGTCACGCAGACATTCAGATTGTATTCCAAACCACAAACCACACTAGCATTCTGAACATGGATGAAAAAACAATACACATTTAAATCAAAAATAACAAGTCAGAGATACCTTCACATGTAACCTCAAGGAGCATCAGTGCCCATGAAAACGATCCACTAACCTTCTTATTAAAAGGCACGAGGTAAATTATATTTCAATCCAGTCAGTTTAAGAAATGAACTTAAATTAAATTCAAGAGTTTAAAAGTGCCGATAATGTTCTATAGGGATTTTCAGTTAATTTATTGTAAAAATTCGGAAGTGACTTCTTGAAACAGAAATGACCCCATTTCTGCAGTTAAAGATTTTTTTTATATACCCCAAGCCAAGAAGCCTTAGGGCCTGATTGACTGAAGAATTTAGTAAGTGCACAACTATTTTACCGGTGCAAAAAGATTAAGAGAGCATGCGATTGGTTGAAGTTGTTAATTTTGTCTAATCACAAATAATGTCACTGAAGTTGCATGTGCAAACATTTTAACATGCTATAGGCTGATAAATATGCCCATAAGTATACTAACATGCTTTATATAATACATCCAGCAATCTTGGACTCTAAAATCATAATGGTCCAGACACAGCCACACTTTACAGCACACAGTGAGAGAATGGGAAAGGGACATTCCAATACATACAAGGATGACAGAGGTTAATCGATCAGCCCGATCGACAGTGGTCAAGGGCACTTTGGGATGCTAATACATTACTTCACATTTATTCATGAATGTGAACATGAAATTGTAATGTTCCTTAACCATTAAAAGAGAAGGAAAATAAACTACATAATAATGAGGTGATTTAAGAAACTCTGAACTATACAATCAGTCTTTTTCAAGTTGTTTTTAAAGGACTACTGTGTTGGCCGAAGCTATGCTTTTACTGCTTTGGTCAGAGGCTTTGAAAAGATAAGTGACCACTTAAGACTTAAATCTTTTGACCTGATCAGCCCGCACAATGCATCTCCCTTCCTCTTGTGTCAGTGTTTATATTGTATCTTGTATAATATATATTAATTAACTTCTGCTTTTTTGTTTTTGAAAGAAGAGCTGGCCATTTTATGCACCCCAAAAAAGAGGTAGCACATTAGTCACCATTAGTATGGAAGGGCGCAGAGATGTGTTGTGTGTGCGTGGGGAGAGAGTTGTCAAAATGCAGACCAGGTGACTTTGTATTGAATTTACATTTTAATAGCCTGACAGAATGGCAGCTCTCAAACACTCAGTTTAGAACGCCCACATAAGATCTGTGCTTCATGCCGGCCTTTGTTCTGAGCCGTGTATCTGAGATGCATACCAACTGATTGGCTCCGCTGCCCCCCGGTGGCCTGCATGCATAATGCACCATCCTATTTTTAGCAGTGAGAAGAGAGGGCGATTGGCTTACACCTACTGGCTGAATCATTCCCTTGTGTGATAACAGAAATGAAAATGTGAAACAATTTTTGAGATAGCATAAGTGGGACCTTCTGCTAGTACAAAATACACAGGTATACCTGTGGTGTACATGTATGAGTGCACACACACACACACACACACACACACACACACACACACACACACACACACACACACACACACACACACACACACACACATATTTATATAATACAGATTCGCCTCAGGAGGATTAGTAATCAATCCAGGTGTCAGCCATTGGCTTCATTAGGCGTTTAATAAAAACACAGCCTTTCAAGCTGGATATGGCTTTCAAGCCTTACAAAGGAGGATATGTTGGTGGCTTTTATGTTTGTCTGTTTAAAACCCTTGTTTTGATTGGTTGCTGTTTTATCTTATTTTTCCTGATTCCCAATAAAAGGGAAAAGGGGTTTGTCCAGTAGTTTCTTTTTTCCTCCTTTCACACACAAACTGACACATCAGCCACACACATCTATATAATATGTATATATATATGTATGTATATAAAATGGCTGCATGTATATGGCCTTTGATTAGCATGCACTGGTTGGGAAGTATTCTCACAGAAAGCTACACTAGATGATGTGGGGTGGAAGCAGTGACTGGCTGTGTAAATTTAAGGAAACTATTGTTCCATAAAAGAAAGAGAAGGTGTTGTCAAACAACAAGCCCTGGATTAGCAAGGAGCTCAAAACCTAAACAACACTGAATGAGAAAAAGACAGCGTTCCAATCAGGAGACGTAGCTGAATCAAAACTAATCCAGGTCAGGCTGAATTACCATGAAACAGGGGAAGAGGACATACAAACAGAAGATCTGAGGTCTATCAATGAAGCAGAACACCCCAGGCTTTCAGTCTAATATTGTAGCTGTTTTGTAGACACTGTTATTGTAGATTTAACAAACATTACTTTAAAGCAGAAAGGGACAACATAAAATCAGAAGTCTAGTAAACTATGGAGAGCATGATATCTTGTTATGGGTAGATGATGTTAATATGGCTCTGAGCAGGATGAAATTGAACAAAGCTATTGATCCACACAACGAGCAATCATGAATCTCTCTTGCCTTGATCAGCTGTGATCTGTTCAGTCACAAGTTCAAGATCCATACAGTAGTGTGAGTCATCTATCATATCTTCTGTGCCAAAGTAGCCCAGCCAAACTGATTTTAATGACTGTGGCATTCATATCTATCACCAATGTTTTCAGCACCTGGTGCTTTTACAAGTATAATAGTGTGTGTAGACCTCATAGCAGGCCCATTACAGTTAGCCTGTCTATAGAAAAGACAGCGATGATGCTCCTCTATCTCTGCTTCATCTGGTTACCCCTATCCAGAGACATCAAAATCACATACTGGTGCCCCAAACAAACCTCAATATCAACAATGATATGGCTTAAATACAAAACACATCAAAAACAGGCAAACGTATCTTAAGGCCTAGTGTCAGATACTGCTGGAGAAGGCTGGAGAAGCCACACCTTTTCAGTTTTGAGAAAATTCAATTTGTCGGTTTCTAAGCCAGTTTGTTTCCCAGCTGACATCTATTTAAAGTAAATTTCACATTATAAACCTGATTATTAATTTTAATATTCAGAAACCACGCTGCAAGAACTGTCATCAAGCAAGATACTAATAATAATTTCCCCAATAATCTTTTAAAAATATATCATGACTAAAGCTGACTTAATGACTTTAAATCACTAACTCCATCGCTAAAGCGCTGTGCTGTGAAATGCGTAACCATCGAGGTTATTGTCATTTACAAAGGACCTCATGAAAAAGCTCATACCAATCACAGCCACCTGAGAGCGACTGAAAAATGACCACTGGGCACTTAATTCTGCTCCGCATGCTCACTAGATAAGGGGATTCAGGCAGACTCTCTGCCTGAGAACAATAATTACCGAAGGATATAATTAAAAACCAAACTAACTGAGCAATTCCCTTTTACAAGAGCTATGATAATTATTCCCCTCATGGCTACTGTAATCATGTCTTGCAGGGTGCAGGAGACAAGCAAGCAGCTTCAGTCACATCGCCAGTTCTGCCACAACATGGAAATGTTTCAAAGCCGGATCAGGGGCTGAAATATATCAAACATTTCCTGTTTTTTTGGGCCATTTTGAATTACTGAAAAATTCAGTGAGGAATAAAGGGCATCAGGAAATGTTATACTTCAACAAAAATACCTATGCACTCAGTAAAACTATCCTGGTTGTATGGGTGCTTTCTCCATTTCCACATAAGCTTTTACTTGTAATGACTGCCATCTTATTACTCTCTGTCCAATTGTAAATGCAGTTATAAAGAATGAAATGTTCCTCTCTAATATACCCTTCTGATGACATGATGAGAAAAAGCAAAAGTACTGATTATAAAAAGAAGAATTGGATCCATAAGACAGTGGTGTAAGTGAATTTATTTGTCATTTAGTCTTCCCTTTAGGTAAACAGCACTGTGTGACACTGAAAATGGCAACATTATTACATTTGAATACAGATGAGCTACTGGGTGACACATGCAGGGCGTCAGGAGGGGGGGGTGGGGGGGGGGGCGTTAGCCTGGGGGCCAGCCCATCTGACGGCCTCCCATGACATGGATGTGGATGTGGTAAACGGACTGGCCCCCGTCAGGGCCCTCATTCAGCACCAGTCTGTAGCCCTTCGGGAGGCCCACCTGCTCCGCACATTTCTTCGCTATCATCATCAAGTGGCCTAGAAGCTGAGAGACAAAGCACAGGATGAATTATTAGCTATTCTTTTTTTTTCATGTACAACATTTTTTGAAATGTGAATTATTGGTGCAAGAGACAAATGGAGAAACCCTGGAGGTAAGCCTTTTTAAGACCTGGGATATGTGTGTATATGTATTATTCACTCTGAATAAGAGCTGCTGTGACATTATCAAATATAAATGCAAATACAACTACTTTAGCTACTGTCTGGCTTATAGTATTACATTGCACTATACATGCACATAGTAGATCCCTCTATCAAAAGCAACTTAGCTTTGCCTATGCTTTACATTCTATCCATTCATTGAGCTGAAGCAATTCAGGATAGCTTGGATCAAGGATACAAGAGTGTTTCACCTACAATGTGAACCTGCACTCTCCTGCTTCTCAGCCAATATAGTGAAGGTCTCTCAAAACTCACAGTTCAAATATTTCAAAGGTGGAAATTTTAGCCCTCTGACCAAAAAGGCAAAGAGCAGTCCTGTATTAATTTATATGGAAGAGGAGAAGATTAGAGATAACTCTGTTCTAAATAATTATCTTCCACTACAAAAATTCTCCACCCTCTGCCTTGGCCTTTCTTTGTCTGTGTTCAGAACAAAAGCAAGACAAATTTAGGGGTTTCATGTTCCTGGAAACTATATAATGTATAAGTACAACATCTGCATATAATTTATAAATTGTTCAGTAATATTTTGCATGCATTTAATCTTCATCTGCAGTGTAGTTAATGTACTACTTTACTGCAGCATAAAGCTCCACCTGCTGATTATAGTAGGGACTGCATATAACAACTTCATTTCACACTTCAGCAAGAAGAAACTGGCTACAGTCCCTTCCCATTACATTACCATCAGGCTTTCAGAAACATGTAGCCAGGTCTGAGGTAAAAAATAAATAAATAAATAAATAAAATAAATAAAATAGCCAGGTTAAAAGAACCATATTATTAAGTAATTGAGAAATTCAATTTAGCAGGGCTATTAATTTCTATTACATGAGTTCAAAATCAAAATTTTGCCATGAGAAAACCTGCAAAAGTAATCTCACATAGATGAATCATAGCAAAATGTTCTTTGCAGCCAGACAAAATGGCTGCTATATTTAGATCCACTGCCAGTTATGGTCAGGACATTTAACCCTTTCACCCTGAGTTTAAAGAAAAGGTCAGAATGTGCAGCCATAAATCCTCGCTTTCATTCCAGTTTTCCACCTTTGTTCTTATCTTGTTCTTTTCATATCATGAAATGCAAATTATTGCATAGTCAAACATGTCAAAAAAAAATTGGGATAAAAAGGTCAAGCCCTTCTAGACAATGGCTAGGGGCAGTTGTACACACATTCTTAGCATAATTTAAATGCAAATGGTAAAGTGAGAGGTTCGTAAATGGTTCAAAATCTACAATGAGCAGACAGGCTGGTCTGATTAGAGTGCTTCTGCAGTGAACAGCACTGGACACTTGCCCAACTAAACAATTACTCTGAACTGGATTTAAAAAAATTACAAGGCTCCACAAAAACCTTAAACCCACATTTGTGGACAGTATGTTTATTGGGTAACCACATTACGGACGGAGCCTGAACCAGCAGCTTTTCTCTACACCAGCAGCTAGCTGTGCATTAGCCACACCCATTTGCATTTGGGCAGCAGGGTAGCATAGGGGCTTAGGAGCTGGGCTTGTAAACTTCAGAACACAGGTAGGTATATAAACCATTTACCTTTCAAAAGTAATGAACAGCAATAAAACCGTTTGAAGTTTCCTTCTACATTTACACCGTCACACATTTAATCTGGCATTTTAATAAAAAGCCTCCTCTAGTGTATTCTTACAATCATTTCCACTTAAAGGGAGTAGCTCACTTCATGGCTAAAAGTTAAAACTATTCCCTGCAAAGAAAACAGTGCAATACAGGACACATCCCAGTTAACCAGCACTGCATTATGTTTATCAGAGAGTCCTTTGAAAAGGATACCAGAATTTATAATACCAGAAGGACCTACCAGAATTTCAGTGGAGATGCAGCCATAGTTGCCTATGACAAGTAGGTTCATTAAGGACATCTCTTCAGCAAATCATACGAGATGCAATATGGTGTGGTTGCACAGCAAAACAAGAGAAAATGGGTTTGCCCCTCCACCATCAACATGCTTCAGTTGCATGTAGAATCACATCTAGACAATGCTGCAGTGGCAGACTGGGACAGCTCCATTTGTATTCTACAATCGTTTCTGCTGTGTTATCTATTCAATAGCACAACTCAGGCAACAGAAGACAAATTAAAACATTTCTGATTTCAGGTAATGGAAGAAAAAAATAAATCTCACCCACTCATTTTAGATCACAAAAATAAAACAAGAAGGACAGTTATCTAAAGTGAATGGTTAAAAAACTGTTTAAACAAAATTGCTGTCATATATAATTATTACATAGCATTTTTTTTCCTATTTAATTGTCATATTCAGAACAACCAAGTGTTGTTCTTGTTCTGTTGTTTCAGTTTCTTGAGTACTCAAGTATACAAGCTGCTATGCTTTTCAAAGCAGACTGTAAGACAATTACTGGAGGCTAATATTTGGTAGCTAGTGTAAATGTAACACTCTTTAGAACAAAGATAATGGCACTGAATTTCAACAGCTGAACACTCAACCATCATTAATTAAACACACTATATGACCACAGTACATACCTGTTTGTCAAACAGGTCTCCCTTGGCACCTAATGTCTATAAGAGGTGAAAATGCCCAAACATTTTCAACAAACTATTAAAACCTATTATATGCATTCTGCAATTCTATAAACAAAGTAGAGGTCAGCTTAAAATAATATTATTACAGCATTATTCTGTCAGTGGTGATGTTTTGAAGACAGATGTTTTAAATTGATGCTTTTTTAAATCAATCAGTCAACGGCAAAGCTGGCTGCATTTAGCCTCCTGGTCCATAGCTGAGAAGCCTTAGTATGCATTAACTCATGAATTTTGGATGAATGGCTGAAATATGAATATAGCTTATGTCAAGATTTCCTTGTTAAACTGTCAGTGGATCCACCTTGCATAAACAGTAGTAAGTGATGTGGACACAGTGCACAAATGATTTAATTTCAGATGTAACTCGACACTTTCAGAAACGCATTTTTTCTTCCTTGGTAGCTATTCTGTCTGGAAGAAGGAACCATTTTTGATTCAGCTGAATAATACAATTTTAAATCAATGATGAAAGAGATCATGATGATGGCTGGCTGTATTCTGTTCCCATGGTTCCCTGCTAAATAACCTTGCTGTGAACTAAATTGAGAGTCTGGATAGAGGGGTGAACCATGTAAAAGGAAAAGCATGAAAAAGTCAAGTGAATTTTCCAGAGTATTCTGTTCTGACTTTGATACCTGCAGCTTTTATTATATGTAGATATTGTGGTATGATTTGAGGATATGATTGAACAAGGTTGACAACAAGACATCATAACAAAATGGACTTATCGATTATTAAAACAAATAAATTCTGTGTCAATAACCAGGCCTGCAATAGCTGCTTGTTTAAGGGATCAAAGCTTGCTGCAACAGGCCTATCGAGACCTACCTATGTAAAGTAGAAATTATTGAGGGGACAGTATGGCTCTAATGCAGTCTTGAATGGGGGGTGCCACAAAACGCTGGTCATTCGCTGACTTATATAAACTAATTCATCATTGTCAAATCTTATCCGAGCCTGGCTGGTGTTAATGCAGCCTTCTGTTGTAGTCCAGAAATAAACAGCTGATTCAAACAATCAGTTAATCACAGTCTTCAATCAAAACCTTGATAAGCTGAAAAGGGAGCTTTAGCACTGGCCAAGACAAAAGCCTGCATGTACTTGAGCCCTTTACAGACAAGACTGGACTCTGCTGAACTAATGATGAGATTTCGCGTGCCACAGGATAACACAACGAAAGGTTCCGATCTGTATGTACTGATTTCATGAAACTTGTGTCTCCAATTCCTAATATAAACACTGACAACATATTGGCAAAAGCCCTTTCTGAAGATGAAAGCAGGAATGGTGAAAATGCACCAATACCAGAAATAACCTTTCCATTCTTTTCAATCACAGCAATCAGCACACAGGAGGCATGGTATACTTACTGCAGTATCTCCTTCCTCAACTTTGGACAGCTGTGCGATTGGCTTCTTCGGGACAACCAGGAAGTGAGTGGGGGCCTGAGGGGCAACATCATGGAAGGCTACACACTGAAACAGATGTTTACATGCATTTAAATTTATATGCATTTTCCACACCAAACCACTTTAAGAATTGTGTCTTAAAATGCAAAAACTGGAAGCACAATTTATCCATGATATGTATTATAGCTGAACACCTGTGATGAACTGCTCAAATGTCTGTGTCCCACCTCATACAAGCCCATGTGTTACTTTAGCCACCCTTTCTGACTCATATGCTAATCCTGAAGTACAGCACTGCCCCTAAATAAATTGGTGGAATCCTATGGCATCTTTTATATACAAAGTTTCAATTTAGTTCAAATATTGCTTTAATCAGCAGGAGCAGTATTTTAATGGCGAAATCTTACTTAGTTGACCTGTATTTAAGGACTGTTAACATGTGACCGGGACACAGCTGTTTACATTTCAGCGTCTGCCCCATGAAATATTTAAGATGATCATGTACTACCCTAAGGTGAGGGTGCAGGATTTTAAAATGGAACATGGGACAAACCGCCCACGGTAAGTTCAGCTACGAAATCTTGTCATCCATTAAGGTGGATATACAAGTATCCTCTATTTTATTGTGTGTGATTTTTTCCGACTCGGAACTACTAGCTCGTTAGTTACGTGTTCCATTCCTTCACAGCACGGCTACTTGGAGGGTGTGTGCACAAGCAGCATTTTAGTTGCACGTCGCTCCAGACAACCAGATTGCTAACGGACTAGTTCATAAATTTGACAGTTTGCAAGCAAGCATTTTCGTCTACAAGCTAACATGCAGTAGGTCTTGCTCTAAACCACTAATCTCCAACAAATCGGTCATTATTTTATTGTTTAAACCAACATTCTCAAAACGTGTCAACATGCCGCTGTTGCTGCTGTAACAATTTTCCTAGCGGTCCTCTATTACCAACATCATTCGCTACAAGCCAAATGACGTTGCAGTTCGGTGATATGACAGGGCCTTCCGTCCAGCACAATTCCAAAAGAATAAAGGTGATCAAATCACCCAACACCGAACTGCTAGCTAGCTTCACGTATTACTGCGTGCTAGCAGCGATCAAGGGACACGTTAGAGCCAGAACCATGGCTCTAGATAGAGCTTATGTTACTTAGGCGACCATGTGCAGATTTAGCTTCGTTAACGTTTGTCTACTTACGAGATTTTTAACCAGTTAGCTACACTATATACACATATTACACATTTTTGTTACATTATAAATGCACATGCTAACAAAGGATATTATTTGTATGGCCTGAATCTGTAAATTGATTAATTTAACGTCTGCAACAGAAGGCAACCTTCTTAACGTTGCTAGCTAACTTGACAGCTATGTACCGCGCTGCAAAACCCCACTACACGCATCGGAAATACATCGTTAACCTAAGAATGGATGCACACCAGATCATCTTCAAAGAATATTTTTGCAGGGATCTCCTTGCGTATAATTTTCCCGAAAATAGTTTCTCCTCCAGGTTGAGCGACTTGCGCTTTGGCGATTTCGTCGGCCATGGTGCAGGAAGTCGCTGCCCCTAAGAGTAGTTCGCTAGTTTCATAAGGAGCAACACTCTGGCTTGCGAATTTTGATTGGCTAAGATAAACTTGAAAACGTACATCAAAGGTTCGATTGGTGCAGGTACAGATCAATCTAATTAGCCATTTTAGATCCGCCCCAAGGTTTGATCCTTCAAAAAATGATGCAATGTCTATTCCGGGCGTCAAAGAAATTTCCTTTAATGAGAAATCCAGCTTTTACTTTTATTGTATGTATTATTGGGATATTTGAAGATACTACAAGGAGGGGACCAGAATCACAAAATAAACATACAGATGAATTCAAGAAAGAAAGGATCGGGTCTTCAGGAAAGATATTTTATTAACTAGACACAGAAAGCTGAATACAACAAGTTAATACATTATGTGTTGACTTCATATTTATCAGGAAATACAGTTTTAGAGCACTATTAGAGTTATAAGTTATATTACATAGTATATTAATAAACAGCAAGAGTTTTTTTACACTAACATTTTGTACTCCTTACTGAATATCATTCACATATAAATATTTAAAAAGTGCACCAATGAGCCCATTATTTCTACTTGAAGTAAACTTTATTTAGAATGTCTATATAAAATGAAAGGATGTTTGATCTTAACCTAAATCTCAACTTTTGTGCTGTATCACTACTAGCGATTGTTAATCAGTATACATGATGACCTTGATGATTTGAAATCATATCATAATGTGTTTTGGCTAAGTATACTAATTAGGCCTGTCCACTCATTCATCCTTCATTATCTGCGCTGGCATGGGAAATTGATGAGCAGTGTGTGTGTGTGTGTGTGTGTACACAAAGTAATGTTTACACATTCATATGAATTGGAACTAACTTTGCTCTTGGTTAGGGTCAATATGAATCTTGATCCTAGAAGATTCCCCTCAAATCAAAGGGGGTCACAGTGCCTATCAGAATGAAACAGTTTGCGACAAGGGGTTACTTAACCACATTGAGGGTGTGCAAAACATGTTTGCAGAGTCAAAAGAACTGCCATTGAAAGACCACATTTTTATAACCAGCACTCAGGTGCTGTGTATATAAAAAGGCTCTTGGGAAACACTAGGATTGAAACCTAACCTCTAGCTCCTTGATTATTTATTCCTTATTTTCAAATTTACCAACGTTTTTCCCAGCCCAAACTCAGCCATACTGTTTGGTTTCCCGAAGTAAACTTCTCCTACTGATTCAGGAGGAGGCAGCCACAAGCACAACTCCTCCAATTCACATGATGACAAGTCCTTGCTTCTTTCCACACTGCAGATGCACTACCAAGTATAAGCTGCCTATGTTGACAGAGGATGACAAGGTCAGGGTTTGGTTTGTCTGCTTGCAGGCAGGCAGCTGACCAGGAGTGGCCAATAGTGAGTGATAAGACTAATACACTTAAGTGACTTAACTCCCATTTTTCCCAGCAAGTCTGAGCCAGTAGTTGCCTCACCAATGCAGACCTCTGGCCATAGTTGGTAATGAAACATCAAGGACTCAAATATCCTGTCACAGGCCTCATGCCTAATTCCTAAATGAGTGTCTGACTGTGTGAGCCACCCATATGCTCTCCTTGATGATGAATTATGAGTTCCAAACACCCTAGAAAATGGTGGTATTTCTGATGTGAATGCACAATTTGACATGCTGGGGGCTTTTGAAGTGTCAGTGACTCAGATGCAAATTCAACATTGTTCATATCACACAAAGTTTACTTCAATAGTAAGCACATACCTATGGTAACATACCTTCAATGCCTACCTGCTCAATGGCTGAAGCTAAAACCTCCTCCCAAGCATTGTATGTTGGTCAATCAGAAGCCTAGGACTCAATACTCAGGACTCATCACCATTATAGGAAAACCATGTGATAGGACAGCAAATGAGATTTTTGTTGAGAAAAGTAGAGCAGTTTCTCAACAAAAGCATTGAAAACTACCTCTTCAATAACACTTACACTGTAATCCTTTACACAACATCTTCTCTTCATGTTTTCAGTTTCCTCGGTAAGAATTGTTACCTTATATTTCACCTAATATCTTGTTGCCTAGCAACAGCTCCACCAAATCCTTTATCATAATGTATAGAATGGATTTAGGCTCTCAATATAAATGTTGCTCTCCAGTCATTGTTGCTCAAAGGTATTTTCCTTTGTAATGACCAATTTAGTGAATACCTTTCTGGAAACATGCAAAAAAAGCCATTGATCATTTACTGACAAATGACCACAGTGTCAGCTTTTTTTGTTTTAAAAATGGGTGTCGTGTAAGTGCCATAGACCAAAGACATTTTTTCCAGCTCAGTGTCATGTGGAGAAATTAATTTCCATGATAATAAAAAGCTAAAAGATAAAACATAATTTACATTGGCAATTGCACTTTATTTTTTAACATCCTCAGATTTTATTTGTTTGTCAGAGGTATATCACAATTATGAACACATTCATGTCAGTATAAATACAATAATTTTATTGGTTAGAATAAATTACAAGTGTGCAAGCCTGGAAATTTAATTTACTGTCATTCATTGTCTTTTAGAGGACTTTAGTTGAAGCACAGAGGAATGTGATGCTGAGCTTAATGTAAAAAGATGTAAAAGGTTTAGTTTTGTACCTCCACATTATGAAGAATCTCTAAGGAAAGAAGAAGAAGAACAAGGTGTGCTTTATGCAGAGTTGGCTTTTAATGCCAAGGCCTCCATTGACCTATAGGACCCTAGGTATTATAAATCTGACTTAAATGTCAATATCTCAGCAATGCAAAATGGTATCATCCTCATTCAAAGTGACAAAGAATCCTTCATTGGTGGTGTGTAAAAAGGTATCTCTATTCCTCTGCATTCAAAAGCTACAGACACAAGAGTATAGAGTGTGTTACTACTGCTGACCCACCTGTTGTTCAGCCTGACAGACATAATGATGTCAAATTTTTTGTCTTCATTCCATCATACATTTATTGTTATTAAGGCAATCTTTAAATGGTATTTCTACTCCGTCTACATTCAAAAGTTTTTTTTATACACAATAAGATTTCCAAATGCATTTTGGTTCTTGTATCAACTGAAATATAACTTTTGGGGTTTTTGTCATGGAACATGTAGGCTTGGATCTTCTGAATCCAACAAGGCACAAGTATTGGAGATACTACACAGGTACAAGAACATGTACATAAATACAAATTAAAGTAAATTCTATCAGGACCCATAAGGTTAATATATTTAGCTTATAGTAATATAAGTGTCTGAAGGGATTTTATGAATGCAACTGAGCCTGCAGTCAGGCAAAAATGAATGTAAGAAGCAGAGAAGTACTCAGAGAAGCAGATCCTTTGCTTTTCTCACATAGTGTTAATGTAGGGTACAACTTGGCTAGATGTATAATCCATTTGGAGATTTTGGGATCCTTTGCAGTCCTATGAGAAATAAGGAACATATTTGTTGTAGATTATCAGAAAATGACACATTAAGACTGAATAGCCCAGCTCTTTATTGGTACTTTCTTATGTTTTAATAGTAAGCACTCAAATCCTGTGTAAATCATTGAGCCCGAATAAATGTGCAAATGAACTTAGTCTCTTTAGGGGCAAATGAAATTCAAACAAAATGAGCTTGAGCCCTTTCAGGCATATCTTATTACATTTAGAATGGAAAGACAACATTCCAAAGGACAAGTTTTCTCATCTCCAATAAAATATAAAAGAATCAAACAAACTTATGTTTTAAATTCTGTTTTGGTTGAATTACACCAATTCCCCAATTATAAATGATTACATATCAGCAAGGGTTTAATGACTAATTATACTCTTATGCCCACTTCAACTAAGTTTGAAACTCTATAGACTCTGGACAGAAGCAATATCTCAATATCTTTTTCTTTGTTCATGGGACATGCATGCTGGCTACAAAAGAGGCAAGAATGCACCAACCAAAGAATGTGAAAACACCAGTATAGGACAGAGTGTACAGAATGAATGGAAACAAATGAAACTGCTGACCTGCTCTGAGAATCTGTGAGAATGTACTGACAGCTCAGAGCTTTTTCATATTTCTGTGTGTCACTATCAGGGCAGTCAGTGATAAGGTGGGAGGAGGCAGGGGAACTGCTCAAAACAAAATTTTCTTTAATAATATGAAAGGCTCAGAATATGATTGCTTTTTTCAATGGAAATAATATTCTGATTAACTATGTTTAAAATATATTCTTTGCTGCTTTAACAGTACATTGGGAGTGACCTTTATTCATTTTGTTTTTACCTAAATGACCTCACACATGAAACTGATGCTTTGTGATGGTAGTTGATAGTTTTGACCAGTAGGGGGCAACAATGTCATTGCCATGGAAACATTCAAAGAAGGTATGGACTCATGGTGGCCAGCAGATGAGGGTTGCATGGTGCAGGATGAGTTGCAGGATCATTATGGTTTAGGCCATGTGTGGAGTGTGGTAGAGAGTATGATATGGCCCTTCCAGAGCACAGAAATATATACAGAATGCTGTTCAGAGATTTCTAGAAGGTTTGTAGAAGAGTACTGTGGAACAGAATTCATAGACTTACTAAATTCTCTGTTATATATCCATTTGCTCTGCTTCTTCACTGCAGAAAGGTACATTTGATAACAGGGGTTTGCAATACTACACTACAGTAAATGTCCATTGCCAAAGTACTGTCCTGGGTCAGGTATCTGTAATGCTTCAGAGAGTGTATGAAATGCATTTGTTTCAGCTCAAATCTTAGGGTAGAAAGAAAAGGAAGAAGAAAAACAAATCAGTATTCCAGGTTCAGTGGACAAAGGTTATGCTTGCTAAATTGCATTATATTTATCTGCATAACATCATGGTGTCAAACTTACTCCAGAGCATTAATTTGAATAGACTTTCTAAGTATGAATAGTTCCCAAATAGATGTAAGAGTAATTTATTGGTAGACATGTCCCCTTCACTCTCTGAAGCTGGCATCTCCCATGCAGATTGAATGCCAGCCCCTGCATAACCCGTGTGTTTTACAGCCAGTATTATTCTTATGAGACGAGTGCTGGCAGTCCCTTCCTCTGTTAGCTCTGCAGGCTCAGTCAGGAGAGTACATGCACAACTGGCGCAGAGAGGCTGCTGGCGCCCAGTCACCCTGAGTATCACCAGCACAAAGAGATGATTACCCCCCTCTTTTGGCAGCTCTACCACAATTATGTGCTGCCCAGTTCAGTCAGCCAGAGGAGGGCCAGCCCCAGCCACCAGGCTGGAGGGTGAACCAACTAGCACTCAACTAGCAGCCTACCAGGATGAACCAACTGGAAATCCCCTATTCTTCCTTGTGAAATTAGACCTACTCCACTCGACTAAGGACACCCCACTTTATTATGGGGTGTGGATGTGTGTGTGTGTGTGTGTGTGTGTGTGTGTGTGTGTGTGTGTGTGTGTGTGTGTGTGTGTGTGTGTGTGTGTGTGTGTGTGTGTGTGTGTGTGTGTGTGTGTGTGTGTGTGTGTTTTGTATGCACACAAATTTGTGTGTGCACACATGTACTTTTGTGTGTCTGATGTATTCTGTTTGTGTGTGGGTGTATGTGTGTGTGTATTAAAGAGGACAGGTGAATTTAATACAGCTGCCAATTACAATACACTTCTGTGATCGCTCAAAGTGCAATATTAATTTCCATCACTACCATTCATCAGAGGACAAATGAATGATATGAAAAATGTAAATGTGTATTCTGTTGGCTGGCATAGTATCCAATTTGAATATTCGTCCATTAGGGGACAGTCAAAAATAATATTCCTGAACATACAGTAATACTCGAGAGTATGTGAAACCCTTTGGAATGATGAAATGAAATGATATTTAATCTTTGTGAACATCTCAATTAAAAAGAAAGTCCAATCTGATTAATGGAAATAAACATTAAATGTTGAGTACATTTAGCTTATTTATTCAACATTCTCCAACATTAAATATCTGTGTACAAAAGTATGTGAACCTTCATAATCATGTTTATCAGTGTCCTGCATCTGGTTTGAGCACTTTTAGTACCTTCTTGGTTAAATAATTGCTTCAGCTCTGCAATATTTGTGGAGTTCAGTGCATGGTTAGATTGCTTCAAATCCTGCCACAACTTGTGACAAGACTTTAGGTTCCAAACAATCCTGAACCAGGAGCTTGTCATCACAAAAAAAAACATTGCTCTGTCATTTTTACCAGAAACTTATAAAAGGATAGCTACAACTCAAGCAAACATGAGTCAAGCACACAGACAACAATAGTAGATATCTTTGCAGGTTGATAAAAAAAAATGTAGGATTGTCCAAGTCAAAGTCTAGACTTAAACTGGCAGGACCTCAAACAAATAGCGAATGAAAAGAAACAGAGAGTCAGAGTTGAAACAATTCTGTAAGCATGAAAGGGATAAAATTGCTCAAAGCAGATGCAAGAAATTGATAAGCAGCAAGAGGAAATGTTTAGATGAAGTCAATGCTGCTCTGGGAGGTTACTGTTACGATGAGTTATTGAATGCTAGGAGCCAAGTGTAAAGATTCACACATGTTTGCACATTAGGATATTCAACATTGGACCATTTCATTAAATAATCAATCAAATGTATGCTATAATGTAATGTTTTTTTTTGTGTGTTTTTTTCCGAATCTGGTTGGTGTTTCATATTGAGACTTTGGGCTCTAAACCCTATATGCACATTCCTGTGTACAATTCATAAATGTATTTTTGTTGCATCACAGAGCGTGAACAGCTATAAAAACAGAACAAAACAAAATAAAAATAAACATCTCTGCAGGACAGTGTTCAAGAATGAGATAGACAAGCCTGGAGCGAAGGCAGAGCAGTTAGGTACATCTCTGAAAAAACTATATCTCCTCTTCAAGACCAATGCTGAAGGGGTGCATTACTGTACTGAAGGTTGACCTTTGTAAATTTCCAGGAACAGCTGGACTCAATATTCCATACATTCCTTTCTAAGAATTCTCCATAAATGCCATATGAGTTTGTCTGTCCTACCTGCTTCTGCCCATGGAAACTAGTTCAATTCTGATACAAAATATTTTTAAAATAATTTTTGTGAGCTCAGTCAACAAAATAGCTTACATCTAAGAGTATGGGCCATAATAAACAAAACTCAAACATGAACATAACATGTAATTTGCTCATATTTGGTACAGAGTATATGTAATGTGGTCTGAGAAAGTCTGGGGTCAGAAATAAATCAGACTCTATATTCATTGATTCAAAGTGATGTGATTTCCTGTAGGTTAATGAAAATGAAAGTGAGCACCACCAGCACGGACACTCAAGCCCATGATATGCAGTTTAAAATCTATATATTGAGCAATATTAATATTGCAAGTGCCTGAAACTTTTTTAACAGTACTCAGCACTGAAAGGGTGCTGTCGGCGCAGCATGCCCACCAAAACCCCCCACCACCCCAACAAGATCAGCTGATTTTGATAGGAGTGCTTACTCAGGAAGATTAAAGAACATCTGTAGGTTATCATAGTACCACATTCGGAGGACATTCTGCATGCTCTACAGACTAAACCATAAAACCACTTTTTAAACATTATGTTGGTGCTGATTTCAAAACGCTGTAACAATTAGAGAAAGGTTACAGTTTTGACCCCTGCACACAGTCTCCTTCCTTCTATTTTAAAAGCATTTATTTAGCTGTGCCATAAATGCTACGGTACTAAGAGAAACATTTTCTAACATTATTTTGGGCACACATTATGAAGCAAAGTAATTCTCTCAAGACTCGGGCTCTGGAATGCCGCATGGCAAATATCAGATGCGTGAAGACTGTATTCATTTAAATGCAAAGCGCCTGAGGTCCAGAATGAAAGGAGGGGAAATTAATATGCGTAGACACCATACTGTTTCATTCAGCTGAAATGTCCTCACCCTTTATTCTGACAGGTGACGACATTTCTTTGTCTCCCAGGGTTATTTTTTACTCTGTCATATTCATCTCATTCTTCTTTTGACATACTCTCCTCACATGATAAAACACACACTGAATGGAGTCAATTCGGGGTTACTACTTGTCTGTGGCTAAGATTTAGAATCCATAACTGTTCCTGTATTTATTATGTTTGGTGCACAATGAATCTCCAGTGTGTTAATATAAAATGCTGTCACATGATACAAAATTGGCAAAATTTCTGCCAGCTTTGAAGAGACAGCTTTAATCTCAGGTCACCTTTCACACCAGAAGACTGATGCTGCTCAAATGTAATGTGGCTCCATCCACAGCCACATTTATCCCCTAATATGCCCTTTTAAGCATGAATAATGAAGTATTGTTTTTAAAGCCTTAGAAACAATTGATGTGTCCTGCTTTCCTCAAACCCTGATATTAACAGTGACATGATGGATATCTCCATTATACTCGCACAATGTCGACCATTATTCATGTAAGTATGATTATTATTGGATTAGCATGTTATGCACAGTATATTTGGTATGTTTTACATCATATTTCCATAATTATGATTATTAGAATTATTAGCAAAGCTATTTTCAAAGTTATTATCATGACTGTATGCAAGAATATTAACAGGACTGATATATTTAACCTCAATCTTCCTCCTGGGCCATCAGTAGGCTAATAATTTGAAAGTGTGCAGATTATCCACACTGTAAATGTTTATTTGTTAGATGAGCATCTAAGGGAAAATATTGAGATCATTGGTAATGAATGTGATCATTCTGTGCTTGGTATACAGAACGACCCAGTTAATGCTAAATTTTGGTTTTGTTTTTCAAAAATGTGGCTCCTGATTGGCTTCAATGACTGATGAGGTAGAAAGACTGTTCTTAAGATTCCTGATGACAGCTTAATGATGACTGAACAAACAGAATCTCAAGCCAGGCATGAAGGCAAGACCGGTCACCGTCTGTGCAGTTAGACAAGGTAATGGTTCTTAACCTTTTTCGTTTTCAACTAGTCAGTAATGCAAACCCCTCGTGTTTATTCTCATGGCAAAATTCAGAGGCAAGTTCTCAGAGATATGTTCTCTTTGGATGTTATTTGAATATTCAACATTCTATCTTTTTACCGCAGCCAATGTGAGGAATGAATAACTTTCATTTGAAGACTGCAGTCTTTTGCGGATCATAGTGTCTTGAATTCGGAGACCAATGTCACATGTTAATAATTAAATGTTACACCAGTAGAGGACCTTGTGAGATTTTTGTCTTTTCTGTATCTGATACAAGACAAATAGAAGTAGCATGTGAATAATGCCCCATAGAACAACATTTCTGTCGAAAGTCTCCATTGTATCAATTAATGGTACATCTGGACTTTATTTCTGTCTTCTTCTATGTCCCAAAAAGACCATTTTCAAAGGCAGGGGTCAGATGGATCAGCTGAACAAAGATAAAAAGCTTTATTTATTGGGAGGGATATTTGGCCCGATGGAAATTTCTGGAGCAGTGTTGTTTTCATCAGAAAAACTGGCAAGAAGTCTCAAGTTAAATGGCAACCAAGTTGGCCCATGCCAAACCACATTTTGTCAGTCCAGGTGAAAAACCAGGAGAAACTGGGAAAACAGCTGGTTAAGAAGAAAATTTTAGTACAAACATGTGTTCATATGGCTTTATTTACCACAACTGCATTGGCAACCAAACTGCAATCATCAAGTTGAACTGCTACTATTTCTTCTGCCTCTACTGCTATGTCTGCTACTACTGATACTACAATCAATAGTGCTGATTCTGAACAGTAAGTCCATGTATCAGGTGCTTCTGATATACAGTACAGTACTTTACCCAAGGGCGAGAATATACCAAAATTGTGCAAATATTGTTTTCACAAACTATTCATAAAACAATTTTAAGGTACATTACAGAATTGAATAAACAGAGCAGATGTCTTCTTAAAGCTTGGTAATGACTTATGCGTCGGCAGGGGGCGGTATGCTGATGATGTACAGATGCAGACCAGTCACTATTTTCGCTGCATCTGAATGCTTTTTTTCTTCTGAAAGATTGAAGAGCCAATAGTATGATTAAAGTAGACCACTTTTTGCCTCTGGGCAACTAGTTGAATATCCCTGCCATATATTTTGCAGGCTAAAGTCACAAAGGAAAAAATATATCATGTCACCATAAAATATGTCATGTCACTGGCAATATTATTAAGAGCAGGGATTCCCCATTGCCCTGGCCATATTCACACTCTGTCTCTGCATCTGTCCACTGAGCCTCCCCCTGTCAAACTGAAAAAAAAATCCCTCCCTCTCAATCTCACCTGATGTCAGTGCACGATCTTACTTTCTGGCCATCTTTCTCCCACCCCCACTTCTCTAAAAAGCTGTCTGAGATGTTTGAAAAGATCCAGTGTAAAAAAAGAGTAAATACATAATTATTGTTTTGCCCAGTATTCCTATAAAATGTATGCAACGATGTATGCAGCTTTAACTTCTTCTTCTTCTTCTTCTTTTTTTTTTTTTTTTTTGCAAAAGCCTACACTAGCCTACACTTAGCGAAGCACTAGGATGCGGAAAAAAGGTAATTATGGATACATGCAAACTACTGGCGAGAGACCACTTAAACCACCAGGGACAACACCTCCCGCGTTACCGCCCTGTGTACAGTAACCATCCACGTGTATGAGTGGCTTGATTTGCGCTCACTGACCGGCAGCAGCCGCAAAACCTCAGTGGGAGCTGCTCCGCGCTTACTCACTGCACCGCGCGGCTCGGGGGGTGTTTCCTTTCATGCAGAAGCGAGCCCGACCCTTGTGTGTTTTGTCAAACCACTTAGCCATCCCCTCTTTCTGCTGCAGGAGATGACAAGACGGCCAGTTCATTCCTGGGGGTAGAAAAACTGTTGAGCCTGTCTTTAAAACATTTCAGCCCCTTCAACTGTCTTCGCGAGAAGGAATCTGTTAATACATTACCTTAGGCTACCTAAGCCATCTCGTGGAAAATGTGCGGCTTTTAGCCTGTAACAGATACAAACTTTTTTTTTTCAAAGGATTATAACAAAAGTGAACTCTGAAATTAAATTAACAGAACGGATTGGAGTGATGGGGACTCAGTGGATCATGCAATGCACGCTTGGATGTATAGCATTATTTAGTATTCTGGTTGCGGGACAGTCTGCTGGAAATCAAGGGAGAAGCGCTTTTAAGACAAATGAGGACACGCACGCCACATCGAGCAGAGTTAGAAGACGGGGGCGACAGGATGTATTAAGAGGGTAAGGGATTAGCTAGTTAGTCCCTCTAAAAGGAAATCGTAATGTTCCCCTAATTCCACTTCAACATGGTCTGCTGCTGCTACGTAAATTATACATTTTAATATAATAATGTAATTATGTGATATTAAAAGTAATTAAGAAGTTGTGGGTACAAAACCCCATTATATTGATAAAGAAGCAAGGATATTGCTAAACATAACTTGATAACTGTGTGCCTATCTGTTATTCATGTATTTTGACAGAAAGGCCATATTTTATTTCGTTGAAATACAGGTTAACAATATTTTATTTCAAAAGGTTGGTGCAGTTCAGCAGCTACTGTTGCCATTTCCTCAGGTTCTAGCGCGTTTGTAGACTAAGTCATTTCCGATCCACAAAAAAAGAAGCCCGAAGCAACTTGGAATGATACCGATCTTTATTTCACAAATAATGAAATGTACATGCCTAAAATGAACTGTGCCCTCAAGTCTGGCTTTTGTTGCATTTAGATTTAACAGCTGAGATAGCAAATTGTAACTGTTCATCACATATTTATTTAAACAGGGCAAACAGGGTAAACTGTAAGAAATAACTTCAATCTTGCTTGGGGTGGCTTCCGTTGACAGACACACCTGACCCTCATTCTATTAAGGCACACCCACGTGTGCCTTTCTCTCCTTTGTAGGAATTTGTGGATGTATGGTAGCATCTTTGATTTTGCTGTCACACATTCAAAGTCTATCGATAGCAGAATGGCTAAGTGATTGAGATTTGATTTGAACGGTATCAGCAGTACAATTACTGCAAAGAGCCCTTCCTAAAGTGTTGAATTATCTTCAATAGGTAATGATTTACTATGAAATACTTGGTGACGCATTTTTTTGAAAATCTAAGAAGTGATTTTTTCCGTATCTTTTGTGAGGCAGTTGCAGTGGGATTGTAGATGAGAAACTGAGTAATTGTTATTTATTTTTACACGTTTCTGTGGTGGATATTGAGGTTGCAGTGATGCCGCCTAAAAAGGTTACAGGTTGGTGGGCTATTTCTTCATGAAAGTGTGCTGTTTTGTTATTGACTTTGATACATTTGTTTACTGTATCTGTGGAAGAGAACTTGCTACTACAGTTTGACCACCTGGAAATGGACTCAGCCTGACATCGCAGCCAAGTGTGTAACTCGAGATGTTGATCATTGTAGTCATGTTGGAATTCACACTTTACATTTCAACAAACTATGCTGTAAAAGAATAAAATTTGGAAAACGTCAAACCAATCTTTAGTCCTTGAAGTTTTGAAGGAAGATCATGTATATATCACTATATGTTATGTTAATACATCTTTTATGTTAACAGTATGTATGTTGCTTTTAAAATAATAAACTTGTATATAGCTTAGCATCATGTGCATATCTCATGTGTAATAACAGAGTATACCACTACATAATTCCATAATGTATATCACTTGTGAAACAGTGAGTTGATAGCGATGTTTTAGCAAAGCTCAGGGGTTTCGTGTTCAAGTTCTTTTCTTTTTTTTTTTTTTTTTTTTTTGTTAAGCATGTCAGTTTGAAGAACGTCAAAACAACCACTGGGAAAAAATTACTCTTGTTTGACATTCAGCTGCAATACTTGGGTGCTGAATCTGTGCTCTGTATTCAAGTCCCAGGTGGATCTTTGCGGTTGAATGGTTGACCTGATTCAGTACTTTACTCCAATTGTTGTAGCAGGGAAAAATATGACATAATATAAACATTGTATGCTGTACTGGTTCCCACAGAGCATATTAATATTTTTCTTATGTGTTACTTGAGTGAGGCTGTGTGATTGTTATCCTTCATATACTTCAGGGCCAGCAGTAACATGTGATTTCATCCCAAACCTCCAATGCAGGCCGAATGTGTGTGGATCAAGGTTTCATTCCTACTGCTGTCCTGGCTGGAAGACTCTTCCTGGGGGTAACCAATGTATCGTGCGTAAGTACTGCAGCAGATGCTCCCAGCACTAAAGGCTTGCTCCAAACTGGTGGGCAGTGGCACGTGTGCTTTGACATGCGTTTAGATTAAACTGGCAGTGGGCACTGTTTCATGTGTGTCAATATAGACTAAGACTGAATGTAGGTGAAGTGGTATCAGGTTTTGGAACATTTTACCTGAGGAAAACACTTTCTTTTAACACATCTTTACATTACCCCCATGAAAAGTGGCACACGTTTGTGGTTTCAGGGAACCGTGAATTGATTATCACAGTTCAGGTCCATAAATCAAACCAGAGCTCTCATCCAAAATAGTCAAAGCAGAGACAAGTTTAGGAAATGAACTGTGACCTGTTCATGGCCTGGGTCATTTCCGATTGTCTGTTTAACATGTGGCAGATGAGCAGTTTAGAGCGAGTAAAATGGTGTTCATCTCTGTAAGCAGTACAAAGCACACAACCATGTTGCTAATTGAATCCTATCAGGTTGCAATACCCTTGCAGAACATAACCCCGCTTAATTAATATTGTCAAAAACTTATTGACCACTGCCAAAGGGTTGTTCTGTTCAAAACTGAATGAGAGATTTACAGAATGTGTAACCCTTCAGTATATTGTAGAACTAAATATATTTATGCTGGAATGTATAAAATATAATGTAAAAATATGGTGTAAATATTCTTTGATTAAAACAGCAATTTCATAAATCATAATAATAAATAATATAAGGCAATATATTTTCAGGTGTTTGCATGAATTGTATTTGTGTGTGTTCTTTTAGTCTATTCTGTGTATTTTTTATTTCTTTGGTGAAAATGTAGATATTTCCTTTAATTTTGGATTGAAGTAAATTGAATGAGTCTTTTTGCAAGGGAAGCTTTGTTTGATTCTGGAGAGTTCTCTTTTTCCTCACAGCCATCTGCAGAAACAGCTGTGGGGACGGGTTCTGTTCACGCCCAAACATGTGCACGTGTGCCAGCGGGCAGATCGCTCCCACCTGTCCTACCAAATCCAGTGAGTTCCCTACCGTGTGATGCACACAGCAGCTCATGCAGCCACTCACATTAAACGAGCCGTGAACTCCTCCCGTTCAGACCTACACCTGAACTCTGTGTACAAAACATTGTACCACCTGGCATTGCCACACCCATAACCACAAAGCTTCTGAAGCTGTTTGTTAGAACTCAGCATGCAGCCCTGTTCAGTTGTAGTTCTATTCAGTTTTTTAAAATGAATGAATGCAGATTAATACAATTAGTTAACAATTATTAGCATCATCATTGAAAAATGGTAAACCTTCTTGTTAAAAGTAAAGTAAAGTAGTTTTATGGACCTTGTTTCATGATGGTCTTGTAATTATTTAAATATTCTGCCTGTCTGAGAGTACAGTATGACTTGATCATGGATTAGGGAGTACATCAGTGTCATGTGAAAGATCTTTGTTGAGTAATTGTAGAAATTTGAATGTTATTTCCTCATTAATGACACTGTTTCATTGTTATGAATGAAGTGATGTTGCATCACAATGTGTTGTAATGTACTGGGGACTGAGCATCCTCTGTTTGTCACAGGCCAGCAGTGTAACATTAGGTGTATGAACGGTGGCGTTTGTGCAGAGGATCACTGCCAGTGCCAGAAAGGCTACACGGGGACCTACTGCGGCCAGCGTGAGTACACATCTCTGCCTGCCACCCAAGTCCAGAAAACACAAACTGATTTAGGATTGTCAATGCAGTCAGAATATGCCCTCACAGAAGGAGAACAAGCACCACTATTTAGGAAATATTTTAACTTTTTATGTTTGTTAAGTATGTGTATATACAGTATATTTCAGTAAGGCATGGTTGTTTATTTCCCAGTATGCCAGTGTGGTGTTGCAGTCTTTATCCTACTCATGTTAAAATGTTTTATTTAGCTATATTTCATTTCTGAAAGGGTGGAAGGAGATATTTTAGTCCCCAGTAGGCTTATTTGAGCCTAGTGACAGGAGAGTGAGGTTTCTTGAAGTTGTATGAGAGAGAGAGAGAGTGTGTATGCCCCTGTCTCATTCGTTGGTACTTGCACTTCAGTACCTGACTGAGGAATGTTCAATGAAATATGTATGTCATTTCATTTCCTTAATCTGATATTATGTAACCCATTGTTACATAGTTAATAATGTTGCTGATATCCAAAATATATAGTAGTGATTCCTGTTTGAATGTGTCATGGTTTCAAAATTACAATGGTCTGAATTTTTCTTTCATGCTGTATGTGTAAGAAAAATGTATGCTCATTAAATGCATGCCTGTTTGTTAAGTTCATTAGTGAAACAATCCTTTTATAAGGGTTACTGATAAAGAAAACTCTTGATGACCCACTGCAGAAGTGATAGATGTGTAAATGCAGCTTTGATCTTAAGTGATCACAGCTTCTTTAGAGTTATTCGTGGTGCCAGTCAAAAACATTTGAATCTTCTGTTAGCATCAAATTTCATGTTTGCAGTGTGGTTTGGTTCAGAAGTGAGTGAAGAAACAATTAAAGAGACAACAGGAATACTATCTGTTTTCAAGAATGTAAATGATGATTCCTGACCAACGGTGAAATGTGAACTCTGAATAAGTGACAAGTGATTGTGGGTAATGTTGTGTCAATGCATGAAAAAGCAGTGGGGTCAAATGACATGAACTCTAACCCCCTGAAAAGGTTGTCACCAGTGGCCAATAGGTAAAGTAGTGTATAATTTCTTGCACTCCAGAGCATGGCAGTTGCAAGCCTGAATCATTTAAACTGGCGTTTGCCAGAGACATTTTAACCTGAAAACGTCCTTAAAAAGAATCCTGGGAAATATCATCCACTGGATGAGTGGTAGATAGTAATAATGACCAGGAGGAAAGCTGCAAATCCCTTTGGCTATTGACCTAGCTTAGCGTTTGGTGAAGATTGATCTAGGTTAACATTCTGTAAATGTTGACCTAGCTTAGAATTCTGTGGGTGCTGACCTAACTTAACATTTTATTAATGTTGACCTAGCTTAGAATTTTATGTGTTGACCAAGGTTAGTATTCAGTAAGTGCGACATTGAAGTGTGTGTTGTGAAGTGTTTGATATCTACTTCAAAGTGGAACCTTTTTTGCTGATGTCTGAACCATAGCTGAAACATACGCTTACAGTTACAGTCTTGAAAGCTATTTAATTGGACTCTTCAAAGATTTTGAGTATCTACACAAGAGGAGGTGCACAACAATATTTCAAGAGGCCAGACGACCTTCCTTCCACTTCGTAATGTTTGTTGTTCCATGTGATGCACTATGTAGCTCAAACTTGAAACTTAGTGACAATAGCAGCCCCCTAAATTGATTTTAATATTAAGACCTATCTTGTTCAATACAATGCCAAGACAAACATGTTGACATCTGTTCAGAACAGTGCATATGTGTTGCTTTCAGGCCAATTGGAAAAATATGATGGAGGAATGTTTTTGGAATATGAATTATAGGAAGTCCAAAATACTGAGCAATGCACATGTTCTATCAGTGCTAGGTCTCTCCTGTTGTGTTTCCCTGAATGTGAAATAGTTTTTATTTTCCTGAGAGTGCACTTATTGAACGCACGCCCTTATGCTGCAGTGGGATGTGAGTGGCATAGTGGCATTATTTACATTATTTAGTTGTATTATTTACAATTCTAAATTTGGGAGAAAAAAGAGGGATGCTTTTTTAAAGATGGGTAATCATGGGGAAGATGAATGAATCATCATTAACTGTCACAGTGAAACATAAGCAGAGCTATAGATGACAATGGCTACAGAGGGCTTTTCTGCCTGTTTGTGCCCTGCAGTGAGTGACAGGCAGCTCTGGGTTTTGTGTTTCAGCGGTCTGTGAGAGCGGCTGCCAGAATGGCGGGCGGTGCATTGGCCCCAACCGGTGTGCTTGTGTGTACGGATTTACCGGGCCCCAGTGCGAGAGAGGTAAGCCCGGTCTCCTGGAAACTATTACTCACCACTGCTTACCTTCCAAGAAAAGAGGCTCTGCTCATACTCTCTCCTGGCACGCCCCTCGCCCCTCCTCCCTCCCTTTACCCCTGTGCCCCTGCCCCTCTCTCCTCTCACTCTCTCCTTTCTCTTTTTCAACTAATGGGGGGCAGGCAAGACTGACGGAAGGGGGCCATTGTAATCGCTTCTTTTTTCCTTGAAACATGTGTGCCCTGTTTTTCAGTGTTTTGCTCCATCTAGAGAGGAGTGCATGTATGAGTCACATCAACTGTGTTTTTCAGTAACTAGTGGTGTCCCAGAGGTTCTTCATAACTCATGGGGTTGTGGTGGTTGGTTAACCGTTTCTCATCTGTTGTGTGATTCAGCATTACCTTTTCTTTACACTAGAGTGTTACATTTGCTTTTGTTATTCATTTGGTGTCATTGTTTTCATTACTTAAGCTATTGTTTTTCATTTGTACTGAACCATATGCTATGCTGTCTGCATGATCTGCTATTTACTCAATATTTTTACTTCAATCGCTGTATTTTTTATTTTTATTTATTTATTTAATCTCTATTAACTTTTGTACTTAGCTGTTCCATCATTATAAAAGCATTGCAATACTTTAAAATAGTTGAAATTGTACTCTTGACCATTATGGATTTCTGAGAATCAGATGTAAAAGTCAGCGATGTGGGTTTTTGCAAGCCTTCTCATTTAAATGAATTGCGAGTGATTGCATTTGCACATGTGGGGCCAGGGTGACTTTGATTGGCCCTGCCATTGATGTCTGTGACTGCATCGTCTGAGATGTATGGTAACCGCAGTAACCACAGTGACCCAACGGCTCCCTTCTTACCCCACCTCATGTCATTTTTCTGGAAGGGGATCTGGCCATCGCTTTTCCTCGGTGGGGAACCTTGAAAAGAGCGCTCTCCCCATATGAATTATGTTTATTTTGTTTCAGTAATCCTGCTAGCTACAGCGTTATTTCCACACCCTCTTGGCAGTGCGTCATTGTTAAAGGCATCATGGGAAGGTTAGTGAGTCAGCCGAGCACTGACAGCCAATCACCCTGAGCTCCATGGGGGTTTGGGGACAGAGGCCTCCAGTGCGAGACGGACCCTGACAAGGGTCAGCTACCGCAGGACAGACCCTCATGAATCACTTCCTGAATGACGTCTAGGCCTCTAAGAATCACCACCCTGTAATTGATCAGCCTCTTTATCTCCAGCTCATTCACTCTCTCTCAACAATTACAGAGCTAAGCATGCCTAAGTCTCTCTGAATTCAGTTTTCCCTTTGATGGGGCAAAATATTACACATGATTGCCTGAGGGAAAAGAGCACACAACAAACAACAGACAACAAACAATTATGATGCTAAACTTGGCAAAGCTTCTCTCTCTTTGCATGTTTGAAAAACACAACAGGAAAACAAATAGAGGATGAATTAATCTCATTAGAGACGTTAGGTTTTATTTGGCATGACATTTGGCAGTGTTGCCAAAGCGGAGGAGAAAAAAACTAAACAACATCAAACAATTATATTGGCAAACACACTCAAAAATCCCTCTCACTCACTGCATCACCTATGGCCTTCCCTCCTCTGCGTTGGGCAAACAGACCCCTTTGTGTCACTGGACAGTGGTTTACACACCTCTGTCATGAGAGCTTAACCCATTAAATAGGGTATCGTCTAACCGGTTGATTTAGGGCACTTGAATAAGCGCTTTCAGAATCACAGAGGTTCTGGTAAAAGCTACACTCTCCCTCCATCTGTCACCAGTACCCCTTTAATCAGACAAGGAGGAATTCTTTTCAAGTCTGCCCTGAGCTGATTAGGCTGCCAGCTGAGAGCAGGTTCAGCTGAATTCACTCACACTAGAACAGGACTTCTTTCCCCTCTGGCAGGAGCATGCTTCTGTAAATGGCCTGTATGGTGATCAGCTTCTCTGGGAGTCTCTCATTAAAGATGGGGCTGGGTTTTCTCCTGGGAGAAAGTTCCCAGCAGGCTGTGGAGGTGTAACCTTTGTGTTCACTGTGGTGCACTCAGAAGGTGCAGCTTTCCATGGAAATTTGCGAATTACTTGCATTGCAAATTACACTTAGTGGTCTAAGGCTGTGTATGTTGTTGCAGCTCCAACACTTACCTCAAAATCAGTAAAGCTACCCAGTTAAAACATAGCACAGTCCATCTATCTCAAGGTGAAGAGGTCTTCCTTCCTTCACCCCATGTAACATCATGTTGGAGCCATGTCCAGTGCCATAAATACAAATTAAAAATACAGGTTCATGTTCATATCTGTCTATATCTTAGCCATAATAGGCTAAGAGGAATACTGATCCTAAATCACCACTATGAGAGGCTTAATTAACATGGGTCCTGTGATTTGGAGAGCTTTAGTGACATAACATTTATTCTATTATTAAAACATCCTCTGAGGAAGAAACTAACCATTTGAAAGTGCTATTCTCTTGAACCTACACTACTGTATCCAGACCAGTAGAAATCCCCCTCATCTGTAGGTGCAGTTGACTCATTCTGACATTTTGCAGTTATATATCACATCCTGTTGTTTAAAATTGTGGTACACAAATATTTGACCAGTCCCTTAGTCAGAAAACACTCATGTGAAACCATGAGTATTTGGCTGTGAAAGTCAATTTCCTGACTTCCCCCTAAAATTATTTTCCGTGTGCTGTGATATGTCTTCTTCCAACTATAGCTGATGTGCTGTAGCTATCCTGTTTAAGTTTTAGAGCAAATGATGTGGTGTTACCTTTCCACCTAATTCCTTGAACTCTTGTGTCACAAATTTTGCTTCCGTTTTATGAATGTTTCTTGGATGTTTGGATGGATTGGGTTAGCCTTTAAGATGGAGTAGATATAATGACATTGTAGCTTTTCTTAATGCTGGATCCGGAGCACATGGTTATCATCTGTACCATTAATGTTGGGGATTGGAGTGCTAGTCAACTCGTACAGTAACTCTACAGCTTTAAACACTTGTGCCTGCATAATAACATTGACCAGTGCATGGCACAGAAGTGAGGATACATTCGAAGCTCGTGAACCTCTTGGGTTTTCCTTCATTGTTGTTATAGGAAACAAACTGTAAAACACAGAGTGAGATCAACCAATGATTTGCACCACAACATTTATCAGAGTAACTGAACACGCATAAACAGTGCAGAATAAACAATCACAGGCTCAAATTTGCCAAGGTAGAGAGGTTTATATAAGGACATGCAAGGAGCAGTGAATCATATCCTTCTTTCTGTCTGACTTCAGCAGCTACTAACCTTAAGGAAACATTAAGGAATAGAAACCCAAGCAGCTGCGGCTTTATTAGGAGGGTGGGGATTTTCTGAAAGGTGACTGGGTGTGTCTTTATGCAGTGACAGATCTATGAACAATCTGGGTGTATGCATATTCACAGAGCAAAGCAATAGCTGTAAGGACTATAAAACAACATTATAGGCAAATGATCTAATTAACAATGATTTTAGCATTTTCAGTAATGCAGATGCAGTAATTCCTTAATGTTGTATAGATAAGGAAAAGAAAACACTGGTGCAGCTGATTGCTGACAAGGCACGATTCAATTCCATTGATCTTGATTTGCTATTTTTCAATGAAAGATAAAACATATTCAGTGTTTATCAATGGAAGATAATGAGGGGAAATGATAAAATCAATTTCTTGCAAAGGCTTATTTGTGTGGGATGGGGTTGTTGGTGGGTTCACTTTTGGGAAAAGTGAGGCGGGGGTAACTCTTTTCCATGGTGCTTGCCTTTGGCAGAAACCACACCTTGTGACTTGCCAGTTTGCTCTGATGAAGAACACATGGGCTGGTGGTTAGAGTCAAAATCGGTGGCACTTGGCTGTCACTCAGGGGTTGCCAGAATTTTGGGGGCTGTGATTCACTTACTTGTTTTATTCAGTTGAGAGGACATGGCGTTATCATGACATCACAAAAAGACCTCCCATGGGGTGTCAAGTTGCCTTCCCTTATGTTACTTTATAGATTAAAACTATGTTAAGGGTCTGAAAAGAACAATACTGAGACACTGTCCTGAGATCGTCCAGTGATATAGCCCCTGAAACTCCTGTTAGCAAGCAGAATCTCCTGTGCTCAATAAACATATTTAATAATAAAAAGTCTCTCTTAAAAGTGCATAAAAATCAATCAGTCAAACCCTTTCCTGAATTTCACCTGGGGTGCATTTCAAATTAGGCTCGGCTAGAGGCTCACCATGCTGTCCTAACTCTGTGACATTCTCCCTCCTGCATTTCTCAGGAGCAAGGTGAATCTCAAAAGGTATGATGCCTGAATGGGTGTAATGCATTTTGCGCTTAGTTTGAATATAACCTCAAACCCATTTCAGTGGAACTGGATATGCTTTTGTCTAGAATCACTGAACAAAGAAAGTCTATTTGTTATTGAAAGTGCAGATTTTGGTCTTCTGAGGATATGTAATCAAGAGGTCCAGACAGAGAATGTGAAGATATGAGTTGCCATTTCATACCAAAACAAAGAAGCCATTGTACTGCACCTCCAGTGCAGTCCAGTCGAATGCCTGCATAAGAATTGAATTGAGTCTGCAGATAGTTTACTGGTAACTGCATTTAATTTAACACAAAAATATTCCTGTACTGCTTTCCTGTCAAATAGTGAGAGTGAAAAACAAACAGATTATCTGTGTTATGATGACTGGAAGGATCCATTGTTCTTGCTGGATGATGTCATAGCCATTCTGTCCAGTGGGCTGTGGTGTACTGCCCCTTATTGTCATCATTCCCTTCATATGCATTTATATCATAGTAATCAATCGATATTAAATTCATGTACTGTACATGCACCATTTGGTGTGCTCTTCAAATGCAGTCCATTTTGGAAGAGTCTTTGTTTTGGGGGAAAGTGAGGGAGGAAGCAAAGGTATGAGTCACCTCTCACTCTGTGAGAAGTCTGGTCTGGTAAAACACATTTGTGTTTTTTTAATGAAGAAAAGGTGCGTGGCAGGTGTGCACCACTTTCTCTCTGCCTTCAAAAGAAACCCGCAGCCACAGGAAGGAATGCCTTTTTTTCCAGTGAGTGGAATTTCCAGAGGAAGTTTTTGGCTCAAACTACTCCCGATGAGCAGAATGCATTTCACCAGCTTGAACGGTTTAAGGCATTTGAAAACGTGGTTTGAAAGCCTGCTCTTGTTTTTAATATTTTATTGTTTCATTGTTGTTGTTTTAGTTATTGGTTTTATTGTGCTTGGAGCTTTTTGTTCCCATTATTGTTGGATTTATGGCAATGAGCATTGGCATGTAACTGTTTTCAGCTCATAATACATTCATTGTTACATTTATGTATGATAGTCTAATGTGTTCAAATGCAATGCTAAGAGATAACCTGAACATATTCAATGTAGTATCATTGCTATCAAACACTGTTACAACAAACACTGTTTAAAAGTAATGTGATATCCCCTGTATTGTACAGTAATAGTCTACAGATGTGCAAAATACAGTGCATATACTTTGGCTGCAAAGCATGTAATATGTAAATATGCAAGTATTTACCTTAAATAGATGCAATATATATATATATGTTTTATACTCATACTCTGTCCATTTCTTCCAATCAGATGAGCTATTACTACCCTCTGCCACCCCCCACTCTCTTCCCCACAACCTAGTGTTTAATTACATTAGTGAGGTATAATGGCCTCTCTGTTTGGAAAGCACGCGGATTCAATTAAAGCATTATAGCATTCATGAGCCATTGACATAACTCGGAGACCTTCCTCTCACAGGGTGGCCTAGGGGAGGCTGAGTAAGCCTTGCTATTGGGCATTTATTTCAAGGGAAATGACTTGATACTTTTATTAATGGCCCGACATAAAAGGCATTGCTGTGCTGTTGTTTACTCTGGAGAGCTGAGCAGTCACATGGTATCAGTGCACATGAAGATGTAGCTCCTCCCTGTAGAAAGAGAAAGACATGACCTCAGAGTACTGTAGTCACAAAGTGGGATGATCCTGGTGAAGCTCTCTGCTTTGATTTTTTTCATGTAATATTCATGTAATAATGTGAAATATAGTTTATAATTGATTTTTTAAAACTTTTTCTTGCTTATTTCAATTCAATGTAAGGTTTCTTGCACTCAGTGTCAATGTGTAATGGTTGGGCCAAGAACTAACATGAGTCAGTAAATGTTGGTTTGCATAACTGTTATATATGCTGTAAATGAGGTGATTACATTGATCACATCCCATTAATATTGTGCAATTAGTCAGCTTTTCTCAATGGACATAGGTCCTTTGAACATCCTTGCTTTAAGTCCTTTATTACACGCTGCATTTAACTTGAAAGAATAGCAAAAAATGAGCTATTCATCTTTAAAAGGCTTGTTTTAAACAACATTCTCATGTTTTTTGCATTAAATTAAGGACACATTCCCAGCTGTTTCTGTTGGACTAGGGGATGAATTATGTATCTGTGTATTCATTTAGCTGAGTGCATGTGCAGTATGTGTTTGTGTTCATGTTTACTGTGCGTTCAAATGTATGTGGTTTGTGAATTCATCAGAGACTGCTTGTTTGTCTTGATTTTGTGCTTGCCAGTGCATGTGTGTGGACATGTATTGTGTGTGTGTGTGTGTGTGTGTGTGTGTGTGTGTGTGTGTGTGTGTGTGTGTGTGTGTGTGTGTGTGTGTGTGTGTGTGTGTGTGTGTGTGTGTGTGCGTGTGTCTGTGTCTGTGTCTGTGTCTGTGTCTGTGTGTTCATGCTTGCATGTGTGCTTGACTAGCTTGAGTAGTCACTTTTCCCAGATTTAGTGCCAGCAGAATTGAGGTTAGTTCATTTACTCTTGAAGTGGACTTTATCTGATCCTCTCCCTCTGCACTTCTCTGCTCTGCCTTTCTGTGGCTGAGTACAGCCATTACCAGGTCTCAGAACCTTAGTCCCAGGTTCTGACATTTTCTGAGAATGAGTGGGAGGGCGTATCCCAATTAGTGTTAAATGGTCCAATATCTGTGGGATTCCCCTCCATGACTGTTGCTATGGATACTGCCCAGCTTAGAGTTCTGTTTCCCAGAAGTGTTGATTCAGAGTTGTTTATTTAATATGGTCTGTACTACTCTCTATTTTCATACAGTTGTTCATTGTCTGTTAGTTGAACATGTGTTCCATGCTATGGTGCATATCACCAGCTGTGTAACTGTGCAACACTTGGGCTATACTAAAGTATTTTTAACTTTCAGCTACTAATACTCTTAGAGATCAAGTTGGTTTGGTCATGACAGTGATGATTTGAATTATACAGTTAAGTGCCACAGTTCTTTATTAAAAATAAATGGGATCCATGAACTGTTAATGGAGAACTGCAGTTCATCTTCTGCTCAGCTCCTCTACAAAGCACTAAAACACTTTCAGCTGGTTTAACTTGTTAACTTGTAATTCAGTTAATTAATTTAAGATACACAGTACTTTAATGGGGGTAAGACATTTATGTGGACTGAAAACCTGCAGAAACATTCTTGGAATCTGAAATCCAGTCAAGGTACCCTTTAGTCTGTGGAAGTGATGTGAGATACCATTTTTAAGGGGCATAAATTCTCCTCCTGTCCTGCTCTGATTGGATGGGAGAAAGTTCACATTGTGCCACAAAGTGTAGCCTCCTGGACTAGATCTGAAGGCTAGGCTGTAGGACTCCTTTGTAAATGTTTATGAAGTAGCACATCCCCATCCCTCTCTTCAAGAGTCATCCCAGAGCAGAGCTGCAGGGAAAGCTGTAGTAAACTAATGTTAAGACACAGGAAAATTGGTTTGAGCTATCTTTCCCCACTTTCTCCCTGTGTCATTCTCCATTATTTCCAGCAGTTTCTGCAAACATATCGGCCCCTCATGTTAAATTATAAATATAGACCAGAGCCGTGTAAAACACTTTGTGCTAGTGTTCTACATTTCACATCATTGAGCAATCTTTGCACGAAATGTGGCCAAGGAAAGCTGTCCCAAGCTGAACTGTCCCCCACGCCCCCTACCCCCCAGGCTTTGTTTTTGGACCTGAAAAACATACTGAAACTGTGCTACAAGCTTCTCACAAACCCTTAAAGACTTCCTGTCTTCTCAGCTTCATTGAGTAATTTTGTGATACAAGAAAACAGTGTCTTTCTCGTGTGTGTGTTAAATTCTAACATCGTAAACTTTATGTTGTTGGGTGGTAAAATTTATGATGTTAGACTCCTTTCAGTTTAAGCTATGTGCAGTGTAAGCTATGGCTAAGCATGCATGTAATGCAGTTCTTTAAAGCACATACTGAAGCAATATTTCATGTTTCTATGTTTTCCTCTCTGAATGAATATACTATAGTATATTATAGAGAACATTACATGGTGGCAGGCACACATTAATAT
Source organism: Albula goreensis (assembly GCA_022829145.1). Taxonomy (NCBI): domain Eukaryota; kingdom Metazoa; phylum Chordata; class Actinopteri; order Albuliformes; family Albulidae; genus Albula; species Albula goreensis. The sequence goes on along the minus strand of CM040741.1, from coordinate 55,486,059 downwards.
TTTCAATGTGATTTTACCATTCTGACAGTATTTTGTGCATCCATCAATGTAATAACTGTGCATTTGGCTTGACATTATGTAAAAATGCATTTCTGTTGCTCAAATTCCTGGGTTAGGTTCTTCATATCTTCATGCACTTCAAACCAGAGAAGGTTATTATTGTTATGCTAATGAAGATTTGTAAAGCTGTAAAGTTTTATCAACAGTAAAAATGCAGATATTTCATGTAAATGACAAATATGTAAATTATAGAACACTTCCTTTGCAAGACAGTACAGCATCATTAGATATAAAGGAAATAACAAATTGACACAGAAATTACATTTTAAACCCAAGTACAAGAATGCTAAGTGTGGAACAAACATCAGTAATCTTAACTTTGGTGAGATCAAGAAAACACTTGGGAGGGCTTACTAAATATTTTAAGTGGACTTTAAACAACTGTTCAAGCTTGGTTTTCATCTTCAGTCCAGGAGGTTGCACAGAAGGTGGGTGTATGTGGATGTGAGGTATTGGGTGTGTATAGTATTGGAATCCAGCATGGTTTGAAATTGATGTGTTCTCATGGTGGTAAACACCATGAAAGCTTGGCACCACAATATCTAACAAGGTTTAAGTTGTTTAAAGTTAAAAGTTCATTTTAGTAACCTAAACTGGAAGTGATTAAAACCTTGCAGGCATTTTTGACATTCAGCCATAGAGTATACAATATTAAATTAACAGTTTAGTTATTATGCAAAATGTACAGGGAGCCATTGAAATAATTTTTTCATTGGCTCCCTTTTTAATGAATCTCTGTTCATATTTAAAATATCAAAAGCCTTGTTTTATTTAGCATTTTGAGCTGGTTAGATGTAAAACAAGTGAAGTTTGTATTCAAGTCTGTGAAGTATTATCCTGAAAGTGGTGTTCCACCTGATGTAGGTGTGAAAATATACAGTGACAAATATACCTATGCATACTGTACATATCTGTGATTGAAAATGTTAAGCATGGGTGGTTCACTTCAGTCCACACTTTTAACCAAACAAATTTTCATTCATTTCATCATGCAGGGGAATTTAAAACCACACACATATACAGTACATGTTACATTATATCCCCCTTGAGGCAGAGTAAAAATAATGTAGCTTATACTGTTTATTTGATTAGCCAGCTGGAGTAATGGGCACCTGATAAAAGTTCAAATCCCAATGATGCGTTGTTTCAAACTTTTAAAAAAAGGGCAAGCGGCCAACAAATTATTCTGCTGTGGTGAGTGGAGCAGATAAGCCTGCAGGATTTGCAATCATTGCTTAAGTGTCCTGTTCGGGAACATTTGGCTTACCTTTTGACTATAATGATAGCTCCTTATGTTTACTTGGATTTCTTTTCCCACAGATACATTTTTTTCATATTTTAGTCAGTGCCATGCTGGTACCATTCCAACTCACTGCCTAGAGTTTTGCAAATGGCAGGAAAAATAAACATTTACTAATAAGACAAGAAGCTGCTGACCCTATCTTTTATCTTACAACTTGACAGCTGATGAGAGGGTTAACATTATGAACAGCTGAGAAGTAAAATGTGCATGGGATAGTGGTCTCAGACTTTTGGACCCTATTGTATTTATGATTGAATGCATAGTATTGAATGGTCTTCATCTAAACTACTTTTGTCTATGGTGGTGACTCATGCACTTGCCATTGTCTTAGATGTGTATGACCTGCAACAAAATAATACATCTGAGCAGAGGAAACAAGAAACAGAAAATTATGTAGGTACGTTCATTTGTTAGGTTAGCCGACTTTAGTATTTTATGCTGTACAGGAAAAAAGAAACCGCACTAATTCTAACCCAGTTCAGATAGTATTGGAGTGAATTGGGGACTATGCCAAAAGGTTGATTGACTTTATGACAGTGAAGTAGAGACTATTTCACAGTGTAAAAGCTGTAGTTAGATCTAGGAGAAGCAAGAAGCATTAATGGCATGAGAGCCAGTGGTGATAAACAACATATTATCATTTCTTAGAGCAGTCCGAGTGCTCTTTTTATTGAAAAAGCTAGATATGAGAGAACTGAAGTTGAAGCTGGGATACTGCTACATGTTCTGAAATATTAAAGAATGTCAAAGGATAGATCAAGTAATTGTTGAAAATGCCACGATTCAGTCAGAGCTATTTTAGTGCAGGTGTGACAGCAGAAGCCTTTGAGAACAGTAAGAACAAGAGAGTCATTTATCACACTTCTAACTTAGAACTGGGAATCAGGCCTACAAAGTTTCACGTATCAGACCAATTGGTGGAGCTGGTGAGATGACTGATATGAGTGAAATGAACAGTGTGAAATATCAGTGCTGGCAAAGTATCCTGGGTCAATAAAGAAGAGAGGGTTTCAGTCAGGAGAATCTTCCTCTCCTCATTACAGAGCGCTATAAAAGCATATATGTGGTGGCAAAGACATCTCTGGAAAGGCCGCTGCCGACAGGGTCAGACTTCTATCTCAGATGTCTGTGGGGTTGAGTAGCTTGACATATGTGTACCATCATGGAACACAATCCGGGTCCGCTACAGGTCTGTTATCCATCATCCATGTGTTTTAAATGAACTCATCATTGGGATGTCCTACTGATGGGATAACACTCACAGCCACAAGGTAATTTAATCACTGGAAATTAATGCAATTCTTTCATAACTACAAGATCTGTCAAATTAGCATTCTATTAGACCATGATGATCTAACAGAACACCAGTTCTGAGTATTGATGCTGTGAAGCATTCTTATGTGATCATGTTCTGGTTCTGCAGACTACAGGACGGGTCCCTGCTTCACGCAGGTGAGTAACCAGATGTGCCAGGGTCAGATCAGTGGCATCGTATGCACCAAAACACTGTGCTGTGCCACCGTGGGCCGTGCCTGGGGACACCCCTGCGAAATGTGCCCCGCCCAGCCCCACCCCTGCCGCCGGGGCTTCATCCCAAACATCCGCACCGGAGCCTGCCAAGGTAAGACCAGCCCTGCAGAGGGCCTCCTGTGGCCCTGTCACTGTAACCTTGGCGACTGCTGACTATGATAGTAGTTCGGAAATCAGTAAATGTATTTTAGGGAAAAAAATTAATTTTTCTCCTAAAATGAAATGATTTTGGTTTTTATTAGATACATAGCTACTCACACATAAATAACTGTTTTTGTCAGGTATACGTACACATTCATTTAAACTGTATTTGGTATAAAGGTATTTTTGATGAATGTGCTACAAAGTGAACCAATTACAGTTTCCATAAAAAAATGCTATGAGTTTTAGTGAAACAATAGTGTCTTTCAGCTCTGGACATGTTTTAAATATTTTAGGGCATATCATTCATATCTGAGCTGTATCTTTGTTGCTTCCAAAGAAGAGGCCTGTCTTACATACACACAGGGATGGACATACACTGTGTTCCTGGATAAATGTTTACATTATGTCTTCATGAATTAAAACACTTACACCACCGCAGGGAAATGTCTTTATAAATATTTAATTAATATGAAAACATCTTGGTCAGAGGGCTGCCATTAATGTAAGTAATAGCATTTAAGTTTGCTCTGCTGTTTACACCAAGCTTTTTTAGGTTTGGATCCCTATTTAAACAATTACAAAATAAAATGAGGTATTTATAGTTGTCAGGTCACTTTTTCAAATGATGCCTTTGTAAGCACATTGAATTTTTTTTTTCTCTTTGGTGATTGTGTGAGGTCACAAGGAGGGGAGTGTAATAATGCTCACTTCTCTGGAGTGGATGGGGTTCCCTGGCATCTCCCCAATAACACCCCCAACCTCTGTGTGTTTTTCCAAGTGACCTCACCTCTCGACTGGCCGGGGAATGAAGCACAGTCTTGTTGTTCTGGCACAGACCGCGGCCTGTGTGCCAGCCCCGCGTCTTTACACTCATGAGCAACAGGAACAAAACCTCCATAAACTGATGATGAACTTTAAAAATAAAGCATACACAAATGAAAGCATTACATTTAATGGGCAGAATTACAAATGGCAGGCATGGCAGTAAAAGAGAAAAAGCAACTGACACAAATTGAATGTTATGAAAGAGATATAATACACCAGCACTCAGGCTGTGAAATTACATAGTTAAAGCAATGAAGCAGCGTGGGTAGAACAGCCCATTGAAGAAGGAATCCTCAAATGCTCCTGGTGAAGTAGCCAGAGGCAACATCGAGGTGGAGAAAAATCTCTCTTTAGTGGAAGAGAAATGAAGAGACCTCCTGCTTCCTCCCCTTGATAAGGAGGAACCCTCAAGGGAAATCATTGCCCCCAACCCACCTCCCTTCCCTCCCCCTTCCCTTGTGACTGGAGCGTTACACAGAGCTGTGTCTCTTCAGTTGATATTCCTTTTTAAGAAGTTTATTCAGTCGTCACCGGGTTGGAAATGTGCCTCTGGTACAAATATGTAGGACATGTTTATGCATCACCTCTGATACATGCTCAGTCAGGGTCAGTATCCTGCTAATGTGTACTTCCACACTCATCCAGCTGTGGTGTCCAGTTCCTTACAGCAGCTGTCCACTTTAGGGTCCGTGCGGGTCCTCATAGATGGGAAGGAAGCAGGACTCCAGTTGCATGAGCCTGCATTTTTCTCATCACACCTACCTGCATGTGGATGCTCACAAACACTCAAAATGGTATGGGAGCTAATAGTATGTTAATGTTAGATAACATCCATGTGGTCTGTTTCTGAAAGTATAAATTAAAAATCTAACCTGGTGGATCCTACACACCTTGTCCAGTAGTACCTGCTCAGATGTAAAAAAAGGTCATTTTTGTTGTCAGCCAAGATTGCAAGAGCAAAAATACAGGCTAGGCATCTGTCTGAAGTGTGGCTTAGATCTGGCATTGTACTGGGATTCAGCCCCTACCAATGACAGCAACTCTGAATTCAACACAGAGCATTCTTTTATATTGCAAGATAAAGCACAGCATCAAATTCCTATGTGTGTCTGACAGAGTGTGTGTGCACAAGAGAGAGACAAGTGTGTGCATGTGGATGTGTTTGTATCTTTGTCTGGGAACCTGTGTGTATAGGAATCTACCATGCTTTTCATTCTACAAAACAGCCTTTCAGATAAGACGATTTTATTGCTTAGATTACAATCTTGCTGCAGTCCAGTTTCAACCAGCAATTTAAAAATTATAGGTTTGTCAGATTTTCATTCCTTAAGAAAAATCTCAGCTGTGCTTTAGGGGAATTCTCCTCTTCATATAGCTCACAGTTCCATTAAGTTGTAAATAACACAGCACTGGTATAAAGCAGACGTTTTTGATGATGTTACCGTTTTTTCACTCTTAAAATCCTGAAATCCAAGTGTGGCAGTTGTACAGGTGCTGCTGGCTTGCAAATTTCATCATTTGAAGCACCGTTAAACATACATTCTTAGTTTGCAACTTATTGCCGGAGCATAGCATCTAAACAGTGATTATTTTCGTAGCCCTTGATGTATATGAAGGGCCCAGTGACAAGTGATGGATTCACACCTAGTCATTGCAAGGCTTCCAAATGTCTGCTTTCTTCCCATCGGTTCCTTTTGATGTGTCAGTCAGTGGAGAGTGCACTGGACCTGCGCTACCCCCTGTAAACGGGCTGGCCGTGTTTTCAAAGGGCCAGCCCTCAGAAGAGCCCAGGCACCTAGAACAGCCCACATGCTGTTGTAATTTACCCAGAAATCCACTGCAACAGCGGCATTCTTTCTTCCTCTGCCAGGCCTTATCGCCTGAAACTGGCAGGGCGCTGGCATCTGGAACGGCTCGGCTTAATTTTCACCACATTGGTGGGGAGCTGGTCAATACAAACCACTGAGCAACTGCAAAAACTCAATTTTATTTACTTCTATTTGTTTAAGCATTCTTTGAAGAAGGTCAAGCAGTTGAGTCAGTGATGACATAGGCAGGGATGCAGTGGAGGAACCACAATAAACAAAGAGTAAACAAAAATCAGTCATTTTCAGGATTTGCGTAAACTGACGTCATATTATTTAATATTGATGGTGAATCACTGTGTCCCTTTCCACTTAAATAATGTATGTATTCATTAGAAATATCATGTATGTATTCAGCTTTGACCAGTGTACAGTGTTAGAGAGTACACTAAGCCATGCGTCTTTCTGTAGGAGGATTTATCTGTGCTTCATTTCTCAACTTATTTACGTTTTAATCCAATACTCAGTAAAACCAGAGATAGCACCCCAGTTGCTTTTATAAAATGTTGCTTTTGTTTGCATGCAGAGTCTTTTTTTCTATTTGGACACTGCATGAGGTCACAAGGAAGGGTAGAGTATCACTCCCGTTTTCCGGAGTGGAAGGGGTTCTCATCGTCTCCCTTCCGCACCCCACCCCTCCAATGTCCTACCCCAGCATTTTTCCGAGTGACCTCACCTCTCGACTGGCCAACGAATGAAGCGTGCTCTTGTTGCTCCAGCATAGACCCGGGCCTGTGTGGCAGGCCAGCGTCCCTACGCACCGCGATGTGGCTTTGGGAAGAAAAGTAACACTGACCTGCATATTGACACCACCCAGACACAGCCAGCTCATCCCAAGGGCCCCTGGAAGCCGCATCATGTTTAATGTACTGTGAAAAAAGGGCCAGCACAGCTCCCACTCCTCTGCTGCACATCTCAGACAAGGGGCTCTTTTTTACACACCGTGGGCTGAGGAAGATATGACAGTGGCAATGAAAGAAACCTCTGTTTCAGTAGATATTGTCCTGAATTCACAGCATTTTATGTCTCAGAAGAAAAGCATATTTTTACTGAACTGGCAGTGTTCATTGTCCCAAAAATTTACTGATTGCTGATCTTGGAGGTCCTTTGAATGGTTTATTAATAACAAGTTAAACCACAAGCTGACTGAGACAGAAAGAGAAAAAGACTATAACAATTTAGGATGATTGGAGATGAACAAATTAGCGACCACAAAAAAAAAAAAAATCTGCAAAAGATTTACAGACACTTGTGGTGATGCGGTAGAAGTGATTTTGTCTTGGCTTGTGGTTAATCCAATACTATAATTATATTTTTGATATATTTATTTATTTGAGATGGATGGCTAAAAACAACCCCAGATTTTAATATGCCTTCTGAAAAGTTCTAATGAAGTTTATATCAATGATGTAATGAATATTTTTAGCACTGCACGTATAAGTCACATTTGATTGCTTGTATTCATTCCTGTTTTGTTAAAATTAATTGTTAAAGTATTAACTCCACATTTCAGAGATCCAATAGGCCCATACATAACAGGTATCTGGATTAAGTCAATTTATGACCTCTGGCTGATCCTTCCCTTCCATATTCCTTGCTTAATCATTTGACTGGCATATGGCTCTCTCTAATGTTGGGTGGTTTCCATGAATGAGCTCCTCCAGTAACTGTTCCATAAAATGCATTTCTAACAGTGTTGTTCAGTGCAAAATGTTCACAAAGATCTCACTGTGTGTGCTAAAAGGTCAATTGTTTGCCTTGAGCTTTCCTCTGGTGATGATATCACTGCAAACACTCCATGGGGGGTTAATTGGGTTAATGAGAAAAAAGGAAACGTCTTATTTCAAATCCAGGAAGTGATGACATTCATTTCTCGCCTGTAAGAATGCTGGATTAATTATAAAATATTATTATAATATATTACTATTTCCAAAGTTTGACTTTTAGTACCGTGGCCTGCAGGTATGAAGACCACCCACCTGGGGTGAGATACTAAATAGGTTTTTGAAGGATTATTCTTACAGAGCATGCAGATGCAATCATTCATTAAGATGCTGGGGAGTTCTGTATTTGATTCTAATGTGCAGTCAGAGTAAATATAAGCTATGAGGCAGGTGTCTGAACAGGTTTCTGAAGTTTACCATTTCTTTTCTTGCTCTGTGAAAATTCTACCACCCAAGTAAGTAATTATATAACCACAACGTTACACAGCTGTTGTAGGTTCAGTTGTTGCCAACATTTCACATTGTGAAGTGCTCTGGCCACCCGTACTTAAAGACTGGTGGGGACGCACATTGTGGAAATCATGTAGCTGCAAGCATTGCAGCTTTATTAATCAGACTTTAACGCTGCATGGTAACATTTTGTCTACTGGTAATATTCAAGTCATTTTACAACCTTATGTCATCAGCAAAGGAATTCACATGCAAGGTAAGATGTGTTAAATCAACTCTGATAGAGTACATATGATCCCACAGAGGATCAACGCTGTCAACATTTTACTGTGTACTTATCAGACTGCTGCCACAACAGGATGAAATGCTGTTTTGGAGATCTCTGGAAATATAATGTGATGACATCATGATAAGATGATTTTTGTTCATCCATTGTTTGATATATATATTGTCGCATAACAGTGTGGTAGAAACATCTGTGTTTTTAATGCAAAATATTTTATTGCTTATTAAATAGAAAAGAGTGAAGGTCAGCCACAAGTTATGGTTGTGTGAAAATATTTTTGCAATTGTAAAATAGCTATTTATAAGGGGATGCATTTTATACTTCCTGTAAGACATTTGTGGTACTCTGCTGACTAAAGTTAATTAAAATGTTCTCAGTTGAGAAAACTTTAATGCTTAGATAAAGGGCATCACTCACAATATTTCTCTGAGCATTTGTTCTTGTGCTGCCTGCTGAATCATGCCATAGCCTAAAGCCGGAAAGAGAAGCTAATACATGTGCTGCTTTCTGCTCCAGATGTGGATGAGTGCCAGGCGATCCCGGGGCTCTGTAAAGGGGGAAACTGCATCAACACCGTGGGATCCTACGAGTGCAAGTGCCCTGCAGGCCACCGGCAGAATGAGGGCACCCAGAAGTGTGAGGGTGAGTGATGCTCTAGCGTTTGGGCAGGCCTCAGACAAGTCATTATTTAACATGCTTTAAATCTTCAGGCACCAATTACATTCCTCCAGATTGCTGACAACATAAAATAAACATGAATTTTTTCCCCAACATTGAAAATCCCAGGGTTCTCCTGGAATGTTTTCAAATTTTACCAATACCTAGAGAGTTAAGGCATTTGAAAGATGCGATTGATACAGGTCTGTATGTGTGTATGGGCCCAGTAAGTGAATATTGTCCTGGAAAAAGCAGTCTCATGCCATTTCCATAGGTTGACATCTGACCATGCAATACTGAAGCCAAAGGCATTCTCAGTCAGCCTAATATTTTGTAGTCCAGCTGAAGAGACGGATACACCATAAAGCAGGAGAGTGTGAGTAAAACATGAAAAACTGCTCTCAACATCTCCTCTGAAAGTCAGGCCTCATTATATATATTGGATCGGGGTTTACAGAAACCATCATGAAGATATCAATTAAAGCGCTGAAATAAATGAAATCACTCTCTTAAAAAATGAAGGCTTATTCATGATTAGATGACAGAAATATTTAGGGTCAATATAATTAATTTTGTGTAGCCACAGAAACTTGGCTGTCTCTGTCTGCTTCAGTCCTATAAAATGTTGTAGCTCTAAATCTGGTGATGGTAATTTCATTTGCCAGCTGCTGCTGTGTTTAAAATGCAGAGGATGTAGAGGGATCCATGGGTGTCAAAGAGGTGAAAGACAAAGTCGAAACATCCCTGGCTAACTACAGTAAGATCCTGTGATGGGCAGTCAGACGAAAACAATGTGCAAATGTGCTAGCTTTGTTCAGGTACAGAGAAAATCTTTGAGCTCCTTAGCCACCAAAGCTTTAAATCACACAAATAAAAAGGCAACAAACCACAATTGAGGCTGAGGCTTCGAACCTGCTCAGCCAGTAACACTAAGTCAGAGGAATGCTCAGCAGCATATCACAAATTGCTCTTTGCAAACAGTACAGATTGAAAATGGGGCCTCTCAGGAGGGTAAAGCCTGTTTGTGCTCTAAAGCCCTCTGTGGTTCGACGCGACAGGGTTAGTGGTTTTTAGCAGGGGGGCCTTTATCGCAGGTCTGGGAACAGCAAGTGGAACAGGAAGTGCTGTGCATACCCAGCTGTCACTCCTGACACTTCATGACATCATTACAGAGCTGGCGAAGCACACCACGACGCTTTAGCGTGTCTAGGCCGATGCCTTAAACTTTCAGCACGCCTAATACCCTCGATAATTTCACACAGCTCATCGTGAGAGAGTTGAGGCTCCTCGTGGGCCAAATAACATGGTGCGAGTGCAAACTGGAACAGGAGTGATAGAATAAGAGATGTGTTTTAGGACTCTGTCATTTTAAACAGCGCTGTGTAATTAAAAGTGGCTGCTGCCCGGAGGGGTAAGAGGAACCAAGACAAACAACTGTGTGTCAAAACTGATCGCAACAGCTCTGTCTTCCTCTATGCCTCTCTTTCACGCTCAGTTTGGTGCTGTCTGTGGAACTGCTGTCTGTGGAAAAGTTTTTCTTCTCCCCTCTAAAGTGATGTCACACTTAATCTTGAATCATATAAAAATTCCCCAAATGAGACATCTCTAGGGTCCCCTTGCATTATTTGAATGGTACAAATTCCGCTTAAACGAGGCCTCCCATTCGGACACATTCCTTCTTGGCTCTGGGGTTCAAATGAAGGAAGGGACATTTTGACTGGGGGGCTCCACTGCGGCTCCTCCATTCGCCCCCACTCTCACCCCCTCATTCTCGTGTGGCACCCTCATTTTCAGCAAAGACTCAATTTTCATTTGAAAATGTAAAGCAAATTAAGATATTTCAAAACTCATAACTTTTACAATGCTCCTTGAGCTTACATAGAAGACAGGCCGAGGTAATTGTAACGAGTTTTGCCCTCTGAGTTACCCTGCAAGGTACTCTTGCACAGCTGTGGAGCACAGTTCCTTAATTGCTCATTCATCAGTAAACTGTAACGTGTCTTTTGCTGCATACAGTATATGAATGTTAAGGACAGGGCTGCTAAAGGATTTTTAACTCATTCTGTAACTAACAGGTAATTGCTATCATTATGCTGTTTAACTGCGCAGCTCCATCTGCTGCAGTGGAGCAGGTGTGGCAGGCCACGTCTGGCACAGTTAGCCTGCTGTCAGTTCTGCGGTCAGTCATTAATTGCCATGAGTAATGTCATGGGTGGTATTGATGTTAATTATGATCTGATGACTGTGATTCCAATACGTCTTTGCATTTTTGCTTACTGTTCAGTTGACTACTCTGCTCTGTATGGCAACTGTATGGAAGAATGCTATGGGCTCTGTTTTAATGGGCCCAGCACATGTGTACAAACACTTGGCCAAAATAGAAAGTGTTACCTTGAATTATTAATGCTGTGTTTATTAATAATGTGCTGTCAATTTTGCACAGGTATAAAGTGACAGTTACAACCAAATAAAGGAAATTAAAAATGTTCCATATTTCAAACCTGGATCTTGAGATAAATATTGCACCAATCCTTGAATATAATGTGGTCTTTTTTTGTCACTGTTGTATGGGATTAGACTATCACAATAGAGCCTTGTATGTCATAACACACAATAAAATTTGAAACAAAAAAGAAAATAGTTCTAAATAGTTCAACATTTTGGAATAATAGTACATATCAGTGGACCATCAGATAGCATGCTTTGCAGTTTCAAAGGCACCTACCTTTAAAACAAAACAATCATGTTTTAAAACTGTGTTATATACAATATAAAAATGGAGTGTGCTTTTCACGTTATATAATATATATTAGATGTTAAAGTCTACAGACTATTAATATGCAAGGATCTTTCCCTTCAGTCCTGGTATGACATTTGAAGAAGTCATTTTATCTTGAGAGTATTGAGCCCAGTAGTGCCCCAGCACTGGAGTTTGGAGAACCACACAGTAACACTTTAACTCTGAGTCCGCTGTTTAAATGACAAGTGTAAATAAGAGACATCACTCGACTATGTAACATCAAAGATTTTTTCCCCCATGCTCCAGTCTCTCAAAGGAAACCTCTTATACTAGACTTATACTAGGGTCCGAAAGTGCGGGTGGAGACACAGTTTTTCAGCTTTGCATAGTGGGGACATGTGTTTTACCCATACAGATAGCTGCTGATGGCAGCACTGTTTGGTGGGAATGGACATTCCTGTGAAAAATGCTTGCAGGTTGCTCGGTTTTCTTCCCCCCTGCAACTGAAACTTTATGTTATTTTCATTGCCTTTTATTCAAAATGTGAAAAAAGTGAAACCTTTCTGTCTGAAACTTTTTTGTCATTTCTGTGTTTTTCTCTGAACGACTTCAAGTTCAGAGAAAGTAATAATACTGTATATGCTGCAATTTAAAAGTAGGCAGTGTAATTATGAAATATCATTGCGAACAAAGCATATGGGTTTAGATTAAATCAGAATAAATGAAAACAAAAAACGTATTGGATTGCAGTGGGAGCTGGAGTTCTGAACTGCCATAGTATTATTGTGTTTATTTATATTGGAGCGGCCAATGAATTCAGATGAGATTTTACTTGCATTACATAGTGCAGGCACATTTGTGCGGTTTGTATGAAGTAAACCTCAGCAATGTAACTGTTATTGCTGGCCTTCTCATTGGTGACTACCATTAAAAACAGTTACAGAAAACACTGGACTCATACTCATACCCTCTTTGATTTGCTGCCCTTACAGATGTGGATGAATGTGCAACCATTCCACGCATATGCGATGGGGGGCAGTGCCACAACACAGCAGGCAGCTACCACTGTACCTGCCCACCTGGGATGGTGCAGTCTGCTGACAAAACACGTTGCTTTGGTGAGTAAGGTTATGGCTACCACAGATGTTATAGTCTTTGGCTCATCGCTGTTAGCCTGAGTATATGTATGAACACTGACTGTATACTGTAAAACAGTTGTTACCGAAGGTATTTTAAATATACTGTAAGACATGGGCTATAACATCTCGAAGAAGATTGTATATCTGTCCAGATATATAAGGGATTTAGTCTGGCACCCCTAATGTACTGGAGGGTGCATTGCACCTTGTGATGTATGATTGAAGCTGTCTTTCAAGTAAAATTCCTAGAGCTGTGTGACTGACTAACAAAACAGGACAGGATTGAAACTGATTACATTTTGGGTAAACGTTTTCACACAATCAAGGAATCTGAATCACAATGGCATCCGTCTTTGTGCTGTCTGCTGGCTGATAGTACCCGCTCCAGTTATCTTCCCCTGTGGCAGTGGTAGAAAGCAGAGCTGAGTTTGAGTAGATCCAGCTGTTGGATGGGTCCCACTGTCATGCTGTTTTTTCAGGTGCAGTGTTCATCCTCACATAATCTACAGTATGCAGTGCTTGGAGCCCTTAGCAACCAGCTACTTTCTGGTTAAATTACACAGTGTACACTTCTCATGGCTTTCCCGAAAAGTGTCAAACCTTGCCATCTCTACCTCTTATTTTTAAACCCAAAAGTAATTTATTGTTTTTGTGTATCCATGACTGTGTTTCACTTGGTTTAATTTATGACTGCACATATTGAAAGAATTTCCTAATGGCATGGACACAGCCTTTTTGTTATATGCATGCATTTATTCCAGCAATGTCTCCCAGCCAGAATATTTTTAAAAGCTTTCCCAGATATTTTGTTTTGGAAATCATCTAGTTGTTGTTTTCTGAAGTCAAAATGATTAAGACTAGTTATTATATTCTTACAGTGACTCTTTTATTGCAGTGTATTTAAATAAGAACACACACAGCATACTGTTGAGCATATTTTTAAAGGTAAATGATCTCGTAAAAAGAGTCAAGCATTCTTTGTTATTTCATGGCATTAAGCTTCATTTGCTCAAAGGATAACCAATCAGTATCTTATCTTTGCGTTGTTACTGAAGACGTTAACCCTGTCTTCATTGAGACAAAACTCATGCAAAAAAGCACAGCTGTGAAAACAAACAGGAGCATTCTGGGCAACCTCATTAAATATGAAACAGGCATCTGCTTTCACTTAGGAGTCTGATGGCTGGATTTATCTGAGGGATAAAGATGCAATGTGTCCATCACTCTGATATCTGATCGCTGGGTGTCTTGTGTTCTTGTTGACCCCAACTTAAATGACTTGAATGGGCAGAAGTGGCACATTCTGTTCAATTCAAGAAATTTATCAGTCAGCCAACAAATCTCAGAAAATTATAGTAGGATTTCCAATAAGTGCATCTGTCCTTTTTAATGTATGTTCCATAAATGTTATTATGTTGCAAAGAAACTTGCTGGTCTTAGAATCTTATTCAGTACTGTTATTACAGTTAAAGAGGGAGTTGTAATGGTGTGTGGTCTCTCGTGCCAATACTCCATGAATCTGTCCACTTATGGAACATTCTCCTAGAGTTATTCTTGATATCTTATGAAATGATAGCCACCATTGAATGTTAACTGCATGTACCTTATCTCACAGACAATTTGGACCTCGTATACATAGAGCTTGATTGACTAAAGCAATTAGTATGTGATAAAATGTATTGCTGGTGCAGAAAGACTAGGAGAGCATGTGACTTAAATTGTGTGTGTTAAAATGTTCACGTGCTAAAGGCATTGATAAATTTTGCCTATAGTCTGCAGCACATGCATAACAGTACTTCATGAGAGACATAGCAGAAACTAATGAAAGCAAGTGTAAAAAAGCACCACATGGAATAAATAAAATGAAAGTAACAAAAATAAAAACAATACATTAATTAAATGAGTGAATGAGCTGCAGTGTATGACATATTATGTGATTATGTGAACTGATGTGACTAATAGCGAGTGAGAAAAACACAGAGAGGACACGTCAGTGAACCAGGCCCAACTCAGAGACTGAGACCCACAGAAGCCAACTCACGGACAGGTCCGTGTGACTGGCCAGAGGTCTCCCGCATCCATGTATAGAATGTGAGGTACAAGGGATAAGCTGGAGGCCTTTCCCTTGAGGGGTCAAAGGTCAGTCTCCATACTTACTCCTGGAATGCTGAGGTAGGGGGTAGGAAACGAAAGGCATTTTCTGACCCCCTCCCATCGGACACTGTCTGACCTGGTGACAGCAGAGAGAGGCTTTAGGATTCCAGGAGAGGGTGGAGCTGTGTCCTGACTCATGCTAACTGATTGCAAGGCTTTGCTCTCTGTGGCAAAACACCACTTTAATAAAATGCATCGATGGAATCCAAACATTGTAATTTTTCCCTCAGCTCTGCACCTAAGTAATAAAATGATTAACTTTTAAGCTCATCTGGTAGATTCCCCCACCTGTGCTTTTAGGGTGTGGCCCCACTTGTCCCGCCTTGGCATCCCTGCCCCACCCTGCCATGCCCCCAGTCCTGCCTCCTCCTGGGCCCACCCCATTCCAGCTTTTGTGTGAATCAGAAGTTCTCTGGGCCTTCTTGCCCCTCTCCCGATGTCAATTACAGGTCTTTTCGGAGTTTTTATTACTGACCCCGGTGGTTCCACCCAAAACCACCGTCTCCCAGTGGGGCTTGCCGAGGCACGAGCAGAATGCTGGTCGGATAGCTCCTCACCCCCTGGGGCAGGGTCTGATTTAGGGCTCTGAAGGTGTCAGGGGGCTGGGCCTAACCTGCAATCATCACCCAGGGCCCTGCCAGAGCTCCGCATTCCAGCTGAGAAGGAAGAGGGAAGGTTCGGGGGTCACGAAAAATCCGCTCACTGTTGTGTCCGTTAGCCTCTGTTTCTTTGCTCTATTTATGAGCTGTGAGAAAGATGTATGCTCTTATCTCATTGGGTGGGATTTGCTAAACTGTTAGATTCTTTTTTTAGAAATACGAAGCACTATATGTTCTACCTATATGTTCTGAGTAAGTGTAAGGTTTTTTAAAGTTCCCCATTGTTTTCTTATTGAAAGGTTTCTTTTTATTAATTCCTTGTCAACATATTGCATTAATCTGGATGTGAAAGACATGATTTAAAAAAAAACCCTTGCCCCCCACAAAAAAAAAGAATGGCCTCATATTGTTTGGTAAAGTATGAATTTTAGTGAGACTGGCTAGAGTTTATAAGCTGAGTGGACAAAAAAGGAGGAGGAGGAAGGGAGGGATTTGATGAAAAGGAGGAGGAAGAATCAGATGAAGAGGGAAAATATGGCTTGGTTTTTAAACTGCCTGGAGGCTGGTCTGTACTGAGCATGTGCATATCTGGCAGTGCTCCATGTCAACTCCCACCCCCCCAGGCCAGACATTAACGGACCATTATGCATACGACACCATGCTCCAGAGATAACTCACAGCAGGCTTTTCTCTGGACAGGAAGCCCAAAAAAGTGATGAGATTGTTCCAGGGCACCCTGCCTGCCTTACTTATTAGAAAAATAAGATAACATTTTTGTCTGTTGGGTTTATTTTGGTGGTGAGCTACAGTATATTTTGGTGGATTTTTTTGCTGGGGTTGGAATGAGACCTCCCGCATGGCTTTGTGCTCTTCACATGTGGACACCACCTTTTCTATTGTGGAAAAACAGAGTTCTGTTTCAAAAGTGTCACAACAGCATTGTTTTTCAATTCTGAGAAAATTGTTTTCATTACAAAATAGCTAATTTTAGAGTACAAAACTGTTGTTTGTATATATAGACAATTTGTGCTCCAGTTGGATTCAGGTGTCTGGCAGTTATGTTTGAAAGATTCACGATGAATTGAACCATTTAAGATTAAGACTGAACATTATTGACAGCTTGTGTGCTGCTTGTATGCAGACTTATTTTGTCACCTGAAATGTAAAAATTTTATTGTCATCACTGTCAGACAGACTAATGTCTCAATAATCCATTACAAAGAGCTTTCATGACAGAGCAGGAGATTTTGTATTCATGTACACAAACTCAGTGTGTATTCATTTCCTTTTTTTAATTGTGAGTGGTTATAGCCTTTTCCAGCCTGCCTCAAAATGCCTGTCTGAAGATGCAAAATGCCGCTGCACTTTCATGAACCCACAAAAAAAAAAAAAAAAATGCACGTGCAGACGGGTCCTGGAGCTACGGATGTCAGACAAGACATCGTTTCAGAAGTTCCCCTGACCTACATACTGTAGGAAGTGCAGCGATTTCAAATGGATATTTTTTCACACCACACTGTGAAAGTTTAACCAAATAAAAGGGAAAGGATGGGCTGCCGAGAGCCTTGACACGCCCATCTCTCTGCTGTCCTGATACCATGGTTATACAGAGGCACCAGGATAGAGAGGTTGTAAAGATCCTTGTTTTCAGAGTGAGCACAGTAGGGACCCCAAAACGTTCTTTTTTGTGGCCGATTGTGTGTTTTGACTTAAGACGAGGGACCTTTGGCCTCCCGCTCCTCTGGCAGATTTCTGTAAGATTTCACAGCTCCTCTACAGCAAGGCCCCCTGGGATAATGATGGCTGCAAACCCTGAAAGGTCTTACAAATGGAGATGTTCACGGCCTGAAATTAGGCAACTCCTTGTTACTGAAATTAGGAACTGTTTCCAGAAGAATCTGAGGAGAGAGGCATTCAAAATGATGTGTTAATTTTATACTGAATACACATCTAAAGAATCCAGTACTGGAAGCTGTATATCACATAGTATACTGAATGTATAGAGCTCATGCTCTTGCATTGCATCAATGTTTTTTAAATATGACTGAAAAATGAGCAACACTATTTTCATTTAAAGTCAATTTTCAATAAACATAGACAAACAAGAATGTCTCTTTGCCCTACTAGTTAAATAAAGCTAAATTATATAAATAAGAGGTCCCTCATCTATTCTATAAATCATAGGTTTTATGATTTGAAATGTGAAATTTCGAAAACCCTTATGAAATTTTTCAACAAAATAATTTACAAATCAAAATATATAATCACATGAAGACTTCTCTTCTGAATGTTGATGAATGTAAAATGATCTGAAATACACAGAATTTCACTGTGAAATTCTGAGCCTTAGTGCTGGAGGTGATTTCTGGTTCTGATGTCAGGTGTGGCATTGTGTTTCACTGTCCCTCAGACGCCCGTGTTGGATCGTGCTTCCTCAGCCTGCTGAATGGCCGCTGTGCCCAGGAGATGTCCGGCCGCTTCAGCAAAGGCCAGTGCTGCTGTGATGCAGGCCGATGCTGGGCACGGGGCGCCCAGCCTGAGATCTGTCCCGTACGGGGCTCAGGTGAGTCTTGCGCAGGGACCCCCAACATGCCACACATGCGCCAAGACAGAGACCTTTCCAAACATGCTGGACCTGGCTTCCTCCCCTGGGACCCCCAAACCCACTTAACTCTTGTATGGATACCCCTATACATGCCATAAAGCCATACCAATTCACTTATTTTCATTGTCTATTTACTATATTTCACAGGAAAAGATATCAAATACCTATTTGTTAAAAGAAAATGATTTTCAGCTGGTTTGCTGTCTGTTAGATTTGTCAACTATAGCATATGTGTGTGGGGAATAATATTGTATAGAAGAGAGCAAATAAGAATCCATAAGCTAAAGAAAGTAGGGAATAAGTTGACAGGCACATATACATACAGTACATCATGGAAAAATTGAAATGTCAAGGACATGTGAAATATGTGGCGGTTTGTGTGAGGACCCACAGTGGTTTGAAATCACTAGAGATCTCTCTCAAGAATATGAAAAGCAATAAAAATATGGAAATATTTGAAGACTTCATGACCTTTCGGGGTAGAGTGAAAAACAGTTTGCTTTAGGGAAACAGAATAGCTTTAAAGTATAGGGTGCAAATAGAATATATTAATATCTGTCTGTCTATCTATCTATCTATCTATCTATCTATCTATCTATCTATCTATCTATCTATCTATCTATCTATCTATCTATCTATGTGGTAAATGATATTAACATTCTGATACTGATGATACTCTGTAAAACATATTCTACTGTACAGCCACAGCGGTGTAAACTGACACAGGGATATCTCAATGTAACTGAAGCTAAGAACATGACTGGAATAACTGGAAAGAAAATGGTTAATGAAAGGTGCAACTGTTTTGGTTGTTGAATCATTCCCAAAAATACCCCCAGCTGTTCTGCAGAGAAAATTATTTGGTAATTTTAGAAAATTAGACACAGCCAGAGGTTATGTAAGAAGCACTGACCCATGCCAATGTTGAGAACACAACAGAATTATAAATGATGGTGCTCTAGCGCTGTAACCCAGGCAGTCTCCCGTTTATGATGTCATAAGTAAAGCTGAACAAGCCTTTGGCACGGCACCCAGTTCCCCTTGGCTGGCTTCCCAGCTCCCACTATGCCCATCAATCAAGGACTGCAGGATTCGTTGACTCTGTTTCACCTTTTGCCCAATAAAAACCTGATCCGTTTTCCCCAGCCTTATGTTACATCAGTGCAGATGTGATGCAGTTTCCGGAAAACTCTGGCCATTGACTAGCTCTCTGTCCATCTCCCATGCAGAGGAGTTCCACAGGCTGTGCATCGGGGCTTTGCCCGATGGTGGCCGCTTTCCAGAGGGTGACCCTGGAATTGTGGGCGGAAGAGTGACCCCTCTTGGGCCCAACGAGTATGACCCCAACCTTAACGGCAGGAGAACTCCTGCTAATGGGAAGCCCCCACCAGAATATGGTGAGTGATCATTTGAAAGAGAAGATCTGCTGCCCTCTTGCATTGTTTACTCAGCTCAGTTATCTTAAAGATGTGGATATGACTCTCTATCTGCCATGAATAAGCCAGTCTACCTCTTTTTGCAGCTACACTGAACCAGACTGTGGACATCTGCCAGCTGCTGACCAACCTGTGTCTGAATGGCCGCTGTATTCCTGTTCCCTCTAGCTATCGCTGCGAGTGCAACATGGGCTTCACTCAGGACGCCAGAGGAGATTGCACAGGTACTATCCCTTCTCAGATAACACAGGTAACATCTACACATGAGTAGATGACACAGGTGCACAGAAACAGAGTTCCCTGTGCTTATGTAAGGCCCATATGCATGTAAAGCCTATCCACTGGTCAAGGGTTTTCAGAGGTAATGCTGCTACATGAAATGGAAGTGACCCCTCACTAGCATTATGCTTCCACAGGTAAAGCATCAACAGAGTTGATAGAGTGTATTGATGATTATGAAAGTTGCATAGGTGTGTTTGCACAAGTAAAGTATGTGTACAGTTAACACCACTGCACGTTTGCAGGTATAGTTCCTGCATAAGAAAGGTTTTCATAATAAGCAACGCACTTGTGTGGATATGTGTGTGTTTTTCTGCATACAGACGTGGACGAGTGCATGTCTGACCCTTGCACCAACGGAGACTGTGTCAACACACCTGGCTCCTACTACTGCAAGTGTCACGCGGGTTTCCAGCGGACTCCTGCCAAGCAGGCCTGCATTGGTAAGCAGCCTCTTTTGGTAGGGTTGTTTTAGGGATGGTGATCTTCCAATGTCAGTCCCACAACCTGCATGGGGATTTTTGCCAGAGACATTCCTACCATAGAAGTACTCAAAGTCCAGCTCAATCAGAAAGGTTCTGATTTGACCCCTTTTCAGAGGGAAATCATGTGTAGAAGTGCTTTGTAAATGAAAGTTTAAAATGTGAAAGGGAATGCTGAGTTAATTTTACCATGCAGAGCTCTGATGAGAGACATTGTCACTGCAAACTGGTTGTCAGTAGTGTAAAATGGTGCCATCACTCTGCTTGGTCCCCATCAGACATCGACGAGTGCCTGCACAACGGGGTACTTTGCAAGAATGGGCGCTGCCTTAACACAGACGGAAGTTTCCAGTGCATCTGTAATGCAGGCTTTGAGCTCACCCCCGATGGCAAGAACTGTGTCGGTAAAACTCCGCCTCCCTGTTTCCCCCTCCACACTCCTCCCCCTGCCCCCAGAACTTTCTGGAAGCTGCCCATGATTGGACCGATTGCCAGAGCTGTGATCACAACTCTGAATATACAGCATGCAGTATGTGGAGACAGCAGAAAGTAAAGATGTCCGAGCGGTACCGCAGTACTGCGATAGACATGAAGCTTGAACAAATGTATGGCTCCCAAGCTCAAGTCAAGGTTGCCCCACCTAATATTCAAACCTTAAACTTTCTGGACATGAGACAAGTTTGTTGTCTGCTATGTGAAATAGTCATAACATAATTTCCAGCATGTAGCAATGCTTTGCAGCTCTGCTTGGAAAGATATGTTTACCATATGTCTGTCTTCTATATCTGGAATAACCGAATCAAGTATAAGCATCTTGATACAATTATTATGATGTGATATAACATGTTCTAGATAATATGCGTGTAATATCTGATGAAATGTAGACATCTCACAACTAATGATAAACACTAGTTAACATTAGGCAACAAATGAAAATGAACTTTGTAGTGAAATCAGACATGTTGCAATAATTCCGTTTGGATAAGCTGATTTCTGTGGATCCTTATTTTTGATTAAACGGAATAAAATAAAATGTTTATTGCATATTATTGGGAAGTTGTCAAAGGGACTGTAGAGCTCAAACCTGTAGTGTCTCGAAGGTTGTTGTACGCTTGTTGAATGTCAGTTTTGTCCTTTTGGCCCCAGACCATGACGAGTGCGCCACAACCAACATGTGCCTGAACGGCATGTGCATCAATGAGGATGGCAGCTTCAAGTGCGTGTGCAAGCCGGGATTCACCTTGGCCTCCAGCGGGCGTTACTGCACCGGTGAGCCACCATCTGCGGCTTCAGCTCCAGCTCCCTGTCCTTCCCAACTCCTACGACTCATGCTTTTTTGATCCAATTAGAGATTTTTCAGCAGAAACAACAGCTGTGTCCCAGGTGTCTGTAAAGATGATGGATGCAGTGCATGGCGTTATTGGAATTTCCTGTGTTTTAATTACATTCTATTCAACATGGCATTAGTTTTCTTTCAGCTATCCAAAAACAAACAATTGTTGTATGTCTATTGTTTTGTGACAGGGGTTCTGTAAAACCCATTGTGATTCTTCTCTGTTTCCATTTCATTGTTATTTCTGTCTAGAGCTTACACATGCTCCAAACAATCATCCAACAGCTCAACATTGTGAATGGGTCTGTATAATAATAGAGGTGCATGAGTGTGCTGGCCCTGGTGGTGTCATTTCTCAGAATCAGTCAGCTCTTTCTGTGTTGCATTGGCATGCATGCATGGAAAGGAAAGCTTGGTCACTGCTCCATCTGTATGAATATGCCCAGAGAGGCTCGGCAGGATTGCCATTTGCAGAAAGTCCCGCTGTCACACACAGTCAACAGGTTTCCCATAACTGATTTGAACAGTATAAGCCGAAACATGAATTTTGGTATATCCAAAGAAAAAAAAAGGTAACAGAGCTCTCTCTCTCTCTCTTTCTCTTTCTCTCCCTCCCTCCCCCTCCCTCCCTCCTGACACAGACATTGATGAGTGCCAGACTCCAGGCATATGCATGAACGGTCGTTGCGTGAACACGGAAGGGTCCTTCCGGTGCGAGTGCCTGGCTGGACTGGCGGTGGGCGCAGATGGGCGCTTCTGTGTGGGTAAGGACCAAGCCGATCCCACTGAACCTGCTGAACCCCACGCTCCCCATAGGCTGTTTCTAATTTGGGCTGAAACGCGAGTCACACACACAACTGCCAAACCGTCTGAGTGCAGAGGGCCTGCTCGCTGTGATTCACAAATGACTGGAAATTGAGATGCTCAACAACAGGAACTGGCACTTGTGGGAAAAGTATTATGCCCCAGGGCCAACAACAGAGCACATTACTGTAGTTTAGTTTAAACTTTATTAACAGTGCCAAGCAGTAATTCTTTACACACTTTTACATTGTCAACATATCATGATGAAAAATTTCAGACATATTTCCACAAGTGAAAGCCCCCATTTCCTGTTCCAGACACCCACATGCGCAGTACCTGCTATGGGGCGATAAAGAAGGGCGTATGCGTGCGTCCGTTCCAGGGGGCGGTCACCAAGTCTGAATGCTGCTGCGCCAACACCGACTACAGCTTTGGAGAGCCATGCAAGCCCTGTCCCGCCAAGAACTCAGGTACAGAACACCCCCCCACCTGAACTCCAAGCTAACAGCCTGTAACCTACTGCCCAAATCCTGCTCACATTCTGTCTTCCTCTTCAAGTCTCTAAATTGTTTGACAGTCAATTTCTTGGGCAAATTTATAGAGCCAGCTGCTGTACCTATGAAATAGACTGTACAGTAAGCTTGATTTATTCAAATAAGGTCTATGAAAATAAGATTTTAATCAGCTTATGTTTGATTGTAAATCTATTTTGTACCAACTAGCAATCCAAACTAAATAAATGTCAGTAGAAAAAGGTTTCTTGAACCTATTGTGAGCTGGACAAATGACAGATAAAAACGGAATAGACTTTCAATGTAATTTTTTTGCAGTTTTTTTCACCATAATGAGGAACCAAGCACACACGATACTATAATACCATAGTACAGAGATACACATGCACACACACGCAAACACACACATACACGCACACACACCCTGTTTTTAGTAGGTGCAGTCTTTGTGTGCAAATGTCTTTTTGAGCAGACTGTGTTTCTGCAGCAGGAAGCAGTGGGGATTCTATGTACATATATGTATCATCAGCAAAAGAAAGCAAGTCATTTGGTTTTAGGAAAGAGTACCTGTTTGAACTTTACATATTAAAGTGCCACTCTGTTTTATAGGTTTTCCCTAATAAAAGATCATTTCAGTTTAATTATTCCCATACACAAGAACTTTAGCTGACATCCAAAGTACTATTTTATTTTTATTCTCTTTTGCTTTGAGAAGAAATTTAAAGATAATTTGATAATAATAACACTGCTAAGTATCTGACATGCACTGTCAAAGACTTTGTTGAGCTGTTTAAATCAGACCGGCAAACACATTTAGTATGGATCGCAGTGTTCCAAGTCTCACCTCTGGATTCAATCAGACAATTAACACATATAAAAGTGCAGTTCCATGCAAAACACTTACCTAATTATGGCTCTGACTTACCACAAAATTACTTTTTTCTCCTGAGATGGTGAGCATGGTGGTGTTGATTGAATCCAGGGTTCACTGTTGCTGGAGGTATCTGGGACGGATATCTGGGATTTTCTTTTAACAGAACTTTCCATTAAGTCTGTTTGGTGTTTGTAAGTGAAACATACCAATGCATTTTTATGGTAGGTCTGTTTTCATTCAACGCAAACTTACAACAATAAAAACTTAATAAACATAAATTTTACATTTTTATTGTAAAATTTTCTTGCATTTTGGAGATGATGCTGAACTTACTGAACTGAAAAAACTGCCAGTTAAGGTTTTAAATATGTGTTTTTGAAATTTCATGAAAAAGATGACTGAATCCAGGTCCTAGTGTCATCTTCCACTTGTTAGAAACTTTCTTGCTACAGTATAAGATGCAGTTTGCAAGATTTTGAATGATTATTTTTAATACTGTACGTTTCACTCACTCACATGTGAAGCAACAAGCAGACCTCAACTTCCATATTAAGTTTTTGGAATCTATCAATTACCCCCCCCTTCCCTCCCCTGAAGTTTTCTGTCATTGGTTCATATGCAACAATGATTGAAAGGACATGGTAGCTCCTCCCATTTTGCATTTTATGAATTATGAAATGTCACTCCCCTCACTGCCCCTGTTTGATGCTCTTTGACTTCCAGCTGAGTTCCAGGCCCTGTGTGGGAGTGGTGTTGGATTTTCTGTTGATGGGACAGGTAAGAGACCTTTTGCACAAACAAAAACATTTAAATGCATGCATGAACTTCTTCAACACAGTAGATTGCTCAGACCATCTCTCAGGCCTCATTGATTGTGACTGTTGCTATTGCTGTGCACCCTGCTCGCCCCCCCCCCCCTCCTGAGCAGACATCAATGAGTGCGCCCTGGACCCAGACATCTGCTCCAATGGAGCCTGTGAAAACCTGCGCGGAAGCTACCGCTGCATCTGTAACGTCGGCTACGAGTCAGACCAGACCGGCAAGCGCTGTGTGGGTGAGTGGGCCATGGGGGAGGTTGAGCTGTAGGAGACGCCACCTCTATGACAGCAGGAAGCTGGCAAAAATGAATATTAGTGTCTGGACCCCCGGCCCTCTGATTAGTTTGAGTCTCAGTGTCTGAGTATTTAATCAGGAAGTGATCCAAGACTCTGGGGCCACTGGAAGAATGTCTGTAGCTGTACCCAGGCTCATCGTAGCAGTGACGGCACAGAGCCTGCTATTGTTCCATGAGAAGATTACAGTGTTGTAATGTGATTATACTCACACATGGCCAAACTGATGAGGCGAATGGCACAGGCTGTTTGCTCAGCTGAACTGTCTGGCAGTTTATATTAATTGCTCTGAATTTGGCTGATCACGTTTACTCCATGCTGTTTTGGGGTCATATTCTCTCTGAGTAGTTCTCCAGTGGGAACCGAAAATCATAAATCAGTCTGCCTTTTTTTGTATAGTTTTATTTACAACCTTGGGGCTGTGGACAGCTTGCAGAGGGGATAGAAAAAAAACTGAAGACAGATATAGAAAAATGTGAAAATGATTCTCTGACAGATGATGAAGCTGAGCTTCTGGATCAAACTCCGTTGGACTCAAACATTTGCAAAAGAAGAATAGCACATTTAGATGCTGCACATAAACACATATAAATAAAAGGAGACCAGAACTTAATAACAGCTATTAGTTATATGCACTGGAGACGTGTTTACTAGCCTACTTAAATTGCTGTCATTACCTTTCCTCAGTGTTGAATCTACAAAATCAGGTTTCCAGGAAATTGCCAGCCACAAACATAGCTTTGTTCAGTGCCTGAAAGGGGTCGTTGAAAACATCTGCACACTTGGTTGAATATTTTCAGAAACACAGTGGTGTTGTGTGGCAGGCACATTATTGCGCTCACATTTTACGACAGAGGTTTTCGAAGTGGACATTGCCATTCCTCCACACTCCCCCCTAGAGATGCACATATTATGACCTGAAAATTCTCAACTGTTACAACAATTTTGAGAGCTTATTTTTCTGGCACAGTATATGCCTTATATGCCTTGCTTTAAAACATCTCAGCAGTGCTTGTACATGTCATTCTGTTTATCTGTCTCTGGATATAGATGTATAAGTCATTTACCGTTCCAGGAAAATGATTTCTTACAAATCCATGTTTTCATAATACAGTATGGGTAAAAAGAGCTGGAAATTTAGAGGCCATAGTCAAGGCATACCTGGTGTTTCAATTATGCATTGAATCTATGAAACTGAGAGGAATTTTGATACTGCGCACATTTTAAAACTTGAATTTCACTCAAAGTGCAATTATAATTAGAAGTTAAGATGTTTTTGCTAGCAGACGTGCGTCACATTAATGTTACTACTTTTTAAGTAGTAAGTAGGATTGCACTTTTGGCACTGAGCTTGCTTGATCACAGATTAAAGAAAGTTTTAAGAACCGAGAAAAATGAGAGAGGCTTACCATTGACTTTTCTCAGCGTTTTATCTTTGTACAGTCTAAACATTTCCCATGCTACAGACTTTACATGGTGTGCCTTTGCTATGTGCTTACTGATCGATGTGCGCTGTCCATTATTTATTTTTCTTTTACGGAAATTTTGCCGTGAAGAAAAATTAGCGGCTTTATGCGTATTGAAATGACATCATCCCTGTAATTGGCAAGGAAAGACAGACAGGAAGACAAATTGCCGAAATGTAGACACCAGATCAGCTGCCAAGATTGTGTGGACCAATGGCTGGAGAGAGAGTGCCAAGGAGCAGGGCCAAACAGTCGACTTCTGTTCCCATAGTGACTCTGTCAGCCATCACAAAACCAGGCACCTTTGCCAATTAAAGGAGGCACTATAGTTGACCCTGTCTTTGGCATGGCAGGGTAAACAGTTGCTTTTCAGATTGTCCTTATTTCATAGCTTGGGTTATTCAGGCCATGAAAATTTAACATTTTCTAGACTGTTTAGTCAAAACCATACGCTAGTGCCAGATCCTATACTCCACAGCTCCACATTTTTTGTCATTTACATTTGAACTTTCAGCACAGTAGCCAGACCCCCTGCTTTTCCATATGTTCTGTGAAATATTTTATAGAATAAAATTTCCACATGTTGGTTATATCCAGCTGTAGTTGTTATAAGCAATGTAACTACCATTTTGGTAGAATTTTTGTGCTGGCAGTCCAGTAATTTGGGACTGGAAATGGAAAGGCATGGTGAGGTATCTATTAAGGGCACAAATCAACTGAGGTTATACACTAGTACAGGGGTTTCTCATCGAAGGTTCACAGTAGTACTGCAAGGGGTTCATGAGTTAGTGGCCAGCTTCTATATAGCACTACATGTATTGAGCGTTCAGCACGCAAAAAGTCATCTATGATGCTCATGTGTAGCCTGATTTTTCTGTTCAGTGTCTGTCCAGGGTGTGAAAAGGCAAGTATTGAATGCTATGTGCTGTAATTTTACTGATCAATAAATGAATCAATCTGTATTTATGTCGCACGTTCCATATAAGTTAGTGTAACATAAAGTACTTCACTGAGAATGCATCGAAGAAAAAATATTTGTTGTTATAAACATTGTTGTAACATTAAGTAATAATGCTATAGCAAGTAATGAAAAGTAGTGTTACAGTGTTAAAATGAGACAGTGATGTAAGCATGCAAAAGTAAGAACACAAGTAAAAACCAGTAAGCAGTAGCAATAAAACACAAATAATATCAGTAAAATCATACTGCGAAGGTCAGATAAAGGCAATTGTAAAAACATATGCAATCAGTTCCTTCTTAAAGTTATCTAAGGATAAAATGGCCCTCACAGCCTCTGGAAGAACATACCAGGGCCATAAACACTGAAAGATTTCCAGCGAAGGGTCTGAGGCCTGTATCTAGGTATAGACAATAGATTACTGCCAGAGGGTCTGATGGCTGTTTTGGCACATACCTTAAGAGCAAGAAGGTGCTGCGCTTTTATTTTTTATCTCAGTTACAGCATGCTACGTAGACATGAATGCTATGAAGACTATTTATTTGTGTATTTTTGT
Source organism: Albula goreensis (assembly GCA_022829145.1). Lineage (NCBI taxonomy): Eukaryota > Metazoa > Chordata > Actinopteri > Albuliformes > Albulidae > Albula > Albula goreensis. The sequence continues at coordinate 55,458,166 of CM040741.1, read as the reverse complement.
GGTTCACATTATGCAGATTTCGATTAATGTATCCTGAATGCCTTGTTGTTTTTATCTTTATTTTTGTTTCTAGACAGTGATGAATGAATGGTGAATAAAACATCATGCTTGTTTTCCAGACATTGATGAGTGCATGGTGAATAGACTCCTTTGTGATAACGGCCTTTGCCGGAACATTCCTGGAAGCTACAGTTGTACCTGCCCCCGTGGCTTCATCTTCAGGCAAGACTCTGAGACATGTGAAGGTGAGAACATTGTCCTTCAATCATTGCTGACACCTGTGGATGTGTGGGGGTATTTAGCAGGTGTTTTGCCCACAAAAGCGCCAGATACACTGCAGTAGTGGAGAAAGGCTCCAGGGACCTGGAATCTGCTTGGGTAAATTTTGTCATCAGATGTCTTCAGCTGTCTTTCTCTCTTTATTAAACACCCATTTGCATCGGCCTGGTTCCTTTCGAAACTTATAACTTCGTAAATATTGAAGCTTAACCTTGTGACATTTCAAGCACTGAATGGTCTTCATAGACTGTCCTAAGTGTTCTCTGAAGTGTGGGATTCCTGTATAAGGACACCTGGGTCCCATTTCTGTAAGGGTGAAAATTGTTGAGAGAGATGACTGGAATGATGTTTATGTTTTAGTGTCAACCGCTGTATCCAAGTCCTCTTGGCCTATGCAGACATTGGCCTCAGAGCACTTAGCAATGATACAAGCTCCTATCTGAACCAGATGTCTTTTGAAGTCTCCCTTCAGCAAAAAGCCTGTAGTTATTGTCCCATATGTAAAATCCCACAAGCTGCATCGAATGCATGCAAATGTTTGCCTGCACTTGTCTGAAATATGTCTGGAACGAAAGCTGAACTGAATTTAACAGTTTTGATCTTTCATGGATAATTGAACACTACTGCATGTGATAATTGTTTATATAAAGTTCCATAAGTTCAAGACTACAAAACGCTACTTTCTTCCTTCTGTTTCTTGTCATATCTATGAAGTATGTAATCATGAAAGACATGTAGGATTGCACATAAATCCATGCAAAATTTTAATTTATTGTTTCATCATGCATCAAAAACTGTGTAGATCACTTCAAAATATGCATTGCTGCCCAGTACATGGCACCATATAATTCAGTTTCTCTCTGCCATTGCGGTAATTATAGAAGTGCTATCTTGACAAACATAAATTTTGCTGAAGGAAAAATGAGGCTGCATGAAACTAAAAATTGCCAGAATTACCATATACTGTCAGTGACTCACTGATCTGAGCCAGTCACTGTGTTTTTTTCTGGAGAGCGAAAAATAGAGCCCTACCTAGTATAAGACTCTTGAAACCTTATTTTCCCAACACCAATATAGTAATGCAACACAGTATATGCTAGCTAACTAGCATGTATATGGTATTCAGTTGACGGTCAGCCTGGCCCCCCTCTCTGACCCCAAAGCCCACTTAGCTATCATCACAAGCCACTTCTTGAACTCAGAATTTACATCTCCAACGGAATGCTCTACTGGTGAGAAGGAATAAGTAAATGTTTCTGATTGAGCGTGAAAAGAAGCCCTTCTAAATCCTTTTAGGAAACCCTGTGGGGTTCATTGCGTCATTCACAGAAAATAAACAGCTACTCTTCGACCAGGTTTGTACATCATTTTTTTTAACAATAATAAGCACTAAAGGCACTCAGCAAAGGTTTTTGTGTGTTTGCTGTTTTTGTTTTTGGTCATCGGAGGAAAGCATGGAAAGGCATCTCTCTGGCAGTAAAGCCCCATGGTTTTATTATGCCATAAATTAGCCTCATGGCCTGCTGGTTTTGGAGGCCAGCATGGGCTGCATAGTGCCCTCCCGAAGGGTTCACTGGGAGAAAATGCAACAGGATGTTTGTTCCTCTGGAGTGCGTCCAGGAGGCAGAACGTGCCTGACAGACTTGGATAGGAGCATATGCTCAATGGCAAGTGGGATGGGGCCCAGGACCCACGGGACGGCAGTGTTACTGGGGTATGGGGTGCGGCTCTGGAGTGGTCCTGGTTCCCTCTCCCTAGAGGACATGTTTTGCACCCACCCGGACTCCCATACCTCATCCTAGGGGATAATTACTGTCAATCCCCACTGCCACATTCCTCACAATCCTGGCCCTCACGGGTCACACGTTTCAGCCCTGCAGGACCGCACCGAGCAGAAATCATCCAGTCCCACCTCTTTATGCAGATTCCTCAAAACATGGGATATGTGTCAGTATTATTGCTGCCGTTAACATTAAATCAGACATCATCTAATAAGGGTATTCAGTTATTATTTGCATTTCATGTCATATATTATTAAAATATATCACTGCCATTATTACAATGTGTGCTTGTATTGTGGAATATATTATAATGCAAGGGAAGTAATTTTACAACACATTCAACTGTATGTGCATGATATGTAAACTGGAGGAAATTGGTATTTTTTTAAGAATATGTTTCTTGTCACAGAAATTGAGATGTAGCCACAAACACCGATTCATTACTAATACATATTTGTAGAGTACACGTGTTACGCATACTGGCAGTAACTGCAACTGTGGTATGTGGATGACAGCATGTTTTTTTTTTTTTTGCTCTGTTTAATTTGCTTTTTCTAGCTAAAGCCTGAGGTCATGTTGACTGTGACAACTGCTTTCCATTGTGGTGCAGCTTTGCTTTCAACTTATTAGCTCTATATCGTCCGAGGTAATCCAGCCAAAACTAAAGTGAATTGTATTAGTCACGTTCAGTCCCTCAGAGACCTTTGGTAACTGAGATATACTACATTTGTACTTGACACTTGGTGTTGTATTACACCAAAGTATGAGATGTAATGATAACAGCAGTGATTCAGTGGGATATGTTGATGTGTTGTTGTTCCTGAGAAATGCATGTAAGGAAGCCTTGGAGTGTGCAGCAGGGACAGGCTATTAAAGTGATTCATTGCTGGCAAAGGGCTCGTGGCCATGGATCTTCAGGGATTTCTTCGGCTTGCTTGTGTGTAGATTCAGGAACCTGAAACCGTAATTATGAGCTCTGCGGTCGCTGAACTTGTAAGCAAAAGAGCAAGCCCAGTTTCTCAATTCAACACGATGTTTAAAGGGGTAAGGTGTCTTTGAGGTTTGTGGGATAAATGTGGATTATGGTCTCATATACTGGGCCTGCTTTTCAGAGAGAACCTTGTTGTTTTTTGTGTGTTTTAAATTATAATTTTATAATGTTGCTACACCAACAAAATATAGGTTTCAGATCATTTTGTACAAATTTCTGAAAACAGACCAGACACACATGCATGCATAGAGCTTACCTGCAGTGTTGCAGCTGTAAACCACAGCCAGTGCTTGTGGTGAGAGCCTTGAGCCAATTTGAAAATATATATATACAATGTTTTCATTTTTATTTTACTGATTTAATTTTGAGGTGGTTTATTATTATGAGTTATTTCTCAGTGATGGTATTCCTGGTGCGCTTGATTGCAGATTATCGCTGTGGTAGAATACTATTGAAACCAAGTTACTATGCTTAGGAAAATTTATGCTTTTTCATCTCTCTGTTGAATTCAACCTTTGTGTTATGAAACGTGCTATTGCATGAATTTCAGTAACTGCACTCATTTTGACCCTGTTTTCTTTGAATAAACCCAATAACACAAATACTTCACAATTTAATAAACCATTTATTACAATAGCTATAAAAACAAATATTTGGATGCGGTAAATGATATGTAGTCATATAATGATATTTGCTTTAAGTAAATATTTTAGGTGGAAATAAAGTATGTAATAAGAAAAAACAAGTTGACCAGCTGTTTGCAAACTGAATTAACCCACAAACATCTTAAGCAGCTAGTGGAATGGTTTGAGTCTGTGCTCTGAACTCTCCTTCTTCAGCATCTGCTGCTTTCTCTTCACAACAGTTCCATTGTCGGTATAGTTAATGGTGTATAACTGGTTAAAGAGAAAACCCAGCTTTAAGTGTATAGGTCTTCAGTTGTGGATTAAAAACCCTGATGAAAATGCATATGGTGTTATAACAACTTGTCATTCTTTCCTTTTCCATTGGCTTCAGGTGTGCAAGAGGTTCTCTGTCTCTCCTCTCAGGTTTTGTTTTTATAAAGAGTGTTCGTCACACTCTATCCAGTTGTCCTTATAATGTTGAAAGAGCCCATTATAACACTTTGTGTCACATTGTCTCTTTCTCTTGGTTTCAGATGTGAATGAGTGTGAGAGCAGTCCTTGTGCGAATGGGGTGTGTAAGAACAACGCTGGGTCCTTCATCTGCGAATGTTCCCCAGGAAGTAAACTGGACACAACCGGACTCATCTGCATTGGTAAATACTCCGGCAGAACACCCAACAACAGCATGTCTCCATTCAGTCTGGACCATTAATAGAAATTCAGTACTGACTGAGAATATTGCTGAGTCACTTTTTTCCTATTCAGCTGATGGACAGAATGCTCATTGAATATTTAGTAGCAAATTACAGTATTAAAACAGAAAAAGCAACAATAAACTGTCTAGTGTGAGTCAGTTGAAAGCAGGCATTGTATTTCGATACACACAATACAGAGTCAAGGCCATAATAGAACTCTTATTTACTGAAGAGTCCTTATTCTGTACCCCAGTTTTTTAAGTATGGCAGTGTGACACGCTCCTCCCATGAATCTCTGCTCTGCATGGGGCCTCTTCCACAGACAGCCTGAAGGGGACGTGCTGGCTGAATCTGCAGGATGGCCGCTGTGAGGTGAACATTAACGGGGGCACGCTGAAGTCTGAGTGCTGTGCGACGCTCGGCGCTGCCTGGGGGAGCCCCTGTGAGCAGTGTGAGATCGGTGAGTGCCGCCTCCCCTGCTCCATTCCACCCCGCCCCCCTGGAAAATGCCACCCCAAAACAGATCCTGCCCTCTTATCCGGACCTCGTCCTCTCTATCGAGTCCACTCAAAATAAATACTTTTTGCCGTGACAAACAGAGTATATAATGCTAGTTAGCAGATCTTTAAAAATACAACTGCTGTGTTGGCACAGTCACTCACCAGCCTTTCGAGGTTGAGACTGCCATATTACACTCATTTGAGAGGTCAGGATGTACATTGTCTATGACCTGTAAAAGTAGAGGTATTCCAAAAGACTGAAATACAATTAGGCTCTGTTTCAGCAGCATCCCTCTTAGGAATGACATGCAATGTACAGGGGTCATTTTGTTCTGGTGAGAGTTCATATGCATATTTAATAAGGGCATAGTGTGCTCCATGGCAATGCTTCACAGCAATTCAGGGCACAAAGCTTGAGGTGCTGTCAGTGAATGTTGCGTTTGTATCGCACTATCCCAGTACATGCACAGATGTTTATTTCACCCACAAGATTCTCTGGTGAATTCAGCCACCAAATATTTGAAATGTTGCTATATGTGTGACAGGGGCTTGGCCTGAAGCCCAGTGAGTGAAGTAAACTTAGGTCTGAAAATGGCAGACCATTTAAACGTCTTTCTCAAACAAATGTAGTGTAGCAAACCTCAAGACCTCCGCTGCTGTTTTGTGTGGTCTGAGGGTTTGCCTGGGATCTTTAAATGTCTGACTGCTCTCTCTCTCTCTCTCTCTCTCTCTCTCTCTCTCTCTCTTTTCAATTCCTCTGGGGAAATGGTTACACCATCTCCCCTGTGGAATTACTTGATGGTATTGCTTTCCCGCGGTGTTTTCTTTGTGATTCTGTGGTCGAATGTGATCTTGCCGTGATGTCTTTGCCAGTGGTAGTTAATAGCCAATTCCAAGCCACAACAGCTTTATTTAATCTCCGACAGCTCCTCAAAAGTGAAAAGTCTTTGTCTATCCATTTTTTCTTTATTTATCACAAATTCAGTGTTGCCTTGGCGATTTCCTTGATTTATGCATTTAATCCATTTTCATCACGCTATTTATTCTTGGCTGCACTGGGTTCTTACTCACTTTCTCTTACATGTCTGTCATAATCCATAAGTCACACAGAATACAGTAGTTTTCCTGGTAGGCAGTGTTAAACTTATGGTTAACCTGAACCATACTGTAGTGATTATTGTGTGTTTTGTCTGGTGTGGTCCCTACCATTATTTTTTTAATTTGCCATTTTAATGAGAATGGTAGTCCTCATAATATGTTTTTGGTTGGTGCAATACAAAAAGTAAACTTTTAAAGCATTCATGAAACATGTGTAATTCTCTGGTTACCCCAGGATTTCTCCTTTTTTAAATTATTTATAACAATTTGTGTAGGAATTTTGGTTTTTAGGGTTTTATTTAAGTCAAGTAAAAACCCTTATGTAGTATTGTGTCTGATTCCAAATTTTGGTTTTATATATAAAGGTGTACCACATATTGTTATATGTTATAAACGATTTTCAGTAGCACAGTGCACTTTGGGTTAAATATGACATACATTTTTGTCCAGTTATGTTGTAAAAAGTGTAAAGTCTGTGTGTCTTGATCAGGAAAATCATTTAGTGATTTAATGTATGATTTTTTTTCTACAGACCCTGTGTGTTCAAGGGGGTTTGCCCGTCCAAAAGGAATTACTTGCGAAGGTAAGGTGCTGCTTGATAAAAATGTTCCCAGTCCATCAGATTCCTGTGGCTCCCCTGAGCCATAAAAACCTGTTGCCTCTTGTTGTGTTCCAGACAAACATAAATGTAAGATCGATAGAATGCCTCAGAGCATCACCTAGAGACGTTATTAAATTCACCCATTCGTCAATAGTGCCTTTTTTTTGTCATTGGTCAGAAAGCAGGCTCCCAGAGCGCGCTCAAAGGAGGAATCACTCAAAGGTGCCTGTCACTTTCACAGGCAGTCAGCCAGTATCTCAAAGCAGATCTTCCGAGCCAATTTGCAGAACATGACCGTATGCCAGTTCTTTTCTGAATAGGTCATGCAGCAGTGGAAAGCATTCCCGCAAATGATGGGTCTGGGGATTTTTTCCCAAATCAGGTGTCATATGCAGTGATTTAAACAAGGAACATGTGATGATGTTTTCGTGCTCAAAATAGCTGGGTGGAATGTGGCGACACAAACTCACAGTCTATGATGAGTGCACTTTTCTATGTGTGACAGCTCCCTAAAATGGAAAATAACTTTTACTTTCATCTTTGAGTGAATGTGAATTAGGGAACACTGTACTGTATTACATTTCACTTAATATAGTTCAAATTATAGACCAGTACATAAGAGCTCATCTTATGTTCATTAAAACTGCCTTTGGAATTGGCATGAGCTTTCTAGTTATTCCATTTCCATGGTAAGGCATATCTGATTTTTGTGTGCTTTGTACATTTTCGTAACACCTTTTTGCAACTAGGGAATGCTTTTTCACTTCCATGTAACTTCTCATCTGATTTCCAATTAGATACAAGAAATAATACTAGATAAGGGTGAACTAGGGGAGGGTAAAAACAGCCCCCTCTTCCTGATGTGACCATCTGTGAGTACACTGTGCGTGCATGGAGTACTGAGGTCCCCTGTCTGGCTCTCTGTTTTTGTGCAGACGTGAATGAGTGTGAGGTCTTCCCTGGTGTTTGCCCCAACGGCCGCTGTGTGAACACCAAAGGCTCCTTCAAGTGCCTGTGCCCTGAGGGCCTCACACTGGATGGGTCAGGCCGGCTCTGTGTGGGTGAGTGCGACATGAGGGGCGTTAGCATTTTTTTCAAAAGAAACAATATGCACTTTTATTTCAGTCTTTTGAAGTAAATTTTATGTATATATAGATTAACAAATCAGATATAATCTCAATGCATTTCAGTTAAGATGAGGGTAAAACTGTCATCAAAGAACTTATGTTTTTAGCTGATGGTCCAACTCAACTGAACCCAACCATAAGATGTCATTTACAGGTGATTGTAGAGATAATTACGTTCAAATCTTAATCCTTTAGTTCTCAGCAGTATTGACAGTCGTGCGGCAAATGCAGTCAGTCCCATTTCCCAAGTTCAGTTCATTTATGATATGAATTTAAATTCAAGGCATTACTTGAAAAATCCTCATAGAATATTACAGAATATTTTCAATTCACATGTTGACTTTACATCGATTTTCTGATTTGCCTGATTTAAAATGGCATTGACCCCACCCCTGGGCAGCAGCACTGTTGTGGTAGTGAAGTGATGGCGTGGGTTACTCTCCCCCTTCACAGATGTGCGCTCGGAGCACTGCTACCTGACGTGGGATGAGGATGAGTGTGCAAAGCCAGTGTCTGGCCGTTTTCGCATGGATGCCTGCTGCTGCACGGTGGGGGCTGCCTGGGGCTCGGACTGCGAGGCCTGCCCCGAGCCTGGGAGCCGCGAATACGAGGCCCTCTGCCCCCGCGGGCCCGGCTTTGCCAACCGCGGGGACATCCTCACAGGAAGACCCTTCTACAAAGGTGACCCTGCCACATTCATGCTACACCCAGGACAAGCCAGCAGATGTTTCTTAATCCTTCAAATCAGATCCTGATTCATACAATAACATCTGAAGTGTGTATGCGTTGACCGATTTTGTGTTAACGTGCTATTTTATAACTGATGTTGTGTTAACAATGTTACTGGTTGTCTGACTTTATGTTAACTATCTGGCAGATGTCAACGAGTGTAAGGTTTTCCCTACCATGTGTACCCATGGAAAGTGCCGGAACACAATTGGCAGTTTCAGGTGTCGTTGTGACAGTGGTTTTGCCCTGGACATGGAGGAGCGCAACTGCACAGGTGAGCTCTAACTGCACAGGTGATCCAGGTTCAGGGAACACAATATCTACTTGAACATAAGAGTGAAATGGACACAGTTGATGTGCTGGTATGTGAAAATTCATCAGTGGGTTATCTTTCTATCTAATATATGTGTGTGTTCAGACATTGATGAGTGCCGCATCTCACCGGACCTGTGTGGCAGTGGCGTGTGTGTGAACACTCCTGGGAGCTTTGAGTGTGAGTGCTTCCCTGGCTATGAGAGCGGCTTCATGATGATGAAGAACTGCATGGGTGAGTACCCCTTCTCTGCCCTCCTCTCCTCTCCTCTCCTCTCTCCCTCTCAGTCTCCTCTTCCTCTGTTTCAATAATAGCCTCTATCTACTGTTGAGCATGTGAAAACCAAAGCAAATGACTCCAAGTCCAAAGCATCGCAAATTCCCCTCTTATAAAAAATAAAACATCTGAATGTAAATTACATTTCTATTGTTCATGCTTTTCATTATATAGATTTCTGTGTGTTGTGTTTGTGGATGTGTGTGTATGTGTGTGTGTGTCTGTGTCTGTGTGTTTGTATGTTTCTTTATTCGCATGCCTTGAACTGAGGCAAAATCTTGGACAAGCCAGTCATGGTTTCACACTGTAAAAGTGTTTTCTTTTTAACAGCAGGAGGGACTCAGTGAGGCAGTACACATACTATACGTTGTTGGCTGTCAGTTTGTCTGAAGGTTCAGCGTCATTGCAACATTCAAGAGTAATGTTTGTGTTTTGTCTCAACTGTCAGACATTGACGAGTGCGAGAGGAACCCAGCCTTGTGTCAGGGGGGGTCTTGTGAGAACACAGAGGGGAGTTACCAATGCATCTGCCCCCCTGGCCACCAGCTCTCTGCCGATGGGGACTCTTGTGTGGGTGAGTTAGAAGGGGTGGTAACGCCAGTGCAGTGGCTCAGTGCTCAAGAGTGGGGAACTCTTCATAAAGCTGTACAAATCAATGCCTATTTGTATATGAAAGTATTATATTAAACCACAGTAAAAAGTATATACCGGGACACAATATCTTTCTACAGCCTCCTTTTCTGATCTTTTACTCTGAAGCTTTTAGGCTGAATCAACTAATTATTTCGTTAAGATTTTGATTAGTTAAAAATGTGTTTTAGTGCTAGGATGGAAAGTTCGCAGTCAAGATTGTAACTATCAATTCCCATTTTTTTCTTTATAGAATGCACACTATTTACTTATTTATTTAGACAGACATAAGTAGACACACCAGAACTTAGCACTACTGAAAGAGCTCCACATCTCTGCACATTCAATGCAGATAAATTAGATGATAACTTGCATTGTATATGATCCAGGGAGATAAAAAGTATAGGGAAAATATCTTTTCAGATTGGTTTTCTAAGAACATCTTCTCCTGTGATATCTCCTCATGTTCTCTGAATTTTTTCTTGTACCGGCTCCCCCACACAGACGTCAACGAGTGCGAGCTGAGCAGCAGCCTCTGTCCACACGGGAAGTGTGTGAACGTGGTGGGCACCTACCACTGCTCCTGCGACGCAGGGTACCAAGCTACCCCAGACAGGCAAGGCTGCACAGGTACCAGCACCTCCACAAGCACGCACTCATCCTCAGGCAAACAGCGGATGTGTCTATAGACACACCCTCCTCAGCCAGTGTCCCTCCTCTACCGAGTCTGTTTGGCTCTTTTCAGACATCGATGAGTGTACCATCGAGAATGGAGGGTGCGACCTCCACTGCACAAATTCCGAGGGGAGCTACACCTGCAGCTGCAGCGAAGGCTACGCCCTGATGCCTGACCAGAGGAGCTGCACAGGTAAACAATCAATCACTGACACTGTCTTACATGCAGGATGTACGTTTGTAGGTCCAATCATATGTGATTGGGCTGCATATTATCTGTACTGTATATTGTATATGGAAATATACAGTACAGTGTGCCTGACATTAAATGCAACACATGACTAACTGCTGCTAACTGCTAACTGCTAGCTAACTAAGTGCCCCCCCTCACCCCCCACTGACTGCAAAGCTGCACATGAAGCGTCTCCTGCCAGCTCATGTCTGTGCAAGCTCAACTTAAGGACTGCAAGTGGGAGAAGAAGCCACAGTTGATACCACGAGTACATGCATGTCTGTGCTTTCATAGCAGTGAGGACTGTTTCACAACTCTGTATATGATTGGGCATTCCAAATTCTGAGTAAAAAGAAAGAAGTATTAAAAACATACATTGCCTTCTCTCACATCTCCTACCTATCCGAGTCCCTATTAGAGCCGTATGAGGAGCAGGTGAACAAAGACCTGATCATGGTTTTTCTTTGATGGGGTAGAACCTGCTTAACATCTGTTCTGCCTCATCTGTTCTCCCTTGTCAGATGTGGATGAGTGTGAAGAGGAGCCTGACATATGCGATGGCGGACAGTGCACGAACGTCCCTGGAGAGTATCGCTGCCTTTGTTTTGATGGATTTATGGCCTCCATGGACATGAGGCTCTGTATAGGTAATGGCGATTTATATAGGCCTGTATGACGATATGCCTTTTTAATAGATGGGGGAAGCCAGTAGTATTCTGCATGGGTTAGCATTTTTAGCTCTTAACTGTTAGTCTGGCCCACAAATCAGATTTCGATCCAGACTCTTACAGTATCTCAAATTGATTTCACAGAATGTAAAGAACAGGAAAGACCTCCACAGTTTTGGTGTTGCTTACATACACTATGTTGGTTGCTATGGGTTAAGCTATACAGCTATTGTGTAACGTTCCCACCGTAATCATTCCATAACAAAAAGTAAAACTTTGCATAAACACAAACCGACGTGTTACAAAAATGGAAGAGTAAATCATGGCCAGTGGAATTAATGACTTAGCAAGGAAAATCTAGATTTGTGCTAGACTGTATGTCAACTGAATAAAGTGGATTCTCAGGTACACAAAACTCAGAGATACAAAAGCAGCAGTAAAATAGACAGGTAAAGACTCAGAGTAGTTGTAATTATACCATATCGATTTACAACTCTAAAACTAAAATACTATTGATACTAAAAATGCTACATTAGTAGTTCACCTAAGGATTAAAGGAGTATTTCTACAAATCATTTATATGAGACAAACAGGTTAGTGAAGATTGTACATGCAGGACCTGAAAAATGACACTAGGTGAATATAAAACAATGTTGTCTATATGTTGTGAAGGTTCGTAGAGTCTGTCCCTAATTCTCCAGGATGTAACTTTACAATGGCACTGATATTACTGAGTTTTTGTGACAGAAACAGTTATAAATAAGTTGCATGAATGTTCATATAGGTTTGAGGAAGTTTATTTTTGCAGCCTAACTTTGGGACATATGTATAGTTGAAACCATATATTATAGATCATGCTGTATGTCAAAGCAGAGGAGTCGGGGTTAAAAGAGAAGCAGGGGCTCAAGGTAGTGGAAAAACCTGGGACCCCAATCTATACAACCCAGCTCCTTGTAAGGTATATCTCAGAGGATATTTTATGCCCCTCGCATCCAGAACACATGCTTCAGGGTATGCCCTGACAGACATTTGGAAAGTATTCAGAGTAATGTGGTCATTAAAGATCCCATGGCACTTTTTGAAAGGAATTTGACCAGGATGCTGTTAACCCCCAGTGTCCTAGTTGAATTCCTAAACTGGTTCCACAATCTGGCCACCTAACTCCCTGCCCCCCCCCCATCATTGTATATGATTGGTTACATAGTCCCTTATATTTCCTGCATTGTTCTAACACATGGTTCTAACCAGATTGTCACTGTAAACAAGGAAGTTCTCACGTTCTCAAGTTGACATGTCTAGTTAATGAAAAGTAACTGTTTTTGAATCCAAATTATTACCTTTCTTTTGTAAAAGAGAATTAAACCAACCAGGTGTATTTTACATAACAGGGTTCAATAAAAGAGCTATGCTTTTCAACAGCAGGAGTGAAAGAGCAAGAGTTAAATCATACTCCATCCTACCCTGCCAGTAATTCCAGAACACAGGCAGCCGGGCAGAACAGTGGTGTGTTGATTAGACCCCCTGGGATCACTAAATCATTTTAATCAAACAGAACACGTGAGTTCAGGGTTTTTTCGCACTCTCTGAGAGAGTTTAAAGATACTCACAATGTATGGCCCATATTTTAAAGCACAACAGTGTGCATCAACATGAACTGGGATTCAGTACAGTAGAGTGGGCATGAAAGAATAAATTGAAAACCCAATGCATGCATGGCGAGCTGAAAAACAGGTGAAAATAGATTAGCAATGTAGTGTTCTGGAGCAGAGCTTTTGTATGGACCTGTTATTTCTGATGCAGCAAAAGTGCAACAGTCACAGTAGGAGTTTTAACAGAGGAAGGAATAGCGGATGTTTGGAAAGGATATAGGGTCACTAACCCAAATGGGAAGGAAGTTACAGGCTGTTTGTAATAATTCAAATGATACAGTGATAATAATGTACTTGAATCAGTTGTGACTACATGCCATGGCTGTTGGTAACGGTGAGTAAGCTTTGCTGTAAGAGCAGCACCTGCACCGCATCTGAGGTCAGTGCTTGAGCTTTTGCTCCCTCTCTCCCAGATGTGAACGAGTGTGACCTGAACCCCAACATCTGCATGTTTGGGGAGTGTGAGAACACCAAGGGCTCCTTCATCTGCCACTGCCAGAGAGGGTACTCCGTCAAGAAGGGAATGACGGGGTGCACAGGTAAACCTGACCTTTGGTATACTGCAGTGTGCAATGTGTTTACAAGATATTTATGTATTGATTTCCTTGGGAATATTATTCATTTTAAGAGTGAACTGCCACTAAGATTCATCAGACATTTTCTTTTGAGAAACCCCACCAAGTTGGAATGGAGAGCATATTCAGTATCCAAAAGAAATTCTAGTTTTCCCAATGGCAGAATGCAATTTCCCCTCAACATGAAAAACATCAGTGACTCACAATAGCAGACTGTTTTTCTTAAACATTTATCTATTTATCTGTCTGTTTTATGTATCAGCGAGTCAATCTCTCTGTCCATATATCTATCAATAACTTAATCCATCTCTCTATATATATAAAGCAATTTATGAAAATATCCACAAAATCAGTCATTCAGTCTATCTGTCTGTCAATATATCTGTTTGTCTCTGAATCTCCGAGAAGTGCATGAACATATCTGTTTTTGCAGATGTGGATGAGTGTGAGATTGGGGCACACAACTGTGACGTCCATGCCTCATGCTTGAACACCCCTGGAGGGTTCCGCTGCTCCTGTAGGGACGGCTGGGTAGGCAACGGGGTCAAATGTGTGGGTAAGTACTGGATACGCTTCACCACCTACTGCTGGATAATTTATGTTATCATTTAAGTCCCATTCATATCCACATTTACTCACACAGGCCACAGACCCATTTCTTTCTGTCTTTAAGGTGTCAAGTAGAAATGGATTGATGAGTAAATTAGTAAAAATGTAATTTAACTTTACTGATCCCAAAGAAGTATTATAGCACATAAGTTCATATAGTGATGTTTTGTCTTCAGTGTGACATAAGTAATGTTTAGTGTGCTCAGAGTTAGCATACAGTAAACCTGCTTTCCTATGCCCCAAGGCCCCTGTTCCTTGCTGAGTTTTGATCATTTACTGCGTATATAAATCACAGATAAGATCACCCTGACCAGAGGAAAATAGATTAAAAATGATATATTCTGTCAGCTCTCTGTTGCAATGTCTCCCTGTTTGCCTCTCTTGCCCCTTTTCCACGTGAGAATCAGCATGGCCACAGCGTTTGATGTGTCCATATCGGCACCATCGGGACGGTGTCGGTTACGGCCCTTGCCGGTCTTAGCATGGGGCTCGGAGACAGTGAGACGAGCGGGCAGGGGATCAAATAGCAGTGGCCATCCTCGCGGTGGGGGTGGGGGTTTGGGGGGACGGGAGGAAAGACGTTAATGCGGCCTGGAGACAAAGGGGCGCAGACAGAATACACTGAAAAAAAAGAGGGAGTAGGAGAGAGAGAGGCCCAGCTGGCCCTGGAGTCTGAAATCAAAGGGATGCTGGGAGCATTACTTTAATCTGCCTCTCCTTCCTTCAGGGATTAGACAGTGCAGTGAGTCAAATCACTGAAAGATCCTCAAATGGTGATCTCCAGAATGAGAAGAAATGAATCAAATGCCCAGTGCCAATCAGTTCTGTTCCGACTTTGAGTCCTAAATCTGATGATAGACAAATTGTCCAGGAACAATTTATATTATATTATATTATATTATATTATATTATATTATATTATATTATATTATATTATATTATATTATATTTACAGCTAAGTCCCCACTTCCTTTGTAACACATTAAAATCATAACGAAGAAAACATTTTGAAGCTGTCACCATTTAGAAAATTTGGTTTGGGAGAGGCTCCCAAGAGTGAAGACCAAAGGCTTTGTGGGTGTGGTGTGCGTGTGTGCTGGCGCATGTGTGTGGGTATACAGGTATAGGTGGGAGGGTAGTTGAGTGGTCATCAGTGCTGTCATGTGTCCCCTGCAGACCTGGACGAGTGTGCCAATGGAACACACCGCTGCAGCAGTAGCGCCAGGTGCCTGAACACACCTGGGGCCTACCGCTGCTCCTGCCTGGACGGCTTTACTGGAAACGGCTTCACCTGCTCAGGTGAGTCTCCTCCTATAAAATCAACACATGTCATTACCATTTATGGAATACTGTGTTATGGGTTTGGGAAAGGTTTGGATAAAGACCTGAGAGAGTTGGGGCTGTGACCATTGAGGTTGTGTTGTGTCACAGTGCTTTCTGCATCCTAATCTGTCCCCTGGGTGTGTTAAAGATGTGGACGAGTGTGCAGAGAATGTGAACCTGTGTGAGAATGGGCAGTGCCTCAACACCCCGGGGGGCTACCGCTGTGAATGTGAGATGGGCTTTACCCCTGCCCCCGACAGCAGGACCTGCCAAGGTGAGCACACACCCCACCCACCACCTCCCCCACTCCTGTCAGTACAGCACCCTGCCACTGAGCCAAAAACAGCACAACAGACCCGTATAACTGTACTGCAGACCTTGATGTGGAAATTTGGCTTTTGTCAGACCAGGCCATAAATCTTCAAAGTGTCTCTTCCCCACTTCATTCCCTTGCATGAGGTGAGGGACATTGTGGCTAAAATGAGGTAAAAATTGCTCTGGTCTTAGTGTGGTTCACAGAGTAAATGCACATGTTTCTAGTACAGAGTTCAGAATTTTCTCTCACCAGGAAAACCAGGTTTATGATGGCTACGTCATCAGTCGTCTCTGGCTCTACGTCATCTCAGTGTTCTCTGGCAGCCATTTCTGGCCAGTAGAATGCCATCAAGTTTGTTAACTGAGCATATGTCCACTTTGTGTTCCTCAAACAGCATAGGCACTCTGTGATTGGTGTTTCACACACTGTCTATTTATTCAACTGTCTATTTATTCAGGTTAAATATCTTGCTTAGGTTTACAATGGCAGTGCTTAGCTGGGAAGCAAAGCTGAATTACAAGACCAGCTCCCTTACCAATTTACCACCCAGCCTCTCTACTGCATCATTGAAATTATGGTATTATAGGAAGTACTAATATGGTGTACCAGATTTCATATTACTCACCATAGTGACTACTAACACCATAATTATGACTCATCTTGTTTTGCAGTACAGTTGTAGATGGTATTTTCAAGCATATGTTTTCTATATTAAATTTGAGTAAACGCTTACTGTAAATCGGCTGTAAAGCTGATCTACAGCCTCTACAGGAAATTTCTGTACACGTCATCCTCTCTCACTTCAGAGTCAGCTCCCATTGTGGTGCCCCGGCTCTCAGACAGAGAGGATTAAGAATGGCGGGAGGGAAATTGGAGCAGATAGAATTCTGTGTATAGCCTTCAACACATCTGGAGGGGAGAAACGGAGGCATTGGCCCCTTCCCTCCCTGATCCTGTTTTCTGTGAGCTGGAACCACAGTTTAACGCAGCAGTATGAAGGCAACCTCAGACATGAGGCCAGCAGTCACAAGAAACTGATAAGAGATCACCACATGTGCCTCATTGAGTGAGAACATGCGCTTTTACACGTCTGTTTGTTGAGCTTAGCTACTTCTGTTTGATCCAGATTTTAATTCAGTGCTATCCTGCTGGTGACCCAGAAATATAACATAGGTAGCACTTTATGACACTAATATTCATGTGCAAGATGCATTTTTCCCCCTCAAGTCATAAAAGGTACCCCTTTATTCTATGCAGTTCATTTGAACCAGAAGAAATTATTCATACAGTGGGATACAAAATAAGAATGGAGAGCTTTCATTCAAACTATGAAAGTGACTAAGAAATTAATGCAAGTTTTAATTTTTAACATTTTTGTATACTTTTATTGTCTATTTGTGTAGAAAGAAATAAGTAGTTAATGAAAATCTTTTGCTAATATGTTCATCTTAATACAGGAAAAAGTGATAGTGTGTTTGAAATTTCCACTCCCTCCTTGAAGTTCATATGTTATTGTGGTAAAAGAAAATATAATTTCCTCACAATATCATGTAAATAAAACTCTTGTATTCCAGTTTGCATAAAAGAAAAATATTCATGTTGTCATATCCTTTCAGATATCGATGAGTGCTCCTTCCAGAATATTTGTGTGTTTGGCACATGCAAGAACATCCCTGGAATGTTCCGGTGCATCTGCGATGAGGGGTATGAGCTGGACAGGTCAGGGGGCAACTGCACAGGTGAGAACTCCCCCCGAATCCCCAACACAAAGGACTCAGTACCTGTAACTTCTCATTTTACACAGCCAAGGTTTAACAGACTGGACTGTTCTACACAAAAAACACAGCTCTTACCAAAGAGGAAATGATTCCACAGTTTGAAAACTCAGTTTGTGGGTTTGAGGCTGAAAAGTATTTGACACACTTTATTCTCTAGTCAAATTGTTACAGTAGACAGCCTCCTACTAACCTTGTTTTCAGCTCAGGTTCACTCTGAAATGGAATTGAGCCATTGAGAGCTCCAATTTCCCCTTATTAAATTATTCCCGCATTGAGAGAATGTGCCGGAAATTAAAACCAAGTCACTTTGACCACAACACCAGCGTGTCATTCATGCCTGTGACACTGAACCTGCACGCCTTGCCCTCATCTGAGTGCACTGGATTACTAGAATTTTTTTAAAAGTAGTACCTTATTACCAACTTGCAACTGCTACATTTTCTACATTCATCTTTCATTTAGTCAAAGTAAAATGTTAAAAGAGGGCATTCTAATGAAAAGTAAGCTTAACAATGCTGTAGCAATGGTTGTATTAAGTGGTATGCATTGTGTTGTTTTTACTATATAGATGTGGATGAGTGCCTGGATCCCATCAACTGTGTTAACGGACTGTGTGTGAACACGCCAGGGTCATACGTGTGCAACTGCCCGCCAGACTTTGAGCTAAATCCCACAGGCGTTGGCTGCGTTGGTATGTCCAGATGTGTGTTTATCTACCTTCAGCAGGACTTGTGTGAAACCTCTTTGGCAGGTGCACAGGAAATCCAATTATTTTTTGCCTTCTTTTAAAAAAATACCTGTGATGTGGCAAGAAGTGGTTTGCAAAGGATATTTCTGTAACATAATCAGAATTCAGTGGAATTATTAACCAGCTGTTCATCAGCCACAGATAAAAGTGGGGAGGGGCTATGGATCTGACTGCTCCCCAGACTTCCTCTCTGGATCATGTGTTGGTCCAAAGAATTGTTATTTGAGCCGTAACAGCCAAAATAAAATGTGAGCCCATGTTTGTTTCATTAAAGAGTAGTGCAGCATGGTATATATATTTTTTTAGATAACCGCATGGGGAACTGCTATCTGGAGTTGGGACGCCCTGGGCAGGGGCGACTGGCCTGCAGTGTGGAAGTGGGCGTGGCCGTGAGTCGTGCCTCGTGTTGCTGCTCTCTGGGGCGGGGCTGGGGGAATCCCTGTGAAGTCTGCCCTGCACTCAACACCTGTAAGACCATCTGCTGTCACTGGACTGAGCAGGCTTTACTTTGG
This sequence comes from Albula goreensis, assembly GCA_022829145.1. NCBI lineage: Eukaryota > Metazoa > Chordata > Actinopteri > Albuliformes > Albulidae > Albula > Albula goreensis. The sequence goes on along the minus strand of CM040741.1, from coordinate 55,439,435 downwards.
CACAGCATGAGCCACAAAACTAAATAAGTTAAATTAAATCTTGAATAGCCTATTAGGTCATCTTTAGCAACAATGCCAATACTTTTGGAGTTAACTGTACATACTGTTCCTGGGATCTAAGTAATTTTTTTATTTGTGAAATACAAAATAGAAAGAAATTTGAATTACTATTTTTGCTAAAAGTTCAATATCACACTAAGGTTAATATAATGAATTATTTAACTAACGTTTAATGTTGTTAAGTTACTGATAGACTGTCTTGAATTTTGATAAAATAATAATAATAATAATAATAATAATAATAATAATTAATTTTATATTAAAATTGTGCATCATAACATTGGTATATTTTTCCTGTGTGCATCAATGCAAGGACACATGCTGTGCACTAAAACACACAATTGTCACTTTTCACCTTCTTAGAATTACAATAATTATTAAACCTTCACAAAAAATGTATTCCCTCTCTTTGCAGCGGAATATAATACTCTTTGTCCAGGGGGAGAGGGCTTCAGGCCCAACCCCATCACAATCATCTTGGAAGGTATTCAAAACCTCTCAAAATTCAATAATTCCTGTTTATTTAATGACATCCTTTTAAACATACATGTATGCATATATAGATATGTTTTTGTATCTGTCTGGGCAGACATTGACGAATGTCAGGAGCTTCCTGGACTCTGCCAGGGCGGGAACTGTGTCAACACATTTGGCAGTTTCCATTGTGGCTGCCCCTCTGGATATTATCTCAATGAAGGCAGCAGAATCTGCGAGGGTAAGGGGCAGAAGCGTTCTTTATTTTCGTGTCCTGTTGTTAGCTTGACATTTAGGTTCTGCTACATAAACATTTTAGTGGATGGTGTTTCTTAAGAGATTTTACAATCTATTTTAGACATTGATGAATGTGTGACGAATCCTGGGATCTGTGGACCAGGCACCTGCTACAATACACTGGGAAACTACACCTGTGTGTGCCCTCAAGAGTACATGCAGGTCAATGGGGGGAATAATTGCATGGGTGAGTCAATCGGGGCAGCCCTGCCCCCATAGCGCTACTGTGTTCTCTTTGCTGATTGGTTGATTATGATTCCAAAATCTGGGCTGAGCCCTATTGCTGAACCTTGAGGTACACCGCTTTACATTACCAGACATGAGGAAAAGCTTGTGCTACCGCAACTACAATGGCACAGCATGTGAGAATGAGCTGGCCATCAACATCACCAGGAGACTCTGCTGCTGTTCCTACAATGTCGGAAAGGCCTGGAACAAACCCTGTGAGGCCTGTCCAACGCCAGGCACAGGTGGGTCACACACTAGGGCACTCTGTCTCTGTCTTCTCATCTCATTACCAGTTACTGTCCAGAAGGAGTCACCAAAACCAACTTACTGTTTTCTCGTGCACCAAGACTCTTTTATACTAGGCTATAGAGTGAGGTTAGGGTACTTTTTATTGTTATGTGATTACTGGCAATATGTGGTATAGTTGCTAAATTACCTGTTTCTTTCTTCCTTCATGCTGCTATGATAATTTAATGAAAATGATTGCAAATTCAATTAAAGTATTCAATGCATAATTCTTTCAAGCTAGCAGTATTGGGTTACGTGCTTCTGTTTTCCAGGTGACTATCGAACTCTCTGTGGGAACATCATCCCTGGGTTCAAGTTTGACATTGAAACTGGGAAAGCTGTGGGTAAGCGAGATTTAAGCACCCTAATTGGATATTTATGTCTCTTGTAAATGCCACCCAATCACTCCAATTTGGATATCAGTGTTGGATATATTTGCCAATAGTTACCACTGGAGACCATCTCTTTACATTTCTTAATCAAGAAGCAATTGTAGCTAACCAATTGCAGGGTCAAGTTGGGTGTGTATAAATTACAAGCATTTCCACATAGTTCAATATTCAACCAGACGTTTGTACATTAAAATAGTCATATATTACAATTAGCCATATGTTGGTTACCAAAAGGCAAACCACATTAAAGAACATCTTGGAATGCCTTGCTGTTTTGCTGATGTGTCTGTAGATATTGATGAATGCCGAGAGATCCCAGGAATCTGTGCCAACGGGGTATGCATCAATCAGATTGGGAGTTTCCGCTGCGAGTGTCCCACAGGGTTCACCTACAACGACCTACTGCTGGTCTGTGAAGGTGAGCGAGGCATCATGCAGGACAATAGAGCATATATTTCCAGTCAATAAGGCTTTCATGTCTCAGTATCCCTTATCCAATATCAAATTAGCAAAAAAATTTAATAAACTAGCTCTTTTGTGTTTCTCAGAGGAATATGAAAGTGATTTTGTATCCTGGGGAAAACTAAAAAATTACCATTTTAAAAATTGCAGTACCTCTTTGTGTGGTATTTAAGGTCAACTCTGTCCACTATTTTTAAAACTGAAAGTTATACTGTGTGTTAGATGTCAAAGATGATCAGCTCTGTTTTGACTGTCCAACCTCATGACACAATGTCAAAATAAAATGTGTTTCTTGAGTAATTTTTGTTGTGTTTATCTTAGATCTGTATGACATCAGATTCACACTTGTAAAATATGACAGTTAGGTAGATACAAGTGTTATGTTTGAAAGTGCTAGAAAATGAACTTTACCCTGGCAAAATATCACATGATAAATTATGAAGAAATGTTATATATATATATATATATATATATATATATATATATATATATATATATATATATATATATATATATATATATATATATATTATATATATATATATATATATATATATAAGAAAGTCTGTTTTGTCATTATGCCATGTGTTTGGACTGTCAAAATAGAGTCTGGAATGTTACACTGCAAATGTGAAAGTTTATAAAGGAATACGCTTTTTTGTGTGGATTACTGGAAAAGCAACATTTTGGATTACATCTGAACTCTGAACCGTGAAACTTAAAGACGTCCATGGTTTCAAAATCAAGATTCAATCTACATTTGTCCTTACTTTGCCTCACAATTAAATGTGTCCATTTTTATATTCGCTGACACAGGTTGGCAAGTTCACATTTCAGAAATGAACTCTCCAAACTGTTCTTGTAGAAAAAAAACACAAGATCCTTATTCAATTGCAAGGAAAAATTAAGGACAAATGTTGATTGAGTCCTGGTCCAAGTGGTTATATGTAATGGAATCTTTTTTCAGCAACAGTAATTTGTAAAAGACACTGTTGCAATTCTACAATATCAGTTTGGCATTCCGTACCTCTGGAAGTCCTCAAAGGGTATTGCTGTAGTTCAGGTGTTCCCAAACTGAGGGTTGTGGATTTTTGTTTTTTGTGATACTCCCCACTAATTTTCACTTTTAAGAATATCTTAATCACAATTTAGACATGCAGCCATTTACCAATGTGTTAAATGGCAGCTGTGTTGTAGACTGTAGTGGGTTTTAATAAAGTCTCAAAGGTTAATCATTTTATTGTGATGGGGGTCTGTAGCTGTACAGTAGTCATTTTAAGGGTCTTGAAAAGAAGGGCTATGGACCCATTACTCTGTTTGACTGCTGATTGACATACTGTTGCATGCATGGTACGATTTGCTGAGGAGGGGTGAGAAGGTGTTTGCCTGTCTGCCTGTGACCGTTTGTTGTCTGAATTGAATGAAAAGAAAAGCCCATAGGAGTTTCTTTTTTAAATTAAAGTATTGCTCAAGAGCACAGGAAACCACAGAGACTGGAGAAGGGGCATATGTTGGATTTTGCTCCTTGCAACTTGCTTTGCACTCTATATTCTTTTTTCCTTTTCAAAATATTAGCCCTCCGTCTGTCTCGATTTCGACCCAGTGTCCGCAAAGCGCCCGCGGAGCGACACGCCGTGTCAGTCTGAATTAAGTTGTAGAAGAAACTCCCCTTTGGTTTCCAATAACGGTCCAACTGCTGTCAGCCCAAAATTGGAGTAACTGGGGAAACAGGAACTGTCTGCTTTCAAGTTTGGCCAGTGTGTTCTAGCCAGAGATGTTGAGCTTACCCAAATGGGAAGGCCTTGAGCCTGTTAAACAGCAATAGTGGTTTAAGCCCACAGAGGGCAAACACAAAGCAAGCCAATTATGGGGATATTTTCTTGGCTTGAATTTGTGGGGGGAAAATATTATTCTCCCCACATCAATATATCTATTTTGATAGAATCAAAATAGAATTAGAACAATCACTCTAAAAATAACCCAGGAGCACAAATTGTTAATCGTATTGACCATATTGTTACACATATTACATTTGTCCATACCATTTTCATATACAAGATGGAAATGTATCTACTAAAGAAATCACCAATATCTACTATTATTTAGCAAAAATTGGTAATTTGTTCCACTGATATATTTATTTATTTTTTAAATAATTTGTTGATCACATTATAGATGTTCCTATACTTCATACCTTCTTGATGAATGTGTATATCCATTTGAGATTTATTTCACTGTAATATTTCATGTCACTTGTAATCCATCAAATGGTTTGCAGCTCATCATGGTTTACATTGCATGTTGATGGGTTACATATAACATTACAGCACTGTTAAAACATTTGAGGCAATGGTTTTTAGGAAGCCCCACATGCTATATATTACAAAATAAGATTTTAAATCACAATTAATACTTTATAAAATGGCCATACTGAACTTTTTAAAGGTAAGATAAGGCTGAAGGTCTAATTTTCTGGTTGAGAATTGCCTAATTAATGTGTCTGCCCATTTTCTATAAGGTACTCATAGAGACCATTTCATTGATAAATGTAGGTTGTTGAAACATTTTAATCTCTAGACTAATTTTAACCAAAAAGCAATGAGTATGATTCATTTATGAATTTTCTGTTGGGATAACAGCAATTTGCTGTAGCCTGCTAAAATTAGCCATCACCTGCACACAAGTGCTGACTCCTGTAGCCTGCTTGTTCCGTGTTACAGTCATTACAAAGACAGAAATGAGTGAGCTAACCCTGCATGTTTCTGCTCCTCCATGTCTGTGTGTGTGTCTGTGCCCCAGACATTGACGAGTGCAGTAATGGAGACACCCTGTGCCAGAGGAACGCAGACTGCATCAACAGCCCTGGGAGCTACCGCTGCGAATGCTCAGAGGGCTTTACCCTCTCCCCGAACGGAGCGTGCCTTGGTGAGGCCTTCCAGCTGCGTTCACTCTCACACTGTCTCAACTAATGGAGTTACAGGAGACCCCATTCTGTTTAAAATGCCGCTTTGTGTTTTCACCTTTTCAGTATTACAACAAAAATAATCTTCTCTCTCTCTCTCTCTCTCTCTCTCTCTCTCTCTCTCTCTCTCTCTCTCTCTCTCTCTCTCTCTCTCTCTCTCTCTCTCTCTCTCTCTCTCTCTCTCTTTCTCTCTCTCTCTCTCTCTCTCTCTTTGAAAGATTGCTTTGAAGGTTTTGGTGAGGAATTTTCTTGTCAGTGTTTTATCAGTGGTCCCCGATACAGCTTCAGAAAGAGGAGAAAAACTAGTTTGTTACATTTTCTTTTGGGTACAGCCAAGATTGCCATTTGGAAAACTCGTAAAAATAAGATATTAGGTACTGGTTCAGCGGATGCAGAGGGTGTTTTTAAAGGGATGGTGATTGCACGAATCAAGGCTGAGTGTGCTTATTTTAAACTGGTCAATGACCTCATGGAGTTTTCTGAAATATGGTCAGAAGGGGGAGTGTTGTGTAGATTTTAAATTCTTGCATGGTAAAACTTACCTGGTTTTACAACAGTGTGTTGTTGAGTTTGAATTGCAGTGTATTTATGTATTTATTTATTCTTGTATTTATTTATTGTTTGTTTGTTTGAGCAGGATGTAACTGATTTTGCTGATTGAATTGCAAGTTTTGGTGTACATCTCTCTCTCTCTCTCTCTCTCTCTCTCTCTCTCTCTCTCTCTCTCTCTCTCTCTCTCTCTCTCTCTCTCCTCCCTCCCCCTTTCTGCCTCCTCAGTCCAGCGTTGGTCGTTGGCATCACTATGAGGATAGGTTGAAGCCAAACTGCCTATTTACTCTGCATCTGTCTCACATTGTCCAGTTTTATAACAGGGCTTCAAGCATACACGCAGACGGCAAGCTGGTACTCAACGACTGACTTTGTCTCTCCCTCCCTCTCCCTCCAACAACTTTGGGTAGATCGCAATGAGTGCCTGGAGATCCCAAATGTCTGCAGCCACGGGGAGTGTGTGGACATCAAGGGTGGCTACCGCTGCGTCTGCCACAATGGCTTCAAGGCCACGCCCAATCTCAAGATGTGCATGGGTAAAGCCAGAAACGATGCTCACCGCTCAAGTTCAGCTCTTAGCCATTCTCAGTTTAACACACATTAGTGCTCTGTTTTGACTTACGGTCACCCTCAGTTTAAGTCAATCATTTAATAACATAGGCTCACAGGTAGTATGAGACAATTATATTACCTCACTTTAACACAGTGTGACCCCCACCATCTGCAGATATGAATCCAGATTGCAGAAATGTACTCTGTCTGCCCCTGTCTGTAGACATTGATGAGTGTGTGCGCAAGCCTTGTGGAAACGGGACCTGCAAGAACACTGTGGGCTCATACAACTGCCTGTGCTATCCTGGCTTTGAGATCACTCACAACAATGACTGCATGGGTAAGTCTAAGGACATGACCCTGCCCTTCATCCATTACCTCGTACATATTTAATTTAGTTAAGTAAACTAAAATTATGTTTGAAGCCCTTCCTTTAGTATGAACGCAGGATGTTACCTTAGAAAGTTCAAATCACTGTATTTCAATATGTAATCGTATTGTCTGATAACATAAAGCTGGCTCATGTTGATGTCTCACATCAGATATTGATGAGTGCAGGACGTCATACGGTCAGTTGTGCAGGAATGGCCAGTGTATAAACAGCATTGGATCCTTCCAGTGTCTGTGTGAAGAGGGCTATGAGCTCACTCCGGATGGCAAGAACTGCATTGGTGAGCCCAACAAACTGTAAAGCATTCAGCCAACACCCTCAAAGCGGTACTCAAACCATGGGACTTGTGGCACTATATTTACTGTATGTAATCAGCATTCTGGTCTAGTGGAACAGGAGTACAGAAGAATTCCTTTTGAAGAATTTCATTTGGGGGGTTGTTCTGATGTAACTCTTCAGCCACAGGTTGGATGATTAGATGTTGATTGTAGCAATGTAGCAACTGTAGCATGGTTTGTATTTGCCTCAGTAAACATCTAACGATATCCCATAATTGAAATTTGTTATATGTGTGTCTATACATATATACATATATATGTAAATATGTTTGTTTGTGTGTGCATGTGTGTTAAGCATTTAAAATAAGATAAATATCATTATTCCAAGTTACAGCTTTTAGGTTTTTACATATTACTTTCTTCCCTGCCCTTTTCCCTTTCTGTGAGTAGACGTGAATGAGTGTGTGATATTTCCTGGAACCTGTGAGCCCGGAACGTGTCAGAACCTTGACGGGTCGTTCCGCTGCATCTGTCCCCCTGGCTACATCGTGCAGAACGAGCAGTGTTTAGGTGAGGACCAGCGTTTCACAGTGCTCTGACCAGGACATTAACAACAAGCTCGTCTTTCCTTCTCTCCCGGAGGGATTTCGGCGTGGCCGTCACGGTTCCCTTGACCCTACGAACCTCTGACCCCTCCTGCTCTCTTTCCACGTGTGAGACCAGCTCTTTGGGTGGCAGATTTGGATGTTTGCTTTTGTCAGCTTTTTTGCTTGATTTTCTCAGTGGGGCAGTGCTCATGTCATTCAATGACATCTGCAGTTTTCCTTCATCTTCTACATCAATGCAGTATTATTCTCCCTCCCCCACACCCCAATACCTCTAACCCAGAATTCATTACAACAACTTTTGGGTCACTTCCGCTGTAGGACACACATTTCTCCTTTATTTCCTTTCTTTTAGTCTGTTTACAGTTTTGTCATGCAATGCTAGTGGAACCTTAATTAATGAAGTGATTTTTGGTTACTGATATAAACCAATTGTATTTAGCTGCTAAAGTCCTTATGAAAATCAAAGTCAGTTATTGGCAGCTTAGCAACTCTGCCTTAGTCCTCACAGGGACAATGGAGGTTCCCTCCACTCAGGAGTGATGGGGTGCATCTCTTTAACAGATGTGAACGAGTGTGACGAGGACCCTAACATCTGCCTCTTTGGGTCCTGCTTCAACAACCCTGGGAGCTTTGAATGTGTCTGCAGACCGGGCTTTGTGTTGTCTGAGAATGGGCGAAGGTGTTTTGGTTGGTTATTCCATTTGCTTTTTACAAATGACATCAAAGAGATTAATACATTATTGCAGTTAATATGTGTGTATTCATAATTTTGTGTTATGTGCTCATACTGATGACTCTATGTATACATGTTAATTCCAGGTTTGCATGCATATTGATTTTAGTAATTGTACATTAATATAACTCAAGTACTGTCTGTATAGTTATGACATCAGTTCTGTGTATGTATTCATGATATTATGTATGCTTGCGTATTTTTGGGTGACCAGAAGTGAGGCTAACCGCCCCCTCCATTGCTTTGCAGACACTCGTGAAAGCTACTGCTTCACAAAATTTGAGAATGGGAAGTGCTCTGTGCCTCAGGCCTTTAACACCACCAAGGCCAAGTGCTGCTGCAGCAACATGCCCAAAGAGGGCTGGGGGGACCCCTGTGAGCTGTGCCCCAAGGAGCAGGACGGTATGGTGCCCACCATCTTATAGGAACAGGGGAGCTTTTCACACCCCTCAGATCATGCCCACAATCACACAGGGAAGGGAAGGACTCAGCCACAACTCCCAAATATCAATAGAAAATGATATAAATGCTCAATGTAGCCAGTCAAGCACTTTCCCTTCCCTGGACTTTTTTTGAGCCATGTTACATGCCTTTTGAGACACAATGTTTGATGATAATATCATGTGTAATGAAATTAATGTTTGTGTTTGCCTTGCAGCTGCATTCCAGGAGCTTTGTCCGTTTGGTCATGGCATTATTCCAGGTGTCGGAGACACTCGCATAGGTACTCTCCCCCGATCAGCTTCTGGACTTGTGTGCACTGAATGTTGTGTGTGTTTTGTGTGTGCAGGGTTCCAACTTTCCTTGAAAATAAAACTGAAAGCATGCAAACGTCCCAGTGTTCTTGAAACAGGGAGAATAGCCAAATTAAAGTAGTCCTCCACAGCAAAAAACTTTCTTGCTAAATCACTCGCTTGGTATCACTTACTATCATGTCTTGCAGTATCGTTTGGCTGACTGTGCTAATAAATTGAACAGATCACTGGTTTATGCCTTAATTCAAATATAAAAAGTCATTGTTCAGTGGAGAATGAAATGTGTGCCTTTGTAGGGACAAAATATTTTGAAAGTAATGTGCCAAAAAGTGTCATCTGGTCTGCATGGTGAGTCAACTGCATTTCCATCCCTCACCAGTGCACCCTGCTGGTCAGTTGGGTCTGCCTGTATGTGCTGCACATGACTTGACATGACCTGTGACTCAACTCCTCAATTTACACAGGAAGCCCCAGCTTATCTTTCTATGTATGCTCAACTTGTGCACTGAGGTGTGAAAAAGCAGCAGCTGACAGCACATTTCAGAGAGCAGAGCATGATCATCTCCTTTTTACCAGATTGACAGCAGATGTTGTAGCAATTAATATGGCAGCGATTACACTTAATATAATACAATGATATGGATAGCATTACCTTGCAGTTGCTGCTTACTAAGTTGCCAACAAAGTATTTTTAGGAGTGTAAAGAAACACTGACACACTTTATGTAAACTATTATCATAATTTGACAAAGGTTATGCCTCTTCACCATCACAGAGTTGTAAGAGTAGTAGTAGCATTGACAAATTATATTTGTGCTTGTGCACATGCTGAAGTTGGATTTCTCAAAGTTCTGTGCCACACAGTTACTCTGGTCAGCACTCACAGTTTCTGTGTCTTTGTGCCCCTTTACAAACCCCCAGATCTGAATGAGTGTGTGGAGAACCCAGGCATCTGCTACAATGGCCATTGCATCAATACGGACGGGTCCTTCCGCTGCGAATGCACCATGGGGTACACCCTCAACTACACCGGAGTGCACTGCGTTGGTGAGGCCAAATAGGCATCTGACCCAGACCCCAGTGCTTCCAGCCCTATAGAGACAAATCAGTCCGCCAAACTCTATTACAGATGTCAAGTTTCATCTTGAAATCTATGGTGGGGGAGGGATGTGGAGCCATTGCGTATTTGAGGGGGAGAGGGGCTGGTGTTTGTTAAGGACATTAAAAATCCAAAAAAATGCAAGAAGTCATTTTACCACAACCCATTTATAACATTCTAAATTAATTCCAAATAACTTCCACTTTAATCTTGATCCTAACTATCCTATTTAAAAAAATACCCAAGGAACCACAACCCATGTGGTTTCAGATATTTAAAGCAATACAAACTAAAAGCTTTTTATTATAAGTTGACCTGGCAGCACTGGCAATTCAATGTGTCTAATTCAATTCTGCAAGGGTCATGTCACACACCATTTAATTACTGAGTAGTCAGAAACAGGAGAGCTTGGTCTGTGGGAGGCTGAAAAGCTCTGTGTTAGTAAAAGCACATGTTTATGATGCAGCTGGGAGTCCTGTGGCTGGAGTCCCAGGCGTGACATTACCGCCTATGGTCAGAGGTCCACATCACCGACACAGTAATTGGCTCATCTTTGTTGGGGAAAAATAGGGGTTTAGCTGGGTAAAATCCTGTTTCGTGTCTCGCTAGCTGCCTCTTTTGACCAACTGGACACCTGCAGGTTCACCAAATGATCATATGTTTACCCAGTGTTCCCCTGAAGGCATAGACAATATGTGATTACTGTTGTACCAGTGTGGGGAAAAAACAACAGCTTATTGCCAGGTGAATCGTACAGGTAATTTGTTTGTAGCCACTTCCTCCGGAGTCTTTGTGAAGAAGATCATGTGGTCAGGCTAAGAAAAAGGTAGAAATAAAAACCAAGTGACCAACTATGCATGCTAATATGCCAGTGTACTTACTGTGTATAGAGCAGACATTGTTTGCGCTATCTCCTTGTAATGACAGAGCAAAACTCAAATAGCTATGACTATACCATATAATTGGTCAAGCTAAACTCAGAGTAGAAGGAGGTGGATAATTTCATTATCCTGTTCACTTACTCAGTACTGAGCCAATTCACAGTGGTCATTCTGCCCTGAGATAGGCATCTGTGTAACTCTAAAATGGGTATCCCGTCCTGGGTTGCACTGAATAATTAAATTGGCGGATCCCAACACTCACTTAATTACATGATTCAGTTATCCCCTTATTTAGTCTGTTCATTTCTTCACTTCTAACAATTCTTGAAAAATGATAAACCACTGAACCTGGTGAAACCTACAGTTGTTGCCAGGCACAAGTGCCCTTTCTGTATTTGTGCCCTTTGCTAAAAATCAAGAATTCTCATACAGCTGCACATGTGCAGGACTAGCATGAGTAGGTGGAGGACATGATTTTAATGAAAACAAACTGCTGTTTGACAAAGCAATATCTGCTGGGTGACAGCACAGTTTTCTGTATTAGTGATAATACATGTATCATATTGTATGCTGCTTCTTTGTGCTACTGACAGACATTGACGAGTGCTCGGTTGGAAACCCGTGTGGGAATGGAACCTGCACCAACGTGATTGGTGGATTTGAGTGTAACTGTGAGGATGGATTTGAGCCAGGGCCCATGATGACCTGTGAAGGTAGGTTGATTGGTCTGCATGAGCTTTGAATTAGGAATTCAAAATCATGTTTCACTTAAAAAATATGTAAGTCTGAGCATGCAGGTATGCATTGCATTTTTACAAAAAAATTGAGAATAAAGGTTTACATTTTTTATAATGCTGTGCATTGCTGGGAGGAGATACACAACCAAAACAAGGGAAATCAGAATTTATGGGTACACAAGTGTAAAATTAATGTGACTAATCACGGATGTTTTGGGTTCTGGTTCAGATATCAATGAATGCGGACAAAACCCTCTACTCTGCGCATTCCGATGCATCAACACTTTTGGAAGTTACGAGTGCACCTGTCCAGGTGGCTACACCTTGAGGGAGGACAGGAGGATGTGTCAGGGTAAGACTCACTCTGCCCTGGGCCAGTTTGGACAGAGTGCCAGATTGGGAAAGGTTTCCCTCAAATAGTCGATTTTAGAAATTTCACAGGGTAGGTTTCGGGATTATAAAAATGTATGGGAGTCAGTGTCACTTTGAGGTTTTTAACCTGTGTGAGGTTCAGTTTAATGAAAGGGAATTTTTGAGAGGTATATTGGGGAATTAAATTTAGAACCTCTCGGAAGTGGTAGAGATGGGAGTGTGCAGGTTTGTAACTGTATAGCTTCCCTTACCCATTTATACCTGTATAGCATTCTGGCATACACTTTAAATTGAACAGGTCAAGCTCCTTACGCTTGCACCTGGTAGAAATGACTGGTCAGACAGTACACAAGTCAACCTGAGTTCTTTCAAAGGCTTTTAAATGAGGGGTTATTTTAATGGCTGCTGTTCAGTTTTCTGGTGTGACCTCTCTGGGCCATGTGCTCTGCCCGCAGACTTGGATGAGTGCGCTGAGGGGCTCCATGACTGTGAGTCGCGGGGTATGGAATGCAAAAACCTGATTGGCACCTTCATGTGCGTGTGCCCCCTGGGGATGGTGCGTCGGCCTGACGATGAGGTGTGCCAGGGTGAGAAACTGCTCCTTCTTCTCCACTGTTTACTGTCCAGTGCTGCATACTTAGCTGCCTTACAGTACGGATGCGATGTTTATTCAGGGTTTATTCAGCATGAGTAGGTTTGAGAAGAGTTGTGAGTCATGATAATAAATTGTTAGATTTTTTACATTTTTGGAGCTGGAATACTATGACTAATTATGTTGTCATGAGAACAAAACACTTGACAGCATTATTTATCTTTAAAGAAAAATGTTCCGGCTATCAAATATTTCTGAAATGTTTCCACAAGCAAAATGCAAGACAAATGTTACACAGTGTTGCCCAACAAGATGAACAAAAAAGATCATTATTTGTACATTGATGTCCTCAGTTAGCCCTTTGAACACAGCCTTTTTCTCTGTCCTGCATAGATGAGAACGAGTGCCGCACACGGCCCGGGATCTGTGAGAACGGCCGCTGTGTGAACACCATCGGCAGCTACATGTGCGAGTGTGGAGATGGCTTCCAGGTTGATTCCACTCGCACCCAGTGCCTCGGTGAGCATGTGTGTCTCTACAGAAACCACAGTACTGTGTGTGGCTGCCATAGTGTGCTGTAGTGTTACTGCTGTGACTGAGTAACGCACAAGCTGTCAAAGCACCAACAGAATGACAGTTTCAGAGCTTACACAAATCATCATTATTATGGCAGTGATAATAATATGTTGGGTACAAAGAACACTGTTACAATTCTTTGTGTTATAGTAACTAGACAATTACCCTAAGCTGTAACATGGGAAAGGTTTATAAATACCAGTTTGAAACCTCTGATAATCATAAATACAAGAGAGAGAGTTAGCACTATAGATAGTGCAGTATTAGTACACAGAGAAGTAAACGGCCAAAAATGTACCTGTTTTATGAAGTGAATATTTGCTATTTTTAAGATTTTTCAATTTAAAATTATTATTTTTCCATTCTTATTAATGGGACTCCAGTCGTTTTTCCCCCTCCTAACGTCTAGATTGTTCTTGCAATTAAATTTGGCACACAATGTTATATTTGATAAGAACACAGGGCCTTTGTGGTAGGTTTGATACAATAACATATGTAAAACATGTAGGAAGTGTCAGTTTTAAAAAATAATGTATTACACATCCTTATATTGTATCGACTCCAAATATACTGGCACAGATGATGAGCTTTATGCATAGAAATGATCTATCCTCTTATTGTTAAAGGTGCTATAAATTCTAAATGACATTACATTACATTACTGTCATTTAGCTGACACTTTTATCCAAAGTGACTTACAGTTGATTGGGCTAACCAAGGGCCAATCTCCCCTGGGAGCAATGTGGGGTTAAGGGCCTTGCTCAAGGGCCCAAAAGCAATGGTGTTTTTGCTGTGGCTGGACTGGGACTTGAGCTGCCAACCTCAGGGGTCCCAGTCATGTACCTTAGCCACTAGGCTATTGGCTGCCCCAATAATAACAAAAAGTGGGCGGCCTGAACAGCAGACCTCTGCTTGTTTCTCTTGTGACCTTCAGATGTCCCTGATACAGTCCCTTTTAAATGTATCAAATCCCCCTTGATTAATATTTATGAATTTCAGAATTATTGATTGTTTTATTAAATCATATTCTTGTCATTTGGGCCCAGTGATGCATCAGGTATGTGGTGGTAAATATTGTCATGATGTCAGATAGAGAAGATGGAGCAGTGTTCTCTGAAGCATACATGTTGTGTATTTGTGTTCTTCAGACTACAGAGAAGCGTTCTGCTTCACTGAGGTTCTCCAGACTATGTGCCAGATGTCTTCCAGCAGCCGCAGCCCCTCTACCAAGTCCCAGTGCTGCTGTGATGGGGGGCGTGGCTGGGGAAACCAATGCGAGCTCTGTCCTCTGCCTGGCACCGCCCAGTACAAGAAACTCTGCCCCCATGGGCGGGGTTATGCCACTGATGGCACAGGTGAGGGGCTGGGAAAATAGGTGGTATGGAATAACCTAATGATTATTCCACAGTACCTGAAAGATCTGTTTTTTATACATGTTTAAATGCATATGTATACCAACAACAACGGTTTAATTGACTAAACAAACTAATATAAAAGTAATAAGAAAAACACGACATGGGAGAACAATAAAATACAGCCCATACAACCAGCCTTTGCAAATGAGGTCAGTGGTGAAGTGCACTGCATTTAATCAACTTTTGTTATAAAAACGGAATGGAAATATGTTACTGTGCTGGTCTGACTTTTTCACACTAATTCTCATGAATATTCATAACAAGCCAGAAAAATAAGAATGCTTGGTTGCAAGTATTGTCAGCTTGGCAGTCAAGGCTTTCATCATTGACATTATGGAGCTATCCACATGTGTGAAATATGATGTGTTGTCTGTTAATCATCAGATATCGATGAGTGCAAGATCATGCCCAACCTGTGCAAGAACGGCAGGTGCATCAACACCATGGGTTCCTATAGGTGCCACTGCAAGCAGGGCTACACCAATGACATCACTGGGACAGCCTGCGTGGGTATGAGCCTCCTCTCAGCAATTCACTTAAACATCCATCTCTGTTGTATGTACAGTTACATTTGCCTTTTTGTGTTTTGTAGATACTTATGTAAAGATAAAGAGCTTACATCATGTATGAATGATAAAAAAAATTACATCTTATGTGAGGAATCAATGAGCCTTGATGAAGAGACATACATGATTAAGTAAGGGATTGCTAAATCTGTTTGTTTGGTTGCCAGATGTGGATGAGTGCAGTATGTCTCCAAAGCCTTGCAACTTCATCTGCAAGAACACAGAGGGCAGCTACACCTGCTCCTGCCCACGGGGGTACCTGCTCCAGGAGGACGGGAGGACCTGCAAAGGTACCAGAGGAAACTCAGACTGAGCCTTCATGCCCTTGTCATTTTCAGAGCATTATGTGTTGGGCTGGGAGACAGAATGGTGTCATGGGAAGCATTATAGTGTGTAGTTCTATTCTCAAAGCAAATTCTCTAGATTGTCCTACATGCGTTAGCTTTCATTTACATGTCATCCATTCAGGTTAATCTTTTCAAAACAGTCTGTCTTAAGGTGTGCTGCAGTTGTGCGCTACCCCAAACAGCAACACTCTCTTCAATCCAGTTCCTTAAGAACTAGTAAGGTTGACATTATATTATTCTATATTATTTTTTTTTCAGTATTGGTAATGTAAACAAAATATTCCCAGATATACGTCAATCAGTTTCATTTCATGTGTGTTATATATTTTATACCAAGTTCCCTGTCAGGAGGTGTGAGCACAGGCGAATGGACTGTGGGACTGACAGCAATCACATTGCTTGCAACATTCCAGCTAATTTCCATGGTGTTTCACAAAATTTTAGTAATGGTTAATCTGTGAATAAAATCGATTTTTATCAGTAACATATAGTAAGTTCTTTGGTTAGGATTAAGGCTAGAATGGAATATTTCTTCTGTACATTCAGGTAACTTAATTCCTTGAAAGACTGGGTGTATTTCCTCTGACTGCTCCACAGATCTTGATGAGTGTCAGACCAAGCGACACAACTGCCAGTTCCTTTGTGTCAACACTGTGGGTGGGTTCACCTGCAAGTGCCCACCAGGGTTCACACAGCATCACACAGCCTGCATTGGTGAGTGACTGACACACACTGCCGCCTGTTGGCAAGTATGAATGTGTATGTATTTTATGTTGTTAGAAATATACAGAAGAATTCATTTACAAATATTGATAAGTTCCAGTATCATAAGGTTATAGTGATGATAGTAGTATTTAATCCAACAACGATTTTCCTAACTGTAAGTGTCACTTAAGCATTTGTTGTTTTACCCTCTGTATTTAGCAAAATCATGACTCCTTTGGTCCACAAAATGAAGGATGGATATGCATGAATAAAAACATTTTTTATTTACAGAACAAAGTGCACTGTGGTCAGAGTAATTATAGGCATTGATGGTATCCCAAAGGGAGACCTCATTGACATTTTTAAATAAACTCTACTTGTAAAGTAATGCCAAATCATTACAAACAAAAAAATCATTCATAATGTGACACACAATATTTGCATTCGTCTGTGTGATCATTTTATATGGTTGCAAAGTTGCATAGTTGTGGTCTGCTTTGGGTTGGTAATGCTAAAGTAGGAGATTTGTCAAATGTTTAAGGGTGCCAACTTGCCAAGAGTTTGATGTAGGGGTTTTCAAAATGCTGGTGAACAGTGAAAGTGAAGTTATTGGAAACAGAAGTGGGAGAGATACTTGAAAAGAGAACATCATGTCCCTGCTCACATTGGGAACTGATTTTTGTGATGTGGGGGGTTGTCAAGGCAAACCATAGCATTGAATGGTGTATGGTCCTGAAAAATGCTGAAAAACTTGTACAGGTAAAAATCTAAAAATACATCTTAAAGTTCACGTAGGGTCTGTTCTCTGATGAGCCATCAGGAGTATACCACACAGATACAAATGAGGGATGTAAAATGATAAAGCAGATCTTATAGGACCAAAACATCAATTTCAATAATGCCTTTAAAAGATGCTTTGCTTGAATTGTCAATTAGAATCACAGGTCAATACATTCTAGAACCTTTCTTTCCATTACCGAGGCAGTGGTGAATTTACTTTGAAGCACTGAAGAGGAAACTGTTTATTTTATCTTTGTAAAAAACACTCACCAAGGTGCAGGATAAGTTTTATGTAGATTGCAGCTTTTCCCACTGGCCTAATGCTCAGTTAGACCACTTATTTAGCACTCTCTTTAAACTTAGAAAGATATAAATGAAGGTGAAGCAGGATTTTTATGTAAACTAACTTTTATTTTATGCACACAATACTTTTTCAGGTGGATTATAATTTGCTAATGGATTCAGAGTTGTTGACAGTGTTGAACAGTGGTTTTGATGTGTACTCTCTCTCTTCTCTGCTTACTCAGACAATAATGAGTGTGCTGCAGACCCCTCTCTGTGTGGCATCAAGGGTATCTGTCAGAATTCACCAGGCAGCTTCAGCTGCGAATGCCAGCGAGGGTTTTCCCTGGACAGCACGGGCCTGCACTGTGACGGTACTGCCCCGCCTAGACATCCTGTCCAGGACAATCCCAGGCCATCTCACCCTGCCCTGCCCATTCCCAGCTGTTCTATCCTAGCCTGTGTGTCGTGCCCTACCTTGTGTGTCCCACCCTACCCTGTGTATCCTGCCCTATCCTGTCTGTCTCACCCTATCCTGTCCCATCCTCACATATGTTCACAGTTTTGTCTTATGAGGTGGAAGGCAACCACAGCTTTGGCCAGTGTTCATGATCTAACACATACACCTCTGTTTCTAGAGGAAATTAAATATTTCTGAAATCATCAGAGTAGATTGTAAGGGAGGCTCCCACCAAAATTCCTCCCAGCCTTCTGTAAATTAGTCCAGTTGCCATGCTTCCAAACAAAGCAGCTTTATTTTGACCAAGGGAATAGTTTCCTATTGAGAATGAGAGCACAGGAGCCTTGCTGGGTGACAGTTAGTGCGTTGGGCTCATGAGCATAGGCACAGGTCCCAGGTGAAGTATCTTTGCCATACCCTGGAGCAGGGGCACTTCACCTGGATGAGAAGTCCAGCTGTATAAATGGGGTACAGAATTTGAGCATGTCTTGGGAGAAAATCAAGTAACGAATGATGATAAAACTAAAACCAGGTCTTTTTCCCTCCTTGTCTCTGTATGTATTAGAGACAGATGTACAATTTAACTACGGGCTCAGAGAGGGGCAAGGATTCAATTTCAAAGACCTTAGATAGGATTCCACATGACTTGATAATTTGGCATGCAAAATTCATACTTCGGGGTTACTGTTTCAAAAAATAAGCATAAGCCTCCCAAGTGTCACCTTACCTTTCAGTCAGGCAGTAGCCTTTAATGCCAAGGAGTGCAGTGCTTGTATTGCAATAATTAGAATTACATGAATTATTTGCTTTTCTGAAGCCCTTATCAAAGCAAGCTAACTTCAAATCAATACAACTGGTTACTACAGAGTATAATTGGAGCACTCCATCTGGGTTTTGAACCAAAAACTTCATGGCTTCAAACACAGAAATTTACACACAATTACAGCGTCACCCTGGGCTGCAGGGAAACAGACATACTCTAAATTATGTGAATAGTGTAGTGGGGATTACTGTGAGGAAGACAAGGACCCTATGCGTGCTCCTCATTAAGCCCCTATCAGAGCAAAAGAATATTTAAACTGTCGCAATTAAAAACGGGATTATTAGAGTGTTGGTGAAAATTGCTAACACGGGGAGAAAAATCTCCCACGAAGTGGCCCTCTGGGATGTGTAAAGCATGGATCTTTATGACTCTGGGAAACCTCCCAAGGTCTCTCCCTACCACACAGAAGCCAGGGAATTTGGAATCTGTGAGAAGCATATAATTGCCCTGTTACCTGATGTCTCCCTCGTTCCGCTAATTGCTCTGTTGTTTGCCGTCTCTGTGCAGATGTGGATGAGTGTGCCAGCAGCCACCACCGATGCCAGCATGGCTGCCAGAACATGCTGGGGGGCTACCGCTGCAGCTGCCCTGCAGGATACACCCAGCACTACCAGTGGAACCAGTGTGTAGGTGTGTCCCAAAAGCCCAAGCCTCTGTGCTCACCCACTCATAGTCATGGTCTGTCACAGTCAGGTCCTTTACAGTGATATCTCTCACAGGTCTTCTCATGGTCATGTCCTAATATACTATCATAGTTTCATAGAGTCATTCTCTTTCAGTCAGTTTATTCTCAGTGATGAGCTCTGATGGCACTATAATGACATTTTATAATTTCTCATTGCAAAGTTTGGTCAGGTTTTCACTCATAGCGATTTTTTAACAGTAAAAATATCCCATCATGACATAACAGTCAGGCTCTCTCATAGCAATGTTCTGTAACAGTAAGGTTCTCTTACAGTGACATTCCACAATGGTTAGATTGTCTCATAGCGATGTTCTCCAATGGTCACAAGCCCACAAGCTGCATATAAAGTGTCTTCCTCTAACTCATTTCTGTATAAGTTCAGTGTGTGGACAGAGGTGTGAAAAGAAGCAGCAGCCGATGTCACATGTTTCAAGTGTGCACGCTTGTCTGCATTTTCAGATTGATAGTCATGAGTATGGCTTGTGAATACAAATGGACATTCCAAATTGAGAGAAAAATCTTAGCTCTCCTTCTCTTGCACTCTGCTTCACTTACAGACTGTTGAAAACACCAATGGGGAGACAGAAAAATGTTATCAAAGTATTTAGGTCTAAACTCTTCTCTGAACTGAATGTTCAAAGGATTTTCTTTGATTCTGACAGACGTATTGGAGGTTGAGGTTTGCTTTTCCAGGAAATTTGCAACGTTTTTATTAATTAAAACCTTTCATGTACTTTATTGTACTGGGTTTGCGCCCATCAGCAAGCCGGTCCAGCGCCTCTGTACAACTGCGTTTCATTGCCATTTCTGCTAATAAATCATTTGATTGAGCTTGTAAAAATAGAAATATGTTAGTGTGTAGCTTCAGCCAGAGCTCAGTCTTGGAGAAGTAGTAAGAACTCAGGGTTTCATATTTGCCAGAGAGCAAAGCTGATTGAGACATTCTCCTTGTACTAGTTTTTCCGTAATATTACATTTTGGACAAAAACTCGGATTGATGATGGTATCATTTTCCAGAATTAGACATAGAAAGTCCATAAACGTTTCATTTAAGAGTGTACCCTCTCTTTAAAAATGTCCAGCGCAGGACTGTTTTAACTGGCAGTGCACAAGTCCTTCCCCACCAATGGGCCATTTCATTTTTACAGGCAGAACCATTTCCTTAGTGCTGTCTGAGTCCTGGCTGTGGTGGAACGTAATGTTGTTTTACTGGGATCCAAGAAATCCAGGCTGATGGATCAGAGCATGTTCTTCATTTACATCCCATATTTATCTCAGAAAACCAGACCCACAGCACCCCCTAGAGGACATTAGAGAGATCCTTCACTGCATACCCTGAGCACACCTGGTGGATTTTAAAAAACAATGAGTACATGTTTTCGCAATCCAAAACACTACACTGCACTAGTACTGTATTTATATATTTATTAATATATCTCTCATGTAAGACAGTTGTTGTTGATACATTTGTGGAAATACATTTTTTGAAAAGGACACAGAGATTGTGGGGACATTGTGAGTGTAGAGTCTCTACAAAAGCAGGCTAGCAGGAAGAATACATTTGAGTGTAAATTCATAACTGATTAACAAAGTGAAACATACAAAAGAATTTACAAGTCAAGCTGTGTCAACAAGTTCACTTTTGCAAGCTATATTGACAGAAAACGGAGTTAGCAAACAAATTCTTTAATTCTGCACTGCAGCCTGGGAGTATGTTTATACATTTACACAGGGAGTTGTCAATGCATTGAATATCCAGCAGATACAATTAGGGTGTACAAGCCCAGGCTTGAAGCACTACTGGATACTTTGCAGACTGTAGAAAACCCATGAGGGCTCAATGGCCTGTTTTTGTTCTTGGGCCTCAAATGGATCACAGACTGAAATGTCACTGAATTCAAAAATGACTTGTCAGGTCATTTGATTAAGTTATATCTATGCTGAAGGTGTAATAAATTCAGTCACTTATATGGGAGGTCCACCAGTCAATCTCTCTATGAGTTCAGACTTTAAAGCCACCTATATCTTTAAATTAACTTTAAAATAACTGTTATTTTTCCCTGTGGCAGATGAGAATGAGTGCTCAAACCCAGGCAGCTGTGGGACGGCCTCCTGCTACAACACATTGGGTAGCTTCAAGTGCGCCTGCCCCTCGGGCTACATCTTCAACCAGCCGAGCAGCAGCTGCGAGGACATCGACGAGTGTGCCTCCATGAAGAACCCCTGCAGCTACGGCTGCTCCAACACCAAAGGGGGCTACCTCTGTGGCTGCCCACCAGGCTACTACAGAGTCGGCCAAGGGTGAGGCAAATTTATTTGTGCCCATGCTTTGCTAATCCTTGTTCAGTGATAACCCGTACTTAAAAAGTCTGGCAAAGATGAGTCAAATTCACTTGAGCCCTTACCTAGCTGTTCCTGGATCAGCGGGCAAGAACTGGGCTAAAACAGAGTCTGCCAGGAGTGAGGGAAATTGCTCCTACTTCGTGCTTAACTGGTCCTAGGTCAGTGATACCCCAGGTGCTACAGAGATAGAAAATAGTTACCAAAGCTGCTCTTGCTCATACCTCATTGATCCAGGATCAGTGATAAAACACAGTACTTCCAGTGTGGTAAAATCAGTTGCTTATCTGAGATTAGAAAGGGAGAAAGAGGAAATAATTCAGTTCCATTCAGTAGACCTTAATTGTCCATAAGTTTGTAGCCTGTCATCTTGGTTATGAGAGCATTAGCCCCTTTTTTAGTCTTTTGGGTAAATGTGGCAAGAAATTACAAAGTAGCAGTGCCAATGTCTGGGCATTCCAACTCAGAGAATGATTAAACATTGGGGTAAAAAGTTGCTGGGGACCTGGCATGTTTCTGAATCCCTTCTCTGTGCCATCTAGCCACTGTGTGTCCGGCATGGGATTTGGGAAGGGCCAGTATGTCCCCATGGAAGAGGAGGGAGAGGACGATGGCAACAGCCTCTCCCCAGAGGCCTGCTACGAGTGCAAGATCAACGGCTATCCCAAGAAGAGCGGCAGGAGGAAACGGGAGACCAACGAGACCCAGACCACACAGGTAAGAGGGCTCTCTGGAATTACACCCCCCTGAGGAGACAAGTCCTCACCCAATATGAGGAAATAATCCCCAGGAAATGTGTTTGAAGATGGTCAGCCTGAAAAAATGTACCTACGAGACTGTGTAACTTCAAGGACTGTCCTGAAGGCTATGGGAAGCTTGAGAAACTTTAAAACTATTTATTGAACATGTATGACAATTTCCTCAGAGCAAAGCACTGTTATAGCTTTAAAACTATGTGTGCTCCAGTTCTCCCCTGGTTTGTCCTTTGAAGTTCCCTTAGCTCTTAGTCTTACCACTGAAAAGGGAAAAATAATGAATAAGCTTAAGTATGTGATTTTGTAAGATAGATGAAAGGAAGAAGGGTGAGTAGATAGGGAGGTAGCAAGGATATGTGGGTACATTAGATCTTGCAAGATGAGACAGATTGTGTGAGGGGTAGGAACAGAGTGTAGACAAAATATTTGAACTTCTCTGAGTTTATAAATTGACATGAAAGGAATAACATATTTTGAAAGTCAGTGTCTCAATTACAGGTATGTCAGTCACAAAAACAGCAACATTTTCCAATGTATGAAGTGCGATATATTTCCTTTTCCTTATCTTCTTAAAGCACACCCAAATAACCAACTATCAACAGTTGAAAACTTGTAAAACAGCATTCCGAGAAGGACTGATTCTATTCAGGAGGGCTGGGTTGGCCTAACTTCTTATTGGTTGATAGAAATACATTGTCTGGTGTGTGTATTCCCTGTAGGGTTGCATTGGGTATGGTATTTTAGAATGGATAGGTAGCTTTCATATATACCTTGTGTGTCCCACAGGAGCAGCTGGTCAGCTTGGCCAGTGTGGACAGTGACGTGACACTCGTGCTGAACGTGTCGCAGCTCAATCCTCAGGAGCACATCTTGGAGTTAGTTCCCGCTCTCAAACCCCTGGCCAACCATGTGAGCTACGTCATCACTGCAGGCAATGAGGACGGAGCCTTTCGCATCCACCACCGGCGGGGCCTGAGCTACCTGCACGCCACCCACAAGGGGGCATCACTGGGGGACTATACACTGGAGGTGACCAGCCGGCCCCTCTACAGCCGCGCCCAGCTGAGGGAGCTAGAGGACCGCAGGGACAGGGACTACCTCTCTGGAGAGCTGGGGGAGGATCTCCGAATGAAAGTGAAGATCCAGCTACTGTAGAGGTCCTCTGACTTCAGGGTCTGGAGAGCCAAACATCTCAGTGCCCTGGCTGAGCCAAGGGAAACACAGCATAGGGGCTGTTACCATGGAAAGAACTGACCAATCAAAGCTCAGACTACAATGGAATATACCAGTCGTTTGCACACAGTTTACATGTAAGGGGATCTTGTGCCAAACTTTTTTTTTTTGGATTTATGTATTGATTGGTCTATATCTTTTCATGTGAACATGGAGAGGGCTCTGATTGGTTGGTTCTTGATCAGGTTCCCCTTGGCTCACCACACAGCATGGCCACAGCCCTGCCTTAACTATTCCCCTTTGTTCCATCAATGTATTGTGGAAAGAAGTAACTGACTCAAAAACTTGAACCTGAGACATCTGCCTGCAAATATCAGTGACCTAACAGCACAGCAGGGACACCATGAAGAAACACTGTCACCCAACCTGAATCAGGGGAAAGAAGCACAAGCTCTACTAGTGGATGCATAACTGTGCACTAGCAACCAATTCCCAATGTGCAAAAGGGTGAAAATTGTAGCTCAGTTCCTCTCCAGAATCATCTCAAAGTAAATAAATGAATAAATGAAGGTCCAGTTCAGGCTATTTCAACCTTACATATATTCTACCCTGGTAAAACAGTAGGCTGGTGTCAAGGAGTGATAGAAATCTCCTCATTTAGATCCTGCAGTTGGGTTTAGGATCTCATGGTGCTGAAAGGGAACACATTTTAATGTTTCAGTACATTTAATTAATAATATTCATGTTTTAAATAATACCAGTATTTCTGAAAATGGACTAATTTCATCAAATTTATCATTGATATTTATATGTGTTTGATACATAGTGGATTAAATAGTAGATACGATACATTTTAGGATATTATGTATAGTAATACATATTATAGAATTATCTGTAGATTAATCTTATTCAGAGGTGCAGATAAGTTGAATATAAGTGGAATTACGTTTCAGATGGAATGGCAGTCCATGTTTATCCAGTGCCCTTTCATACAAACAGATCTTCTCACAATACAATATACTTAAAGAAATTTCTGAGTAATGCATTGCATTTAGAGCAAGTTATAATTAAAAACATATTTAAAACAGGCAAGGAACACAGTCAAAGGAAATATTTGTATTCTTATATAATATTTATACCAACTCTATATATCAATGTCGTGCAGCACACAATGAAAAATGCATTGTTAAAAGGTTGGATTATTTACATGGTGTCATGTTAAATTATGTTCAAGCAATATTGATAATCTCATGTTTTAATAATTTGCAGCCCGATTTTTAAAAATGTGACAATAACTATTTTTGTTGAATTTGAGCAGCACATAACTCGGTGCAATATAAAAGTGACATTTACAGATTAATTTGCATTGATGCACAAAATGTGAGAATTTTATTTTTGGAAATCCAGTCTTCTGAGAGTATGAAATGGTTCAGACTAAATTAGGGGTTAGCAGCACCTCAACCAAAGCACCATGGAGCTGGTCCACAGACAGATGCAGAGGCCGAACGGCATGATAAGCAGGAAACCTGTACATTAATTTTGAGATACTTCAGCTATTTTTATATGTATAAATATACAGTATAATCATTTTTAAAATTTTGAGATGTGTATTTATTTATGTCAAGTATATAAAGTATGTATAGATAGAATATCTGGTAAATGGAACTGTAAATGAATTTTATGTTCACTTTACATAATCTTGATGAGCACGTTATACCAAAATGCCTGTAAACACTACAGTGTAACTTTCAGAAGCTTTGAGGAGGACATATTTTATCCTACTTTAACAGAGCACTTATTAAAAGACCAAAGAATTACAGGGATACGAGAGGGAAACCTGAAGTGTTCATCACTTTTACATGGTATTTCCTCAAAGTGAAGAACATATTATAATACTGATGCAATGAGGTACATACATGTAGCAGATATGCTGTATCTGTTCACCTTTCAGTGGTGCTCATCCCTGTTCAATTCCTGTCTAATATAAGGTATCTAAGAAACATTACTGCATATGAAGTTTGCTGCCAGATATTTCCCCACTAGCTTTAATTATACCTGTTCATTTTTATTTTTCAACCTCTTTGTGTGTGCTTCTAGTGTTTTGTCTGTATATTACTCCTATATAAACCATTGGCTGTTAGTGCTGTCTATTACTCACTTCTTCGGTCAGTACTGTATTGAACAACAACATCACCTCAGGCTGTCAGCATAACACCCAGCGGGGGTGAAAGAACTGTCCAAAACAAAACGTGTTTTCTGCTCTAGCCCTGAATTTCAAACAATTCCCCAGCATCACAATCTAAAGTGCAATTTCTAATTTTCGTTTTTCATGCATATTTTTTAATACACATCCTGATACACATGCATTACTGTAGTTGACTTTTGTATGTAGTTTTATATGGTGTAATTGTGCGTGTAATGGAGGCCTTGATATGAAAGGAAATATTGCATTTTTGTAATGAACTTTGATCTCTGCAAAAAGATGATGACCTATCTGGTGCTCGCCGACAACAGTACTGTAAAATATAAAAACTGTCAGTTGTCCAAACTGTAGTTATTGCAGTGGAGCAGAGACAGTAGTACTTATAATATGTTTCCTGTACCACAATACCAAAAAGAAAATTTTTTGTGTTTAATAGCAAACATTCTCACATTTTGTCAAAATATTTTATGTATCTATAAAACTGTATATTTTCATCAAAAGATTAATAACTAAATTGTTTGACATATGAAAAAGACATTGTGCATTTCTCAGAGGTGAAATACATTTGTACTGTAAATAAAAGAAATGACTGGTCTGTTATTTCAGATTCATTGAGTGCAATAAAAAAGTTGCTTGAAATCAAGCAATGTGTGATTACATCAAAACATAGGATTCAGGATAAGAGAAATATCTGTGAAGATAAGAAAAAAAACCACATGGAAAATTATAATGGAAATAATTTTGTTTTAAACCAGCTAGTCGAAAAATTTCTTGATATTGCTTTTTAAAATATTTAATTAGACAGAGGGAACCTATGAGCTGACTATCTGCATTCTAAGGAGAATCTGTAGCTGAATCTCCTGTTTGTTCGTGGGGTGAGAGACGCATGCCACAGGTAAGTGTGAGATCACCTGGACCCAGCTCCGCCTTCTCTGTTTGCTCAGTAAAACTTCAGTATTGGGTGGGAAGAGGAGAAGCCGGCCAAATCAATCTCTCCTTTGTCTATAGATAGATTCTCTTTCCACCTTTTCAATATTTGCTTTGCATGCCGTTGTGCTGTTTGAAATTCCAAGTAGTCATTGATTCTGACCTCTTCTGGATAGGCTGGTGAGAGTGAATGGCCTGAGCTGTTCTTTTGATATAATGTGTATAATGGGGGATTCTGACATTGTAATTGGGGATTTGTAGTTGACAGATGATAGTTTTGCAGGTTTGTAGCAGGTCAAACTCTAGATTCTGGCTTTGGTGAAGTCATGTGAATTCAAGCTGTAGCTATGCTGCTTTGGTTATGGCTCAACTCCTAAACAAGCTGTCAGGATAGAGGTGTTCACAGGGAGAAGCAAACGGAAGAACTGCGCTAGCACTGAAGGCCAACTTAAACCTTCCGGGAACTCACCACGTCTAATGGCCCTCAACACACAGCTTCAACAGCATGCCCCATTTTGGCATGCATCTGACCTGGGGCCAAAGACAAAGTATATGACCTTAACCAAAAATATGTTTATACTAAAACAAGTTGAGAGCCAGCGAACATCAACTCTCCAATGAACAAAAACGTCTAGAGCTGCAAAGGCAGAAACTTGCATCCTTCCCAAAGCAGCTTCAAACCAAACTTACAAACCACTTTTTGTCAGGGCCGATTTCGTTCCCAACCACTTTTTGAAAGCCTTTAGTTAGTTAAACGTAAAAATAAAATAACGTTAGTACATATGTCATTATGAGAGAGACCCAACAAGCTTATTGATCGGCAAATCTAAATTGAAACACTCGATACTGGTGTGCACTCTTTTATGTATGACGCAACAATGCAGCTTTAGTGTAGACACATACCCCCAGGGAGGTACGTTGGAGCGATTTTTTCTGCAGTACTCTTCAGTTCTGCAAGTTTGCCGGACGCAATCAAAATGAAAATGAAGGGACAGAATTGAGTTGCCGTATGTGGCAGGAAGTAGCTGGTGCTAATACCTAACTTTAGCTAAACTGGTTGTGTATTACAGGCAACAATTTGTTAAATATTGGGCTATTTTGAGTACCGTCACAGATCCATGCGTATAGGAAGGCCAGCCGATTTTCATTGGCACATAGCAGGGATAGGATAAGTAACTGCACGGGTAATTTTGGTAGCCTGGTAGTCTGTCCTTCGCTTGCATTCGCCTCTGGGATATCCTTCATCTGTATTAGGGACAGTATTGCTCTTGGCTATCAGTGTCTAATGTCGGCGTGTTTGGGGGCTAACAATGGATGTCAGTTCTACCAGTGACGACCTTGTCGGCATTGATGTCAACATTACTTGTTTCTAATGTGTTGCAATATGGCTTGGATTAGCGATATTCATAGGTCTAACACGGTCTCAGTATTTGGGAAAACATGCACAGGTTTTGTGCTTGACAGACATAACTTAGACATGTCGGTTATGTGGCTTTCATAAACTTTTTATTGTTTTACATGATAGTGACTTTCAAAACACAAGAATAAAAGACGCAAATTCGTCTACCTTCCCATGATGTAATCCATGTACGTGGCTTAACTTTATAGCATCATAACACACATAAAAAAGCGTAAGCAGCTTTGAAAGGCGATCCTTAAAGGGATGCCGTTTGAATCTATCGGCAGTACATGACCCACAGAAAAAGGTGTGAACACATCGAACCCGTCATTGTGCCTGTTTATAAACCCTTTTATTTGAATATGTCGCTGTGTAGTTGAATAATACATTGGCATGAAAAAGAATGGATTTTTAAGAGTGAGACACATCAAATCATAATAAAACAGTCAGTGTCTTGTAGCTCCTGTAAAGACAAAATAAGCCCTGTCAAAATGGCTCAAACAAAAGGCTTGTAGACAGTGTAGAGTCCAGCCTGGATATTGATGCTGAGCCATTATCCTTCCTCACCTTGTCCCTACACCCCACTTTGGCTCAATCTGAGTTACTGCTGTCAAAGCTGCAGCGCTGGGTAGCCATCTCCCTCGCTCTGAATGCTGCCTTCTTCTCTCTTTAAAAAGCAGGAGAATATGATAATGGCACTTTTGTAAATTTCTCTTGCAGTTTACAAGGGACCAAAAATTATTGTGAATAATAGATTAATAGATGGAATTCAGGAAGCCATTGTGTTGAAGGTATCTATGCTTTCCAAACAGAAGAGGGTGCTGTTTACCAAGATGTTCGGCTTACATCTGTTCCATTATGAAATGTATTAATTCTACATGCATCATGCAAAAAATATGTCCCGATCTATTTTTGGATCATGTGCAGCCCATATGAATTTTTCCACTAGTAAATGCGTTGGGTGATGGGTGGTATGGTGTATGAATTATAATTGTTCATCTATAATCTTAAATAAGGAGTAATGTGAGCATACAACGTTAAAAGGGCACATTTGTCAAGGAGGCATGCTTGTTTTCCCCTTAATCTAACCTGTAGTACATTCATTTTACCCTTAGTCTTGAAATTAAATAATTCCACATTTTGCAGACTAAATGTGGTGGTCAATTTCTTTTTTTTTTTTTTTTTTAAATCAAAAGGCATAAGGTATAATACGTAAACTGTGTGTGTTAATCGTTTTGGAGGCAAGGAAACAATGAGCATAATGAACACTCGGCTGCCAATGTGGAATTCTTGCCAAGTGCCGACTGCTCAGTGGTGAGATTACACTCCATCTTGTCATGCGAGCAAAGCTGCCACTAATTATCCAAATTAAAGTGTGAAACAAAGCCCTGCCTCTCACTGAGCCACGGGGGTCTCACTGTATCCCTCCCCCCATAAGGTGCCTGTATTCACAGCACCACAGTCACGACCCCCCAGTGTCTTCTCCCATCGTTTGTTTTTGCTCTCCCCCTCTCCTTTGCTCTTTTCCTCCAAAATTCTGTTCCAAATTCAACAAGAGATTATACTTTTATTCACAAATTGCTTTTTCATATGCTGTCAGGGAAACAAAGGACAACAAGGCACACATATCCTAATGGAGTAAGTGGTGGCACGATAAAAGCAATGAATGAACAGGAGGTTTAGCTAATGTAATAGGAGACACACAGCTGGGTGATTTCTCAAATGATGACCTGAAGGTATCAATGGGGGGTGGGGTATGGGGGAGACAGACTGGAACAGGGCGGGTATAACAGAGTGGTAGTACAGGTCATACAGCTCTTAAGCAGAGCTAGCACCAATGAGAGGCTGGCAGAAATTTCAATAACAAAAGGCATCTGGCAACAAGGGTGTGGCTCTTTGTGTGGACATGCTGAGTTAGGGGTAAGCTGAGGAAGCCTGGCTCCCGATACCTGCCAGGACGAAACTGTGTCCCACCCATGGAGACTCAAGTCAATGCAAATGACGTATCTTAAACTCCTGGTTATGTAGCCAAGGCAGGGCTAGGCCTGTAAATTCAGCTACCTGATGGATATACAGGTGGGGGAGCAATAGGGCGCAGTGTCCCCCACACCCACAGTTTAAAGTGGTACGTATTTCCAAGTGACAAAGGGCGCATTATGTATGCACTCAACATGCAAGAGGTTGAGCTTAGGCTGGAACAATATTTAGCCAAATAAAGTAGAACTGATTTCTGAGCCTGTTCGACTGTGTGTGTGTGTGTGTGTGTGTATATATATATATATACACACACACACACATACATATATACAGACACACACACATTAAAGGTTTACATTTCATCAAAGCTCATCATAAATTCAGATGTAGACGCTCTCTCTAGCAAAGCAGAGGTAGATGGTGATTTTTTGGAAATCCAGACTACTCCCCCCTCAATTTGCACACAGTAAAAACTGCAAATTCAGTGCTTGGCTGGAAAAGCACAAACATTTCTAATGAGAAGCGCCTGTTATCAATGTTCCAAAGACTTTGTGCGCGTGTGTGTGAGTTGGGAGGGAGAGCGGCTGTTTAGACAAAAGGCACATAGAGCATGGACAGTGGACTGTTTTTTGATTGTCTCTTGGTTGTTGTGAGGTCAGCTGAGGTGCCTCCTGTGCTGCTGACAGGCCTCTGCACAAAGCAGCAAGTGTCCTTCAAGCAGAATTAAAAGGCCAATGGTGGACACTACTTAGAATTCTTAGAGAAAACAGTGTCAAACATCTCCTACCAGAGTGAATATGGGATAGAATGTTCCAGAATTTTTATTTTTTTTTTAGTTAATATGTTGCAGCGGACAGTGTTCATTTCTTTTTTTAGGATTGGGATGATTATAAAAATACAAAACAAAAATGAAATAATGAAAACAGCAGCTAACCCTCAATTTCATTTGATTTTTATTTATTGCAATAAAGATGTACAAAGTATTGGTAACCTTAAATGTTAAAATGTTAGAAAAAAGCATATCTGTGACAGTTAACAGTACAGTATATCAAAACATTACTGTTTCAACCAGCTAGGCAGATCAGATCTACCCCAGTGGAGAGGGAAAACACTTTTAAACCGCTTGTCAACACAGCTTTTCTTCAAAGGCATATAAAAGATAGAAATGTACAGAAAGACTGAAAAAGAAATTAAAAAGACAATTTAAAAGAGATCAAAACGTAAAATCAACATGCAATTTAACTTAAAACCAAAATAAAAACATAAAACAAGAGAAACCTAAAACTAAAAAATAAATATTCTTTCTCCATTATTAATTTGTCATTAATATTCCACTCCCTTAATTTATCTTGTTAGACGACTAGTTTATTTACAGGTTAGTTAAAGAATTACAGTGTGAACTAGAGTCGGCATAATGAGATTGAACATTGCTTTGATTTCATTCTTTTTCATGGTTTCATGACTCAGAAAAGGGAAAAGGACTTTGGCTACAGACAGGCAAAATGGTGGAAAACACAGAAGAATGAAACTGGAATGAGCATGAACACAACCGACAGAAGACTCCTCTGGGACAGAAGACAATGGAAACTGATGAACAAATGCTAGAGTATGCTACAGGGTTAATAATTCATCACACCTCACCACCTATGTGAATCTATACATCAATGTGTCTATATATCAATGAATAAACGCACGCACACAAACACGCAGTATTTGGTTGTGACATAAATATCAATAGCAAGTTATGACATCTTCAAAAGGTTAAACCTCTTCCCATTTTTATATATATATGTGTGTGTGTATATATATATATATATTTATATAAAAAACTGAACACAGCTGAATGTGCTCTTGGTCAATTTGGAAATGTCAGAGGTTGGGTGCTGTACAAGCATAGACGAGCGAGATCTTACACAAGTAGATTTAGAGAACCACCTGGAACCATTGAAATCCCTCACCCATTTCAAAAAAGGAAATTACATGCTTTGCACACACTTTTAAGTAATCTTTACATTGATGTGTGTATAAGTATATATATATATCATTGTAGATATCAATTCAAAATGCTCAATTATTCATGTATTTATATTGATTATATAATTAACAGGATTTGTGGGACAGTCGTGCAGGTGTTTATAATGAATATAAACTGAAATACAGACAACACTCCACTGAAACTTCCATAAGCTTTTTTTCTTATTTATGGGGAGGAGGGACAATCCCCCACCCAACCGAAACAAAGCAGCTTGCTATATATGGTGAGAAAACGTCACAGCAGAACCCCTGAAGCCACAAAAAATTAATGATCAAAAACATCAAGTTCACAAGGATACAATATCCCCTGCATTGGCTCCACATCATTGTAGTGTTTATCATGTTTACATTCAGTTTGACCTTCCCTTGTGCCAAGCTTTACATTCTTACTAGAATATTCGATTGCGTATGAGAGCAGAGTGAAGGGAAGTAACCTTTACTCAAATGCTACAACTAAACAGCTTGCTGTGTAAGGCTTGAGCGAAAGTGGAGGGAAAAAAAAAAAAAGTGAGTACCCCATGAATGCAGGTAGTACGAGGCAGTTTGAAGAGTACTCCTCACTTTGGGATCGGTCTGTTAGAGAGTGTGTGTGTGTGTGTGTGTGTGTGTGTCATTCAAGAGTGGGTTGGAGCGGGTCTGGCAGTGCTAAAACATGAAGCCTGATTAGTTGACCCCGCCCCTATGGTTCTGTTGAACCATTGTACCCACACGAATGAGCTCAGAAATGGTATAGACCCATGAGCTCAGGCTGGCCAAGAGAGCAGAGCGAAGGACACTCTTATCTGGACCTCCAGTGCTGGGATAGACCAATACATACATGCCAAAAAACCAAAAACAAGAGACAGATGTCTGAACAATATATTCCTGGAGTCAAAGCTGTCAGCCACATTAGCCTGGGTGAACAGAACCCTTCTGAAAGGGCCTGTCAACACTTGCCACAAAAACACATCTGCATAGAGGTTACGGACCCAACCCAGGGGGTCCTCTTACAACCCACGCAACATTCATCCTTGAGTGGAAATAGATCTACGCAATCCACCCCCCACACCATATGATAGTACCGACAAATGATCAATATTACACTATCCGTATACAATACAGGCTATGGAGAAAAACAGACCTGACAAACCAGCACTACGAGCAGCCTGCAGCTGCCCCTGAGGATATTACAGATGCGGGGGGGAACTTTCGGTCCCGCGCCGCACTGCGGGTCTACAGAGAACTACGGCCCGCCTTGTGGCTGCCGTCCAGGACGGTTCAGCGTGGCAGGTGGCGGGCATTTGTGCTGTTTGAGCCCAAAGATCCTGTGAATCACGCCCTCACGGGACAGCCCGAGAGCTGCGGGGAAGCAGTCCGCACGCACGCCTGTCTCTCAGGAAATCAGCACCAGCCACTCTGCATGCATGACGCAGGGTTTTAACTGGACCTTTCTGTGCAACGGAATGAGTCATGTGAGAAGGGGGAGGGAGAAAGCAACTGGAAACTATGGGTCTGGAAGATGGAATATTCTTTATGCATTTTTAAAATATTTACTATAGATTGACATTACATTCTCTATATGCATCTATTCTATCTACAGTTCATCCATTATTTCCCCATTAATTAATCAACCAGCCAGTATGGCTTAAGAGGAATAGTACAAAGTAATAAAATACAACAATCATTACTCTAATTAAGGCAAAAGTCCTATTCAGTTGTAGGATTACATCGGTTCCACTGTGGGGTTACACCAGCCAGGGTTTTTTCTTAAAAAAAAAAAATATATATATTTTGGTTAAAATACTAGTTCTTTAGCAGCTTTGATGTTCCTTCCACCGCACAACTACAATTCTTTTTGTGCATGATTGACAGTCTAAAATGAAGCCCAACTCCTTCATAAAATGTGAAATGGTTACCTGGCACTCAGTGATGAGGAAATTTTGTGTCTGCATCTGCATTTTTTACAGACAGGGATTGGTGTGAAAGTGGAGCTATACAGCATGCAGCTTACAACTGAACATAAGCAGATTGCCAAGGCTCTGATGTTTGTGTAGGGAACTGTTTAAGGAACAAATTTAATTCATTTACGGTTTAAAGGAAGACTCAAAATATCGGAAAAAAACTAAAAATGAGAGAAATTAAAACAAAATACCAGAATACCAGCTTTTATGCAAATAGGTAGAACATTTTCACTTGCATAAAAACCGTCACACCAGATTTTTTTTTTTTTTTTTTTTTTTTATACATTTAGAACTCAGAAACAAAAATAATTATATTCATCTATATTTGTTGTGGTATGATTAATCAGGGCAGAGAAATTTAATTTAATTTGATTGACATGGAAGGCACATCCTTAAGGCTATAAAAGGCGATTCTGCATGGTTTCACCCAACAGAGGAAAAGGAAAACTGCTGATTATTGCTGCTTCAAAGAGCAAAATTAGCCATAGCTTAATAATGACAATAATGACAATGTGAATTGCATGCTCAGGTGGTTTTAAGCAAAAAAATATTAAGACTTGACTTGGAGAACTTTGTTCATTCATTCCTCGGTTTTTTATCAGTGTTGGCGGACCATGGAGGTGGAGCGCTGACACGCTGAAAGTTGGGAAGAGGCTAAAAGAAGGGACTCCTGTTCACCTCTTACGCTCAGCCTCCATTTTGTTTTCTTTGCAGGAGCAGGGATGTCACCATGATGTCACCATCCTGGGACAATGATGAATGTGCTTTCTTTTGTGAAAGCTCACCTCTGTTACAGTTTATGACTTGTCATTATTAAGATATTCATTATCGGTCACAGATTTTACCCTTATTTCTTTCACACTGTATTTTTTTTTGTTAACTTCGGTGGCAATGGTTCATGTGGTGGTCCAAGAGGCAGCAGGACTTTAAGAGTAGAAGGTCAGGACGCTCTGGTGGTTGCCACGGACCAGCAGGATCGGGGGAAGGTCCTTGGACAAGGTGTCCAGCCAGGACATGTAGAGTGCACTGGACACTGCCCCCTTCCTTGCCAGGGGCATGCTCCTGTTGGACAGAGAGGAAAAGGGCAGGGTCAGATAATGGTCACATGCTCCTCTGCCCCCAAAAAATGCAATTACACTCAGTCTATCAGATTACCACAGTAATGTAGTTACTGCTCTGGAGAGAGACACTAATATAGGGCAAGACACCCTCACATGGGAACCCCAAATGGGACTGATATTGCTAGCACAGGCAATCAAGTCAGGGATATGAAGATTTCTAGTCAAGACTATTTCACCTTTGAACTCTGAAACTGAACTGGCAATATCAGGGCCATTTGGGTGTCCCATGTGAGGACGTCTTGCTCTGTAGCTAGACACTTAAACACAGCAGGACATCCATGACTTGACAGGTTTGACTGATTTTTCCATTGTCCCAGACAGCTTATGCACACAGTCAACTTAAGCCATCAGAACCTTGTTTACACAGGTCCAGCAGCTTCACTACCGATAACAATGAGAGTGACTGCGTATCAAACAGACATGTTTGTTATTCTTCGAATGGGACACAAATAACATGAGCGTGAATGAAACAATTTAGGAAGACTATTCATTTTTTCCTTATATGTATTCATGCACCATCAATCGATAGAGCGGATCAAGTGACCATTGAAATGGTAGTTTAAAAGCCCACTCAATGGCACAGAGGGAGGAGTGGTGCACGCTGCTGAAGTAGCTGTATCATGAACAAAGCAGGGTGAGTCACAGAGCAGTGGACGGAGCCAGAGAGAGGGGTAATTAACTGGCATTCAGAGAGGAGGTAGAGGCTGGCACTGCGCTGGGATCGAGCTCAGCTTGGCTCCGCGCACACGGCGGCATGATGCAAGCATGCTAACAGAGCTGTTCCTGGACAGAACTCCAGGCCAACAGTGGACACAGAGTGTTCGGATTGCAAATCTATGCAGGTAATGCAAATAAGATGCTTCACTGACAGAAATGGGAGTTGTTTTTCGTGGTTCCAGGCTGCCGAAGGTCAAACTAATAGCGCTACTGGATTGAGGAGGAGGAGGAGGAGGGATGAAATAAACAGTGTATGCACACTCATGAGACATGCGCACAGACACCTGTGCACACACAGACAGACTTACTCACAGAACACACATGAATAAATATATAAATAGACCATTACAGAATCCTTTACTTACATGACAATGAGGTTTGCTGTGCTTGAGTGCTCCTTCAGCAGTTCATTCAGTCTTATCTGCCGGTTCGTCTAAAACCAAAACAAAACAACACCACTGAGAGGGGAACACTGTGTATCCTATTACAGTATGAAGAGGCTGCTTTGAACTTTAAATCTGCTACAGTTCTGACACAATGAGCACATTCTATTCCATGTGGTCTCTGGGCTATCTTAGGCATTTAATGGTGTCCAGTCATTGTTAAGGGCCTGAAATACCTCCAGCCATTGGTTGAGATGGATGGAGTTTTGTATGAATGCTGGAATGTGGATGTATAGAGGGTATAGTGGTACTGCTGTGGTAGCTGTGTGCGTGTGTGCGTTTGCGTGTGTGTGTCCACACGTGTATCAGGGGTTTGGCAGTATCAGAATGCCCTGCACACACACACAGATAAGATGGACGTTTGACCTCTGCTCACCTTGGCCCTGTAGAGCTCCAGCTCATTATCAGTGATCCTCCAGGGCTCCTCTGCCTTCAGCCTCTCTGCAGCCTCCTGCTCCATGTCATCCTCCTTCAGCTTGTAAGGCTCAATCAGTTCCTCGAAAGCTACCACACTTTGGGTGGGGGGAGGGTGGGCACAAAGAGGAGTCATCCTCAACAATACTCTTTTTAGGATCAAATAACACCTACACACAGTCCAGATTGTATTTTTGATCTGCAACTTCCAGTTCATTCATACATCCAACTGACTTATACTCCACCCAATTCTGACAAGTTTTTGTATTTCTACTGTGAAAAGTAAACACCATTTATTATTGCAGTTTCCTAAATTTCTGAAACTGTATTCTTTATCATTTGTAATAATTCATGTTTTCATTGCTCCCGAGTAAATGTCTTTTAGGTTCTACTGTATATTACAGGAAAGATAAATTTAATACCGTTGCATGCTGTGAATCTAGTGGTAAATTGAGAACATTAAGTATTTTTAAGAGTGAGCTGCTTTGAAACAAAAACATTCCTTTTGACAGATTTTTTTTGATGTCCTCCTATTATCTGTTTGACCACATCTTCCTTCAGAAAACTACATGGTAAATCTGCAGCTGCATTCTGCCCAGATTTGTGGCCTTCAGTGAGACCTTCTCAGAAAGCAGCATCTTTATGCTTCATTTTTGAGGTGGACAGATAAAAGCTCTGCCTAAATCAGATCAATATTTGCAGACTTTTGTTTGCTTTCCAGCTAAAAGAGGCTGCAAATCTTACTTTTCTTTCTTTGGCTTTGTGTTGATATCCCCCAAGACATTGATGTCAGAGAAGTCTATCCTGAACTTGCTGAGCAGGGTAGCCATCCTGTATGGGAAGGAGGAAACAAGCCTTAGAACACCTCCGCAAAAAAGAAAATTGAAAATGTTATGCCTCTGGCCACAAGATGATCTTATTCAACATCAAACAGCAGCCTAGTTTAACAGACCAGGGAAAATGCCTTGGCAAATGACTGGAAGGTTTGAGATAAGACCCTGAGTGTCCTTTTCCTGAAACAACACCTGTGACCCATTCTGGATTTGTTGTAGGAAAATAAAGAAAAAGACAGAAAAACAAGAACAATTCATGACCAAATGGCTGGATCGAGGAAAATAAGTCACCAGTTATGGACTTTGGCAATTTTGGTAAGAGAGTAATATACAGTGAATATCCATGCCCTTCAGGATTATTGTTTAAATATTACAATTTCCATACCTCTGTATAAAATACTACCAATTAAACAGACTGGGGTGAGATTGACTTCGTTTAACAGACAGAAATGATCAGTGAGAGAGGAGAGGTGTGTGTAGCCGTGTTTTGTTCTCTGCTGCAGAGGAGATGCACATGCGGCTCATGGTCTCCACACACTGAGGAAAGAGCTGTGTTGGCACAGTGCTAATTATAGCCCACAAAAGGAGCAGGGACAGCTGTGGAGGACAATGTGAAACATTTGTGCTGGACAATACTACAACGCGGGCTTACATTTACAGCCTTTTGCAGCTCTGCCTGATCCAAATGAGACTTTGTCTTAGATGTTTAGATGTCATAAGCAAATTTTCAATCAATATAATCTTATATACTGAATTTTATAACAACGAAATTTCACAAAGGAAAAAAAAAAAAAAAAAAACACTAATGACTAAATGTGGGGACATGTACACAGACAAGGCTCTTCACTGAGCAGTATTTTTTGAAGCGACAGTGAAAGAGCAAAAATAAAACCTTCAGAAAATCACTTATCGTGTCCAACAACATTATGAAAAAATAATACTCTGTATTAAATATTTAAGACATTGTTCCCAACTGCAGCACATGCTAAAATAATTAGCAGGCAACATTTGAAGGGCCTCCTTGCAGACAGTTCTATGCAGAGGCAATTACAGTCTATCCATCTTTACGTTAGTCTAAAATGGTGTCTATTGTGTGTAAAAGTATCAATTACACATTTTCTTTCACACATTTTAAGCACAGCTAGAAAAAGCCACTAAAATAATTAACAAGTAGTGTTTAAGGTGCTATTTAAAGTCTCCAATATGAAGCAGCACGGTCATGTTTTGTGATCATGCTTGAACCTAGTCGGGACGCAATATCAAAACCAACAGTTGAACACTCACGCTCTGCGGTCATGGTCGATGCGGTTGATCTTTCCACCGATGAACACGCGGATCTTGCAGTCCTTCCACCTCTTCTTGTTGGTGAGCAGGTAAGGGATCAGCAGAGTTAAACCTGTCACAAGTGCAAGCAGCTGGGTGACTGCACTGACTCAATTAATGACTCTTAGCATGTCATACTGGGTATATATAGATTCAATACATGAACAAATTAAACATGATACTACTTAATGTGAATAATCCCTCTCAAAGCCTATATAATGCTTTCCCAAGCAACACCTGTGAAAACCACCAAATGCCATTTGTGGCACGTGAGTTGACACCACCAAGCAGCATGCAGTGATATAAATGGCAAAAAAAGGAATTTAGAGCACTTGATATGTATAATACATTTCCTAAGATGTATCAGTGTTCTATGAACATAGACAATACATGATTATTTTTGTTAAAACATCACACCAGGACCACCTGACGACTGGCAATCATTACGACACAGGTAGATGATGTTACAGAATCTGGCTGCTGCATGAGTTGACAGGTGAGAGAGCCCACTGAAGAACACTAGAGACATACCGCCATCGTCAAACAGCCACCACACGTCCACGGTGCCCTTCCCTTGCTTCCTCAGAAACTGCTGACTGGCCTCCAGAAGCCTCTGGTCCGCCAAGTTTAACGGTACCGTGGGGCTCTTTTTATCTGTATCACACATGCACACGCACACACGCAAAGCACATAAGCACAAAAAGCAACAGTACGTCACAAACGTGCCCTACATGGACAGGAGTTATAATTGCTGGGGAGCTAAATGGACACAAAATATAACTCATAACAGCTGCGAAAACAAACAGGACAGTTACGTTAATATACAGGAAGGATCTGATCCTCTCTCTCTCTCTCTCTCTCTCTATTGCTTTCAACTGATCACTTTCAGGCTCCCTCTCCCTCTGTCTCTATCACTTTCTCTCTCCCTCACTCACTCTATATGTGGTACAATGGAAAAGTCCTAGACGTGGGTTTAGTGGAATGTAAACTGTAAAATGAGAGTTCCCTGCACTCTTCCCTCAAGTCTCACTTCATCATCTCAGTTAGGAGTGACTGTACCTGAAAATCTAGAGCTTAAAGTAAACCATCAACAAAATGGAGGACAGACCAGACCTCAAGTTCCCAAGGATAAGAAATGTCCTGTTAAACACAGTAAAAAGGGCACTTCTCTTTGTAATACTACTTATGATTTTTTCATTCCAGTATCACATCTAAAAGCACAAGAGTTTTTGGAAAGAAGAAAAAAAGTTCTTTCTTCTGAGAAGCCAAGGGAAAAGAAGATTAGGAGAAGGCACAGTTCCAAGAGAGGACGCAGCGTACGACAGCCAACGACGAGAGAAAATTCTGGCACTTTGATAGAGCACATATAAACATATACGAACGGTGAAAGCTTCAGAAATAACGCTGAGAACACAGGAAGCCAGAGAGTGTTAGTACCAGGCAAGAGGAAAGAGGAGAATAGGGGAAGGAGAGAAACAAAAAGGGGCTATTTCCTGACACAGGCCAGGCAGCGGAGACCAGATGAAAAAGGGGTACACAGAAAGGTGGGGGGTGCCTGCCTTTTTTCAACAGTGGTTGCGTCGGGGCCTTGACGTCGTCGTCGTCATCTGGATAATGTTCATGAGAGAGGAGGATATGGGGGAGGAAAAAGAAAAAAAAATAAAAGTGGGTTAATAGTCACTGCTGTACTGATGGAAAACACATGCGTCAACAGTGGGTTACAATGAGAGGCTTGTTCTACGACTGCTGTATTAGTTAAAAGCCAAAATGGATGTTCATTGGAAAAATCTCAGGAACAACACCCCAGACCCCCACAATTCCCCAACCAACAAGGGGTGGAATGGAGAGCCCTCCCCTGTGAACAATTCAACCTGAAGCAGGTTTGGATTACACCACAAGCAGGTGAAAACTCCATCTTAAGTCAGTCCCTGTCTGTGTGAACCATGAAAAGGGTCTCAGTTATTGTAACAGGTCCCTATTGAGCCCCGTGCTGAAATTGAGAATTCTAAAATGCCATATAGTGGCCCTTGTTCAACAGACTGCACACCCCAGATTAGACAAAAAAAACCCAGCCATTCGGAATTACTACAATTGCGTGTGGCCTTTCCTCTTATATAAAAAACATAAGACAAATTCTGTCAAACAAACAGGATTTCATCACAACATATTTGTGCCAGAGAGGAGTTGCCAATAGGCAGAGGAAATGAATCCTCCATTGTTTGCAGTTTATCACTGAGGGGGGCATCATTACAACCGCCCTAAAAGCACTAAATATAGATCCATTGGAAACTGCAGATGGGAGTTCATTGTAAAGCGCGAGTGAATCGTGAGAAACATCAGCTCGATCCCGTTTGTCCTTTCCACAGAATGTCATAGCGACCCCTGAGGTTAGGGCAGAGGATTCTGCTTTGGGAGGAAATGGTTAGCGGAGGCTGAACTGTGAACGTGGCAAGGCAGAGTGGGACTGAGGTTCCCAGCCAGGACGTCACGCACTGTGGGAACATGTTCTGTGTTTGTTTTTGCGGGGGGGTATGGGGACAGACATGTTGAGATGGAGACATCTGTGAGGCGGGGGGGGGGGGGGGTCTTTGTCAGAGGTCAGGAGGTCACCACCAGCAACTTCCTCTCTGAGCAGCAAAGGCAGCAAAGAGGCCACTGAAAACTGAAAACAATATTTACAGGACCGTGAGGGGGAGCTTGCACTGGATGGAAATATAGTGATATAGTGGCATGAAAAAGTGGAAATTCCTCTCTCTCAAGGGTGCAATCTCCTAATCTCTTCACGAATCAAATGAAACTATTGTGATAAGTTACCATTCACAACAGCAACTTCCATTTATGCCCATTCTTCACCCATGTATGATTTCAGTCAGGGAAAGTAGTACATTTTCTGAAAAATTTAAGATGTTTAATGATTTTTAATTAACCTTTTTGTATCGCTGGGCTGTTCTGGGCGGTTGTAGCCTTGGATGAGAGCTTGGAGGAGTCGCCGTCCGAATCTTTGCTCATGTCAATGGACACTATGACGTCTTTCATGCCTGAAGTCTTCTCCTGTGAGGACAGCAAGTCGTCTGGGGGAGGGGGGGGAGCAAAATGAGCAAGAGCAACAGGCTTGATGAGTTTACTTTTAGACGGGAAAAGAAATGGGAGGGACCTTCTAATCTAGTGCATGCTCAAAACAAATTTCCTTCAATATAGAAAGACAGTGTGTGTGTGTGTATATATCTATATATTTAAAAAAAAAAACCCATAGGGTTTTTAAGACTGAACTTATTATTCAATTCTGGCGGGGGAGTTAACCTTCAGAAACACTGGTTGTGTTTGTTTTGAATCCACTTTCAAGTTATTTGCAACAATTAAGATTTTCGATGCAGCAAGGAAAATAAATACCAGTCTGTTGGGTTTTTAAAGGAAGGCTAAGGAACAGTGGTGTATTTGTGCAAAGCAATCCACTATCAAGTTCAGATATTTGTTGCCACTACATCAACAAGCAAGTAAATACTCTTGCATACATATCCTTGGTTTTGCTGTGTACCAAAGAGAGCTGAACATAACCAAAACATTTCTCATGGATCCAGCCAGTGAAATTGAGTATGTCTCAGAGATTACAAAGGAAACAAAAACATACTTCAAAGACTATACACAGCAGAGATTTACTGAAACAGAAATCTTCCAGCATAATATCATAACTAGAAGGCTGAAATTGCCACACTTCTTTGCTTAAAGCTGTTCAGATAATCTGCCATACCATTGAGCAAGTCTGAAAACCTCAAATAAATTCTATTTCAAATTCCCACATTATTAGTTTCAAAACCACTTCGGCCTCAAAAAATAATTAAACAGCAATAAATAAATTAATATAACCATAAACATATGATGTGGAGGACAGAGAGGACAAAGTTTTGCAGAAAAATACAGCTAACACACCTTGTCCTTGAATGTGGGAAACATCCAACCCTTCCTTCAACCTGATGACAACGGCTCCATACTGGAAGTCAAACGCGTCGCTGCAATGCAGAAAAAAAAAAAAAAAAAAAAAACAACAGTGTCTGTTAGCATTTCGTAGGAAGTGGTCTGAAAAAGTCCGGACATGTATACATCACGCTCCATTAAATCTCTTCTTTTCAAGTGGATAACAGTGCAAATCCTTTTGCCGGAAACAAACAAACAAACAAACTAACAGGCACATACAAATGCCATGGTGACAGAAGCTGAGGTTCAAAAACCAAATCTGTTACCAACCCATAATTTCACATATGGCTGCCAAACATGACTCCAATGAAAAACACCAGTAAAGTAAAAAGATTTCAAAAGCCTGCCAGCGTTTAACTTATTTCTTGGTCCTAAATCATAGACAGTTGCTATTAGAACATGACCAGAGGATGCCTGATTAAAGTATGACAAAACAAAGACCCAATTAAAATGGATTCAGTGTGTGTTACAACTGACTGATCTCTGATGTCAAGTAACAAAATAACTTCCCACCAAACTTTTTCCAAGAATGGCTTTCTTCTCTATTCCTCTCCTTTGTTCCCTCAGAGGTAATCTCATAAAGTCATAATGTGCTATCATCAAAAGGGGAGAAGTAAAAGAAAAAAAATTAAGACAAATAAAGTCAAAACTGAACTCACAGATCAGTTATACGTACTCCTAGTCCCGGGGGATTTGCTCCAAGCACACTACTTAGTGCATGTCTAATCGTGTTTGTCGCAGACAAATTTCATTCTTATGATTCACACAGAACAAGCAGTCTAATTAGGGGCCTCAGTACTGGGCTTTGATGGGATGGGATTGTGGTGAACTCACTGTATGAGGTTGATGTAAGTCTCCACGTCCCTCATGTCTCCGTCTCTCCAGTTGTTCTTGAAGCCAATCACCAAGGTGTTAGGCTTCAGCCGGCCCAGCCCAGAGGCCTGAAACACAGAAAGGAGTTTTGTGCTCAAAGCCATTCACAACCACAGCTGGTGGATTACTCTTATCCAGTTCCTGATCTTTGAATGTAATTTGTACCAAGTGCAAATCAACAAACTCCTGTGCCAAACCTACATATAGTAATAACTGTTCAACCTTAAATCCGCCGTAATTCAAATTCATTCTGTATCACAAGCCCTTTTCCACTTTTTCTCTTCAGAGGGTGTTTTGTAACTGGTCCATCTAACCATATTTATTCAAAGCAAGAATAAAAATGTCACTTTGTCACTTATTTTGCAGACACAAAGATATCACAAACACAAGATGAGTCAGTTTCCACAGCTTCAACTCACCTGCATCAAGTACTGAGAGCCTTGCCTCAAATCTTCGGCAAACACTGGTGTGTAGAAGGCCTTGGTCTCATTCTTCAATAACCAGCGCTGGTACCGGATCTGGTCATTTGCAAGGTCCTTGAAATTTGGCCTACGGGAAGTCTGGAGATAAGCATGCAATGAGAGTGGTCAGTCACTCACAATGTGACATCACTGTCACTATGCCGATCGGCACACTCTCATCACGTGCAATTCCATCTAGCTAGGTCACTGAACATCTCTGAAAATCCATTTGGATCAA
This sequence comes from Albula goreensis, assembly GCA_022829145.1. Classification (NCBI taxonomy): domain Eukaryota; kingdom Metazoa; phylum Chordata; class Actinopteri; order Albuliformes; family Albulidae; genus Albula; species Albula goreensis. Next base: position 55,394,944 of record CM040741.1, on the reverse strand, counting down.
TTAATTCTTTGATGACAAAAAATAAATTAAAGAGAGGGGACAGCTGAAACCCCATTGAGCGTTTTTTTTTTTTTTTTTTTCTTCAAATCATCAACCTTAGTGAAGGCCCCGTGCCAGAGTTTGATCGTTCATAATGAGCGGCTTTGTCCGGCAAAGCTGCCGCGAGCCAGGAAAATGTACTGCCATTAAGAGGGAATGTTTTCTGCACTGGCTGCGCCACGGCAGTATGTGTTTGTTTGTGTGTGTGCAAGAGTGTGTGCGAGTCTGTGCGTATGTGTATGGGTGTGCGCACACGTCTGTATGTTTCCATGTGTATATGAGTGTGCATATTTTTCTTGTCATTCTGTAACAGAATAGACAGAGCGGGTGGAAGGGCCATTCTTTGGCCGGAGCAGATTATTCCTCTTGGAGCCAGTGGACCCTCTCTCTTCCAGCCAATGTGGATTTGATTACTTAGTGTTTAATGGGTCCTGGCAGGGGAAGATTGTCCAAAGTGCCTTTTTACACCACAGCACAGCAGGGTAACAATTACATCACTACAGTATCCTAATTGTCTTCAGTCATGGAGCTCCAATTTTATTCCAGGTATGGTTTCATAGATACTGACACTTTTTTCACATTTACAACCACTTTATAAAAGTATTCATGGAAAAGCAGGACTGAAAAGGTAACCAAAACTGAGAATAAAAACTCAATTTTTGCCATTCAGGTGGTTATTCCTGTAAACCATTTGAAATGAAAATGGCTTCAAAGAATGAAGGGACTGAGCTCCTATGAGGCCAGCATGGGTTAGGCACACAGATGAATTACATGTATTTGTTGTACTGTGGGTTACACAGGATTCTGGACTCACTGTGCGAACATGCCCGCAGATCATCAGGCCTACGTTCTTGGTGAAGGCATGGACGAGGTGCAGCAGGGCAGGGCGGGAGTTGGGGTATCCAGTCATGACCAGGCACTGGGGTCTGTGTGTGTGTGAGGAAGAAAGAAAGAAAAAAAAAAAAAAATCGTGTGACATGGAGAACACAGGATTCAAAAGGTAACATTTGCAAACTCTTTCAGATCTGTTGGTCAGACATGTAACTTCACTTAAGCTGACACTGTGTCTTCTCATGACCTTGAGAAACGATTTCACTTTCTTACTTAATTACCCAGCATGGAGAGCTGTCTGGAGTAGCGCACATCAAAGAAAATATGTTAAGTGGCACAGGGATTAAAGGCCTATGCAGGTCCAGGAGTGACACATTTACTTCTACAGACGTTGTCAGACGCTCCCTAATCCTTCACTCATTGCTATGGGAACAAGGTGGTGGTTTTAGAGGTGTCTATGCAGACAATGAAATAACCTTGACAAAATTCAGATGGTACCGCATGGCAGAATTAAATTTCATGAATGCATTCCACTTTTCCATAATACTCTGTGTGACTTCCACTTGTGGAAAAATAAAATATTCTGCATTATTTCTTTATTGAATTTTATATGCCAAAAAGGATGTCAACATACAGTCTGAAATGTTTGTTCCCCAAATGTTTTATTCATGGAAGCATTGTATGCAAGATTTCCAGCCGTGCACGCAGAATGGGGATTTTGTAATGTTCAGGCAAGGTAGCAACAGGGTAACTTGAAGCAGCACAGGGGCTGGCAGCTGGGGGCTGTCCCAGGTGCTCTGTTATGCAACCCTCATGGGGACGACCTGCTACACAAGATCGCCACCGCCCCACTTTCACAAACAGCTATTTATTCCCCCCGATCCACAAGTGCTGCTCATAGCGACAGAGGATTCATTAAACAAGAGAGAGAGAGAGGGCTCATAAAATCCTCCAATGTAGTAAAACTGTATGACGCACTCAAGCTTTCTAAGTGGGGGAAAAAAATAAATAAATAGAACTGCAGAAAAAGAAAACAGCACCATGACCCAAATATTATGAAGACACTTGGCAAAGTGGGAATTCAGCAGGATTGCAGTCAAATGAATTTATGAATAATCTACAGATGCGGATATGTTTTGAGAAACTAATTGGTGTAGGTTCATTCTGCTCTTGAGCCAGGAAACTGGAGATGTAGGACAGCACACAGCCTTCATTCTTCAAACAGAGCATAGTGAGAGATGCTGAGAAGATCATAGGAGGGAGCTATGGTGGAGGCCCATGCAGTATGTTCGGCCCAGGTTACCTGAAGTTCTTGATGTGGTCTTCCACTCCACTGAGCTGTAAACTGTGGGTCAAGGCCTGGTGGTAGGTCAACGCTTGTGTGGAAGAGCCCCAGTTCACATCTGTAAATACAACGAAAGCCTTTTTACTCCCAAATAACTGAAAAAACAGTAAACCCAATCCTCACCATTCTAAGTGAGGAGCCAAAACTGATCCATACTCTGAGCCTGAGGAGACAGTAGCATGAAGCCTTTTCAATCCATACATGTTTTCTGGACTTATTCACCCTGTTGAAACTGTCCCCTGCAGTTTTGGTGAAACAGACCTTGCTGCTGGAACACTCTATTTAAGAATGCTGTGGGGTCTGACTGGCCTTTGACCCCACATTGATCCCAGTGGAGAGACCCAAGCTTCATCAGATCATTACATTTACATATATTACACATGTTCACCTTAGCAGACACAAATGTAGCACATCTGTACATTCGCAGATAGGCAGTGCTCTTTGCAGACCGTATGCCTCTGTTAAAAAGCACAGAATGATAACTTCACACATTCTGAAGCATTTAAGAAATGCTTAAAATACCTTCAGCTCTCCAAAACAGTGCATGGGTAAATTCCTGACTAAGTTCAAAGTAAGATACCCTCTGCCGTCACCATAGAAACACCTGGCTAGCTGAATTAAAATAGCACCTATGAGCTTATATAGGTAGACATGTCAGAGTTAGCGCACTGTAATGAAAGTTTAAAGCTATTAGACAAAGAACATTCTCTTGCATGGAAATAATCGAGCTAGATCATTTGTTGAAAAGGCTACAAAGGTTGTTATGTTTCCTAGAGTCTAGATTAATTCTAACATGACCCAAATTGTGAGATATCAAAACAATGACAAAAGCAGTAATGAAAGCAGAAAAACTGCAATATTAATACAAAAGGGACAACAATTTGTTTTCCTTTGTGCATTTTTGATATTTCATTACAGACCAAGCCAGCTTTTGAAAGGAAGGGCACTGAGATAAATGACACAATGTACTGCCACCCCTACTCATCCCACTACAGCTCCATTCAGCGCGTTCCCCTCAGTCAAATTACAGCATTAGAGAGGGCTTCCCAGCTCGCCTCAGCAGATAAAGCAAGTGCATTGTTATGCAAATCGCAGAGTGCATTCGCACAGAGACTGTCATCTTTTAGCAATGAAAGAACATTAAATATCACTACAGTGATTCCCGGTTCATTTTTAAACCCTTTTTTGGTGCGTGTGTGTGTGTGTGTGTGTGTGTGTGTGTGTGTGTGTGTGTGTGTGTGTGTGTGTGTGTGTGTGTGTGTGTCTGTGTCTGTGTGTGTGGTGGGATTGGTTTGCTTTAGAGAACGCTACCAGTGCAACTAACTAAATAAGTAGTATGAGCATAATTCAAAGCACAACACCTGTCTGGTTTCATCTACTGGGTCAAAACAGCTCTCCAATGAAGAATGAATGAGGCACGTGTGACCTTTACTCCATCTTCATACACTGTGCTCATTTCAGCACCATGGGAGCTCATTACTCTGTATGCAGGCAAGAAAGAAGCTTGGGCTTAAACAGTGCCTACTATGCAATCAAGGGACAAATTAGAGGCAACTTCAATCGATTTGGTGACAATTATTTGTTTTTTTTTTGTTTTTTTTTTTTATTGTAACCAGCACATTTCAGTTAATAAGCTGTGAAAGGAAGACTGAATTGGTAGAAATTGTGCATACAGATAAGAAATAAGTCATTTTTTCAAGGTGTGAGGGTCATTCACAAGAAAGGCAACTTTAAAGCAATCACATTAAGGCAACTTAACTGTGCAACAAGCTAAAAACGCCTAGAGTTCTACAGCTACAGAGTAATTACTTCGCTGAGAGAACTCAATAAACCCAAACATTCCAGCAAATTGAGGGGGAAATTTTATACAGTACTGAAGGAGGAGGAGGCTGATTTCGATACAGTAATGAAGGAGGAGGAGGCTTGTGATACAGTACTGAAGGGGGAGGAGGCTGATTTCGACAGTAATGAAGGAGGAGGAGGCTTGTGATACAGTACTGAAGGGGGAGGAGGCTGATTTTGATACAGTACTGAAGGGGGAGGAGGCTGATTTTGATACAGTACTGAAGGAGGAGGAGGCTGATTTCGATACAGTAATGAAGGAGGAGGAGGCTTGTGATACAGTACTGAAGGGGAGGAGGCTGATTTCGATACAGTAATGAAGGAGGAGGAGGCTTGAAGGAAGGGGAGGAGGCTGATTTCGATACAGTAATGAAGGAGGAGGAGGCTTGTGATACAGTACTGAAGGGGAGGAGGCTGATTTTGATACAGTACTGAAGGAGGAGGAGGCTGATTTCGATACAGTAATGAAGGAGGAGGAGGCTTGTGATACAGTACTGAAGGAGGAGGAGGCTGATTTCGATACAGTAATGAAGGAGGAGGAGGCTTGTGATACAGTACTGAAGGAGGAGGAGGCTGATTTCGATACAGTAATGAAGGAGGAGGAGGCTTGTGATACAGTACTGAAGGGGGAGGAGGCTGATTTCGATACAGTAATGAAGGAGGAGGAGGCTTGTGATACAGTACTGAAGGGGGAGGAGGCTGATTTTGATAAGAAGGAGGAGGAGGCTGATTTCGATGTAATGAAGGAGGAGGAGGCTTGTGATACAGTACTGAAGGAGGAGGAGGCTGATTTCGATACAGTAATGAAGGAGGAGGAGGCTTGTGATACAGTACTGAAGGAGGAGGAGGCTTGTGATACAGTACTGAAGGGGGAGGAGGCTGATTTTGATACAGTACTGAAGGAGGAGGAGGCTGATTTTGATACAGTACTGAAGGAGGAGGAGGCTGATTTCGATACAGTAATGAAGGAGGAGGAGGCTTGTGATACAGTACTGAAGGGGGAGGAGGCTGATTTCGATACAGTAATGAAGGAGGAGGAGGCTTGTGATACAGTACTGAAGGGGGAGGAGGCTGATTTTGATACAGTACTGAAGGAGGAGGAGGCTGATTTCGATACAGTAATGAAGGAGGAGGAGGCTTGTGATACAGTACTGAAGGGGGAGGAGGCTGATTTCGATACAGTAATGAAGGAGGAGGAGGCTTGTGATACAGTACTGAAGGGGAGGAGGCTGATTTCGATACAGTAATGAAGGAGGAGGAGGCTTGTGATACAGTACTGAAGGGGAGGAGGCTGATTTTGATACAGTACTGAAGGGGGAGGAGGCTGATTTCGATACAGTAATGAGGAGGAGGCTACTGAAGGAGGAAGGAGGAGGAGGCTTTTCATATGGTACTGAAGGAGGAGGAGGCTGATTTTGATACAGTACTGAAGTAAGAGGAGGCTTTTCATATGGTACTGAAGGAGGAGGAGGCTTGTCATACAATACCAGTGAAAAGCTAAATTAATACGATACTGGCAGGAGTGGAAGGCTTTCAATACTGTGACACATGAAAATGACCTTTAACACAGTGATAGGTAGAAGGACTCATGATCAATGAGCTACTGGCTGCAGGGTCTCACCTGGTTTCTTGTAGCTGACGTAGATGTAAAGCGCCAAAACGATGACGTTAGTCAGGAGGGCTGCCCACCAGTTGATGACGAACATGACCACGCAGCAGAGCACTGCACCCGCCAGGGACACCCACATGTTGTAGTACTTGAAGCTGGGACGCCACCCTGTGTCGCAGAGGTACAGGGACAGTTAAGGTGTGCATTGCTCACGCATGCTAGTACTACAGAGACCTGGCTTACAGAAGATCCTTTATTACTGAGAAGACACATTCCACTTTGACCCCAGATTCACTGATACCCTACCGAGGTCTTAATCCAGAAGATACACTAAGGCCCCTTTCCAGAAAGCAAGGCAGAATTTGATCCACCGTGCAATCACTAACATACACATTAACATTTTACCTCATCAAAAAAAAGCTTTGTCTTGAAAGCTATGACCAACTTTGAACATTTCTTCAAACCAAGCCCCAAAATTAAGGATTTAGATTTTGCAGGTGGAGCAATGGGGTGGTTACGTTAATGAAGTTCCACTGTTGTTAAATGAAATGGGTACACACAAAGTAAAATGCGTTAGAACCAGTTAGAAAACATAACCGTTACATCCGCTATGGGGTATTTGTTGTGGACGTACTAAGAACTATGACTAGAGGGAATTTTTAGTGAATTATACCAATTAAAAATACAATAAAAGTGTACCATAACACAATGACCAGCTACAAGAAATACATGACTTAAAGGGTACATTTGGTGCACGTTATCCTCTAAGCCAGGGATGGGCAACCCTGGTCCTGAAGAGCTACAGGACATGCAAGTTTCTGTTTTCACTTTAAAAACAGCAACAAATTCATATCCAAGAATCCACACATGGTGAGTTAACAGTGTAATCAACCGTGTTAACTGATCAAATCAATGCTGAGTAACAACACAATAAAACACACCCTGAAGGTCTGCAGAAGCAGGGCTGGCCACCCCCGCCCAAGGTGATATGTGCTTTGCACAAAGCTATTTAGTATAAAAGTATAAAAGAAGGATGTGAATGACTAAAAATGCCCAACTGGTTGGCCAAGTGTCCATTCGAAGTGTGCTGCTCTGGTTGATTAATTTTTTAAAAGATGTGCAACAATCGGTGCCTTCGCTGAAATTTACACAAGCCACATTCCAATAGTGTAGCTCTATGGCCACCATACTTGCAGTATTATGTTCATATCATCCTTGTCATACAGTACCCTTTAACTACATGTACATTTTAATGACTGTGTGTACAGTAATATCACAATGAGAGAGGTATATGTACCTGGCGTTCTTCTACAGCTTTGGTATTGAGGGAGAAACAAACTCTTTATAGAAATAAAACTGATAGAAAACAACAATGCATAAATGTTTTTTCATTGCACTCTTAAATCAGAAATCAAAATCATCAAGACTTGGGTGGAAACTAATTCAGCATATTCTGACAGAAATTCAGCACAACAGAATAGAAATATAGCTGTCCTTTCATTCTTTGAAAAAGGAAACTAAAATGTCCTTCAAATCACATTTTCTCTTGACACATTTTAATATCACAGTCACTGCAAACATTAACAAACCGCAATCTCCTGGTGTCCAATTAGTCCTCATCAGACCAAGAGCAAGGAGATCAATGTCAAACACAATTACGTCTAACATCCTTCTTTCTTACATAAACTGTTGACTGACAGTAAAGAGCCTTGCAGTTTGATTTTTTTTTTTTTTTAAACTAGGAGTCTAAACAGTACCCTTGATTTCTGCAACACAAGGCACAACATGGAAACGAACAATAAATATAATGTGACCACAATGAAAAACATTCCTTCATGTCCTTATTTCCACTGAATTGGCGCTTTGACCTCAAGATAAATTACACAAGTCAAGGCAAGAAACGTGAAATAATAAATATGTTGGCCAGAATTCTTCACGACTGGTATCCAGTGCCCCAGTCAAAACATTCCTTTTCAGAAATCAGAGACTAACAAAAAGAATGGGTCCTGTCATGTTTGTCAACATTACTTTCCAAGCAAACCAAGTCATTTCCGCAAGGGTCCGCAAGGCTAGGAGTGAGTGAGTGAGTGTGTGTGTGTGTGTGTGTGTGTGTGTGTGTGTGTGTGTGTGTGTGTGTGTGTGTGTGTGTGTGTGTGTGTGTGTGTGTGTGTGTGTGTGTGTGTGTGTGAGAGAGTGTCAGACAGTGAGACAGAGAGCGACTGTGCACATGAGCATAACTGAAACCATGGCTTTTGTGCAAGGACTTACCTGGAGAGTTGGCAAGGGAGGCATGGAACACTGAGAAGTTGATTAAGGCATAGGAGGCAAGGAAGAAGTTTGAGATGATGGGGGCGATGATGTTCAGCTCGGCTGGAAAATGAAACGGAGGGCAAGGCAGTTAGATTAAGGGGATGGCAGGGTTGGGCCACCCCAAGCTGACAGCTCTGTGTTTGTGTACCCCAACATAGTAAGTGACATGCCTCAACAGCTTCAAAGAAGAACAAAAAATATTTTCCTAGGTTTCTACCCCTCACTCACCCCAAATTCAATTTTATGAAAGCAATAACATCATTATAGGGTCACATTTCAGGACAACATTTTGAAAAATAACAGAAATGGGAGAAACCCTGGCGCTCATTGACAGGACCCTACCGATCAGAATGAAGGCCAAGCCGATGCAGAAAGTGAGGATGTAGCCACGCAGGGGCTCGTTGTTCTTTCCATATCCCTTGGCAAACATTCCCAGGCCAGGGTAGATGTTGTCTTTGCATAAAGCCTAAGAGTGGGGAAGGAACAGTACAATCAAGAAATACAATGCTAAATGAAAGGGATGTAAAAATGCCAAATACAAAAAATACAGAGGTCTGATGGTAGGTCAGTGACATGCCCAGTTTCAATGTGTTAACGATATGCTTACTATGCTTACGAAAACATGGGCTGACCATATATCCTAGTGAAGGAGAGAAACCATAAAATCTCCAACGAATGTCTGTCTCTTATAGTAGCCTGGGAACACTTCACATTACAGGAAATAAACAAATAATCACCCACTTTAAAAAAAAAAACCCTTTAGGTGCTTTAGGTTGCTGTTTAGGTTGGGAATACTCATCTTCGGTCATGAGCTTTGAAATATACCCAGGACAACTCACTTTATCAGTCTGCTTACCTGGAAGACCTTAGGGGCACTGACGAGCGAAGCCAGGGCAGAGGACAGGGTAGCGGAGAAGATCCCAGCAGTGATAAGGGGACCGAATCCTGACACCACACTCATGACCTGTGGAGGAAACATGGAATCTATCACTCTCAACCTTTGGTATCACAGTGACCCTTTACCAATCAGAGGTTGAATCACATTGTACATCTTTCAGGAAGCAACGTCATTAAGTGCTGTCAGACATCAAAGCACATGGAGTTTTAAAAAACCTCATTCTGTGTTCTCAAAAGCACCAGAGTGCCATTCTCCAATTAGCTTTCTGATTGCCATGAAAGCTAAATGGTCACCACCATGGCAAGTGTTTGAATCAGCTCCACAGCTGGAAAGTAGTTATGCAGTACAAAAGACATAATGACATTCATTCAATCTTCTGCGAACATATTAATTCTGACGTAAAAAGTCAAAATGCCCACACAAGTAGCTTCAGTTGTGATTGTTACGTCTGTGCTATATCTATCCATTTTTAGATACTTTCCTCTAAAAATGTTTGGCCATTTGATTTTAGAAATAAATAGAAGTTTAACATTTAAAAATAGAATGATACATTTAGAAATAAAAATATCAAGCCTGGAGTTATGACAGACTATTTCTATGATAAGGAAATAAGTCATTCCTAGATCCTTAAAAATGATTTAGCTGAATGGTTTAAACACTCAAAAACATGACCCCGTCCTCCTTTGGGAAGATCATATAAGGGGAATTTATTTTTAGGGGTTCAGTCTATGTGAATTTTGATACTGACAGGACTGCATATGCAAGGCCTGCATCGGAATCTACAGCTCTGGTATGTACATCTCCGAGAGGGGTGATTCACACAAACACGCACGAAGACACACACACACAAGCACACAGTTCATTCCTTATAGCAATGAGTCATGGCTTAGAACATTACAATACACATCAACCAAAATAAACAGACCCAGATCAATTGACTGGTCGTATATTACTCAATTTTCCCTGCAACACTATACAGGCAGGATTGGTGGCAGCAGAGGTTTATGCTGAACAAAGCGAAAATGTCCAGGAGATTAATGATGGGAGCTTTTAAACTGCTACATTCCCGATTGGCAGGCCCCACACAGCTGGGCATCTGCTGAATGCCAATCAACTTAAAAACATTTCTATTCAGTTCTCCAATACATACTCTGGGAGGGAAAACTGAAATTTGATTAAAGGCAAAGCAAAGCCACATCAGCAATGCATAGCAAGAAACCGAGTACAGTAGAGACTCAGAAATGAGCCCATTGGGACTAGAGACACATACCTTAAATGGACATGTTTACCAGTAGCTGACGTCTGCATAAAATAAATGCTGTTTGTTCAAAATTAAACCATTATGATCCATAACTTGCAACAGCAAAAGTAATAATTGTGAAACCATGAGCGATTATCAAAGCAAAGCACAAGCTAGAGTGATAGGAATGTGAGACAAGCAAGGATCTTTTTGATAGGAAGCAGGAATCGATGGGCAGATAGCTTATGATGCATCAAGTAATGCATTAAAAATGCATGGTCTTTGCTGCCATCAAAACTGCTTGCCCCTTACATGCACAAATTAGGCAGAGGTTTATTTTGAAATATTATCACCAATGCATTGTCAGAGTATGATTTCGTTTAATTTAATGTTAGCCTTTTTGTACCAGTGATAATCAACCTAGCTATGTGGTTTACTCTTAAGGCTCTTTTATACCTAGGGTATAAAATCATTAATCATTGAAATGTAAACTGGATTTAAAAAAAAAAAAAAAAAAAAAAAAACAATCATAGAGAATTAGCTTTTCTTATTCAGCTAATCTTCTTAAATGAGCAAAAACAGGAAATAATGTAAATTGTTTTCTAGGTTTCCAGTTTAATGCTTTCGGTTTAGCATCTGTATTTAGTTCCGTATTGCTAATCCCGGATGCACACCAAGTTTGGTCACCGTTATTCAAGGATTACAGAATTCTGGATTTGTAAGGTTCTACTGTGTATTCTGAGGGTATTCTGAAGTGCACAACATTACCACATTTTTCATGAAGGTCAAAGGAACAGGAAACCTGTCAGCAAAGCACAGGTCTATATTATGAAGGACAGCAGCAGTGTTCAATGTTTTTTTCTAGATGGTTACAATGTGCTGTTAGAAAGACACTAAAATGACTTCTATTCACATTGCTTGTACCTTCAATAGTATCATGAATCAGTCTGCGATTTCAGTCTAAGCATGTGTGTCTAATCCTGGGATGGACAGTTGACCTGTTCAGAATGTCTCCCTGCCTTTTAACCCATTGTATGCTTGAATACATGCCAAGCCCCACCAACCCTAGATTTGATGAACTCAGTATAGCTAATGATGGATAATAAATATTTCTATAAGGTAATACTGTGTAGCCTAATATTACAATGGTAGATGTTTTTAAATCCCCACTGCCCCCCACTTCAGGTATGAATGACAGCGTACCTGGAAGTCATTGTGGAGCCCATACTCGCAAGAACTTTTTGATGCTGATTCTACTGATGCCTTGCAGGAGGAGAAGTCATAGCCGAATTTGCATGCCGCATCAGAACAGTTAAAAAACTGCCCAGAGGTCACATTGTTGCTTGTGGCATCTCGCACAATGCAGGACCCTGGGATAGAGAAATCAAATCACAGCAGACACATTACCAATCTGCCCCACACAGATCAGCTTTTTAGTTTCAGATACAACACAGACAACTGAAACAAGTTGTTGAATCTTAAACTAAACACTCACCAAGGTTCCAATTTCAGAACATAAAAAAAAATAAAAAATCATCATTTGGAAATGTAATTCATGAGACATCTTCCAAAGACTCGAAAACCCATTTTTAAGGCATATTCACATATGTGCATCAAGAATTTCAAAGGAAGAGCAATTACCCTCATATCTTCATATTCCAGGATATTGTCCACAGTTAGCCTTTTTTGCCCAAATGTAAAAATCGGAAACACCCCATTGGATCTTTACACTCCTTTAGACCAACCACAATAGACTGTCCTGACAAAGGGATTTATCAAGGTGTGATGTGATTCAGATGTATGCGTGTTTTGTGAACAAGCAAGTTGATTTGAAACTGTAACAAGTTGTATCACTTTAAAACATCAACGAAAATCTCAAAACCTACTGCATAGAGCACATCAATTTATGTATGTGATTGTAAAGATGCTCCAAATTAGATTGTATGGCATTGATATGACAATGAAGCCTCTAGGCTTTTCTACAGCAAACCAATTCAGATTGCAAATGTATAGAGGCACCAGGCACACCAAGAACACAGTCTTCTCAAAGCCTATAAGGTCATTGTGGGGTAGTATGCCAAGAGACAGAGACAGGACAGAATATACTGGCCATAGAGTTCTGGCACAGACAGGAAAGTTTTCACTCAATAAGACACTTCCTGCATCTGTGAGCAGGAGATGTCCATCTCTGAGCATACAGCTCCTTCCAGCTTTAGAACCAGTCCTAACAGAACAGTTGTTCCAAAATGAAAGAAAAGCAACTTTAAATAAAAGCAAAAACATGCACTGCTCTCACCTGTAGAAATGGCTACACCCAGGTAAACAATACCAGTAATCAGTATGGCCAAGAGAGTGCCCCTTGGAATGGCCAGTTGAGGATCCTGAAAACAGATAACACATCCATTATGAATACAGTACAGGCATTAAATGGTGGCTTACTTCCTTAAGACCAGGACAAAGGCACATGTGTTTACAGCACTCCCGGATTACCATATCTGCCTTTGTGAACATTTTGAAAGAAAAACATACCTTGACTAACCATGCAACACATCACATTGCATGGCTCTGCAGAATGACATTCTAACTAGCCATACATTTTGTAACTGTGTTTTAATAAATTTACACTAAGTTAAACATGACTGTATTGCATACAGAAGCAAACTGGATAACAAATATAGTAGTATGAAGGGGCATCCTAATCACTATTCACACCTCCTCCCTAGCAGTATTGGTTCATCTTACTCATCCCTGATTCTAACCTACACAACATAATTAAATTGGAGGAGATGATTATGGATTAGTAAACATATTCCAACTCAAGGGCCTCTCCTACCCCTGACTCTCATGTTAGCGGCTATATGTACTGGGGGGACACTGATTCAGGGTCAGTGTCTCAGTGCCTTACCGCCAGATCTCCCGAGATGTTGGCTCCGGCTAGGATGCCTGTCGCTGCCGGGAAGAAGATGGCGAAAACAGAGAAGAAGGTCTCTCCTCTGAAGTCTGGACCCATATTCTCCATCATGATCTCAGCTGAGGTACAGAAAAAGGGGAGGGGGGGGCATGAGAGCACTGAAACATGCCTGGTGCTATTCCACCAGAGAACAAAACCTGTCCATCTCAAGGTCAGAGAGGCAGTGAACCAAACATCAAATGATTTAATTGGATCAGTCTTGTGATTTCAGTGAGGAAAAAAAAATTAAAGACCTCACATTCCATTGTAGGGCAGAGTTAAAATGCTTTAGCATTTAAAGTAAAAATGCAATTCATGTGGGAAGAAATAAAGAGTTATTCATAAATGTCACTGGAAGTACTGCCGCACTGGAAAGGAGGGATGAAATGTCATTCAGGCCTTTTTTAATATTCATAAATGTACTTTACCACTCTCTATGCCAACACTGTTATTCTCAGATTTAATGGCTCTCTTCCCCTTTACCTCATGCTCATCTGTGATGTCGGCAAACATGAAATCACCACTATTTAAGTATTGCTGTAAAAGAATAGGTTGGTCATACAGGTTGAGAATGTCAAAATATATTTAATAATTCTGATGTAAGGTAGGCAATTTCAGAAAATGTGAGTGAATAATTCTATGTGAAAATAAAATTTAAGGGCTAAATTTTTGTTGATCAGTAGTGAGAACCTTGTGAGACTACAGAAAACACAACACTCACTGTATGAAAGGGAACCAAGCCTGGATTTAAAAAATATATATAATAATTTGTAGTTTGTTCACACAGACAAACAAACAAATGTGTTTCAGTGCTCAGGCAATTTCACATTTGTGCGTTTGTCTATGGACATTAACTAAAATGAATTTTGAATAAACCCACATGGTTTTCTTTTAATATGTGACTTGCCACATAAAGTTCTCCTTAATGCCAGCAATGCAATTACACAACATGAACACTAGTACTTGGCACAGTACTTAAGCACATTCCAGCTGGTCTTGGTGAATTTTGTAGGTGTATCTGTTCCAGGCCATGAAAAGGACAGTGATCTGCTGGTCTACTCTCATCCTGCCACCATTTTACAGTCTATTACAGAATTATTTCCATCACAAGCACTGCTGATATGTCCAGAGAATAGTTCCCATGACAGCTTCTTTTGCTGATTTACTATGTCTTGTACACTTCTTCCAAATGATACTACACCACTGGTGGAAAATTATGTTATGTCATAGCCTAGAAAACCAGTGCATATTTTAGGGCATGGTGAGCAAACACTGCAGGTTTTTCCAAGTAACCCCCACAGGGTGCTCCTCCTTTACTGAACTGGGACAAACCTTTGTAGCCAAAGAAGCCCTTGGACTCTTTAGACTGAAATGGGATGAAGGACCCAATGAAGTAGTTACAGATGGCTGTCACCAAAATGACCAACAGAAAGATCTGGGCCTGTAAAGTAGTGAGAAAGAGAAAGAGGTGGGTCAAAAGAAGCAGATTCATCATTCCTGTTAGTTTTCATTAGCTACAATTGATCATCATTATGGCTGTACTTCCATCAGGGAAATCATGATACCGTAATTTTATCCAATTATTTTCTATGCAATTATTTTGCTTGCTTTTACTAGTTCTCAAATTTTTGGTGGCTTTTTTAATACTGCTTGTAAGTAACCAATTTTATAGGAGCAGCACAGTGCTTGATCTATGGAAAACCCAATAAGGGTTCTGTATTCGTATTAGATTGTGCAACTGAGGTCTTGTAACAACATCATGACAGACCCACTAAGGCAATCAATGTAAATATATCTCCTGAAAACTGTATAAAACAGAATGGCAGTATGTCCCCATTGAGAATTCTGCACCATGCTTCTGTTACCGAAAACAACTGTGTAACTTAACTTGCAGGACTTTCATTTCAAACATCACGTCTCTTCATCAACACGAATGTTAGTTACTGTTACTAATTTTGGGTATTTGGGATTTACCTGGAATATATTACATACACACTGCAATATTAACCAATAAAAACAGTCTTTTTAATCAGTGTTTTATGAATCACAGGTATGCAGTTTTTATTTAGAGAAAAGCATATTTTTACAGGCCTGGTCCAATATCTTATTTATGGCTTACAGTAAAATACAGTATTTACAGTTCATCCACAGCCACCTAACAACCCCTGAAAAGAACAAAAAGGCAATCATCTTCAATGAAGCATTATCCCTACAATTCCAAGAAAAGCTTAGACAGGCGGGTAGTTGGGTAGTTATTTTCCTGGGTAATGAAGCAGTGGATAACACTTGAACATCTCACTGCAAGTTGCCCCTGACAGTGCTGATTATATCTGCACATGTTCAGGGCATTTGGCATCGCTGCCTGGGGGTGATGAATAGCTGAATAATCTGACATTTTGAGTAGTCAGTGACTTTTTCCATACATTATGTGTTGTTTATCAAATTTGATTTAATGCAATTTAGAACATTTTGGTGAATATTTAATTATTCTTACACCAACACCTAAAATTTTGGTGTGTAATGGGATGTGAAATGGACAGAATGTAATTTAGAGAGTCAATTAATCAGACATACACAACATGTCCATATTAAACCTTTCCTGTACCACCCTACTTTTGCAAGGGAATCATTTCCTCCAGAAACCATCTCATGCAACAATCACACAATCAAATCAAGAATCCATCTACACCGACATTTATCTTTAGTGGTGCATATTTGCAGGGGCCAATTAACACAGGATTCCAAAAACAAACATAAAATTAATAAAGGCCCACATCCATGCATTTTACTGCTGCATTTATTTGTCATCTTCAGGTGAACAGCCTTAAGCAGACTGATACAGCTGAAAAATATTGTGAATGAAAAAAATACTGTTATGCATTGACATAATGGTTTCCAATTTCTTAAGGGGCCAAATTGCCCCACAGGCCAGAACCACAAAATAATCAGCTCTGTACTCTTCTGAACGTTCTGCCTTGCTACCAGTTAAGCAAAAACATTTAATTCAAATTTAACTTAATAACACTGGTCAGGGACAAGATCATGGGCAATACTGTGGCGTTAGAAACAGTGACCTGTTGGAAGATCCTGACATAACGAAGTGTAAAACCGATCTGTCCATTTTGTCAGGGTCAAGGTTTCTGCTCACATTGCAAAGGCAATGAGTGCTGGAGAAGTATATTATCAATGGTCTAACATATGGTGTAATTATGACAAAATTTTTCACCTCCCAGTGTACTGTTAGATAAAGACAGACATTACAGTACTGCTGTGGTATTTGCTGACATGCAACACAGTAAAAGCATGAGTTATGCAAAGCTGTTTTATGGTCCTTTCCTTTTTAAAAAGGGTATATACCACCCTCCCCCCCACACACCACTGGAGTTACAGTTCTTCTTCTTTAGTTCCATTTGTTTAAGAAACAATCATTTAAAATGTCCAAAATAATTAAACCAGTCATAAAATAATTAAACAGCAGTTAACAACCTTAAAACTGCCTGGGTATACGATTTGCAAGGTCTCTGTGAGGTCTGGATTGAGTTACAGTGTACAAGGTGAGTTTGTTTAGAGAACAACAACCCTGAAATCTGGGCCTGCAGTTCTTTAGTGCGGAAAAGGCTTTATCCCCTCTGGACTGTGATTAGCATAGGGAAACAGATCAGTCCACAGAATTGGCCAACCCTGGTCCTAGACAGCCAAACGGTATGCATGTGTTTGTTTTCATCCTTAAAATCAGCCACCTACTTATGCGCACTAAATTAGGTGAGGCATGCAAACTATATCAGCTGGACTGATTGATCATTTAAGCCATGAGTAACCCGGAAACAGCAGGGGGGAGGAGGGGGTTGGTCTTACCTTGGCCTCCCACTCCATTCCTGCCACGGAGATTCCCAGCAGCAGAATAATGGTGATGGTGCCAATGATGCGGATGTCGTTGATCTGATCGGTCATGAGGGCATCCATGCTCTGTCGGTCATCAAGGGCAGAGATGCAGACCGAGGAGGTAAATTACAATACCAAGGACCAGAGTATCCCAACTTCCTTGCCACAGGTTCTGTGCCCATGTTTTACTGAATCATCCCTTGTAACACAAATGACTATGGAAAACCACCACTTCTGCATGCACTCACATACACAGGTCAAGTACACACATATGGAAGTGTTATACATCCTGAAATACTTGAACAAGTTACACAGATTTGTAATTGTTATTTTTAAAAAGTGTGCACGTACATACAAATTATCAATATAAATTGCATATGATGAATATGAACATACAGAAATGTCAGTAGATGATTAAAGGAAGAGAATGGGTGTATTTATGTATTTATGTTTTTGCTGGCATGATATTAAATAGGGCTTCACTTAAGATATATGATCAAAAGACACCAGGGAACTGTGTCAGATTAATCTTGCATGAGCACACCCTATTAATAGGAATTCATTCCTTACAAAACAAACAAGACAACCATGTAGAGGAGCATGCAATGGGCAAGGGCCTGAAGTGGCAAACAAGATAACATGCAAATCTTCTCAGCAAACCAAAAAAATATATAATAATAATAAACCACGGTTAGACACAGTGGGTATATGAAATGGTGTAAATGATAAACTATATGGACAGTGTGAGGTTTTGGCTGGTTCTTACGACTAGGAGTTCCACGACGGTCTCCGCAAAGCCGACCACATACATGGCCACGGCTACAGCATTAGCAAAGGCAAAGATGAGACCGATGGACCCGCCAAACTCCGGCCCCAGACTCCGTGATATCAAGTAGTAGGCCCCGCCTACAAAGCAAGCAGAGGAGGAGGAAAACAAGGGTTTTATATGCTTCAAAAATGTGAGACCACATGACATGCAAAACTGATATTTAAAAAGTTATGCTACCATTCACTGCTCATTTTTCATACATTGAGAGACATGATAATTAAATAAACCAAAATAAATAAACCTAGTCAGATAACTAAGTTAAATAAACCTACCTTGTACATATACATGAACCCCATAAATGTAGGCTATAATATGTTTCTTTTCCAAGCCAAGGTCATAGTTAAAATGAATGTTTTGCATATTTGTAATTATCAAAAAGAACAGTATTGTGCATTATTCTTATATTAGGATTCATACCAAGAGCAGTGAAGACCAGATCTTCTTATGTTTAAAAAAGGTATATATTAAAGAAAATGTTATTTTTCAAAATGAGAACCAAGATACAAATAAAAAGTACCATATTATCAAAGTTCTATGTTGATGGGATTAATGTCCTAGAGAGGTACATTTTCCAGGTCATTTTGTGAAATAAATGGGAGTGAGTAGAAGTAATGTTGAGATCTAAATGAAATGGCACAATATTGGTAGAACAGAAAATGATTCTACCTAGTTCAAGGCACGCCAGAGGAAACAACAGACCTTAAGGTGTTACCAAAACAAAATGCCAATTCTAATTCCACAAAGGGGAATATCTGTCCTGAATCTGTGTCACTGAAACAAGAATTACAGTCTTCACAAGTCTATCACAAGTGAGAACATAGCATGCTACATATGGCCACACATTTAAGCAGTACTAAAGGAAGCTCATCCATGATTAAACGTGCATAAAACCACAAACTATTTTAGATAAGATTTCATACAAAGGTACATGGGCTTGCTTATGAGAATGAGGCCACAAGATCATGATTGACGCAACTTCTCCTTAAGCATGCATGGGCTTTTGTCCAATCTCAGATAAAGCAACCTTGAGCGAGAGATGCAGTCCCCTAGTTCTGGCACTCAGCCGTGCATTTATAACCTGTGTAAACTGATGAAAGTGCTCTGCCATTCTGTCCCAGAACACTGCCAGTTCTCCGGTTCTTTCATGCGATACATTTTTTACTGAAGTGTAAACAGTATGGTCTGAGTTTATGCAGAACCGGACAGATGTGCTAATAAAGTCCCCTCTGTCCTTTCTCTGTTTGTAGTCTCGTCTTCCTGTTAATTATATAATTATATCTTAGGAAGCATTTCCTTGACAGGCACACTATCCTGAGAAAATCCAAATAGATCTAAAATTTCCAAATCAACCTGTAGATCCGGAAGACCATGAATCTTCCTCAGAAAGCGAAGAAAAAAAAAAAATATCCCAAAATAAAATGTCCTGGTATTTAGTATTTTAATGCTAAATGGCTACTTGCTTTCCTCCTAAAAGGAGAGGGGTAGAGTTGCAGACCTGCAGCAGCAATTTTCCTAATAACAGAGCACACTCAGGACTGTCAACAGTGCACACACGCAATTAGCTTAAAACTGTGTATCAGTGAAAGCTACATCCACATGAAGACAGTGGAATATGCAGTGGGTAATGGATGAACATTTTTAAAAAATTACAAAATGATTTGTAATTGCAAAACGTGGGCTTGAGGCAAATTAATTTCTGATAACTGGATTCTTCAGAATGCATTATCCAGCTAAATACCATGGATACTTGCCAAAGATAAAAACATTTGTTTGATACCTTTGGTGTGATAAAAAATTAATGTTTCAAAAGATATTCACTGGATAAAATCTTTTATATTCAAAGACCGACTGGATATGTGAAATTCATATCACAGCCAAGCCAATACAGCCTAACGTTAGTTTTCCTGTTGCCATTCCACAAGCTAAATTGCTAGTTATATTCATTTTTACAAACTAAATGCTGCACCACAAAACTTTTATAGATGTAACTTGTAGTAACCAAGATGCATGCACAATAAATTATTCTAAATGAGACCAAAACAGCCATTGCAGAATCAGTCAGAAATGTTTGAACAACAGGCAAGCTTCCTTAGTAGACATCAAGTTAACCATGCCTATTATCTTTTCACAGATGTAGTTTTACACATTCACAATAATTATACACACATGCACTATTGACAGTCATGAAAGTGCAGTTGCCCAACTGTCCTTTTGCTTAAGAGGGGGGCTTGGATTCTCTATCATAGTGAAAACTTCTCTTGCCATTTTGGAAAACTCCTACTAAATGACTGAAATGGAAATGGGAAGTGTGCTTTGGACATTAATGTGAATTACGCCACAAAGCCAGCAAATAGAGGTGTAATGACTCCCTCTCGTTGATCCCGTTTCGTCGATGGCAGCTAATAGCTTTTGAAAGCATCTCAAGAGTTCATACAAACACAAGTGGGAGGGGGAGGAGAGACTGGGAAGGGCCAGTATTGTCATGCTCAAGACTAAGGCAGGAGAAAAAAAAATTCTCCCTCATACGCACACATGCACACACACCAAGAATGAGAAGAAATCCATTGAGGAAGTACAACGTTGGTGCATTTTCTGTATTGTGTGGCTTGCACTCCTTTTACTAGAACGTGTCCACTTTCACTACTATAGAGTAGGTTGTACACAGTATGGCTGCCCTAATACAGAAATGCTTGATGAAATATGAAAAAGCTTTATTGCAATTTATTTGGCCAGCTTCTTTCTTGTACTTTAAAAGTGGGACAGATGGACAGGACAAGGGAATAGCTGGAATACCTGCAGTGATTAGTTTCCCAGAGGATTAAAAGCCAAACTGCACCGGGACTGGAGAGCTACAGTAAGCTGCATGCAGGGCATGTGATTCCAATCAATCCCAACACTTACGGGTAATCACCCATTCACTGCACTGCGCAACAGGCCACAATAGTCACGTTTTGTTCAACAAGTACATTAGCACGAGTATATTCACAATTGGGAAAGTACTGCTCAGTGTTGTATTGCTCATGTTGGGATCACTGTCTGTTGATAGCTTGAGTAGCCTTATTGAACCAAAGCAGTTGGTTGGAACTAATTTGATGGTGAAATTAATATTTTACATGGGACATATTCACACTTCAGCAGGTAAATGAATCTAAAAGAGAAGAATGGTCATGAATTAACCCACTACCAGGGGTTTTCAGGCGGAACAATGGGTTTGGCCTTCGCTGTTATTGTAGTGTCTCAGATACGGTTTCTGTCTGACTCCTGGGGAGTCCTGTGCTAAACGCTGAAAATAATCATCTCTGAGGTCTGGTAAGATTTCACCTTTTCCCCACCAGGAACTGAAAACAAAAATTGTTTTCTTTTGCGGAGAGCTGTGGGAATGTCCTGTATTCATTTCAGGCTTGAGTGCCAAACCTACAGAGCAGATGTCAATCACTCTGGGGAAAATCATCAGGCTTTACAAATACACTATTGAATTTCCCCTACGTGCTGTGACAAATGTATCAGTAACTTGCTGACCATCTCAACAGCTCTTCCATTAATTGGCAACGATATTTAAACTTTAAGATGCACAGTGGGGTCCAAAAGTCTGAGACCGCTAATGGAAGTGCTTCTATTTTGCATTCTTTTATAATTTACAAAAAAACATTTTTCACTACAAATTATATTAATTTGAGGGAAAAGTTGAATTTTCGAAAAATTGAAAATTTTAGTTTTTGGTAAGTCCCCCTTTTGCATTAATGACAGCATGCAGTGGAGATGACACGGACACCACAAGTTTGTGCTACACCTGATGATCCATGTTAAAATGTTTCAAAATCCTAAAAAATTCTGTTTATTTCCCAGGTTACATGAAAATGAATTTGGAAAAAAAAATTTCAGTGTGGTCTCAGAATTTTGGACCCCACTGTATATACTTTTAATATAATGGTGGATAACTATTAACTATAGTTAATAGTTGTATGAATAAAGGAACAAAAAAAAAAAACTGCTGTTAGAAAAAGAACCTGTATTAAATATTTCTGAAGAGACAGTGTGAATGGTGAAATTATTGGGTGAGGAAGTAGGAGTAGGTATTTAGATTCAGAGTGCAGGACTGAAGTTTTCTTTGGTTTAATGAGTGGGAGAGTGAAAGGTACACTACGGCCCACTTTGGACGTGGCGACAAACATCTAAAATCGCAATCACTTGAAAATCCACAGGGCATCAGATGGCTACAGTGGGCCACAGTGACAAGCTCCATAACCTCTTAACAGACCAAATCTGAGGGAGATACTGACAGGTCAGTGTTAAAACTTAATGCGGCTGCCACCTTCACAGAAAAATTGTCACCACAGGGACAGGGGGTTAAGGTCAGGCAACCAGTGTGCAGAGGGATAGAAACAAACATGACATGCTAAAACAGCAACAAAGACATGAAGAGGGTAATGCTGGTACTTCTATTTATTGAATTCTCATGAAACACTGCACACCCTTGATCTTCAAATATTTTGACAACAATGCTTTGTTTGCAGTTTTTTCTCAGCTTTTGTTTGTGTTGAAAATCGGATGCAGGAATGGTCAACTGAACACTACAGTAGCTCATCGGAGCGTGGCAGATCACATAGAACATACAACATTTCAAGCACTTGGAATATATCTATCCAAAATTATATTTAAACCTATTAAATGCCCTGATTAAGCAGTAGGCTCACTCCACTGGCAAACTCAAGGCCATGGACAAGCAGGGAGAATAGTGCAATCACAGTGAAGAACAAAAAGTGCCCTTCCCATGACCTCTCTCACAGAGGATTGATAGCTACAATGTGATCTGACCTAATGGGCTCTCACATTTCACTTAGGAACAGCAGGGCAGAACATTCTATTCTCCAATTAAAGCCATGCAACTTCTTTTTATCCCTCACGTGTTTTCTGATCAAATCATATGGGCGAAATAGCTTGAAACAGGTTTACAGTGACATTAAACAGGGTAAAGGGAATGTCTTCAGCACAGCCAAGAGGCACCAGTTTGTTAAATACATTATTCTCTGAAGATACACAACAATATGCTGTCAATCACTTGCCAGAACAATATAATCAGAGCATGACTGAATGACTTCCTCTGTCATTTCAATTGCTCCAGGTTTATGATGAGCAGTGAGTATGAAATCAGCAGTTCGACGAAACAGAGGGTTATCCTGCCTTATTTTATTAATCTCACAAAGGACACAGCCTCCTCTGTTGGGCAGTCCCATGCTCATATAATACCCTGACCTTCCTGGGCCTATAGATTAAAGAGCAAGGAGTGATGACAGGTTGCAGGGGGGGAGGGAGTTAATTAATCTACCCATTTTTTTGGGAAGAGGAATGGGGGGGGTGTTAGGTACACATCTAGGTCTAACTACCTGGAATTCCTCTGCAGACAATTTCAATGAAATAAGGGGGAAAACTCAGTTGTAGTCAGTTTTTGCACAAAAGGTTTCAGATTTAGGGTCTGTGAAGTACCAAGCCTTCTTCAATCATCTATCATTTTCTCCCCCAGGGGTGCTAGCTGTGAACTTAGGCTTCAAACAAAGGATCAAGTCTCAAATGTTCATTACTGTTCCATCTGAGAGTTCTTTAAACCTGACTATATAGATTATCATCACAGAGCCTGGCTGTTTTGGAGATATAGAAATGTAAATACCTGGGCGGGATGGTGGTGGTGGTGGTAAAAGATGCTTATATTTCTTACTCTAAGAAACATAGAAGGCCCTCCTCTGATATGTGCTGTTTTTGCTCTAACTAGAAATTAGTAAAGTATGATCGATAGAATGTGGCAGCCACTGATGACTTTTAGCACTTACATTGATCAATATTAATCATTTGGGTGCTTACTCCAAATGAGCTGGATTAGCAAAAGCATTAATGAACCAGAGCGCTTACGCAACTGCACACAGCTGTTAGTGTTCATCCTGGTTGCAGTGAACGTCCTGTTGAGGTCTAAAATACTGCACCTTAATTAGCTGGATTCCTTCCTTAGCAGAAATGTTATATGTACTGAAAACACAGACCAGCTTTTTCACACTGACACTGAAAATGCAGAGGGAAATATGCAGGCTATTCATACTGCAAACAGTACAGAAAAAAAATTGTATTTGCAATTTTCTTGTTGTTGAGGGGGGGGGGGGAGAGGCAAAACATTACCAACCAATTCATACACAATCTCTAAGAAAAGGTACAAGTTCATACCTCCTCGTACAAAACCATTGGTCGCTATGGCAGAGGTGGAGAGGCCAGTGATGGTGGTCACAACGGTTGCCATTAGGACAATCACACAGGAGAGAGCTAGGAGAGGAGAGAACATTAGTCCCAGCTGAGTATCTGTCCTCACTTATCATGGAACATCTCCTCGGCTTTCAAACCACTGGAGACTCCCAACAGGAAGCATTCATACTGCACAAAGACAACAAGCCTTACAATTATTACAAAATTCAATTACAAGCACGTCACGTTAAGATTTAACACATCAAAAAATATATATACTGCCTACATACGTGTCACAAGTACAATACGACATGCTACATTAAAGCATTCTCTTCAAGCAGAACATTCCTGGGTTCACTATGACATGGTTAGAATTAACATGACAATCAAATATAATTCAGGTCTTGGGACTGTTTGTAGGAACAATGGTACTTTAAAGATGTTGAAAACTGTTTTCAGGATCTCTGCTCATTAACATCAACTTCAGAGAAAGAAATAATGTCTCCATTACATAGAAAATTCCACATTTCTAGGTCTCATTATCACTCTAGTGCATGGAAGGCAAGCCAGCAAGAGGCTCTGACCTTACAGTGCATTTACTCTGCTTATAAAACCTGGAACAGTTCAACTTGCTTTTCACTGGAAGTGCAGTTTTCATCTTTGTGTTTGTAGTCAAACTGGTGTCAAGTCACTAAAAGAAAGGGGGGACTCTCTTTCTCTGTCCATTAACACATATCAGGAAAGTGTGCGAACAGTAGCAAACAGGTAGGAAACCAGGTTTTTGTTTGATGGCTGACTGTGTGTATCGTGGAGTGGCAACATTTTGCATCTTGGTGGTAAGTGGTGCAGGGTGAGGCCAGGCTGTGAATTGAAATGGTAATTTGCACCAAGACACAAAAGCATCAAGGAGGGGGCTTGAAGCGGAGTAGAGGCAAAGTCACCTACCAATGCCTGCCTGGCCCACAATCCAGGACATTCGAATGAAGAGCATGACACCCCAGATATTCAGCATGCAGCGCACCTGTGCAGAAGGGCAATGCAAAAGGGCACAGTCACTTATTTGATTAAAGCAGGGCTTACAGTTTTACAGCATAAGGGCTTCCAAAATCCAAGAACAGGGCCTGCCTTCATTTAAGACTTAAGTCAGAAAGAGATACAAGCAAAATAAAAAAAAATTTACAATATCCAGGCATACAAATAGTTTGGTGATATCAAGAAGCACCAGGTTTGTGATTCAGAAGATTTTGAGGAGAAGGGATTCTTTAAATGAAGAGGAATGGAATCACTCAAATAATTCTTTGATGGAAACGGGCAATGTTTTGAATGATCAACATGAAATCCACTTCTGGCATAGCAAATGCAAACACATGAGCTTAACCTGCATATTCTTAAGCTTCTTGAGTTTCTTACAATAGCTCATGAATAGGTCTCAAAATCAGTTTGATCACTTAATTTGTCTTTGCATAGTTTCCAAACCAATTAACTTATGATGTTGGGGGTACTGAAATATTCAGACTACCAAAATCTATCGCTTAAAGTTTAGCAGAAAGCAACACAGAGGTCAGGCAGAATCTGAGCCAAAGAGACCACACTGTAGTGTGTTCACATGTTACCATAGTTACTTTGATAACAAAGGGACGTGCCTCCTTGAACCAAATTATGGCAATTAAGGATCCTTGTGAGCATGTGCAACTAACCAACTCACTGACTTGGAGATAAAGGCAGATTAGAATGCTTGCATCAATGGTTCCACGGTTGTTAGCAGATGAGAAAAATGTGCGTTTTTAGAACCTGATATAATCAATATGAATTAAGGATACCCAGTCATTAATATGCAAGTTGAGCTTAGGAGACACATAAATTAGTTTGCCCATTCTTTTAAAAATGAGACAACCTTCAGCAACAAAGAGAAGATTAATTATTAAAGGGTGCTTTGGATGAAGAAAAAAAAAAAAAGATCATGATCTGTAAAAGCAGATAATGCTTCATGCAAAATCAAGAATATCTCATTTTGTTCCCATTTCAAAATGGTTGGCCTATACCGAGATAAGGCACTGTGTGATTGCTGGCTCCAAAGTTTCCCCAATAATCACAATGTATAAGAAACCTGCTCCTACTTGCATGACAGGCTGAGTACCTGTTTCACTGAATGTGAATGCAATAATGCAAATCAAGGAGTCTCAACTGCTGGTGGCAGCAAACAGTGCTTAGACAGGAAAAAAGGTGTCATTTTTTTCCAGATGTCACCTGTAGCACTGTAATTCCTGCCTACCACTGAAAGACTCTACAGAGGTTGTATACCCATAGACAGCCTTCAGGTTATACCCAGAATAAAGCCTTGTGAAGGACAGACACATGGTGTGGGTGCTTGGTACAGCATGTCCAACTAAACTGCTCTCCAGGGGTTCTTGTTCAAATACTTAAAAAAGAATATTAATTTAACTCACAGTTTAAATATAATTGTTAAATAACGATGAGCTAATTAAAGATACATTTTCAGGGAATATATGTCTGACTCAAAGAACCAACCAAATCTGAATGCCAAATGTTCTCTTAAAACAACCTGAACAGAAACATTTAAAGGGATGCAAGCAATGTTTAATCTCAATACCATGTTTTTCATCGCAAGAAAGGAAAAACTAAAAACTTTAAATATGTAGCACTTTTCCATTTCTGGGTGATTTTAGCCAATGTACAGTTGCTGACTAGCTAATATGTCACAGGTAAAGCAACAAGTCATTCTGATATAAAATTCAGATAAGACTAGGATATACAAGTATGCCAAAGAAAATTCCAATAAGCAGTGGAGACATATTTGCACAGACCCACATGCATGCAAAAATTAAAGGGCAAAAAAAATGTTAAAAAATAAGATTTACAGCGCTCAGAGTTGCAAACCAGCACATCAAATTTGCCCTTGTTTTAAAAGGCCTCTACACTGGTTGGGAGTTGCTGGACTGTGCTTACAGTAAACAGATATTCACCAACTGTGTAACTGCTATGCCTGACAAAATGTAGTTTACCTGACTATTTACAACAGTATTCCTCAGTTATTTAGATGAGGATGAACGTAATGAACTGTTAAACATGGAGAGGAAATTATTGATAAGGAGCTACATAAAATTCTGAACCTAGAACTGAAACTTAACAGAATGAAGTCTAGTATTGAGAAGCATAGAACAGAAAATTCCCCACATGTGGCAAAAATAAATCTGGCTCTGAAGGAGGGGTGTAGGTTCTCTTTGGTAACATGCTTGTGTTTATTCTTGAAGCACTTGCACAGTCGGGACAGAGCACAAGCTGATCTGCGGGGGAAGCACAGCACTAACTGTGGAGGAACAAAGATGTCGTGAGGGGCACAGCTAAGCACAGGATATCTACCTTGCCAGCATGTGCTCAGTCTGCATTCAGAGATAAGACATCTGGTCATCAATTTACCAATGATAGCCAGTAGGATATTGCAGATACCGAATGCACTGCTGAACAGATCAAGGCCACTTACTGAGGTTTTGAAAAAGAATTTCTCTTCTGAATAATACACCCTGCATAAGCATGTATTTCACAGTTTTAAAGCAAGCCTATGTATGGAACTGGGAGTCTGCACTGGACAGTGCAGCATAAATCCCATTTACTTCTAGTGATTCTCAAAGGGCAAACAATGCACAGGGAGTACGTTTTCTATGCTCCTTTTTATAGCACCTTGAAGTATGTATTGAGGAACATTCATAGAGAAAATTAATATGAACGTCACTGGCAGAGTGCGCACCATAAAACTGCTAGAACACATCTCCAGTTAGTTCTCATTAAAAGAAAAACCAAGCCGTTTGCTGAAAAAAGTCAAACCCATCTTACAAGGTTGATTTCACAATATGTTCACTTTTTCTACAGTGTTATGGTATTTATTTTGGTTTGCAAGCATACATATGTGATGTTATTTGTAGCTTTCTTTGACCACTGATAAACTTGTACATTTCTGTGGCACTGTTCCCAGTAGTGTAGATGTAATCCATAATAATCATGTTCTGAACAAGTCAGGGTACAAGACACATCATTTATGATTCATCGGATTAGTCCAAATAGTAAGCAAAGCAAGAGAACATTGTGTTACAAGAAACTACTGCTGGCAACATTTCCAAAAATATACTGCAAGTGTATTGTATTAAAGAGGTAATACAGGGGGTAGTCAAGTTGAGGGGGTGAAGCAGTGGGTGAAGATAGAAATAGACAGCAGCACAGGGTAAGGTGTTATTTTACTGCATATGTTGGAAATAAGCATAACGAACACTCACCAGGACGCCTTTGACCCAACCAAACTTGACCACGCCCTTAGATTCCGCCGCTTCTTTTGCAGCAGCCTCTTCGGCGGGGGTGAGTTCTTCCCCATTGGCAAAGCCATCCTCGAAAGGCTCCTGAAAAACACCAACACCAATCAGAACCAGCATCACAGACATGCCAGCCTGAGATAACACTGCGCACACATTTTTTGACTGCAACATTGTATTTCCTGGATTCTTCATTACATGCACTGGAAGTGCTCTTGAGCTCTGATAGTATGTGGACAATAAAGGTGTCCCCAAAATGGTTTAGTTATTCCTGCATTAAACTACTGTCTATAGCTTGTCCAAATTGACAAGTGTCCGTTTTTAACTTTACACACATTTTAATTGTACTTCAGGAAGATAAAAACATTTTACAGATAAATAACTGATTTTCTTCTTAATGTGCCAGCACACATGGTCGCAGGCCAACACCCACAATGCATGCGCGTGCACACACACACACACGCGCACGCACTTATCCACCCTTGTATGTGTCTGAAGGTCAAACACAGGAAGCCTCCCTACTGTGTCCAGACAATGCTGTGACGCGGATGACCTCCACCCCCCCATCACGCTCATCTCCCCAGACTCCTCATCACATTCCGCCCATTGCCTGGGGACTCTCCCAGAGACCTCCCTTCCCCCCCTTTCTTCAGCTTGTTGACAACGTCCTGTTCTGAACCGTGGGGTGGGCGAGGTCACCCATTATGATTGCAAGATTTCTATATATGACATACAGGAAGCGGATTCACAGGGCTGCATCTTGAGATGGCTTCCTGTGTTGCAGGAATGCCCATAAAAGTGTGAAGTAGAACAAAGCCTAAGGGGAGTGTCACTATTCCACTTACCTAGGTTGTGTAGATGCACAATCAATCACCAAAACTGTTCACCTAACTGTTTATTTAGTTTCACCCCCACATGTAATCTGTTTTGTATCTGGTGTAGATGAAGACATCAGCCCCACAGAGGAGGTAACAACGGTGGTCTTGTTCTTGGGGCTCAGGCTCCATTTTCCCAACCGCTCTGTGATCTGTGCTCAGTGTAAAATGAATCTGGCCTCATTACGGTCTCCTGGGTGGGCATTAGTGGGTGTTGACGTGCAGAGCATATTGAATGTATGGATGACCCTGAGGGGTGTGGTATTGATCAGGCCTTAGCCAAGCGCTGCCAGTCAAGGCTGGGTCAGGTTACAGATCCATAGGCTGATACAGCAGAGTCCTTGTGCCATTTAACTGTACTCCCTGCTAACTCTACCCCATTGCTTTGCCACCATTCTGTGCTCTCAACTCCATGTGCCACCATTTTGCTGCCCGGCTGACTGTACTGCCATTCTGCTGCTCACACTTCCAATTCATTTCCAAAGAAAATTTTCATTTGCATTTTATGGTTTCTGACCAAAAATGGTGAATGAAAACAAAATCCACCAGCAACTGCTTAGTAGTGTGAAAAAGTTCACAAACCCCAGTGAAACAAAACATAAACCATTCACCCCCGAACCCTGTTTCAATTAAGCTAAAGG
Organism: Albula goreensis; assembly: GCA_022829145.1. Taxonomy (NCBI): domain Eukaryota; kingdom Metazoa; phylum Chordata; class Actinopteri; order Albuliformes; family Albulidae; genus Albula; species Albula goreensis. Next base: position 55,365,106 of record CM040741.1, on the reverse strand, counting down.
AAATTACGTGTCTGAAGCATGTGCTTAGCTATTGCAAAACTGAAATTGATTTTTTCAATCCAGAATAATGCGTCTTTTCTCAGCACAATCCTGGGGAGCTTTCCTGTTAGTTCTGAGTAAATACTGATGACTCACTGAAGGGGGGTGGGTGCATTCAGACAGGAATGTATGTAATATAAATGACAATGAACAAAGGATGAGCCGTTTTCCTACAGGGTTTTTCACACTTTCCACCGCTGATACAGATGACAGAATTACAAAATTAAAAGCAACTCCACATCAGGGTTTTTTTTTTTTTTTTTTTTTTTTTTTATTACCCCTTTGACAGGCATTTTAATCGTTTACAATAGCCATGGCAGACTAATAGACATGTAATGGATTAGTTCTTGTGGTGGAATAATAAGTAATTGATTACTGTATAATTATTTGGTCACTATCTGCTTGAACTGAAGGAAAGTATTTGTTCCTCTGACTATGTCACAGGTAAGTATGACACAGCCTGGTGGTGAGGGAGACTACTCCCAAGAGGACCGCTACAGCATTTCTCCTAATGCCACTCCAATGTACGCAAACACCCTTCTTGGCTGTATCTGATTGAGGGAGAAAATCCAAAAGGAAATTCCTGAGCACAACACACGTAATGCATCAAATGCTTTGCTCCCCCAACTTTCAGCGATGTTAGATAAAAGGAAAACATAAAAAAGAAAACCACTAACAGGCGGTTCGGAAATCAGCTCACAGGAACGGGATACAACACTCCAGATAATGTCCATCTGGAGCAACTCAGGCTGTGGTGTGTGTAGTTTTGGTGGGGGGGTTACGGATCAGGAGAGGGATAGGGAGGGATAGTTTGTATCAAGGATACGGTCCAGTGTTCAGGAAAGAGGAGGACACAATGAGCAGGTCTGTACAGAACTGTGCCCCCAGGGGAACGGCCTGTGAATTATTGAACATCATGGCGCCTCTGGCATGTACCGCTGCACGTGACTGGGGGACCTGCAGAGCGCATCGACTGCCCCGTCTGTCAGCACGCGCTCCCCTCCCTCCAGTCGCCGTTGAGATACTGATCTCTGAGGTCTATAGTGTACAGGGACACTGGGCCTTTGGAGATGGCAGGGGAGAGAGATTGAACAGGACGGGTGGAGAAGAAACGGGGGCATTGTCCAAAGAGATTGGGGGCCTGTCAGGCCAGGCGTTTGGGGCCTGTCAACACCTGGCATACAGACCCCCTCCAAGAGGGGCCATTTTTCCTGGAGACATAGGAGTAGAGCGGGGCGCAAACACAAAAACAAAATTCCCCACACTTCCTGGTTTTACAAAAACAAAGTTCTCCTAAATGTTAAACATTTCATCACATTAATGCCATGCTTGTTCTTTTAACACCACACGTCATTTGTGTACAAAACAGCGATGGCTATAAAAATTACTTACAATTGACACACACATAAAATAGACCAGTGATGATATGATTGAAATTTTATTTATTTTTATTTTTTTTTTTAAATCTATGGCATTGTTTTGAAAACATGACTGGAATCATGGAATTCAGTCATTCATTTAGGTAAATATAGCATGCTATGGGAGGATATTTTGACTTGAAGGAGTCAAAATATGGGGAGGGGTTGTGCATGTGCACTTGTGTGTGAGTGAACCCGTGAAACACCACGTGGATGGGTTGTAGAAGTATGTCAAAGCGAATGTCAATGGAATCTGACAAACCTTGAAAAACCAATTGGCACTTCTGCCTCATGAATACAGAAAAATGGAAAGCAAAAAATAAAAAAATAAAACATTAACTGTAAATATAAAACAGAATTTGGAAAAACATAAAATTGATTTTATATGATCCTAAAAATCTGAACAATTGGTCATAATATTTTTTTCAACATATAAATACTAGACTACAATAATCTCAAAAAAATGCTTTGAGGAATAAAAATTTACAGAAATAAACCATATCAATGAATCTAGCCAGAGCACAGATGGCCCAAAACAAGACACAAAGTAGGCAATTACGTCACATTACCTGGGTCTCAGAGGTTTAAAGAGAGGGCAAGGAAAGATGACTCACTTCCTGGTGCTCTCTGCTTTGCCTCTTTGCATGTGATGAGTAAGTCTAAGGATGAGCCTTGGCTTGCCACCAGTCAGACAGGTTAGACTTCATTACAGCTGTCATGGAAGAACACAGCTCACTGCGTTACGCGGCGCTGTGTGCTAGAGACACTTAAACGGCTCGCCATGCAAAACGAGTTACTGGGAGCCATCCGGTGGGTTCATCTGTAAGGGGCTGCACAGAGTGTCATGCTCCACTCAGCTTTCCCCCAGTGGTGAACTGACTGCTTCCCTAAATTACTTGAGTGCCTCACCACCAGCCTTTTAAAGGGGATTGATATCCAATAATGTCAACGTTCCTACCGGGACATCCTGTCAAATGGCTCCCTAAACTAATGAGCACATTGCTTTGGAGCTTCATGTCAGAAAAGGAAACTAACAGCCAAGACCACCTGCTGACCTCAAAAAAGTTTGGTGAATTCATACCATGTTAAACTTTTTAACTTGTCAATTGGTAAAAACTGTCATATCACAAGGAATTGTGTGGTACAGAAACTGCATGCAGCTCCTGCTTGAAATCGAAAAATTAAAGATCAAACCCTCAGTTTAACCTACACTTCAGCAACTCAGAGACACAGAGAGACTTTACCGCTTCTTCCTTCATGGCTTCTTTTTCATATGTTATCTTTTTATACAGTAAATCTGAGTAACACTGCTGGATTGTAATACAACTTTTCCAGACAATATTCTCTGCATGAGCTCCGCACTTTCATCATTTTCATCAAAGTTCAGAGACTAAAAAGCTGCATTTAACAGGGACACAGATTCCACCAGATCTTCACCAGGCAGGAGTGCTAAACCCAAAAATAATAATTGCTCGCTGTCTTTAATTAAGCATGGTGGATTATCTAAACAGAGCAGGTGGCGGCAGGATGTCCTCCGATTCCCAGAGCGACACGCTGCTTCTGGCCTAATACAGCAATGCACTTTTGCCACCAGGCACTGCTATATTTATCATTTCCCCCCTACTGACTGGCCCACTACATTAGGTAAGTGAGTCACTGATCACAGTTGGAGCCTTAGGATCTCACCTCATTGTCAATATTTTCAGCCCGTGATCATGAGACTTGCCTGCTGGAACTGTTGGGAAGTTCCATAGGGCACAACAGGTATTGGCACCAATACATCTGACCTCAGCAAATGCCCTCGTCCAAGGTGAGATAGCTCACATTTTGCATGTAATCAGTATATATCAATGGATATTTACAGAAGCAATTCTGGTTTATCAAGGGAGCAAAGGCAGCAAAAGGCTACCAAAGCTGATCCCTTGTGACTCAGACCTGCAACTCTTAAAATTATAGGCACCATGTGGGGAGCAAAGGTGCCTGAATGTGGTACTTTTGCTTCCTTTTGGACATTCAAGTTTAACCAAAACTTGGGGGAGTTTAACCACTCCACTTATGTTAGGACTTCTGTCTTCAACTTAGGCCCCACTATTCTCTGGCTACCTTTTTCTGTGACCTTACAGGGTCAGGCTGGATTTCAATGATCTGCTTCACTCTCCCTGCTGGCTTCAGCACATACCAGGAGGATGAAAACCTTTGTTTCATCATCTTTGAGAGACAGCCTCTTCTGATAGTAATGAATTCCTCCATTAAATTGTAAACGAGTCTTTCTGCATGGTAACTTCTTTAAGGCATGAACAATAGCTGTACTACATGTACACACCTTTAACCGAGGATCTTGAATCCATCAGAATCTGCCTCAACCCCTGCATTGTGGAAGTGTTCCGACATTTACAGTGATTCAACAACAGTACATAGGAAAACTGTGCAAGGGGAATGAACATGTCTTGATTGTGATGACCAATCTCTAGCCACCAGAGGGGGCTACTTTCAGTACAGTACACTTAGGCCTGTGAGGGTCATGAAATTAATTACATGGTAAGACAATCAAAAGACCCTTGATGCACTTACATTGCCGTAGTGCACCACAAAACAACAGTGTAGGTCAATGATGGACTGTAACACTCATGTGCAATGAGCCTGGGAATATGGCCTTTCTGTTGCTAGGAAACAGAACTGTTAATGCCACAGACTCCCCTTGCATGCCAGTATGATGCCCAAGTCTGCAGTGATTACAGTCATCTGTTTTTCTGGCAACAGCAGGCCAAACACCTGGGCAGGGATGCAGCCCATTTCAACAGTTGTCCTTTCCTCCACTTGCATGGCAGCTCCTTGTTGCACACATACCTGTTTGAGTACAATATGTTCCCCTTTTCTTACCAATTTAGAAGGCCCAGCTATATTTATGAGCCATGCTGGTCACTGGAACCTCTGCCATCAGTAAGGGAAATCTCAAACAAGCGCATGCTCTCCTCCAAAACACAATGCCATCTGCTGCTTCTTTTGACACCACAGGGGGATCCCTGAAAAATCACTTCCTCCCACTCTTGACCCAGGTTACAGGTTACAGCCAAATACACGTTGCTGCCAAGGCTGCCAGCCCCAGAATGCACTTGCAAGGATTTGACACTAGACAATGGGAGACCTCTTTCCTGAGTGACCAATGTGTAAGCATGTTTTTATATCTTCCAGCTACCCAGGCTTAATTAGTTTATGAGCTGCATATACAAATATCACTTCACTCATGGTAAAACATTTAAATAACAAATGTGACAGTTTTGGGCTGCCATTTATGAACTTTAGCTAAAATGTCAAATGAGCTAAAGGATTGAGCAAATTGGACAGTAAATAATTACATTGTGCTAAGAGCTGATCTGAAATACAGATCGAGATACAGCCCCCTATGGCCTCCCCTTTGTTAGACCATGTAGCCCATCCACACACTGAAACAGAATTTCAACAGGATGGATGGGCCATAGCAGCCTCTCCAAATATGGTCTTATGTCCTCACACAGAGCCCCCAAACCACAGGAAAACCAAGTTATGCCAAGAGAGGCCCCCGTTCTCAGTGACAGGAAACAAAATCCCCAATCTAATCTTGCTCTGTAGAGACACCCCTCTCATGAGCCCCCAGCTTTAAGGTATTTACTCCCCAGGGAAGGTATGTGCTTCACCACCCCCCTGCCCCTTCCCCTAATGTTCACCAAGATGACATCTGGCCAATCTGGGACAGCGTCCTCAAATGTTTGTTTGTACCCAGGTGCAAGTCTCCTTCTCCTCTCATGGGGGGCTCCTGAGAGGCATCTGTGTCTCAGATCAACGGCGCGACGCAGCTGATAACAAACGTAAACATGAAGCCGGCAGAACACAGGCCAACACGCGCACACCAAATGCAGCAGAGCACAGCCTGCTGCTGGAGCTACTGTGGGTTTGCCTTTTTCCAACAGCGGTAAACAAACACAGGGAATCACATCTCCCCACTTCATGATCTTGGGCCAAGGGAAAAAAAAAAAAATAAAAAAAATAAGACGAACATTCCTCCATAAATAGTGTTGGATTACAAACTAAAACATTTCAATTATTAGGCAAGGTCACCTCAGGTCTTCTCACATATTTTTATTCCCTATTCTGTCTTTGTTACCTGCCACATATTAGTTTCCAGTCATTGTAATATGTCCCCTAAATATTCCAGATGCAGCTTACAAGAATCATACAAGTAGAGAAATAAAGGTCTGCCATTTCCACTTCAGGCTCATCTCAAGTGTGTAAGATTTCTTGGCTTGGGCTGCTCTTCAAACAGCAAGCTGGAGTCAAGACATGCAGGACTGTGTCGCTTTCTTCCCCTGGAGCAGCATGTATGTGACGATGGAGCCCAGAACCGGAGCCCTCGCGCTCACATTCACATGCTGAGATGATGCCCAGAGCACTGCCAAATTCCACAGGCTCGCGGTTAGCCAGCGACAGCGCAACAATTCAGTTATACACTGATCGCAAAATTACAGCCGTAATTGTGCTGGCTCATATCAGCTGTTTAACACATATCACACACACACGTGCGGACCTGCCGTGAGAGATAAGAAATCTGTTTATTTAGCCATCTGAAAGCTTTCCAGTCCAAGCTCCTGACTGAAGTATAAATATGATTGAACGGTGGCTGCATGTGTGGACATGCATTTTTCTCAGGGAAAGAGTTCAGAATCAGCTGCAGCAATCTGTAAAGGAAGCCAACGAATATGTATTTGTACTTCTGTATGCAAATCTGACAGATCTTAGGAAACTGAGAACAATTTCTTAGAAAATCAGAACAGTCCCAACCTGACAAGAAATACATGAACCAACTGCTAAAGATAGACCACCTAAAAATAGACACTGGGAACCATTAAGACTTGCAGCCTAAACTAAAGGCTAGACACACAAAAATGATCAGATCGATAAAAAAGTTTTGTATGGGCCAACAGATACATATATCAAGTAAAACTGAAGATGGGTACACTTTGTTCCTTATTCAGTTCAAAAGTTAGTTTTTTCTTCATTTCATGAATGCTGTGGGTTTCATGATCAAAAGAGTGAGTAATCAGTGAAAAAGTGACCTATTGTTGCAATAACATGAAGTATTCCAGGAAGTGAAGGACAATGGAAATCCTTCATTTGGTTGCAATCGGAATTTGCACAGTAGATAAGCATTAGGGACAAGTGGACAATGACCATTTCGCGGCAGATTTCCTGTCCGTCACTGCCTCACCCTCCCCACATCTGTACAAGAGCTTACCACACCAGCAGTGACCGTGGTCCAGGAGTGGAGCAATACTTTTGCTTTCATCACTGATAAGCCTCAAGTATGCAATTGTGCCTGTTATTAGGCAAAGCGAACAGCAGGTGACCATGTGATCAAAAGCACTTTGTGCAGTATTTTTCCAGGACTCTTAAAAGCTAAATCTTGAGGACTGCTGTACGACGGAGAACAGGGCTGCCGACTCCTGCTTAACATCACAGCTGGGAAAGAAGAGGCGAAGCAGCTTATTGATTGGTTTGTAGGAGACAGAATAGCTGGTAGTCATAAGCCAGGCCAGACATGCCTACCGGCACCATGAGTCATACAAGACCTGACCTGAAGTAGACAAGAGCAAAGCTGAGACTACTGAAAAAGTTCCCAGCTTTTAGAACAGCTGAGGAAATGTGCAGAAATTGCATAAATATTCTAAGTGGATAATCACACCTATAAAAAAATGCTTTTACATGCATTTAATTTTCTAAAAATGTGCCTCGCAGGGTGAATGACAGTGGCACTGGTCACAAGCATCTGTAGGAAAGGCATAAACACATGACAGAGGCATTAAAGAATCAAAGAGTCACAGTGATGGTATAAATAAGTTTGCTAATGATATGTAATCCAAGTCCTTATTTTACCCTCCAGCTATTACTCCAAAGATGTCACAGAAAGCCCAAGAACCCCAAATACCCATTTGAAGTTTTCTGAAATACTTCAAACATATTCATCCAGCCACATAAGTGACAAATCAGTGTCTCACAAAAACATCCTTTGGAGCACTCTTTTCCAGGAAGGATTAATGACGTTTGGAGACATGTTTTTCCATTCATCTGATAAGCCAGCCAAAGAACATGTGATCTTCAAACACAGCTCATTAGTTTCCACTGGCCCTGTGATGCCTTGACCAAAGGTAAACAAGATTCGTTTGAGAGCATGCGAGGAACCGAGTGCAGTCATGCCACTCCCACACAAAGAGAAGTCCAAGGCCTTAGAGGCGTGGGGCACAATCCTTGAAAGGGCACCTAAAATATTATTCATGAAAAAAATAAATCACTTGCATCAAGTTTCATGAAAACTTAGCCTGGCTGACAAAAATAAAACGTTTTCAAATACATTCTTTACATTTTCAAGACAGTAGAAGCATTTAGTTCAATGCTTGCACATATCCTTACTGTGGGATTCCACTGCCTGAATGAACCGAAACAAAAAGACAAACCCCAGTCAATGTAATCACCAAATGAGGTCTGGATGCGTTTTTCTGACAATCTTTAAAAAAAATAAAAAATAAAAACACATGGGGCTAACAGCAATCTTCAGTCACTCAAAGAGGCAAAGATGAAATAGCCTGTCCATTCACATCAATACCAGCACACAGACAGACTTGTATCTCCCCATGTGATATTTACTGATGCCAGCCACAATGTACTATGACCACTCATTGAAATATTGATTGGTAGTATTGGTAGTATGTGGTCTTATTGCAATTAAGACCACATGGTTAAAGATTTCAAACATTCTGGGAGAATGCCTTGGTAGGACTGACCTTAGGAAAATTCAGATTTTCAGATTTACCTTGCCTTAAATTACAGCTTGCTCAAAGCAGCCAGATCACTCACATTCACGTTCACAGACAGAAAGCAGCCTGATCACTGAGAGACGCAGACAGAATGCCACCAGATTACTGACAGTTTATGCTCTGTAGACAGACCACAGAACTGGTCAAGTCTTTAAAAAGACTATATCACAACACTGAAATGATATGCAATAATGAATCCACAAGGATGTGGCCACCATAAAAACCGAGAGCATGAAGATGTAGAGTAGAACAACAAACAAGCATGCAGCAAAGTGAGAGCCTTGACTGACTTTATAACACACGCATGTGGAGCACAAAAACATGTCGCACAGTTAATTGGTTGCATGATGATATCTGTGTTTAGCAGACTGTTTGTTAGATCATGACTACTGCTGGGTGCTAATGTTTCAAGATCCACAGGAAGACCAGGGGCCAGTGAGCACAGTCAAACAGCCCCACCTCCCCCTCCCACCTTTTTATCTGATGGGACCAAAGCAAAGCTGTTCTCCGAGGATGCCTCTGGGTTTCACAAATTGCTTAACACTGCACTTTTTTTGCAAATTCAAAAAACAGACTCCAAAAAGAAACAAAACAGAAAATCTTCAAAAAAAAAAAAAAAAAAAAAATAGGAGTGTGAATAAAAACAGTGAGATCGAGTTGCCACCTACCTACAACTCATTTTGGGATGTACAAAGACAGAATTTAATCAGTCAAGCAAAAAATTCAAATCAATAGGGATTCATTTCATGTCCAAATATTTAAGCACAACAGTATCTGATATGGCTTATTTTATATCTCATTCAGCTCACCAGGGCATTCTACACCACAAAACTAAATCTGCCAATAAAGAACAATATGAAATATGCAACAGAGTAATGCTACAAGGCAAAAAACAAAGCAGACAGACAGGGAATGTAACCTTAGCAACTGAAATTTAATCTGGAAAAAATGCATACACGCCACAGTAACTGTAAATCAAAGTAATTTAGCTCCATTCTGTAAGATCTCATGAGCTAAAGTAATAGCTGGGGCTATACCCATTCTATTTAGTTTCATGTTTATGTTGAATTTTCATGAGGCTTTGCTCAGCAGCCTGCTCCATTTCAGTCTTGGGTTGCATTTTCAACAGGCCTGCAAGGAACAGCCAATCAACACCCTCAGACGCCAGGCTATTTTCAAACAGGAAGTGAGCACTCTGCTCATTTTTCTTCCTCCAATGACGGCAGTCCAAATCCAAACAAGTCACTCGTGGCTTACCTTGGAACCCAAAGGGATGAATGCCAGTAACAATTTATAAAGAAGCCTTTGTCTGAGGCAAAACTCAAGTCAGCTGACTACAGGTTTGAGTTGCAACGATATTAAAATTGGTGTACAATTAGAGTCCAAACCTGATAATGGGGATATAAAATAAAGCTGGCATGGTGAATATTGCTCTTCAGATGGAATTTAAGAGCTAAACAAGGGCCGAAGTAAGATAATGAGCACTGAAAAGCTGCAAGCATCCCACCTCCATATGCAAAGCTGCACCATTAGCAAAGCCACCCCAAATGCATATTTTAACATTGTCACACACCACAGAATTCCAATCCTTGTTCTCTAAACAAGTGGTGAGGAACGAAGGGGGGGCTTCACCGTGGGAAAGACAGAGGGCCACTTCCTAGGCCTGAGGTAGGGGGCCAGAGCATGTTTGTTTATACCCTTCTCCACATTAACATGAAAAGAACCCCGGATGGTCCTTGCTTCACCAGTAGAAAGAGCCTTCACACGTGTGCCCTGGCAAAGGCTGTCAAATAGAAGAATAACAAAATAATGGCAGATGACCCATGTATGGACCCAGCTGTATTAAGGAATGCTAGTTCAAGGCATTCTCAATGGAAACCACCTGTGTTGTGGGGGCCAATGACAGGGGTTGATGGACATGTATGCTCAGCAGGCAGCCATGGAGCCAATAAACAAACAGCCTAACGGTGATCTTGCCCACCAGTGTTTCCTACAATCCCCACAAACCACCAGACCGTTGCAGGTCTGCAACGTGCACTGCCACACAAAGCGTGAGGAAGGGAAGTGACAGACGTGGTGGTGAACCAAACGGCATGTGGCTATCTGCCCTCCAAAATGCTGCGATGCGAGGGAATGTGGGAAGGAAAAAAGGAAGCAGTGCTCCCAAAACACAAGCACACTCAAAACACACACTTCAATTACACTAACAATTGGTGAGCCACATAGCCCTCAAACAGACATGCTGGTGCAATCCAGCACTGAACTGTGGGGAGGGGTGAGGGCAGATGGGTATAAATCAAATCAAATGGGTCAGGAGAAACAAAAAGAAAAAAAAAAGTGTTTACACCAGAAAGCTGAGGCACTGTAGACCGCTAAATGTGACGAGCGAATGCGCGGGGCCGTTTATGTGACGATCATTGTTACCTTTTGCTGTCACATGATGTTTGTGAGTATGCCGCCTATGGTGGGGCGGGGGAGTGGGGGGAACACAAAGACGACAGGCTGGACAGAAACATAGACAAGGTGACGGTTCTAGCGTGTCACAAGGTCAAGTCAGGAACAAAAGGTGGGGGAGGAGGCTACATCCCACCGCTGGCACAAGTGGCAGCAGACAATCGCTTCATGTTTACAAACCTGTAGTTAACAATCCTGACAGCTGGCCTGTAAACACTCAACAATTTGGATGTCGTTGTGGGCACAGACCGTAAACAGTGAACAATCCAGTCAGTTACTGGTACAGACCATAAACATGGAACAATCAGGCTGTAGGCCTAGCTGTTGCTATTGAACTGCCTAGATACAGGCATCTCTTTTCAAAGAATTACACAATAGCCAAGTTGAAACAACTTCAAAAGGGAAAAAAGAAAAACGTCCCAAACAGTTTCTGATAATGAATACATTAACACTAAAATTATTTACCATAAACAGAACACAGAGGGAATTATAATTTTGTGTTTGTCATTAACACACCTCAGGTAATCTCAGCCACTTCCTTTTACTCAGCTTGTTAATATGATTTACAGCATAAAAGGATACAAGAAATAACCAGTAAACATAGATTTGTGTGCAGCCAAGCAGTGCTGTGGGAATACAAACTAAATTAATGAGAAGTCTAGGAGCCCAGCTCTGGTAAAGAAATTGCTGAGAGTTAAACTGGTAGGAATTTTGGTGGAATTAGAGCATTATAATCTGTATACTACTTCGGTTTTGTTTTTTTGGAAGCCTATAAATTTAGCATGACCCCCATATGCCATTAATTTCTTCTCAACATCTGTGAAGAAATCAACCTAAACAGGGTGTGAGTCAACAAGCTTGGTAATTAAAACTATTCTCATACCCAAAGGCATTTCAGTATTATCAATCATTTAGAGAAAAAAAAAAAAAAAAAAAGATAAAAACTGACTTGACAAGTTTATAAGCTTGATTTACATTCTGGTGATTATAAATTAATTTTGTGAATCCAATCTCCATAAAACCAACCTTGCCTCCCACCCACTTTTACTCCCTATTCTAATAGAGACAGTGTCATTTGAGAGGACTGGACTGTCCTTGCCCACCGATGGGGCTTCCTCTCTTAGCAACAAAGCCTCTCTTTGTTGCCGGGAGCCCCAGGCCGTCAGCGGCTTCACAGCCGCGATCAAAACTGTAATTCAAAACAATTCAAAAGGCAAAAGCCATCAGTAACGCGAGGCTGGCCATTTCAGCACCATCAGCACGCTGCTCTGTATGGCTTGCTGTTTCATCTCCTGGAGTTTTAACATGAAAGATGAATAATGAATAAGGCGGACGGTGGGGTTGATATCTCCAGCTGCAACGTTAAGGTGCCTATTCAACCTAGCTATAACGCACTGCGCCCATTTCAGCAAATGTTACTTCCCCCAATATTCATAATTCTGAATTTCTTAAAGAAATTGAATTTGGAAGCATCCAGTGTATTAAACACATGTATTGCCACATAAGCATAAATACAGCTTACCTACTGCGACATAAGCAGTTTTTCCTTATGAAACGCATTACCCAAAAAATCTCAATACATTACTATGTGCACCATATTCCATCACACTTAAACTCCACACTTCAAACCTTTATCTTCACAAAAGCATTTGGTATCTTCTCATGCAGGCCTACATAACATCTATGCTTGCCTAGGTACTGCTGCCTTTGGAATCTTATAGCCTACATGCACCAGCAACCTAAAATTGGTTCTTAAAGAGAATAATGACCGATATACAGAGAACTTTTGAATAATATACAGTTTAAATATAAATATACTGGTCTGACTGGATGACGCTGAATTGTAAGTCATCACCTTGTAAAACAAGTAGCAGTAACAACTCTGAAGAGGCAAAAGTAGCAGAGATAAGCAGCGGTTATGTCTGTTTGGCTTCTGAATAGTTCTGTTGTTTGAGAACTCATAAGAACCTCAGAGTGTCTCATGAAGCCACCTCCTCTCATGCATCAATTTCTGGAGGTGGGGGCCTTATTTTTCCACACACACAATCCATGACATTTTATGTTTTTGTTTTTTTTTTCTCAACTGGAGTTGACTCTGTATTCCTTTGATAATGGCCATCCCCCTATGCATGATCATTATCATGGAATGTTATTTGTAAAGTTAAGACAAGTCAATGGGCTTCAAATAACAGTATTCAGTATAAAAATCACAACAGTAGATTGGCGTTTTACTGGAAATACTGAAAATGCAAAACAATAATTCTCATGTACATCATATGTAGAACATCACAAAATAAACAGCTGCAATTCTAAATGAGAAATGGAGTAACTGCATCACTTCTGGTTAAGCTCTCAAAACCTTTTCTCAAAATTTCCGTGAAACCCCCACCATCTCTCCCCTTCCTCCTCCGTCTCTTACCCTCCCCCCCTCCTGCCATTAAGATATGGGGCCCGGCCCTGCTAACTTCCTGTTCCACAGTCCTCACTGTGTGTGCAGAGCCGTGCCTAAGAGAACATAAACACACAGCCACGTGGAGCTTGTGACAGTGTGGCCGACAGGAGCGCAGCGAGGCTGGGACTCACACCCCCGCCCCTAAGCCATAATGGACTGAGCAAGACAGGAAGTGTAAAAATCTGTTTAAGAAGTCTTTTATTGGCATCTAGACTGCAAACGGTTTTACAGTTTTAGATGTACAATAAACTTTGTGGTTTTCCCATTCTGTGCATTGACATCTATTTTCTTACAGCTAAAAAGTCATTGTCATTCTAATTTTTGACTCTACACTAGTGTAGTCATTTTATGTTGTTAATGCTGCTTCAGCATTGGCATCCAATTTTATTATTTCAATAATAATTCAAAAATCAATTCAAAGAGAATATTAAAACTTGCAGTTTTCTTTGTTATGGAATAACATTTCCACTTTGTACACAAATAAATCGTTAATGTTAATGTATCCCAAAACTTACTTTGTTGGAAATGTGACATGACAAGTATGATGAGGAAAGAGCACAGAGCAAAAATACCAGGTGTCAATAGGTCCTTTTTTGGGTTGAAGTAATGAAAGTCATTTCCAACTTGAGCTCTTATGATGCTTGCTTTCAAAAGGTCAAGGATATCAGTTTTCGAGGAAACAGTCAACACAGCAAAACTATCATAAAAATAAATATAGGCCTATTCAAATAGTACGCACAAATGAAACAGTCACCTGAAATGCTCAAAGTTTAAAAATGACTGAAGACTATAATGCTTGGAGGCTAATTTTTTTGCAGCTCTGCCCAAAACATACTAATCTCGAGCATCATAATCAAACTGGTCACTGGAAGTTTAGATCAAAGACATATTTGCATTACCAAAGACAAGTTTCTCAGGTAAGGAAAATGCTGTGTACACTATATTGAGACCCATTCGGCACAGGTACTATTGACCCTGGAGGTTAGTGCTGGTTCTCCCACCCTAAATTCTATACACATTTCTGTTGAAATGAGACATTGCCCCCAAGTGCTGACCTGAGATCAGTTACAGCATTTTTGGGGGGTAGAATTGGGTCAGAGTAAACGTATCTTAGTTCATTCTTCTGGAACCGAATATATCAGGGCATCATTTCTGACATGAAGGGGGTTGGGTGCGCATGTAGGGGGAGCTAGCAGGGGTTGAAACTGTGCTCCCACCACACCGGCAGGTAACAGATTTATTGAGCAGCGTGACCTCTAAATTCATGTCATTCTCCCACTGCTTTATCCATCATTACCCCAGCCCCCAATGTCTGGTGAGACCCATGCTGACAGCCACCAGAAGGCCCTGTCACACACTCACTGAAGTGAGTGACAGAGTCAATACCTCAGGCTTCCAACACAGACATGGGTGATCACATTCACTGGAGAAACATGGGAGTGAGACATGGGATTGTGTGAATGTGCAACTTTTCAGCTACCTTATTATGATGATAGCACATTCAGTGGGCACAGAGATGTATGAAAAATTCCCTCTGCATCAAAGGGCATTTCAAAAATGAATGACTGACAAAGAAGGGAGAGAGATGGATCATGTAAAATGCATGAGACTTCCTCCCAATCCTACTGCCCCAGTAAACATTGGCAGAAAGATTCATTCAGAATCCAGATGGATTCTCTGCTTACAGAATAAAAATTAGGGCTCACACTTGTGTCTAAGACTGCATAACCTCACTGATTCCAACACAGTGTCTTGTGAATTTCAGTTTAACATGATCAATGGCCTTCTAGAGCCTGCTCACATTTGCTCATGGCAGCCTCAAATCCTGTTACTCAAGGCCTCCCAGCTTGCACCTTCATGCATTGATATGCACCATTGCATCAAACCCTGACCCATCTATTCCCAACTGTGGCCAGGGATTCCGATGACGTAGTAGATAATTGGTCCCAACATCATCCATGGAGAAAAAGGTTATACATTTGCAGTAAAACAAGGATAAAACTGAAGAATTAGGTTTAAATTAATCTACTAAAAATGCAAAAAACAAACTCAAAACTATCTGGGGGAAGGAAAGAGTCGTCAACTCAGCTCCAGGAACTGATGAGACTTGATGTTGTGCAAGAGATTTGAGACCAGATGTGGTGTGAAACACTTCTGCTTTTGCGTGGCCAAAGCACAGAGAAAAGGAGATGAAGTGGTCATGATAAGACAGGCAGTATCTGAGATGTTGTAAAGTGCAGAGGATCAGTTTTGCAGCATGACGTTTCAGTGTTGTGGCGGAAGTTCATCAGTTTTCATCGTATTTCAACATTTATTCAAACAAGAGCTGTGGTGCCACAGAAACCAGCTGAAGATTTTGTACATTTTAAAGAATCTAGTTTTTTCTCCTTTTCACAAGGCTCACAAAACCAACACAAAGTGCTAAAGGCTTCATCTGTGCAGCTCAACAGACAGCTATGTCTTTTTCATGAACACATGAGGCTACATTTCAACATTTGGGTTTAGGGGTGAACAGTACTCTAAAACCCATAGATTTGTAGCAAGACATCAGCCCATCACATCTGCAACAGGTCAATTATACTTCTATATGTTTTAATGCCAGTTTAATTGATATTGGTTAATTGTCTACATGAATACAATTTGGACTTAGAAGAAGCCATAATGAAAGAAGACATAATGTGTGGCTGTGTCAGGCCCTAGAAACTTGTACACAACGAATACCCTGCCCACCCGAGGGACTGGCATCGCTATGGAGATGGAGGGCATGGGTTCCCAGGGGGACATCCTCATTTTAAAACGTTGCCTTGCATGTTCAGTTAGACTGGAAAAGCTTGTGCCAAGCAGTCCTCTTCCCTGTTTGCAGTTCCAAAACTAAATTTAACAAATTCAGTCATTCAGCTTATATTAAAAATACAATATGGTTATTAATTCAGTCACATGATGTGGCCCTTTCAATGCTGACTTTCCCACCCATACTTTTGGCAACACATGACCACAGATGACAGTCAGATGTTCGTTCAGGCCATTCAGAATGCAGGCCTAGTTTTTTCCAAGGGAAATATTAGCCTTCTGACAACAATGTTCTGGTAAGGTTGGGCCATATTAATGAGGGCCCTGAGAGATGTGGGAGGGATACGTAGAGATCACTAGCAGAACCAAACAGTCATTCTACACAGCACAGACTATTGGACTGCTCTTGATCAAGCCTCAAAAAGGACAAATCACAGCTGAATCACTGCAAAAGGGTGTGATCGAGATCTCTCAACTGTAGTCCTGTCCCTCAAGCGTGCTGAATGCAGGCATCACGTGTACATTTCCCAGCAGCCCTTTCATCATCCATACCAGGTCTCAAGGCTATGCTGCGGACATAAACAGTCACATGATGTAGGCACAAAAAGGCACCCATCATGACTCACACAGGGGGGATAAAAATAAAAAAAGGGGGAGATGCCAACCGTATGTTCATATGTAAGGTGCTCTCATGTGGTTGAAATGACCAATGGTTATTTGGGGTGTTGGCATGCCAATGCTTCTTGCCCCCATCAGTCAGGACAGACTATAATGGGAAGTGGGGTTTTTAACTACGGCTGAGGGCTCTTAGCAGGCCTGTCGCAAGCAGTGGGAAGACATCAATAATTCAGCACAATCCGCTCGTGCTCTGCTGCACCATGGTGAATAAATCTGCCCTGTCAGGGCTTCCCTTCAGCCGGTCAGTGTCATACACTGCACTCGCCCCGTGTGGATTCAGGCCTGGCAGAGCAACCCAACCCCTCTACATGCAGCTCTGCTCCATGTCAGAGCTGGAACATCAACCAGCTGCTTCCTGCTTTTATTGGGGGAAAAAAAAGCACTATATCAGGCTATTTGGTTTTCCTGAGGTACTTCAAGTAACACAATTCAGTCATTAACTATCCTTAATTGGTGAGGTCATTGATTTTTGGCTGAAATGTCGAACTTGGGGTGCCAGAGTAGTCTGTACAGTCTATAGAAGTTTACTAGACAACACTTTAACCACAAACAAGAGTGGTGGCATGACTCCGCATTCCTGCTGCCCGACTAACCCCTCTACCTCTGACCCCTTCAGGCCAATCCATCAAATTTTGATGGCCCAACTGCAGTAGCAGATTTAAACATTCCAATACAGAAAAAATGGTTTCAGGACAGACACAAATATTCATCCCACAACAAACGGTGTTTATACATTTTTTCCACAATTATGTATTATCACAGTTAATACTGCTGCAGATAGTGGGCCTGAGCTTTTACACAACTTTGCTCGGTGGTAATCAAAGCATATGAAGCGAACACTCAGTTCCCTTGGACAGACTACCTCCAATTAACTTCCAAGAGGTTTTTTTAATGGGCTATACATCCTGATTATGACAACTGAAGCAACAGACCACCCTGACTAGCCTATTAAATGTGCAGCATTATCAGAATGCACATGCACAAATAGCAGAATTATAGAAATCCAGCGAATAACTGCATTGTCTAGTGTCTTTTACAGTTTCAGACACTAGACAGTGAAGCTAATGTAAGCTATTTAACAAGTCAGGGAAGAAAATAAGTGTAATTAAACTGGAGAAAATCAAAGCTATACTCCAGATTAACATCAAAGACAGACAGCTTTACATTGGGGAAATAAAGTTTGACTAGAGGAGAAAAACAGTGGGCTGCCTACATTACTTCAGTTTTGAGTCTGCATGCTTAGAAAACTTAATGGTCACTACAAACAAATATAAGTACTATTTTTATGCTACAGCAGATTAGAGCAGGTGATGCTTGCACCTCAGCTGGACCTTGATCATGTGCAAAGTAGTATTAATGTACAAAAAGTACAACAGACTTCTCAAACCTGGAGGCTGGAGGTTAAAACTATGAGTGGAGGTAAAACCGTGTATTCCTATAATGGTGTTGATAGTTTTATAATTGCTAAATCAAGGGCATTATGTCTAAATCTACTCCACTAAATTTGCCACTGGCCACAAATTTAAGTCAAAAAGAAAGTCAGAAAGTCAAGCCCTGAGTGGGCAAATGCAGAGAGGAAGCCAAAATGTACTGGTGGGTTCCACTGGATGTTCACATAGCAAAGAGAGAAGTATTGAACAAAATAACACTGAAAAGAAGCCATTAGGCTTAGTGTCAGAAAACCCAGTTAACACACACAACTAGCACCATCCACATCTCCTCTCAGCATACAGGATTAGTTACTCTGAACAGTGCAATCACATTTTTTGTTTGCTGCAACATCATGCTTTTAAGGTGGTGGCTTAGATTAGTGAATGTTACCAACAGTAACACTTAATACACAAAAGTTTGAATTTATGAGCAAAACCTTTTCTTTAGCACAAATCCCTCTTCAGTTTGGTACCGCCAGTTGTTCGTCTCGAGTTCCTCACACCCCAAGCAAGTTAGCACAATAGAATTCACCCTGATTTGAAAATATCTGTGC
This sequence comes from Albula goreensis, assembly GCA_022829145.1. Taxonomy (NCBI): domain Eukaryota; kingdom Metazoa; phylum Chordata; class Actinopteri; order Albuliformes; family Albulidae; genus Albula; species Albula goreensis. The sequence goes on along the minus strand of CM040741.1, from coordinate 55,346,446 downwards.
CTAATCCTCTGCACCAACTCCCACATGACTGGCCTTCGAGCTATAGCAGAAATTGATCTAAGGAAGAAAGGCAGCACTATTGTACGACAATATGACACATAGTGGATCTGATGGTTTCACCATACAAGAGGCAATAATGTTTGTGAGCCATCTTGCAGTGCAACTGCAACTTGCAGAAGTAACTGTCCACCAAGAATCTACAACTAGACCTTATATTGAGTCATGCACTTGGAATTTTCTTGTAAGGCAACTTAAGACTAGTGATATTTTTTCAGAAAGAAGCCTTTAATGCACTTTAAGTAGGACTGAATGATCTTCATTGTCACTTTAACACTGTCTAGCGAGAGGTTTCAAAGCACCCACAGATACGACGCTTTAAACATGGAGTCAGGGGAAGCAGAAGTTAAGAAACAACTGAACTAGCCAAATACAACTGACCGTGAATATACTTAAATCCCATGCAGACTTTTCAGAGGGATATACAAGGCTTTAATAGACAAATCTGATACGTCAGAGTTCTGAATGATGCCTTTGTGAAAGTGGTACGGTTCAGATTTTTCAATGTTGCAGCAGTGGTTGGGGAACATTTTATTGTTTCATTTAAGCTTCGACCTTGAGCAACAGATTGGCCCAAGTCTCTAGTTGTCGACCTTGGGAGTTATTACTTTTCATTAAAAACGGCTTGATGCCTTTGCGACAAGTTGAAGTGACCTGTCATCAGCTGGGGAAAGGGAGCAATCGGTGGTGGTGGGGGGGGGCTTTGCAGCTCAACCGGAGAGAAAGTATCATTTAAACTAAGATGGAGCTGGATGATAATGTAGTTATTATTCGCCTCTGCTGTGCTGGGTAAGGCACGTCCAGGATCAAGAACAAAAACATACATGCAGAATTAGCTACTTTACAGGACTGTAAAAGCTGCTTACAGACAGAGGAGTAACATTTGCTGTCAAACACAGAAAATATAAAAACATGACAGCTTAAACCATTTATGACTACAGAGAAAGGCAACAGCTATATTTACACTCACAGCAAACATGGTCTGTGACTATTCATTTTACAGGGATCAGGTTTCCCCACAGCTGCCATGTACAAAGCGGTGCTGAAGGCCCATATGGACACATGCTTTCTTCAGCTCTAGGACAAAAGCCACAAGGTCCCATTATGTATCCACATCTACAAGACATATACACTTCATTCTTAGAGGGGACGGGGGACGGGGGACGGGGGGGGGGTAAAAATAAGTTTAGAGTGCATTATGGATACATTTTATTATTGCAAAATAAAATGGTGCTGCATAAACTGAAAGGCTCAGGGAGGGACTGTGGGTTACGACCTGTCATGTGCTGTACCCAATGTTAACATCAAGATGATTATCGCGTGTGACAGGAACACTGCGTGATACAGCTGAACTTCAGTGTAGTGGAAGAACACAGTTCTCAATACAAAACTATTCCAGGTGGCACAACACTTTGAGCATGGTACAGGTCATCTACTAATTTTGACATGTCAAATTAAATAAAAATTTGATAAGATTATTTTTATTCAGAGGTACAGGTCTCGTTTCATAATCAAGGGGCATTGTTGTCTGGTAGCTGTGGTGGTTAATGGAGTGGTTGGTAGCTACCAACTTTCTTACTTCATAAGCCTTATACACATGGCTGACAATCTCTTAAAAAGGCAAGGTAGGTATACCCGCCCAAAGGGGAGGGGGAAAAAAAAACAACTATTCCTATATACCAACTTTTACTGCATGTTTTGCATGGCATAGAAAGACTAGGACTGTTTTCAGAAAAAAGGAAATGCATAATTCTTTCAGAATAAACACAAGACAGGGTGGACTGAAAAAATGGTGCATGCAAACACAAAGTGTAACAGATAACCTTGAGAGCCCAACCTCGCTTAGCGCAGGCACACTTCCTCACTGCTCACATCCAAGACTCAATAAGTCCCGGAATGTCAGCATGGTGCACCCCATCCGTCTGTTGCTCTGGCTGCTGCCTTCCTTTGGCCTAGAGTCCCCGGCAACAACCGAAGCGCATTTCTACTCAGGGATAGGAAACTTCTACCCCCAACTTATGTTCATGCCTATGTCTGGTCTTTCCCTGAATTTAAAACTTTCCTTTTTTTTTTTACCTAAAAACATTGTGGATGGATCTACAGAATCTACAATGATAATTGCAGAGGTCTTTTGACCAGGATTTTGTTTACCTATAATTGGCAGGACATACCATTGCCACATCAATTATATTTCTTCTACATTTCAGAAAATTGGCCAAAGTTCTACCATGCAGACAGGGGGCAAGGCAAAAATGTAATGAGACAAATTTATGCTACACTTACTGCCTGCTGGAAAATCACTGGCACGAGTTGAAAATAAAAATCATTCCAAATATTTGGAAGTATTCCAGAAACTACATAGAAATGGCTAACATCTGTAGAGTAACGTATTTTATCTGTAAATGTTTGAAGAAATAGGGAGACGGGAAGTCTTCACATTTTCAGTTCAAAACAATGGAGATGCCCATTAATATTCCATAACAACTTGCATAATCTATTTTAGAAGTTGTAGAACATGCTAAAAAGGGTTATACAATACACCACATGGGTCAGTCTCACCAGTTTTAGAAACCTCTTCTGAGGAGGAATAAAGTGACCATACACAATTACTGGCTACTGAGTAGTGAGAGCAGCATATGTTCTCACTAGGCAAACAAAGTGTGAGCAGATTGCCGCTACCACAAAAGCCTATACGTTTTAGTATATTGCTAGCGCCAACTTTTCACTCACATGGTTTTCATGGCCATACACAGGCGGCAGTCTTTGTAACCAAAAATCAAAACATCATTAATTAACTAATACATATAAACAATTAAATAATGACAACTGGACGCACCTCGAAACTAATTTGTATATCAAGTACCCAAAAAGAAATCGCCTCTTTGAAGAGCATACATGATCGTTAGCCAGGGAGTATGTGGTCCATTATCATCTTAAACCCGTCTAGCCAGTAATTTTGCTCACTAGGGTATTTGATGCATACTACGCCGCTCCAGACTGGGGGTGTACAATTGGTTGTGGACAACATTTAGCAAACGAATTACCTTATTCACACCCAGATAACATTGAAATGCTGGCTGTAGGTCAATTTACGGTCGTTTATGATTTGTTTAAACAGATGTCATCCTTGCTAATTAAATGCCATATAGCTACGCCCCGTCCTACTAAATACAACACAAAGGAGTTAAACCATCGGACAAGCCAAGTTTCGGCAACTCGACGCATCTCACTGCAGTTACCCTTAGAAAGCATGTTCCATGACTGGGCTGCGCCACTGCAGCTGCTGCTACTCGCGCCCCACCACGCTTGCCATGTGTGCGCGTGCTGTAGTCTTGCGCCACGCGCTTACCTTATCTAGCTCGTCGTGCAGCTCTGACAGGGTGGGTCTGATCAGCTTCTCCCCAAGTGGCGCCGCAGTCTGCCGGTAGAAGTCGATGTTCGGAACCGCGTCGATGGTGTTATGGCCAAAAGTCCTCAGGTAATAGGTGTTCGTGTGGGTGTCATAGTGGTAGTGATGCTGGCCTCCGGTAGAAGAATGCAGGCTGCCCTCGCTCATCACGGTGTCTCCGTTCTGGATGCCCTCTGCGGGCACGGCATCGGGGGGGCTACCAGCCCCGCTGGGGTCCACAAAGTTCACCACGCGAAATCTGCCTTTTGCCTCCTCGCCACCTGCTGACTGCTCCGGCCCTTCGGATGCTTTACTCGGGGCGGCAGTAGCCTGGTCACCAGTAGCTAGTGGGGAAGCATCTGTGTCGGCTGGTTTGGCATCCCCAGCGGAGGCACCGGCTGCCTCAGCCACCAAATCTACTTGAAATCTACTTTGACTCGGTGTGGGACCCGCGGGTTTCAAACCGGCGTCTACAGACAATCCTTCCTGCTCTGACTGGGGGTTCTCTCCCGGGGCGGGAGAACTAGATGACGATGGCGCTGACATGCCTGGCTAGCTAGCAAGCTGCTATAACCGATGAATAATTAAGAACTGCTTTTAAAAAGAATGCCTAGCAAGATATACGCCTAATTGTCTAGTACCACTCCCGTATGTCCAGATCCTTTCACCGATTCTACACCCCTACCCAAGGCTTCCAACATAAAACTATCGGTAGCACCCACTCTTCACTTCGCCGGTAGACAGTCTGGATGCTGGTACGTACAGCTTCCGAATTCAGCACAGCTTTCCTAAAACAGCCACTGGTAGCACAAACCTAGACATGCGGATATAAATGGAGAATGGTAGCTAGCAAGCTAGCTGGCTGGCGGCTACAGGCTGGTTCAGTGAGTGGAGAAAAAGGCATTAACTTTGAGCTGTAATTTTCATAGCACAGAATAAAGGTCCAAGAAGACACGCGATATTCAGGCTTCTCGTCCACCCCTATCGATTGAGATAGCGTCCGCAGTCTTGCCTTTTTCAGCGCTTTTTTTCGCTCATGGGATGCTGACAACCGACCTTGCCGCAACTCCTCCTAGACTCGCAATGATTCCCTGGCTGCTATATACACACTGCAGTGGGGCATCGCTGTAGGGGTGGGTTCCAACAAAGATAAACTCGCGAGATTTCAGTCTTCTTTTTTGGAGGCAGCAAAAGGGGAAGGCGTGTTTTTGACGTATGCAACAGGGATGTACAGAGAGTTTCAGAGGCGGAGCATACTAATCAAATGATGGTTTGCTCTTATGTTTGGTCAATGTGAGCAATTTTGCCTAGGGCTTTTGATTCAGCAAACCAGTTTAGTTTCAGTGCTCAATCAGTGGCTCACACAGTACATGTGGTACGGTTTTATATATATATATGTATGTATATATAATTTATATATATAATAACACATTATATATATACATTGTCATTTTTATGTGTGATTGTGATATGAGATTAAATATCCTGTCTGCTGAAACTGTTGCGCTCTAACGTTTACAAAGCACCATTCCAATCTGCAAAGGGAAATGGGTGTGTGTTATTTTTACCATGAAATGTTATTAAACAAGCATATTTCAGAAATAGGCAACTTTTTTTAAAATGTAACTGAAACGAAAACCATAAATATTTTTATATGATTATAAAGGAGGCAAACAAGGCAGCATAACTTTTTTTCACTGGAATTCATTGCTTATTTCCTCTGTTTTTGCTCACTTGAGCATTGCCTTTGAATGCTATAACCATTGGAATCCAGTACTTAAATTCTGATGCACATCAAACACAGGGGCTTGTGTGTTCAGTTCTTAATGCAATACCAGGCATTAAGCAGGCATTAGTAATGTTATGTGATAAACAAAAAAAGTTGTTTACAACACAATACTGTGAAGAATACATGCTTGATAATCTGGCAGAGGAGAGAGATCAAAGGCTTATCAACGTTAAACTTTTGGAATCATTTTTAATGGTAGCTTTTCAAACAAATCACACAACTACAGGAAGCTTAAAAAGAGCACGCTACTTGTGAGTCTTTTTGCTCTTTTCTCTTTTGCTCATGCCTCTCTGGTGTAAAACCAACATTTCAGAGCTGTTTTGAGGATTGTGAACAGTGTTAACACCGATCGTTACTGGAAGAGAATGCCTAAATGAGCTGGGCCCAAAATACACTGTATGCAAACCAATGTTAAAAGTAACAAGTCAAATCGATCCTTCACCAGCCCTTTATCATCACGACATACATTCTTTTGTGTGGGTGATCAATATTTCAATTGATTTTCCAGAAAAAAAAACAGTGGGGCGAGAGACAGGGATCAGACAGACAATAACAGGTCATTGCAATTCAAGTTGAATTCATGTCATGTAGATATATAAGAGAACATACTGCAATAAATTCATGACAAAGTTATGATGCATTGTGTTATATATTGTTACATGCCACTAAGCCTGTCATGTTCTGTTTAACCCATTGCCTGGTGTTTGTAATGCACTCTCTCTGTATTATGGAATTTTTAGTAAAAAAAATAAACATTGGTAAACCTACTGTAAAAATGGGTTCATTGGGCTCAGTCTGCCACAATGGAAAATATTCAATAATATATTTTTGAAGTTGTAAATTGGTATTGTACAAAAGAAACTGTAAATTTCTTGTCCTTCCATCCTGGTGAACAAAATGCATCTTGTTATTGGGCAAAGCCAGAGGCAGAGAAGAAAGTTCAGTAACTGCAGCAAGAGTCACCTGTGTAATTGGAGATGAGACACCTGACAACAATTTGTCTTTTGATAAAATTCCAACTCTTGGGGAAAACAAAATATTTCACTAAATAGATCTGTCTTAAGTTCCAAGATAGAGGAGGATTTAAGTCATTCAAATACCAAAATCCTTTATGAGTTGATAAGTCTGCAGCCTAGCATTATCCACACAGTACTGATAACTTTTATAATTATAACATAATTGATTATATCTATGTTGTTGCTGTTGTTGTTGTTGTTGCTGTTGCTGCTGCTGCTGCTGGTGCTGCTGTTGCCAATTCTTGGCAAGAGATAAACTGTCCTTTGTGCATGACCCTATCACACAATCAGTAATAAGTTCTGATAGAAAATCCAGATACCAAAGCCCACTGCTGGAAGAGTGCTTGTTTTTCAATAATTTGAATCATGATTGTTTTTCACCCATCTGTGCAGTGTTCATATTGTGATGTGAATGCATCTTATATATTACTCATATACATTTCTATGAACTTTTTGGGTATCCCAATATACTCCATAATCATTGGTGCCATTTTGATCCAGGTTTCACCCCCGTGAGGCCTCTAGATCAAACTAAAGGATAAATGAATGAAAATGAAAAGAGGCCATGTGCAGGGGACTGGAGGGTGGAGAACCTGAGAATTACAACCTTTTGCTCCTGATATGAGACCTACCTCTACTCACATTGTCTGTCCCTCATTACCCTTCTCCTTAGTAGTCCTGTTAATGCCATTATTTTTCACCAGGAGTTCATTAGAGTACTGCAGGTCTTGTTTCCCTTTCATGTGGGTAGCATGCTCGAGTGAAGAAATTTAATCTGAGAGCCATTAAATTAAGCCATTTTGGTAATTGAATCAAATCCACAGAGCTCTGAAGGTATGATTTCCTTGCACAGTTAAGGCTAGACCAGTTTCCCTGACTTGTTGTTTTATATTGTACTAATTTCTATTTATCAGTGTATTTATGGTTTAGTTGTGAACTTCATATCAATGTGCGCCAGGAAATACCATCATATACAGTATGTTATACTTCAAACATAACTGAAAAGCGAGAAAATACCAGAATGTTCAAATAGAATGGATTGGCTTACCTTAGATGTAAAAAGTATGAAAAGAGTGTGTGTGTGTGTGTGTGTGTGTGTGTGTGTGTGTGTGTGTGTGTGTGTGTGTGTGTGTGTGTGTGTGTGTGTGTGTGTGTGTGTGTGTGTGTGTATTGGTGTGTACGTGTGTGTGTATTAATCACATGTACAGAGCATGTTGCACACTAGTGTGTGAAATGCCATCGTAAGTAAACATTGCCCCACAAATGAAAAGGTATGTAGTACGTTTATGTTTTCTGTTCAACACTGAAACCTACTGGGGACCTTCACAGATATTCAATTAAAAAAAGATTTACAAAGGATTGTTATAGCACCTTAAACAACAGACCTAAATACCAAACTTAGAACTTCTCTTTGGTAAATAGTTGAAAAACAGGTATCTCTTATATGATGGCTGTTCATGAAATTTTAATTTCATAGGATTGAGTTTCATTATAATAAAATATTACAGTACTTTCTGAACACATTGCACTATATGTCTTGCTTTTTTCTGCCTGTCTACTATGCCTTTTACTGCCCCTGTTTGCATTATTTTATTATGAGTCTTATAGTGGATTTAGCAATGCAAACAGTCATTGATTTGTTTTCATGGCTTGCTGCCAGCCCTTTTTACAGATTATTGTAGCACTTGTGCTTACCAGATTTGTGCCACTGCACACACACTGTGTGACTCACCTATCAATGACTGTAGTTTTATGGCAAAATTTTAATAACTTAAAAAAAGACAAAACAAATTCTGAATGTGTATTGCATTCAAATCTCCTATTTACATATGCTATAGCTGGGTGATGTTCTTTTTTCCATACAAAAAAGGGAACATCCCCACCCAAGTACAGCAGAGATGTAATCACAACCTGGCGTTACAGCACGCTGGCTGGGCCTTTTTTTCTCCACGGTCTTATCATTGTTAGTTTAAGTGCACCAGCCCAGCTATGACCAGAGGTCAGCTGTTCTTTTACATGGTGTTTGTAACCCCTGCAGAGTTGTTGTATAGTATAAAAATTAAAATGATGGAGCCCTGTCCTTTAAACATAAATTTGAATAAAAATTGGATCTACTTTTAGAGCTGTTTGCATTTAGCAATGGATTTAAAGCTCCCATTTTAGGCTTGTTTTTGATTTACTAATTGCCCTCAAACTGAAGCCATCAGCTTTGTGTATATTCAAAACAGGGTGTAGGCTGCTTTACTTGCTGTTTCCATAAAAGAGATAAAGGTGCACATTTACAAAACCATCTTTTTTCATTATTCTTCTAATTCTACCTTTCAGGTACATTGACAACCTGTATTATTAAATAAATACTGCTATTCTTCTACCACTGTAGTGTTAAAGTTGATACAGATATTATTGTTTACACAGACATTGAAGGGCATCACTGGTTGACATTTTCTCTAAGAAGAGGTCAAATCGACAGAACTGAATGAAATTAAATTGTATTCTTTACTCATTGTTCTGTGTTTGTAGCACTAAACTAATATTATTATCTAATACCAACAGGCATAATTAATGTAAATTATGAAATCACAAACATATTTGTTGTAAATTATATTTACTCAAATGCATGAAATGTTTTTCTCTGTGAAAGGAAATTTCCATTAAGTCCTCTTAAATCCATGAATAATATTGGTTTTTATTTTCAGTTTCACTGATACATAAATGGTAACACAATGAAATGACAAATAAATGGTAGATTTTGTTTTTGTATTCAAATGAATTTATTGCATTTTTCAATATTTATTCATAGGAAAATAAGGGGAAATATACCATTATTGTAAGGAAAATGTGATTTGAGAAAAGAGAAGTTATGAGAGATAAGAATATCATAAATTTCAAGAGAAGTTTATGACATTGGGTTTTGTCCTCTAAAACTGATTTTGGTTGTGTGTGTGTGCACACACACGTGCATTTGTGCGCGCGTGCACTTTTGTGTGTGTGTGTGTGTTTGTGTGGTACATTTAATATGGTTATAAGTGGAATAGTATTGATTTGATTATTTGATAGCGCTCTAAATATGTATGTTCATTTTATGTTAATCAGATTTAAAGCATTAATTAATCTATACAGCTTTGTGGAAAATAAAGAACAGCCAACACAATTTTTCAAAATAAATGGTCACCATCATATTCAAATGATCACATCTCACAAAAAAGTGAATTTTGATTAAATATTAAAAATGGAATATATCCAGGGGCCCAAATGTGTCTTCCTTCATGGGGAAAGCTTATACAGCACAATCTGGCCTTATATTCTAGCAAATTTGAAGTGAGAAGCAAAAAATGGCAAAATTCCACTGGCAGCCTCTGATGTGACAGCGATCGGCTCTGTCACCTTTTTCTTCCATGCTATGAAAAATCATTCCCACCTCTTGCTCGGTAGTCACAGCTTCTCCCCACCATCTCCGCAGCCATTATTGATCACACCCGAACATCTGAGCCAAGAGCTGCACTTTCATAATCCATCTTGCCATCTTGGCTTGAGATATATAAAGACTTCAAAGTTCCAACGTTTTTGTACATGTGTCTTTCAGTACTTTCTTGCAACCTGGCAAGGTATGAACTACTATTAACACTGAATCACAAAATACAGGTGATTTATTGTAGCCTATATGTGAATCTTGTACCAGTTCACAACAAGCATTGAATCATTGCATTATGCAGTTTTGCTCTTTTTGAGATCTACCTTGTGTGATGGGAGGCCTCTTCCCACAGAAAAGCCTGTTGTTTGGAGGTTAAAGGAGCCTTTGACACGTCTGTGGAATGAGAGGCAGTGTGTCGCGACCTGAGCTGTTTTTGGGGGATGAATAAGGGGTGCATTTACAAAGGCCGCTCAGTCGGGAGTGTACAGGTCATCGCCTGGCTCCAGTCCTTTCCCACAATTATACCTCCTCAGAGGTCACGGTGAATAAACCTTGATTATCACTGAGTGTGCTCTGCTTGGGAATTCTCACCCCTGGCCAAAGGTTTTTTATGTGCCTTTTATCATGTTTAAATCTGAATAGGCATTTACCTGGCAACACTGGAAAGCCACACTTCCTATTTTAAGAGATCTGGAAAATATCACATAAATTTTATCTCAGCAAGTACCTTTTTTCTGAAAATGAACAGTAACAAGCAGCAGCAAGTCAAATTTTCCGTAGCACTTCCAAACTGCAATTTTCTTGCACAATATTACATCTAGAGATTTTTAAGGTGATCATGCATGCTAAATGTTTTGAATTAATGGCAGCCAAAAGGCACCTCTGGTTGGTAGATGTTAAAAAAAAAGTCAAACATAAATGTTTTGGTCATGTGCTTAGATCGCTAAATCTTTCTCTGGAGGATATTTTCAAATACCTGATTTTTCTAGAAATGTTCAAAACTTATTATAAACACATTTCCATTGATAACTGCAAACTGATGCTCACAGTCCTAGGTACTCTAAGTGTACTGGCTCATTTAGATTCATATAATCCTACACTTTATTTTATTTTTGCACAGCTTTTAAAAATCTTTAGGTTCCAATAGCTTTCATGGCTATATTTTAACAGTTTTATAGCATGAGTCAGGCACAAGTGCACTGAGGCCATGTCCAAATCCACTCTTTCTAGTTATGTAGCATTATGATTTAGTGAGAAGTCAAGCTTCAAATGGACTGTACTTATTTTCATTTAGATACCGGTGTGTTTGGGGTGTAACATGGAATAAACAGATGAGAGTATCATCTCCCATTCCCTTTAAAAACCATCTGCATCTGCACCTAGGAAGAATGCTAGTTTCTCTAAAGTGTCAGAGCATCTGTATGCTTCTGTGCATCTCTAGAGTGAATTTTATACAAAAATGTCTAGTTCTGTATCCTATTTGCAATTGCAAAATGTATCCCTATAAAACATGTTACTTTAAACGCATTAGCAAAGTGTATTTTGCTGCACAGTGACAGGCATGCATTATACCCATCTGATTTTTTATTGCTCATGCAGTCACAAAGCAGTGTTATGTCCTTATTTATAAATGTTTACCATAGAGCAAACATCAGAGAACGCTATGCAGGTGCACAAGGTGCAGAAGCCTCTTTTGGCTGCTGCTCTTCTAATTGGGATTTCGGAAATGCTAAGCATGATGGGAAAAGAGGTATGTGGTGTTTATGTACCAGTATGAGACTGGAAGGTTAATGTGGTAGTTGAGGGGTTGCCTGAGAATTCTTCTCTGCAACCTCTGTTTTAACAAACTCCAATAAACACAATTGTATCATGACTTTAGACCAGGGTTTTGGTCCGAGTGCAATAGCCTTAGGCTGGATTCAAAATAAAAATTTCCAGCAATAAGCTGGATCACACCTCATCTTAAGACAAGCCAGGAAAATTAGAAAATGACAACTGTATAGGCCTTGGATTTGGGTTACTGACACTTAGCACTGAGTGTAAGGCAAGGCTCTTAATATTTTGTATCAGAACACTTTCAAACTATTTATTCCACTTGAATGCAATTTCAGTGTAACTCCAGAGAAATAACTTTGTGTGAACATTGCCAAAACTAAACTATCTACAACTAAAAGCAATGACTCCCTGAAGAACTAACTCTAGTAATCTGAGAGCAGCATTGGCATGTGAACTTGTTTGAATCCTAGTTATCATAGCTTACTTATGACCTACAATATGTTACTTCCTTCTTCAAATACAATGTGTTCTTTTCCCTGATTGGAACGTTCACTCCTGCACATGCCACTTTTAAGCTGTTGATAGATGGGTGCACATATTATGCAATGGAAAAGGTCATGCATTTAATTCAATGGTAATCTACCACTGTTATGTCAAGCTATGTCATACTGTGCTGTTTCTGTTCATATACACTTATGTTCATATACACAACAAATTTAATGTAGAGATGATAAGAATACATGATTTTCACTGCTTAAAATCACATAAAGGTGGGATCTGTCACTTGTTCAAAGTCCTTGCCCAGATAGCAATAATGCAATGAGACCGTGGTGGACCACTAGCGGACCACTCACTCACTTGTGTCTTTTGTGCAGTCTTTTTTTGCAATCTTTTGGATTCATTGACAAATATAATAATTAAAACCAATTGCTGTGAAGACCTAGTCAAAAGTAAACAAATGATATGTCCTTAACTACTCAAATTCAAGCAAAAAGCCTTACATGTTTACAAAATACACTGCCGGCCCTAGAAACAATGTTAAAGGTGCATTCTTCAAAAAGGGGAAATTATCAATGCAAATTCTGTTTATTTCTACCATGGCAATCAAACCTACTGGTAATACAATACTCTCCAAATTGATTGACCAAAACATTTTGTTTCGGATAGATTGCTTCAGTGACCAAAAATCGTTCAGGCAATATTATCTCTGCATTAAGTTCAATTAATTTATTGATGCCTTTGATTTAATGGGATAATGCATTTTTCACATACTGAAGGTTACACTAAAGTAGCAACAGGAGCCAAAAGTCTCTTATCTGAGACAACATTTTCAGAGCTGTTCAGTGATTAGAAATCCAATCATTTCATTTCCGACTGCCATATCAGAGGGTTCCAACACAAAAAGCAAGTAAAATGGGTAAACAAGTCAAATGCAATCGTTCCCACACCCATTCAAACAAACAGTAAAATTAATCTGAGTTGTAAAAATCTGACTGAAGGGGTTATGCAATGCAACTGTGGTGCTCTGTCCATAACTTTGCATAATAATGTAGCTCAAGACTTACTCAATATTTTCATGAAATGAGGAAGTGCACTGCTGTGGGAAAGGAAATACCCACTGAAACCTGGTTGTCAAAGTCAAGTACCAAGTATCTTTGGACCTTGACTGAATATCCACTTTTAGGTGGAATGAGAAATGTACACACACACACACACACTCATACACACACAATTCTATCCTGTCAATCCTTGAGGACCCCCCACCACCCATCCAGCACTGAGTGAGCTTCATATTGCTATTTTTGTTCCAGGCACAGGGACTTGAGCCTCACTAAATCAACAGCCTAACAGTTGTCACTTGTTGGCCTTTGACCTCCTTCAGATTCCATCCACCTCAAGTGTGCGCTCCCCTGCCACTTGTCTGTGTTTGTGTGGGTGTGCTGACTCGCCCCTTGTTATGCCAGGTTTGCAGGCCTGATCCCAGGGTCACCCCAAATGCCTGCACCAAGTCACTCACGTGTTTCTGAATAAAAAGAGCCATGTGCTGAAGAGCAAGACTCCAGTGGGGATATCTGAAATTGTGAGTTTCTGAAATCTTACTGCATATTTTTAGTATTGATATTGATGAAATGAAATCCTGTGTTAAGATCTGGTGGGTTTGTCAGAGGTGAGGACTGCACAGATGTTGATGAAGATTTACCTGTCTATCTCACACTTTATTGTGTGACTTTGATAAAGACTAAGTAATTGAAATAATAAAATATTGCTATTTACTTGAAGTTAATTGTTTCTTAGAATTATCACAACAGGGGTTTAGACATGTCCAGTGCGTTAAATAAAGAATTTAAAAAAACTAAATGAATTATGTTGAGCCCGTTCATGTAAATTGTTGTGCTTGTTAGAATTCTGTGCCACATTACATACATGAATGTGCATTGTCATCCACCCAAGGGTAGTTGCAGTTTTCCTTCAGAGGTTAGTTGTCAAAACAGGAAGTTTTTAAATTCTGTAAAATTGCATGTGTGTGTGTGTGCGTGCGTGCGTGTTTGTGTGTGAGCATGCATGCATGTGACTGATATGTGAATCTGTAACTTAAATGAACTGTCAGCCCTCATCAATGTCTTTAAGTGCAAACTGACACAATTGTGAAATGTCACTGTAAAACAAAAAGCAATACAAGCCTTGAGCCTCTTCCCATGATCAAACACCCCACTTGCATTTATGCAATCCAGTTTTGTGAGTCAGTGACCCATTTAATGCCATTGTCCAGGCACAAATTTCAAATGTGAGCAAAGGACCATTATCATGGTACTGTGCACTAATTACATTCAACAAAAAAACAAAACAATTTCAGACAACAGTAGGTTTGGAAGGATTTATTGTTGGAAAGGGTTAGAGACAAGGATATGGTGCACTGGTTTTGGGTTTGGAATCCAAAGGAGGAAAGGATTGGAGCTGTTCTCAGAGGAGGAGAGGACCGCCCTGTAAGAAGAAAATATGGTTAGGGAAAGGTGGTGATGGGGAGGAGGTGGAATGCCTGAGATGCATAGCTCGATGGGCGATAAGCTACGTGTACTTTTATACATAAGGAGACCGGAACTGATTGAAGGGGTCGTCTGAAAATGTTCTCCCGAACTTTAACAAACTCTGACTCTCTCTCTCTCTCTCTCTCTCTCTCTCTCTCTCTCTCTCTCTCTCTCTCTCTCTCTCTCTCTCTCACATACACACACCTCACATGCATAAGCTCATACACACAGACACACACACATGTGTAGACACTACACATGCACACACGCACATGCTTATATAGAATTATAATCAAATAGAATATCTTTATTCTTATCATAGGCTACAAAATATAGCACACAGTGTTATATATACATATGAATGAGCACACACAAACACAAACAGATAGCCCACATGTACACATGTGTATATTCACACAAACATGCACATGCATACGCATTCATGCACGTAAGTACACAAAGACTAACGCAAGCCCTAAGTGAGACTGACACAGAATGAGGCAGGGACACAGTTTTACAGATTTAATTTGCTGATTCAGGGGACATGAGTCATACATGATGACAGACAACTTTGCTTTGGCTCAATGCCAGCTGAGAACATCCTAAGAGTGTGATTCACAGAAAGGTACAGCCAACCAATTGCAAGTGGTGCTCATCCTTTTCTGTGTGTTCCCAATTCTTCCCATCCTCCTACATCATCCTGTCTCCCAAAGACACACACAGAACACAGTATGAGACAGAACCAGCATCACGCAGGGGCCATTTCCACTCTCCACTTCAGCTTTGTGATTGCTTTCCAGTTTACCTGCTGACCTTGAAATTGAAAACTCAATACTAGCCAGATTCACTTACCGTGGGTCTCTTTTAATCAAAACAAGAAAAGTTTCCAACTGCGGTAATGGCTGTCTCCATAACTCAGCTGAACTGGTTTCCATCGACCTGCCCTCTCAAATTAATACAATATTTACAGCTTAGTCTACTGCTACCATGGCAGCCCGGGCTCTCAAAAGGTCATACTACCAGTGCAAAGTTGTCCAATAATGTTTCTAATATGCCCATTTAGGACACACTTGCGCCTATTATAGCATATGGATGACTTAGCCCAAGATCTTAACTCAATTATTTGTCTTTGTCCAAAGAATTATATTGTATATGTGTTTGTGTAGGTCAGCCCCAGTCTTCTCTAGCTTTATTGAAAACCTATGATCATTAGAATAATGCCAAAATCTAGAATTATCATTAAAGAAGCCAATTAATAATTGGATAGAATTTATACTGAGTTTCTGGCATCACCTCCCCATGGTTTTATTATTGTTCTTTGAGATTTTAACAGTTATAGATTATTGACATATGAAAAGTGTATAAAAGTAGACAAAAGCACTTGAAAGTGACAGGCAGCGGACCATGGAGCCAGCGTTTTGTGATGACAGATGCACAGGACAGCTCTTCCCAGCTGTGTTTATGCGGCAGATTGCCTTTGTTTTGGCCATACTGCTGGCCTTTACTGAAGCTGGGCTCCTTGACTTTCAGTACAGGTCACCCTCCTGCAACAATAATTGTTTCTTCTTTTTATCAGTCAGGTGGTGACTTATTAATAACCAACCAACCAGGAACATTTGATATTAAATAAGACATTAAATATGTACACTCCAAAACTGTGCTTGGTATAATGAGCCAAAGACAAAGGGACATATAATGAAATAATGTATACAAATTTGCCCAATTAGTTATAGCCCAAATTAAGTTTATTGCTAATTTAATTCAACCAAATAGCAATTAATCTGTTGATCCATAGGTTTTCATCCAAATTATATTACAGAAAAACCTTGAGGAACAGTATGGAAATATTAGCATTTCATTCTGTTTCACAATGGATTTTTATGTGTAATATCAAAAACTTTTGACCTAAAAATATTTTTCTTCACACTTGAAGGTATCTTCCAACAGAGAACTGGTTTTGCATTTTTTAAAAGACAGGGAGATTTGAACTGGTATGTCCAAAAACCAAGAGCTTTTATGAAAACCTTGTTCCTTAAAAGCAGTCACATTATAAATATAATGCATATAAAAAAATTTCTTCAAAATTGGTCTTTTATCAAAGGGCTCTATTGAAAAATACAACAGTAAGAAGAGGGTTACCATCACAGCTGTCATGCAGGTGGAAATATTTACACTTCATGCCAAGGTACAGTGAACTGTGCTGGAGCTTTTGGGTACTTCAAGCACACAAACTGTGTTCAGTGATTCACCAATCCCATAATTCATTTCAGTGGAACTTTACACAAGACAAACTTAAACCCTGGCATTTGAACATGTTTCCTCAGCTTCCAAAGGGCTCCTTAAACCCTTTGCAAGGCAGTCCCGTTCTGGTGCATTATGGATATGCTCCATCATTCAAAGTTCCTTCCTACTTCTTTAAAGGGCTGGTTGAGATGGCAAGCCACACATTCCAATTGTCCCATACATAAAGGACACCCTAGAGCCTATTCTTTGAAAAAATGACCAGTTGTTTGCCTTCACATTCTTCACACACAATGCATATCTAATCATATATTTGCATGTATTTCTGTAGATCTTTGTAAACACAAGGAATTCTTCTGCACTTACAGCCTAGCAGACAATATTAGATGTGCTATCTGTAATCCACCTGGTTTGTTTCATTCATGGATTGCCTTAGGTGGCCTTTATGTCTATATTAAGGGGCAGTAAGCAACCAACCAAAATTCATGCTTGCAAGGTAAAACATTAGGTACATATAAAGTATTTGTAATTCAGGTGATTAGAATATAATACAGTTGGACTCAAACATAATCACATTTGTGTCCTTTTGTTATGAAATTTTTGATATCTTTTCCTCATTTACATTTTCAGTACAAAACATATGCACTGAAAAAATTACAGATATTCAAAGGTTATTTTTCACTTGTTAGATCTGTTGACAGATAGGTATTTATATAGTTTTCCACAGATAAGGATTTGACAGCATTCAAGCACAGAGAATTAAAGGTATATACCAGTCTTGCCTGCCTTATAGCAAAAACAACACAGACAAACAGCAGTCCTGAATAGCCTGAAAGATACACACACACACACAACAATGTAATGATTTTCATTAAATGTTTGTTCAAAACATTCAAAAACATAAATGGCATATTATCAGAGTTGAATATCAATGAATATCAATAATGTTAGTATTTATGGAAGATACCTGAATGTTGGGAAAATGTTGTTTATTGGCATGCAACGTGCAATGCTTTTCCCCTATGTGGAATGCCCAGTCACAGTGTTAGGCTCATTTCATGACTGTGTAAATGTGGGAGAACGCGGACAAGGCTGCGTTAAAGTTTGTTATATCACCTGACCCATGCAGTCATTGCGTCAGAAGAGTGCATATTGTATGCAACTAGTAAAGCCACTGCAGGAACCCAGTCTGCCTGAGGAGACACCCTGATTACTAAATCCCTCCCTCCCTGGTTGATGCAATAGTCACGTATGACTGACACTGACTGAGTGGCACATTCTATGCAACAAATAGCCTCTAAAATACAATTTTAAGTAAAATCTTTTAAGTATTCTGTAGTATTCATAACTTCACATTAGATTTAGAGGCAAATAGAATCACAATAAATATGCAGTTGGGTCAAACAAAATCACAGTTATCTGATATAGCCTAATACATTTTCTTTAAAGGAAAACTGCTGAGGGGAAAAAAATCAGCATTTGAATCGGTGCCTATTTTTAAATTGTTGATATTATTCTTCCCCTCTTGTCTGGGAATGAGCGCAGTAATCCAGAAGCATATTCTCACAGGTTTGATCTCAGATGCAGTGATCCCTCTGTTATCTGTATCGGGATGTGAGTTGGCTCCTGGCATGGATGAGTCATTCAGATCATTTATATGTCATGTGCGTGGGTGAGGGTTTGTCTCTGGGTGATATAGAAACATTGAAGTTGTGCTTGCAGAATTTTACCTCAATGTAAGAACAGTTCAAGGTAGGCTAAATGGGAATAGTAATATCTCATTACCAAATTACAATTATTTTACTTAATATTTTTATTAATTTAACCTGATAGATTATTTTTGCTTTTCCAACTAGTATTGCTTCATGTGTCAGTATCTGTTATTGCAATTGAATAAATATCAGAAAATTTAACAGAGGGAATGTGTTTTGATGAACCTAAACTTAAAAGCTGGTATGTGACTGTTTATATGGATGGCTTGAAAAAGATTATCTCTGCATCTCCAACCTCAAATTTACCCCAGATTCAGCTAGCACACTGTGGATATAAGGTCCACCACTTTCAACTTGTAAAGATGTTTTTGTATCATCCCTATCATTTATAACCCAACAGAAATTTGCCCAAAAGGTCAAAACTGGAATTCCATTCAAAACCAAGCATTCTTATACAACCATTCATATCACAATAAAAATATCATATTTGTTTCTTTTCAAGCATAAGCCATGTCAATAACAGCATATGTAACAGTTTTAACATTAAAATGTGTGGCACTGCACAAATACTTTACACCCAGTCTGTAATATCAAACTATTGGTACGAGGCACAGGTTCCCTGAATGACATTTCTCCTTCATCTCATTTCATAAATGGAGAGGGGATGGCAAATGGCATAGGACTAATGGAGCACTGGTAAACCATTGAAGACAGCGCGACTGACATCTCCAACAGTACCTGCTCTAGGGTCAGACCATGCTGCTAGATCATTGCGTACAGAGTGGAAACTCTCTGATCCATCGCAATCAATTCACCCTGATCAGCCAGCGTGTTGCCATATGCAACAGACCGAGCTCCCGCCGGCATTTAGTCCTGCACGCTGAGCAAACCTTAAAGTATTGCAGTGCTCACTGGCTGAACTTTAGATCACACTAAACATTATGAGTACAAATATTTAGTTTTTTTAGGTTTGTTTCCCCAGGCGGGTATTTGTGCTTTAAATGTCGAACACAGAGGTCCAGCATCGATCATATAGCACCCTGATAGCTATGATAGGGCATTAGTGTGTTCCTCCAATACAGGCCCTAAAGGGGTCATAGACTGGAGAAAGGAGATCAGCTCTATGTTCTTGATGAGTAGCTACAGGGAGCCAACGTCAAGCCATGAGAGCCACTGAGCCTGAGAGGTCCAAGCTACTCAAAGAAAGAGTACAACAGCTTATAATCCAGTTACCCCAGAAGCTAATCTTCAGGTTTTCTTCCTGAATTTGGAAAATTGAGAGCTTGGAAAGAAAACATTGATTCTCTCATTGTTTCTTTCTAACTGGGGGTGAAAATGAGCTATTTAGCTATATCACTGTGTAATGAATCAGATTGTAAGTTTGAAATCAATGTGTTATTGTATGTGGCCCCTTTTTAATGAAGTTGAATGTATTGAAAAGCCTATTCATGAAACGTGTTTAAGTCAGACAGGCTGATAGTCTTGAGGTGTTCCAATGAATCAGATTAATCTGATTTTTTTCCAAGGATTTCAAATTCAGAATTCCTTTGGAAAGCCATGGTGTACCAGAGGTACTCATTCACCCGCTCCATGTCCCTCCCCCACCACATCAACCAATAGAAATTCCATCTTTCCTGTCTGAAAGTGCAGTCTATGACATTGGCTGAGTTTGTCATCACAATATAGAAAATGAGCTGGAGGGGACTCCAGAACTTTAAACATATCACAGCAAAAACTCAGCAGAAAGTGACAAAACAAATTCATACAGGTATTCTGTGATAGCCTCAGGTGTGCAGAAAGCTGTCTCCACTGGAGTTATCTCTTCTGCATCTCATGGTCTTTAAAAGAGCATGTTTAGAGTTTACCTGCTGAGCTTCACAATAGTTGAGATGCAGCCGGCTGAGCCCCATGTCCTAAGGTCACTGTGCTGGGTGGCTTATCCTGTAAAGAGACTGCTGCATTGTCCACCTGTGCCTCTTATTATACTGTAATGTCAGGAGTGATTGTGTCTGGTAGCCCAGTTGGATGGCTTCACCATAGCTTCACCCAGAGAGGGAGGGACTCGGTCTGCAAATAAACCATCACTCACCAACAAATGCCCTTTTATCTATTAAACGCATGCAGTCAGGGCTGTACATGGAATGAAACATCTCTGACTATGTATGCTGTCTATGTAACAACTGCAAAGTGAAGAGAAGTGGCAGCTAATAGCAGAGCAAGGTGGTTGAAGTGAAGAGCTGCACTTACCGATACAATTAGGCTTTCCAACAAATGGGGGAAAGAAAAAAATATGGCTTGAAATTTCAAAAAGCTCTACCCGCTGACATCACAAACAGTCTCCAGGGGATGCTGATGATAGACAGTTAGTGATGTCATCAATGCCCAAAAGGCACACGAGCACAATTTCCTTTCTCTTAAGCATTAGAGCATGCTGCTAAGCTGGATAAAACCATTTATCATGAAAGTGTCTGTATAATACACTATTCAAAATCCACTTTGGGCAGGGATTGAGTGTAAGGACGAGACAGGCTAATGACAGCCATGGCTCCAAACTCCTGACAGCTTACGCTGTGATGGCACAAAAGCAACCACATCCTGTGGACTCATCTACACATGTGACAAGCCGCAACACTCAGACTGACCCCAAACCCCAACCCCCCAACCCCCCAACCTCTTAACTTTGACAGACACACATGCTCAAACATACACACACACACACACACACACACACACACACACACACACACACACACACACACACACTCTCTATCCCCTCTTCTCTGCTCATTCCCAAACTTTTGGTTTTCCTACGCACCTCCCTCTCACCCAGATGTCTGATGGTGGTGGCCATCTCAGCATTCTCTCTGCTATCTTACATCCATTTTCAATCTCCTATAGAGCAGGTAGATTTTGGAAACACTGCTCTCAAATAAAAACGAGAGGGAAGGGAGAAGCAAAACAAACTGTATTCCCAGGAAATATTTTCATGTCAGTGTTTGACTCATTTTTATCACAAAAGTAATATCCTGCAGTTTTTACTAATATCTCCATGATGCACAGGTCTCTCAGGGGAAGTAAAAAGTACAAGCTGGTTTGTGAGTTTCGTAATACTCACACTGCAGGCCTGGTGGCATGATGCTGCTCAGATCTAAGGCTTCTTTAATCAGAGACAGATACACCCTCTGTCAAAACGGAGATAAGCTGGTTCTGCAACTCCATGTTAAAGTCACACGGCACTTCAGGCACAGTAATCAACATGCTTAAGGGGTTTTGACACGTATACCCAGCAGGCGTTTGTAAAATGCATGGTGATAGTGACACTACTGTAATGACATGTGGGGGGCGGAGCCGCACACTGGCTGGGCCTGTGACTTCTCACACAAGTTCCTGTCCTGTCTTATATATGTCTCACCTATTTTAGGTCTCAGGCGGGTAGAAATAAGAGCTCATACCAGAGCTGAGCCATCCATGTCAAGTCTCAGAAAAATGGAAGGAATTTTTTTTTTTTGGATTTTCATCATTATCTCATCTGTTTATCTTAAGAAGGTAATCTTATTCCATACACTGAGTCTACTCAGTCTTCAGGGAATTGAAGTATGACTTTGGTCTAGCTGGCACTCCTAACTAGAAATCAACTCTTAATTTCCTCTTGCAGCGTTGATTTTGAGAAGGCACAGAAAAAAATATGAAAAATGGTTGGTTATTTTAATTAAAACGAAAAAAAAAAAGTTTTTATTGGGAATGTGAGTCAGTGAAAAAACATTTGTGTCGCTAGTAAATGTAATCAAATATTTTATGACATTACATCATTTTTAATACATCCCCACACAAACCTTAACATTTAAAATGAATTGTTGTTAAATTAGATCATCAGCCACTCTTGTGAATCCATGTCTTTGGCTTAGCAGCTTAAACCTAACCTTAATACCATCTATTTCTTTGAAACACTATGCTGTCACATGGGACATTTAATGTGGATTATCCATTCAGCTTATAGAGCATATCTTTCGAGCATGGTAGCAAAATGAGAGAAACTTTAACGGAAAGATTTTTTTCAGAAAGCATTTTGTTTACTCAATTGTAATGCATTTAACATCGACCATTTTTGCAAGCACTGGCATTGAACCTCATAAGAAACTCCAGGGGGAAAAATGAAAATAAGGATATGGAAATCTAAATCCATGGGCTTGCATGAACTAAAATATTGACACGCATGCTCAAAATTATTATGGATATAAAGGCAGTGCCAGTCGCTGGAAAGGAGCCTCATTTGGTAGCAGATTATTCATTTGCAGCCTGTCAGAGCTGTGACTCAGCCTGGCACTGCCCATGTCTTCCACCTACCAGCACACAGATCCAATAGATTATTCAACATATGATAATTAGGGCCAGTCACACCACTATTTTATTTTGTTCCACTCTTCAGAATTTCACACAGGCATACACGCATCCTTAATGTAGTGCAGGTGGTTTATCAAAAAAGAAAAATGCTGATGAAGTAGAGAGTACCAGCATACTACCATTTAGAGAATTCTTACATTTTAAATTCACACAACCTTTGATGAGTGACAACATTTCAACAAGTCAGTCTTTGTACTACTAACTCAGGGGTCCCCCAAGGCAGAGACATCCCTCCTGTATCATCACTCAGGATGTAAGTGACAGTACTGTATGTCCACGGTACAGAGCTGTGCTACTGCTAAATATGTGGATTACACTGCATCACAGATTGGCTCAGAGGAGGACAATAGGATGGGACTTATTGTTTTTAATAGTGGAACAAAAAATGATCTCATCCTGAATACCAAGTAAGCAAAAGAAATTATAATGGACTTCAAGAGAAGGTTGGGCCCATTTATATAAATACTGAAGAGATACAAATAGCCAATGAATACCAGTAGTTGAGCATCATCATAGATTCTATAGTGAGATCCATGCTCAACACCCAACAGTGCAAAAAAGGTCCATGGACATTAAATGTTATGCTGAAGTTCAGGCAGTACAATGTGGACAAACAAATGACATCAATGGTTTTGACTTCCTTTTTTCTTTTCTATTCCAACCTTTTGTTTCCAGGCTTGGTACACTCAGGTCCATTACCAAAGAGGCACTCATTGAACAAAATAATAACAACAGGAAAGGAGATGAGTGGGAAATGGTTTTGAGGTATAGGAGACCTGTCAGTATGTTGGGTCAGAAAGACTGGGAGTGAATCTCAGCTGAGCAATTAAGGCACACTTCTGCTACCAAGCTGCAGAGTACCCAAAGACATGTGTTCCCATGAGCATTGAATACATTAAGCAAAGCTAACATTATAAAGACTGATGTGTGCTCCTCCCCTTGTTTGTTTGTGAATGTCATGGATCTCATTAATATGGTGAATTCTTCAAACTCAAATGATCAACATTAAACTTTTATCCTTAAGTGTTTGTGACATCAGTCAACATTTAGCTAAATAAAATGCTGTAGGATTATCAGAAGTAATACATATACATGCACAAAAATTAAGTATTTCAAGGTTTTCAAGTATTTGGAGCTGAGTCCGGGATTTTCAGTGGCATTAGGTGGGTCAGGTTGTGAAGAAACTTAGGTTGTGTAATCTTAATCAAAGATGGATCAAGTGAATAACTTCAGAAGTACTGAAAACATGTATTCATACATTCTTAGATTTCGAGGCTTGGATTAATATTAACCAAAAAAATTGAAAAGGAAAACAGCAATATGTTGCTTGGCAAATGTATCAAAGTTTCAGCACATCAAATAACGTTATCATATATTATACAGCCACGGAAGAACTACACCGTAACCTAGCAATAATATCATGATTAATATTGTACTTTGTCGCCATCTAGGGACATCAGGCCTGTACGACGCAGGATCATACAGTTATTAAAATACTTATAAAATTGCTAGCTCAAGCTCCTGAATTTGTTTATGAAAACCCTATTGCTTCCCAACTTGCAATGACTCCAGATTGATGTCAACCAACATCAGTGATCAAATTAACATTTGCCTAAAAGTCTAACAGCATTACCTTGGGGGCACTAAAATCCAGAATAAAAGCCATCTTTTTTTTTTTTTTTTTTTACAAATGTAAGGAAGAATAAATAGCCAATATATTTGTGAGCTCCCATCTGCCAAACACAGTGTATGGGGCGTGCTCTTCCCAAGCTGATAGAAGGAGACCTTATGTTGTATATACCTTCTGTCAGAGTCTAAAAATTACAGGTTCATATGACCTTTTTAACATTTATCAATGTTGTAATGATCCTTACTGCCATATATATATCAAAAGCTGGGCTGGGATCCTAGATAGAACATTTTATGCAAATGAACATGAAACTCACAATGCTGAATGGACAGTTAATTGAACACAGAGTTACAAAGGCTATTTTTTTCTGATGGGACGCATTATGATGTCATAAATGTGCTGGAGCCATGGATAAGTAGGATTTATTTTTTCCTTAGTTGTTGCTTTTTCTAGGTAATGTTATCACTTCCATCTTTAAATAATTTAAGGTGGAAACAAAATGTTTTCCTGTTTGCACTCGTAGATGTATTTTCATATATATCAGACATATCAGAACACACACATTTTTCAGAAAATACAACCTGAAAGACATAAAAATCAAATCTGAAGATTTAAATCTAATACAGGTCAGAATTATGGCTCTCTAAAATGTAACACAAAGTATAATATTGTATTACTACCATGTTTATATGAGGGCAAATCAAGACAAATGACTGTGCTTGGAGAAATGTAATAAAACACTGTGAGGCTCAAGCTGGGACCATAGGATAATTGAGTTTATTATACATAAATGTACCAATGTTACAATAATACAATGTAATCATAATTTTAGTGTTAAGGTTATGCAATGTAGATACAGGCAATGTAATATAAAGAAACAATTCACAATAACAATCCAAAATCAATTGTTTATGCTGTAAATATCTTGTGAAACCAAAAACATCATAAATAATGACGATCCATGATGACAAGTGATAAAAACTGAGCTGAGCAGCATTTAAAGGGGAGTAATGGTTCAGCTAACAAAGGCAGCATTGTTACTATCAGTATTTTTTTCTTAAAATATGAAAGAGTCAGTGCAACAGATACTGTATGTGGTGTGCGCACTTGAGATAAAAGCAAATATAGTGTCAACTGTGTGTCTGCAAAATACGAATCAGCCGTATCGTTAAAATTGTGTGGTTGCATAACAAAGGATTTTAAGTGTACCAATCCATTTTTATTCATATCCTATTGGATAAATAGCTTCCGTGGTGGATTGATAATGAGATTGGCACATTTTTGTTTTCTGTACTCCCTAATAGGTGATCTCACTGCAGGGTGGGGTTTAGTCTGACTGCAGATTAAAAAAGTGGTCAAATAAGGATGATCATGGAATATATGCTCAGAGGTCAGAAAGTACCTGGTGCCTCATACAAGACAGTACAAGACTGCCCTCTGTTGGTGATTGGTGGTCATTGTCCTTATACATGGCATCAGTCAGAACGCATGCAACTTTGTAAGCAAAGCTCTTGTATAAATATAGAGTGAAGCACAGTCAGTATAAACATCTAATGGGGAGAAAAAAACCCTTTTTCCATATATAGGTTATTACCTGACACAAACAATGCCTCATCACATTAATGATCACACTTGTGATATACATATTCATAATGTTCATATTCATAAAGTCCCAGTGTGGCCATATCAGTGTCAATGTAAAATCATTCCTGGACACATACAAAATTAATGTGAAAATGATTTTTTGCATGAAAATATCAATTTATATTTTAATCATTTATTTCCCTGTAGGTCTTTCACACCTTGAACATGCAATTTGAGTGGGAGTGGCACATTTAAAAATTCATATTAATTAAATACAGCCCTGTTTAGCTAACAGCAATGGTGATCACTCAAACCTCTGAGCCCCTCAACTTATAAACTGTGTTTCAATTATGCAGAACAGAACTGCCACAACAGTCAAAACACAACTGTCCACACAAGCTGACTGAGATGGTGTCCCAAAACATTTCACTCCTCTTCTCCTCTCCTCTCCTACCTGGAAGTATCCTACAGAAAGGAAGAGAGGAAGGAATGAAAGAGAGAAATGAAGAAAATGGGGCAGTTCATTATGTTCTAAATAATCAGCTCCGATGCACTATCAGCTGTTTCCTTATGAAATGCCCCTATTTCAGCTTTACAATCATACTCACTGGCCAGCCCTTTTAAAGTAGCAAAATATGAAAGTGAATTATACCTATGTTACATCTACCTCATTTACTGTTTGGAGTTATTGTTTTAGGAGAGCATGTGCACAAGCAAATAAATAAAATTAATCCTATAATAACAAGTGTCAGAGACAAAAATGTCAATAGAAACTTAAATGTCCACCATATACTGAAAACACATTTGTTTAAATGACATCTTGACTCATCTCACTCCATGCTGTGGCTCAGGGGCAGATGTGGCCACTGTGTGAGTGGAAGGAAAAACACAAAAAGCAAAGAGTGAATCAGAGCAGGCCAAAGGCCAAAGGCCCGCTCTGTTATCCTTTTGGGAACAACAAAAATACCATAAAACTAATCCATAGGGTTGAAAAACCAAGCAATTCAAAAAGGAAAAACAGCACAGCTCTTAATGATGACATGAACTAAAACTGTATGTTCCTTCTAGAACCAAAAATTGTATGAAAAGCACATGTATGCTTAAGTTCGGCCAACATACAGTACAGTTACATATAGAAAATGTCATTTTGCTGTAGAACTGGTTTGCCTCAACATTTTACCCTTTGCCTCTTTATTATAGATAATGCTGCTATGGCAACCAATCAAACATATCAACAAAAAGGATTCAGGTTATAAACACTTGGGTATGAATATTTTGTATAAGAAAGGACACATCTATCTTTACATTTGTTTTCTGAGCTAAAGTCAGAGTGAAGCTGGTTAACCAATTGACACATTGTTTTCATGGCAGACTGCTCTTTTCCATTTCTGACTCTGACAGGCACTTTCATCTTAATCTGGACATAAACATGAAAAAGGAGAAAAAATTGAGCTCCTTCAACGATTATCTGTTTCCTCAATGCCAAGATGAGTGCCATCCATTTGCAAAAAACTTTAGCTTTTCTGAAAGTGATACAGCAACAACTGGAAAATAGCCTGTCACTCAGCAATAGGCAAGCATTGCCTTTCTATGTGAGATGGAGAACAAAACTGAAAAAATGCATGGCCTATATTAAGCCAGATTGATAAATGATTGAGCTCCTGTATTGTCTTATTCCAAAACTGAGTATCCTGCTGAAACTCATCTACATAAAAGAATATGCAACTTGTAAGGATTTAATGACTCATTCTGTGGATTATTTATTCATATATTCTGTTATTTATACTACTTATTATTCAAAGCGGTGGCTTTGTGCTATTACATGTAATGTAGCCATTTGGATAAAACAGTTGTTACCTGTTATTCTTTTGTCAAACTATGAGATGTGTTTTATGCATTTAACACTGGACTGTACTCTTTTAACAGCTTAGATGTTCGTTGTTAGTCCAGTCAAAGCATGACTAAAGACAACATTTCAAGAATGGGTCAATGTCCTTGGTCAGTATTTAGCATTTTCATTTTCACATACAATTTGTCAGCATAATTGAATTCAATTCATTTGACAAAAGCTATTCAGCAAGTGTTATTTTACTTATGTTGTGAAGATATGAAGCCCAAACTTTTTTATAATCTATAAAAAGTAAATGCAAGAATCGTACAGTCTGTAATCCCATGATAATATTATATTTACCCAAAATCAATACAATTCATAAAAACAAACAGTGAATAAAATAATAAAATAAACTTAATTTTTAAGTTTAAATGCCATTAAGATTCTCCTGCAAGAACGATGTCTACTCCTGAGGCAGCAAACCATTTGTGCAGAAAATTATTTTCTCAGTCATTCGCTAAGTGCGCAGTGAATGCTAAAACTGGTGAAGCGAAGGCCTCCGCAGCTGTGTGGGGAATTTAAAGAGGCTATCACATCCAGGGTGCACATGATAATAAATGTCACAATCCTCCCAGATACATTTACACAGAGCTGAGAAAGTTCATTTAGACAAGGTCCTCCAGGAAAGATGGGTCGATTCTCTTATTTCTGCGAATATGGGCCTGGGAGAGCAAATGGTCTGTTTTCAGACAGGGTGATCAATCTGATTTTCACATAATAAAGAATCATAGTCGTTTCAGTGTGTCAAATGGTCCATGTGCAAAAATGAATAAAACGATTTAAAGAATTTAAAAAGAGAAACTTCTAGTGGAGATGAATCAGGGGGCGCCATTCAGTCTGACTGTATTGTGATTTGTAAATTAATTTGAGACATGATAAGCAAAGAATTATTTTTCTGTAAAACACATCAATGAATTCAGTTACCTTGTTCAACATATACACAGCTCACCCTTGGTGCGAAGAGGCCAAAGGTATCCCACTGCTGTACTCCATCCTTCCAGTAGGGGGACTTTCAGTTAACGCCTCAATTTGTTGGTTTCATGTGTTGAAATACTTCTTATGCCATCTCAGCTGCTGTACCAGTTACCCCAACATAATAAAAACAATTTTGTGTTATTATAAGTTATATAATATGCCTACGTTTCAGAAAAGCATTCGTTTCTATTTCTTTTTTTTTTTCTATGTTGACAACCCCTATGATAGCATTGACCAGCTGAGTTGAAATAGATTTTTACCATTATCATGTAGGAATAACACTTTTTTGTATCAACACTTTTTTGCTGGAATATCAATATAAGAAAATTCACATTTCCTCATTTAAATTGGTTATACTGTCAGTTCAATTTCAGAAATCAAACATAATTAGAGACCATACTTAACAACCTCTAGATATGCATGTAGGTTTATCACATGTTGACCATATGCCTTTCTGTTGAGATAGTTCTATCATCCATTCTGCAGATGGCGTTTTCTGTCAGCTCGTGTGCCACGGTGGGCAATGAGAAATTCCCTCCACTGTGATTTCATGTCTCAGCAAAACCTTTTCAAACTCAGCCTGCTCTTCACAACTTCTGTCATCCTTAAAGGAAAAGACTCGTCAAAAAATATGCATACTTTTTGCTAAATGTATCAGGTACTTGCGTGTAAAGGCAAAAATTCCCAAGCACATCACATAGGCTTGAACAGCACATCCACCTCCACACTGATAAACAGGCCCTTGCATACACTCACTGTACAATGATAAGCTTATAAGGAATTTCCTACCATGTAACTTAGTGTTGACTTATTTTAACAGCAGTTAATATTTCTCTGCTTAAACAAAACTGTAAATTTGTTATTGGTAAAATGATAAAAAAAAAAAACATTTCATCAGTTTTTAAAGTACAGCATCTTGTTGGTCTGCCTTTCCAATGGCCAGTTTGTGAGTATGTCTCAGTCAGTGTAAGGTGAGATGTTTCAGAAGGGCACAAAAAAATGACACAAAGCTGTTCACTGTCAGCAATGACATTTACTGTATGAACTACATGGTACATCATAAACTGTAATTCTCTCATTTTCAAACTCACATCAACATCAAACAAGCGCTTGTGGTGAACAAATTCAGAGTTGAACACTTGGAGACATTTTATTCCTCAGATTCTAATACAGTGAATGTTTTAGCTTCACAGCACAGGTGGTAGTTTAACACACTACATTTTAATAGTCAGTAATCACCATGTATTGCAATGTTGTTTGCCCATGATTACTGTACTCTTACAAAGTTATGAATTGTACTAAATAGCATTTTAAAGGCAAATCCCCTTCACTTGTTAGCCTGGCACCCAGACCTTCATCATGTGGAATTGCTCTTTTGAAACTGGATTTCCCGTTTTTGTATCAAAAACATAGCCTAACTCTCATTATCCTTGCAAGACTGATCCATCATAATTATTGAGAGAGAAAAAAGAGCAATACCAAAGCTCATAGGTACTTAGCTATGCTAATGTAACATTTGGTCTGGCTCCTAGGTTATCCACCAGTAGCATTGAGAGGGTTTTTTTCAGTAACAGTTTCCAGGCTGCAACAATCTCCGGAAACTGATTTTAACGCCATTCAGTGCCCAACCATAGGAATCTGACATTACACACAGAAACACATCTGGTGCTCAGCTATCATACTGAAAACCAGTCAGTATCCAGGGAGACAGAAGTGCAAATGACAACTTCATAAAGGGTGCTAACAGTCTTGGGTGCATTTAATGCCTGTCAGAGAGCTTAGCTACACAAACATTATGGTAACAACACAATGCTGGTATTATCACAGTCATGTAACCATTTTGTCATGGTCTCACTAAAAAAAGCATTGTAACCACTTTATAGCCTTACTTAATTTTCACAAAATATTATAGCCTCGTTACCACAGTTGATAATGCATATCACCTCACTGACAATGTGAGACTCTCTTTCCTTGCTGGTCTCAGTGTCTTGGTCAGCAAGAGCACACTTGTGATCCTGTTCTAAGTGTTGCTAATAGTGCAATATGACCATTGTAGGCTGAGTAGAAACTGGTTGTGACTAACTACACATAAGAAGAGAGAGAACAGATTCTGATGTGTATTTGATTATAACTAACTGCCAATGAAAAAGCAACTTATAAAATCCATGATTACTGGTACATGAAGGAATATGTTTCTAAACCATTTACTTTTGATATCATATTTCTAAATTATTCACTTTCATATTTTTGCATATTATGTTTTACAGTGTAGTACAATTCATTCTAAGCAAGACTCTATGCAAGACAGGAAAATATGAGTGTTAATAATTGGTATGTATCATATTATGATGTAATATTTTGTATTGATATTTCTCTGTGCATAAGCGGCCACAGTTCTATGTACACTGCAATTTTATTGGCTGAGGAAGCTGGTGGACTCTGGCTATCTTGCCTGCTCCAATGGGTTAGCCAGATAATTTGTCAGGTTACTGTACAGCACACTAAAACACTGCTGTGTTAGCCAACAAATTCAGCTTCAATTATATATATATATATATATTTTCTACATCTAGAAGGCATTTTAACAGTATTTACGCTTAATGTTAGTTACCACAGTGGCCATGGTTTTACAACCATGAGGTTGACAACC
Organism: Albula goreensis; assembly: GCA_022829145.1. Classification (NCBI taxonomy): domain Eukaryota; kingdom Metazoa; phylum Chordata; class Actinopteri; order Albuliformes; family Albulidae; genus Albula; species Albula goreensis. Next base: position 55,314,898 of record CM040741.1, on the reverse strand, counting down.
AAAACAGAAAATATTGGCACTTAAGAAATGCAGAAAATCAATAAGGTCTTACAATGGAAAATGTACAACAGTAAATATTGGCCCCAACATACTGAAAAAACAGTATGAGTGGAAGAGGTATTCAAGAGACTAAGACAGGCGACAAAGAGGCAGTGCCTGCAAACAAGTAAATATATATCCTGTTTGCAGTTAAATGTGAAAGCACTGAAATTCTATGACATGCTACTTAAAAAGATCTGATAAGAACAGAAAAACTAGTCAGCCCGTATCAAGAAAAACTTTGCCTTTTGTCTAGATCTTTGCCAATAATCTCACTCCAAAACCTCTGTTTAAACATCTATATCATTTTTTAAACTTATGCTAACTGATATCCTAGTTGGTGGAAACATCTTTTTAAAAAAACATAGTATTTCTTATTTTTTGATGGCCTATAGTGAAATATATTGCCATGTTTTACATGCTCATATGAAAAAGAGGGGCAGAGAGAACTTTATTTGCAGGTTAGATGAATCAGGGATGTAAAAAATAAAAAGTGTAGTGGTGATCTGGGGAATTGAGTAACAGTCTTTTTAAAATGCAGAAAAGGTGATCTGTGGGGCAGGGTGATGAGTTTATTCGTGTCCAGGAGACCACAAAGACTGTAAACATGACGACAAAGAATCTCACAGGTATACTACTGAGACTCACTGACGGATGGACGTACAGAGGGATTTTGGTATTTATCCAGTGGGATCTCTGCCTTTAATGACACAGGGCTGTGACTCATTCCTGATCCAGCCGCTGATCCAAGAACTCATGTGCAGGGTAAACAAAAGGATGGCAGAGACTGGAAACGGCCACTGATTAAGAGACAAACCCTAATACAATCACAAGCAATCCTCTCGCTACCAAACTGACGTTCACAACGCAAATAATCTACAGTGTTCATTTGTTGACCAGTGAGGCAGTACATCTGTAATACCCTGATTGTCCGTGGGATACCATTTCTCCCATTGTGACACATGAGAGACATGGTGCAAGTTTCATTGTCAGTTTCAATATCGGTGTGCTTGGTTGCTAGAGGGAACCAGAGCCAGATCTGTGATTGACAGCTAACTAGTGTGTCAGAAGCATAATGTAATCATTAACCGCGTGCCTCTCGTGCTTTGTACTTATCGTGTCGCAGCCGGTTTCTGTTTGCCTTGCTGAGCAATGGATTTGCCGTACATTACATCAGTGCTTCTCACCGGCGTGCATGGCTGCTCAAGGCTAATGGCCACAGGTCTTTCGCGCACATTTGATGAGGTTGGCGGCTTGGCACAGGTAGCCTACAGCAACACAGGTTCGCACAGAATTACCAAGCTATAAACTGTGAGGTAACAGCAGAAGGAGATCTACCCTGTAAGGAGCTGGACAGTCTCCTGGCAGGGCCGAGAGACGGAGAGAGACCACTTCCAATCTCTGGCAGACGCCACCCCACTCATGTAAACAATATCCAGTGTGAGACAGTGGCAGCTATGGCGACAGGGCTTGTGGGCAGGTGGGGCTGCGGAGGGTGTGGATAGAGGCTGGGGCATGGATGAGGGTATAACATTAGAATGAGGTGTCATGAACCAAGTAATAGGTAGAGCTACAATGAATTGTCAGTCAGTGACTCTTTTTAACCATCAAAAGATTTTGCTTTCCATAGCAAAACTAATTATTGGTTAAATAAGTCAGGTTGTGGTAATATAGTAGTTCCACCCATTTTTTGGGTCATGAAACCTCGTTCTCCTGTCACTAGGTGCCTGGTGTGAGGGTTGGTGGGTGTAGGTGTGGGACATGGGCAGGGGGGCTGGGGGCGTTATGCTAGGGTGTAGTCAAACTGGCCCTTCTCCAGCCCGTCCAGGCCGTCGCCCCAGGTGGAGGTGGGCATACTGCGGTAGGGGTCCAGCAGGATGCGGAAGCAGCGCACGATCAGGATGCCCAAGAAGACGAAGAGGAAGATGACAAAGGCGAAGGTGGTCTTCTGCTCCAGCGTCATGCCAAGGTCAGGTGGTGGGGCGCCCCCTGCCTGTAGCAGGGGCGAGGTGAAGGGCTCTCCCTCCATGGCCCAGGGGAAGTGTGGAGGGTAGTCCCACAGGGGGCGCTCTCGCATCCTCACTCTGCCCCGCCCCAGCTCCCCAAGGTGCACCTCATCGTCTGCGGAGAGAAGGAAAGGTGCAATTACCATGAACCAGCTCTTCCAACTCCTTTCTTACATCACATCCAGCAGTTTAACAACTATACTTAAGTGCATATCCACATTAGTTTATACCAATTTACCAAACCCATAACTCAGCCATGACACCACCCTTAATTAATCGCAAACACATCAGTACAGTTTACAGTGAGCAAGCTTTGATTATTACCTGTTCACATGCAGGGGTGCCTAATGTTAATGGTGTTGAGTAATTAATAAAGTAATTTAAATAAACATTTATACTGAACACAGCTGCCTCTGGGCACCATTAGACAGGAGCACACCAATCACACAGATGATCCACATTGTCACACACATCTGCTAAATGCTGCATGCTCTGCTGTCCCTTCGTCACCTCCCCTTTGCTGCAGGTTTGAACCTAGTGCAACAGAGTCAAACTGGCAACCGTAGCAGGGTGTCACAACCAATTCACAATATGACCAAAGCAGCCTGCCACTCCCAGCCATCTCCAATACCATTAGCCTGCTTCTCTTTTCCCCTCTTTAGCAGACAAGAGGGAACATCAGCGTAATCAATGGTGACTGCTCTGTACCTCCCGGCCATTCTGGTCATTATTCACAATGTAAAGAGTAGCTTTAAATCAGCTAATGAACAGATTGATTGGTTCACTGTACTTTGAGTGTGGGGAGATGTGGGGCGTGATAGGGGACTACCACACCAGGGAAAAAATGGCATTACACAATGACACGATGATAATGATAACATCACTGGAGCAGTGCAAAAAAAAATCCACCTCCCCATTCCATACAGCTTGTCTTGTCTGTCAGAAAATGAAAAACCAGTGCTCCAAACATTCAGTTCCACTCAATATTATTTCAAATGTCAAGAACTGAATGGCAGACAATGAAACAGAATATGAGCAGACAGAGACTGCTGTAGACATAATGTCTGAAAATGTAGCTTTCGTCGCCCTCCTAACAGACACCAGCAGTTACCCTCCTGGACTCCCAGTTTTCCATCACTCAGCTGAGACCCCTTGGTCATTTAAGAGCTTAATTACATACAATCCACAAGCAGCTGCTGGCTGGAAGAACCATTATACAGTCATTTAATGGGAATATTCTATATCCATAATTTCTAATCTTCTAACATGCAGCATGGAAACCTGCTGATGGATGAATTGAATAAAATTTTAGTACCTCAACATACATGTTGAAACTGTAGCTGTGCAGATGACTTGTGCATGGGAAAATGTGAATACATTAGGGGTGAAGTAATACAGTACTTAGACACACATCATACAATTCTAAGCGGTCACTCTAAAACTGAGGAATTAGACCCCCTCTGTTCCAATATCTTCTAGGAGTTGAGCAAAAGAAACATTTTACAGTTTTCTCTATCAAGTTAAAATCTGAAATTTGTCAGATGGGTTCCTTGTATATCAAGTTCCCAGTTATATTTAAACAAGACTATGAAGATGGAAATGTTGGCTATGCCACTAGCAAGTCTGCCAGAAACAGTGGATTTTCAGTTTTGCCTTAAAATATGGGATTAACTCAATAGGAGATCAGTCAGGCAGCAAAGCATGTTCTTCAGAAGAGATCAACGCAGAGTTATTCCATATGGTTCACATTATTTTAATATTTCATTTAAAGGCAGCTTCACACATCCTTCTGCTCACCTGCAGATTAGAGCAGCAGAGGCTGTGCATGTGTTCAAAGCCTAGCAGTGGGAATACACCCTAAGATAGCTCTGCGTCCTCCTTTTATGCTTTCTAATACGACCATACATCTGTAGAGTATAGAAAAGACTTAGATTTCCAATTTACAATTTCCCTTAGAATAGAGCTATTCATTTATTCTAAAGACTGCTGCATACAGTCTTACTTTAGAAATCTATACTCATCTCATCTCAAATACATGACCAGCTGTGCTTGATTTCGATCAAAAAAATTATATTTTCCCCCAACAGGGTGTCGCCCACCATATAGACAGAAAAACTGAGCACAACTGCATGCATTTTTTGTCTCAGCCCTGGTGCAATTTTTAAGCATGCATTTTGCAAAGGACATTGAAAAATTGTAATGTTGATCATTGACAGCCTTTACCTAGCCTAACTTATGAAACTCACTTGTCTGACCTTTTCAGTTGTTAACAACATTCACGCAACTAAAACTGATGCAGCATGTTCAAATGCAGATTTTCACACAGGGACGAATTAAAAGGAAGTGAAGCAGCAGCTGAAGCAGCAGGCCTTGTTACACAAAGATGACTGTACGGCTTTTATAGGACTGCTGCAGAACTACTGCCTTAGCATATGCAAATGTGCAAAGAGGTCTCTGATTCTTCACACACTCCTCACTAATGCTAACAGCATTACCACCCTCACTGCACCCTATCAATGTATGTTAGCAACATGCTACTTAGCTGTACCAGGTCCAGTGCAAATGCAAGATCTCTTTCCAACAATCTTTATCTAAGATTGCTGTTTGTTCACAAGGAATTGGCCTGAGTTGAGTTTGAAACATCATCGCGGGACAGGCAAATTTTACCCAACTGATGATATGCTGTCCCAGTAGTAATCCTGGATTATGGCTGACTGCCTCCTAGTCTGAATGGCTTCCACCATTGGGTCAAAAGAGAGTCAGAAACATATGTGGAGAAATCACCATGAATGTAATGCAGATGGGCCCACTCCTTAAACTCAGATTAGCCACTAGAGGCCGCTCTCCTGCAACTAACACATATTAAGGTTAAATAAGAGGGTATAAATTGTATTGAGTTACAGATGGTACAGTACTAGCCTGGTCTGAAAATTGATCTCAATTTGTGCTGTATGACATTTAAAAAAGATGGCAATCTGAACCAAAATGTTTTTTTAATTTATTAACAGAAAGGTAAATATGGATCCATATACATGCAGATCACAAAAAGGCTGTGCTTTTTTACATTAAGGCCATACTTGTCAAGGAGAAAATTTTGATTTTCTGTATAGCATAATTTACTCATTTTTAACAATCCACCGTGACATTTTAATGTTACTTTGATGATCACTGTAATTTTAACCACCCACAGTAATTTTAATTACTTTCTTCTTCTTTCTGCAATCACTTCAACACCACCTCTACACAATTTTTTCAACATTAAAGGATTGCATATTTTGACCCAGCCTTGACCCTATGCCGATATGAATTACTAGAGGAAGCTTAGAGCAAGTACAATGAAAAGCTTGTGATAAACTATAGTCACATCCTATCAATGACTGTCAGAATGAGTGAAAAAGAAACAACCTGTGCAAAAGCACAATGCCTGCAATATCCAGGGAGAAATTACATTTCATGTGAGTGGTTATTTGCTGTTTTGCCCAGATTGTAGTGGACTACACCAGAAAATCTTGTTGTGAATTGTCCCTCTTTATAATGTATATACAGAGAATTCCACCTCTTGCGACTGAAACGTGAGTGACAGAATGCACTCCAAAACCTTGTCATGTGCAGCTTGTTGAACCAAAATAGACAGTATAATAACAGCCACTTGTACGCTAAACCTTTCTTTAACACAAAGCCAGTTTTTATATTTCACATTTAAGGGGGCATATAAGAGTATATTCGGTTTGCACAGCTATGCTTGTCTTTGTTAGCATTGTGAGAGGTATAAAGTAGTGTGTGCTGGGTTATCTTAATCTTGCACTGAACACACTTTAGTAGCCTGGTATAGAATGCTATAATGTTACAAGTCTGTTGCTACAGTTGCTGCAGGTCTGCTTTCTGTGATTTGTATCAGATTTTCCATAATCACTTGTGATTTTTGTCTACATTTACAATAACAAATGTACAGCTCCAGTCATGATTTACAATTCCACCCCCTGCTGAAATAAGTTCTGTGTAAGATTAAGATAACCCCGCTAATATGCTCCTGCATTGTTTCCTCTCTTTTTTCCAGCCCTTTAAAAGGGGTCCAAATACAATGGGAACGGATCATGCTTAAAAATACATACTGAAAATTGTTCCTAAAAATTCTACATCAAAGTACCAAAAAGAAAGACATTTCATCTATGATAAAAGGTCAAAACTTTTCCACTGAAGAGATAACAGTTTGTGTAGGGCATCAGCTTCTTTATTTGTCCAGCGTATGCAGAGGTCAAACGCAAGGCCTGGCGAGGACACATACCCCCACCAGACATGGTGACACAAAGCACCTGTCCAATCATCTGTCCAGTCAAGTGCGGTTTCACCTTCACAAACTGACTAGACACCAGCCGACGGGGCAAAGACCAACTGCTGAAAATAATTATCGAGAAAAAAAATTCCAAGCTTAAAAAAAAAGATTTATCAATCGAAAAATAATTAATTTTTGGTCATTTTTGCTAAAGGGCAATCTAAACGAATGAACCATGCCGAGGTTGTCGACATAATGGCAATTAGCAGTCACACTGGTCCCTTGCTTTAGTTTTTTTTATCTCACTTGACCTTTAGCTGGGTATGCATAAGACCCAGTCATGGTCTAGCAACGATTCCATAACTTTACAACTTTTACATGTGGGGAAGGGTGGAAGGGTGTGTGTGTGTATGGGTGTGCGTGCGTGTGTGTGTGTGTATGTTTGCATAAGCAAAAGAGTCAGTACGCACAGTAAGTCCCACGATCCCAGGCATGGGTGACTCTGGCATGTTAATGAGTTCTCGCTTTGGGGTTAAGCTCTGGTGGAATGAGAGGGGAAAGCAATTAATTCACAGTCCAGAGGCTGTCAGATGGACTCCCTCTCACTGTGAGACAGTGGTGTTCTGGGGCTGCGCTCCCTCTGTCCCCGGGGACACAGCGAGGTCCCGCACAGACCATTAGCACCACTGGGTATCACCGCAGATGGGTTCATCATATCACCCTACACAGAATTATATATGCTCCTTAGGCCATTGGAATGCGTATGCCTTAAAAGGAGAACTTGACTTTGTACTGCACCCTCTGTCAATGAGTAGGATAATTAGTATACTTCAGAGAAAAAAAAACAATATGATATTTATGATTATATCACTAGTTATTATTTATAAAAGGTTGCTCACAGGGACATTTGGTGATGATTTGTTGGAAAATGAATTAGACCTCAGTTTAACGAATGAAAATGAGCAGAAAACAAAATGTATACACCAAAGACAGGTGAGTTTATCCTTGATTTGTTATTCAGGATTGTTTTTGATTTCATTAGAGGCTGATGACATTGGAGGTTGAAGGAAAACTTCAGACATGTTTGATGCAGTAAATGCACCACAAATCTCATAACAAACCTCTTATAAAAATGAAATCTAATATTTGTCAATACTTCCAGGAAAATTATAAGACAAGTATATGTTTTACTTCTATAATATTTAGTGTAGTACATTTATTCTTTTAGAAGTCTGACCATGAGAAATCACCAGAAATAGAAAAATATGTACAAATCTATGTACAGACATGGAGACATAGGAAAAGACATTGGGTGAATCAAAGAGGTATTATATATATATTATTTCAGTGTTATTAAATAAGTATGATTCATATTTCTGTCAGAAAGCATATGTGTATGTGTGCTCCTTAGCAGGGAATCACTACTGGCAGAGCGCACGCTGCAGTCTCACATACGGCTTGGGGGAAATTATTATGGGGGTGATTATCTCAACATTTGACCTTGGCAGTTATAGAATGCCATAACATGTACTTATTTACAATATGCACAACATCTGTGATTATGTTCATTTTTCATTGTGTTTCGTCAATCTGCTACTATTCAGTTTTATCTTGTATTAGTAATCTTGAGAATTAAGACTGTCAGTCATGTGTGGGTTAACCACACATTACAATATTGACACGTTACCTACATAAATCCGCTACTTGTCCAACATTAGCTCACATCTACATTTTCCTCACTCAACAAATTACATTTTTGTCTTTGGACCACAGTACAAAGAGTTTTAACTGCATTTCAGTTACAGTCTGCACACTAGAAACACATACTACACACCCCCAGAGAGGTTCTAATTGCATCGTACACTCTCCCCCTTCTTCCACAAGTGCAATATAACAAATGTTTTTTGTATAAAAACGTTCTGCCTCATTAGACCAGTAATTGAAATGAGCTGTTTGTCAGTTCACTTATCATCTCTGCCAAAATGTCTGAAATAGAAAAAAGCCAAAAATGCATCGCCTCAGCCAAGTAAAACTGAGATATCAAATACTTCAGCCAATTAAAATCCAGGTACCAGCCAGTACTCAATGAACATTGGTCCTTAACAACTAAATAAAACATTTTTTTTTTCAGACAGATTGATGCCTTCGGCAATGAACTAAATGAATTAAATTATTATATAGAAATAACTCCCCCAGTCTATCTGAATCCAAATTTGCTGTCTTCACCCAAGATTCAAACAAACTGGTTCCACATACTTGATTCCTGATATGAATGGGTTTCACCTTTTAAAGACAAGATGTCAGCTAGCTCTGCCTATTCCAATAAAATGATTAAAACAGCACTGTTTAACCTAATCCAAGCACTGCTTTAACATATTACTTACCAAGTCCCATGGAGACATCAAAATGCACATACAGTAAAATGTGTGCTCACAATTCATTATAAAAATCACAAGCCACATACACCTGCTCCACCTTGCTTGGGTCTGTAAATATGCTCCATTCTATTCACCCAAGTCTTGCCTAGGGCAAATCTCTGCACCCCAACTCCACGCCCACCCCCCGATTTCATCTTGCCACTGAATGAGCACCTGATTACTCAATTATATAGCCATGATTTATACAGTCAATCTGCATTGCTGATGTAGTAAGCACTGTTCACACCATTCTTCAATGTCTGTTCATGGAGTAGTATGACTAATAGTATTTGCTTTATGCTTATTGGTCCTCTATGGAAACATGTGGTGGGGAAGCTATGCAGGTCCTCACTGCAGTTTAAGGATACTACCTCATTACAGCATGCCTGTATTAATAAAAGCCAAACTAGAGAGCATAAACTATTAATACAGAAATCCATCTAAATAACTGACCTTCACACTTCAGCCAAAAACATTTCTGCAGGCTGTAACCATATTTAGGGTGCACTATGCAATTTTAGTCTTAAGTAGAATAAAATACCAAGATTATGTATAATACTATGCAGACTATGAGCAAAGCAAACATCCAAACAGTTAGCAGATATATTTTAAGTTTGATCTTGCCATCCCAATTTATACCATTTATTGCATCTGTAAAAATGGGTGAAGATTGATTGTTTTACAGCAATGCAGCAAAAGTAAAAGGTTGAGACTGCAGAAGAAATCTTCAGGAAGACAATAGCAAAGTACAAAGGTGAGACAGGTCTTGTCCTTGTAAAAACAATTGTGATATATTTTCCAATATATATTGCCTCTATCTATCTATCTATCTATCTATCTATCTATCTATCTATCTATCTATCTATCTATCTATCTATCTATCTATCTATCTATCTATCTATCTATCTATCTATCTATCTATCTATCTATCTATCTATCTATCTATCTATCTATCTATCTATCTATCATCACCAGCATGCTGAAGCTAAATATAGCACAAGAATGTTTTACTTGTGCCTATATGTCCCTTTCAACAGCATATTTGTTGCAATGACAGGTGAATGTGGGCCTTGGCCTTGGTCCTGGCTGAAGCCCTAGCTGGGCTGGTCATTCTTGGCTCGCTCACAAATATAACCAATATTACTGTCACCTTGGCATCCATAAGAAAGCCTGTTCATTATAATGCTATATAATACTAAGAATCAACAATACTGATTTGATATTTGTTTTTCTGTATTTTTATATTATTGTAAGATATACAAGAAAAATACTACAACAGGCATGTCTGGTTCTAAAATGTTTAAAATGGCTGACTGTATTTCTCAAAAAGGTTAAATAAGCCACACATTCTTAAGTACTCCCAAAGTGAGATGCTAAATATGGAGACACTACAATCAAGAGGCAAACCTTCTAGAATGTACACTTTTATTATAACTTTTTACACCCTCTTGGTGTAAATGACGATTTTGAAATCAAACCTGTTTTTATGCTATGGTAGGATATAATTTCAATTGTTCTTGAGCTTCAGACCTATAATTTTGCTTTCATTGAATTTCCGTCTTGCATTACCACTGTATTTATGGTGTCATAAATAAGTCTGTTGCATACAGAACTGAATTAGGAGACAATCAGCATTTTCCTATGTCTCCGCATGTTGATATGTTTTATCATGTTAATAGCATCAATGCAAAGGCACTTATTTGAAAACCTGTTACAGCTGATTGTGTGAATAAAAACAAGAAAAGAAATCCATAAAAAAATGTATTTCTTTAAGAAAAAAGTCTTTTAATTCCCGGCCAACTCTGGCCTTGTTGAGTGCCATATGGGGATGTGAGTCAGCTGAAATTACCCTTGCCACAAGCATAAGTGCTGGAGAAGATAATACGAGCAAAAATAATTACAGCCACATTCAGGCTTAGCCTTGTGAGGGCTTACATACACATAAGAGGAAATACATCTGAGAACTACTATGTCTGTAATTCCAGAGTCATGCTGGGGTGACTTCTGCCCTGACCACATGAGAATGGATAGCATCCCTTGCCTGGATGCATTTATCTCCTCAACAGACACACAAACCACCATGTTGAACGTCTCCAAACAGACACCTAGCTCTATGAGCCCAGCCAACAAATCCTCCCTTAGTTTAATTGGCTCAATATTTACCTTCCTCTGCATCTCAGCTGATATGCAGTGTGGTGACTGCTCTGACTCAAAATGGCAGCCCAGGTAGGCTCCATGCATTTGTCAGTGGATGGCACAAGCTCCAATCCCTCACTGAAATCATACTGAGAAAGGCAATTTCAACGTGAAAAGCACAATAAAAATGTAACCCATTGTTATATACTGTCTGTCCAAATTTGTGCTATATTGCACCAATGAGAAAAGGCCAATGTTCTTCCTCAACCTCCTGCTCCAAACATGGACGAAGCTTTTATTTAAACAAGCTGACAGCGTAGTCAGTGAAAAGACATGAGTGTGCATTATTAGCCTGGTGAGTGTTTGCCATGCAGATAATACACAGAGACCCTACAGTGAGAATGCTGAGAGACAAGTATTAATCGTGCGTGAATAAATTCTTCCGACCATGAAGCTGTGAAATGGAATGAGTGAGACACCGATGATGGGGAGGTGGCTCCGCAGCAAGACCAGGTGCTCTTGTAGGGCACAGCGTTTTGGGCTGTGCAGCATTTATAATAGTAATAGTTACATATTTATCCAGCTGAGTGAATGGAGGGTTGTCAAATTATCTTGCAATATTCTGGAATTATTTGTTATTATGAGTTATATACCTGGCCTGTGACCTTTGACCTTGGACCCATCCTCTTTATGAACCTGGATCTTAAACAATATGCAAAGCCAGTGTGACACATGGAATTTGGCTAAATAACACTCGCAAGGAAAACATTGTTGTGGTGCGATGGTGTTTTTTTGCTATAATTTTGAACTGTTTCCTCAGCCTCTCTGACTCCTACTTAATTATTTTGTCCTCATTTCTGCTGTATTCTTACACATGCACTGCAGCATCCAGGAGTGTGCTTGGTTGCTCTCAGACAAATTCTAAAATCTGAGGGTATAAACTCAACACTCATTATTAATGCAAGCTATACACCCCTCCAGTGGATATGACCTTAAATGTCTAACATGTTAGTTAAGCCATTATTGTATGTTTATAATATTTCTGATATATCTCCCCGGTACTTTTGTACCAACACCACTCCATGTGCTATGAATGTTAGTACTTGGAAAACGTTTTGAATTGCATTCATTTGGGGCCCTCCTCTTTGCTTGCTCTGGAAGACTTCCTGGGGGAGCCACATCCATCTTAATCATCAAGCCTTTTTTGGCCATGATCCGTATTTGTGCCCAGTTTTCCTATCCAATTGCTTACACTTGTTCCTCACTATTATCCACACAAGCAGACACTGGATGTGGAATAACAGGTGATTGTGTCAAGGAAGCTACAACATTTGACTCTGTCTGTGGGGAACAGTAACTCTCCTCCAGGTACAAGTGTGAAACTTGTTTGAAGAGGGGTGACCCTTCCCAATGCACCTACATCTTTAGCATGTGCATCTCTATCTTGGCTTAACTGTGTGTTACTCTGATAGCTGAGTGACTTGTAGTTAATCTGCCCAATCTCTGGCCTCAATACAGTAGGATTTGAAGTGGATTACTGTGGCATTGATTGTTTGCGATAACTGTGAATTAAAATGTTAAACCATAGAGGTGCTGTACATTAGCTTCTCAGGGAAAGAAAACAATTTTGTGGACCAAAACAGAGGGCTAATGTAGCATCATAGCTAAAAATTTGTGCTTGAATAGAAGGTACTGAAAGCAAATAAACAGCACTTCCATGTTACGTTCCATGTTCTACATGAAAGGGTTAGATTGAAATGGTTTATTTCTAAGATAATGCTAAGTTTGCGTTACAATGGAATCATAAAAGCTACTAAACGAGCTCATCTCTTGATCCCTGTCTATGCTCTGTTCTTTTATTTATTTATTTTTGGGGGTGTTGCTTGGTAACTGAATCTCCATTCTACAACATTACACACACACACACATACAAATTATTTGATTCATAGCAACTTATTTGCAGTATGGCCTTTTATGTGTAATGTAACCAGGAGTGGTTAAACTGTGTTCCTAGTTCAATAGTAATCTGCATTAAGAAAAATGGCTTTTTGTCCTCAGTAACATGAGTAGTAAAAACATTGTGGGCATCCTGATGCCTAAAAGGGCAAACTATCTACATGTAAAGGAAGGGATTGTAAATGTGTTTACGTATAATGTGCCTATAAGGGAAATTCTCTTGATTAAACATTTTGGCACGAGCTCTCTACTTATTTTCCCCTTGCGGGCTCTCGTTTAATTCATAGCTTAGTCTCCTTAATTCATGTCTGCCTAACAAACTGTCTTTATGTTCTGTCTGAGTCGGTCTCAAGGCCATAAACAAAACATTATTACGTTAGAATGCATTATACTCTTACAAAAATCCATTACATTAACTCATTTTAGAAGTTATGAATCATTTGTTACATATAAATACATACATTCGACAAGGCACTAATACACGCTGATTATGAAACTGCAGTAGAATGTCACAAGCCCGCATGGACGAAGCTCAGTGAAGTCCTTTCCATCTAAAATCATTTCCAGATCCCAGTCTCCCGAACCAATGGTCCAGGTGATATAGATAGTGAGGCGGAGTGTGTTTGCTCCGGGTATTTGAATCGGACATTAAAGGACAAGCACCATGCCAAGGAAAAGATCACCATGCGATCACCATTTTTTTTTTTTTTTTTTTTTACTGATAACATATCCCTTGCTTCTTCAGATGCATGGAAGTAAAATCATCATAAAAAACAACAATTTTACCGGAGTCAAGAAATCAGAAATAGAAAAAATATACAACTATGGAAATGCATCTTAGTATGTTGAGCGTCATTTATGTAATAATTCATTTGAAAAAAAAAGATTTTGAAGATCCCAGTGAGCTTCTTCGGGCGCGACAGAATATTCTATGTCTACAGGTTGTCAAAAATGACAGTTATGTCACATTAAAAATGTTACGAGAAATAAACTACCCTAAGACATATCACACAAACGGAGCAAAATTAAACTACAAAGTGTCAAAAATGACAGCTATAACACTTCAAGAAAATAAGTAGTATTTTGTTGGGTTTATAGCACAACTAGGTGGATTCTGATGACCGTTAATACGTATCTGAATATGAAAATAATAGAATATCACATCAAATTCAAATACACTTAACAAAAGTACCATATTGCAATCACTGCCTGTGAAATTATAAATAGGACTAATAAAACACTTCAGTTATCTTTCTTTTTATCTCAAGTAAAGCCGTAACAATAACATTACTCACGTCTGTTTCATTTATTATACAAGTTGAATTCGTTATTGAATTATGATGCCATCATCTACTAAATCGGATATAAAACATAAAGCCTTTTTATGCCGCACCAACAGCAGACAACATAAAAACAAGGTATTGGTAATTCCTATGTTCGCTCAACAAGTGCAATTACGTCTAGCAGCCGGTACACACAGAACTGTCACATGCGATGCTGGTCTCGTTCTAGGAACGTCTTTCCCAGTCCCTGCATTTAAGCAAAGCAAACGAACAAAGGTACGTGCTGGAGACATATAAAAGGTTGAGGGAACAGTTGAAGAAAAGTGAAATTAACGACGCATACCTTTATCTCCCCGCGAGAACGTCGAATCCATTTCCAGAGTTACAGGAAAAACCTGAGGGTTTCGCCCATTCTACCTTCTCTCCACCGTAGCACCAGCATAGAGTACAGACACGACCAGATCGAAAAGAGAGAAAAAAAATGCAATGTAAACACTGCGCCTGCTGTTCTTTTTGAATGATCAGTTAACGCAATATTGTGTAGTTCCTTTAAACAAAGAAAATAACTGGGGCAGGGTGATGCGCGACAGAGTCCTGGAGCTCAGCGCACACAGTTGCGCCTCGCGCCTCTTTTACGTGAGTGTGTGTGTGTGTATGTGTGTGTGAATAAGCGGGTTCGGCACTGCTGTGTGGAAAAGGGAGCTGCTGCACGACAGAACAGCTCGTCAGCATTAGGATTCTACAGGAGTTGGAATGCCGGGCATTCCCTCCTCTTGCTCCTGTATCATCACGCGGCCAAGGAAGCGCCCCTCCCGCATTTCTGCCTTCTGTCAGTTCTCCTATTTGATGGCGATTTATCTGGCAACAAGCTCCAATTCATATAACTGCAGGGGCTTTCATGTCAGTGGGACAGCACAGTCAAATGTTTCATTGGAATGGTTATTTGTATTTAATGATTTAACAACGAACTTCCACAGATTTATTATTTTAAACGATTTGTCTTAGTATTTGTAGTGAAATGTATCTGCAGTCCCTGTCAAATATTTTGGGAATTCAACATGTAACTAATTAGATAAATCGTACAATATTTTGTGACACCAGGTGAAGGGATTTATGCCGTTAAAACGTTGTCTATACACCGTTTCAAATGAAAAGAAAATGACTGTTAATGTGATAGGTATATACGATAGATGGATTTGACTGCATAGACTTGCCACACTCTACTGCATTTTAACAGCCAGCAGAGCAGGGACCTTGGGACAGAGGTTGTCAATATATTCCACTTGAGTTATAAAAAACAACTCATAAATTGTCACATGTGCTTACTATTCATAATAGAACACATTCAATGAATGTTTTTAGTGTCCATTAGTCAACATATTTTTACACATAAAAAACGTGCCATTTTTACATGTATATTTTAAGGACATCAAAAAATACTGTGGGTCAATAATGTGTGATGTGCAACAATCTGTGTATACAATATACTATTTGAAATAGCACTGCCCAAGAGTTGGCTGTTGTGCCGCTATACTTTGAAACCACCTCCAAATGTCAAAACAAACCACAGGGATCATATGGGTTGTATACTGTTGATTCTTCTCCGTGCTGTCACTTATTATAGACTGTACATGTCTGTAGTGTGCTTTCGTAAATCATTGTTTTATTTATCAGTAGTTTTTCCTGTATTCACACATCCCTTCTGTTACTGCCGCTTGGTGGATATGAGGTGGTGTGGTTTCCACTAGAGGGACCAGCCTAACTACAGAACCACAGTGAGACGGAACTCGCAGAGGTCTGTGCCACGCCCAGATTGGTTTCCACTCAGCATGCACTCACGTTACTGTAGGGAGTGGAACTGAGCAGCAGGTGCAGATCAGAAGTGGATCATTTTAGAGGGCTTGTTTCTGGAATCGCTCAGTAGGGTGGATTTCCATAGCAGGCAGGTGGTCTTTATTCAGTCACTCGAGAACAGGTGGTTGGTATTCATGTGCATTAAAGCTAATGTGTGCTTTTGCTTTTTTGTTTTCTCTCCAATTGCTGGAAGCAAATTTTCACAATGAGTATGCAGCTGAGTTATGGATCAGAATGAAAGATAAGCACCAGCAAGAACTTGGAGATGTTGGTTAAAAAAACCATGAAAGTCAGTTCAGTTGCTTTGAGGTTAGAGGGCCAAGCCTGTCACAACAAGGCTGTCAAGCTCAATCCCCTGTGTCTACCATAGTCACAGCACAGATTTTAAAAGTGTACTTGTTGAATTTTTGTGTGTTCATAAGGTAACAATTGGGTAATGTCCAAGCTAGAAAAGAGCAGACCTGATACTGGGGATGCACTTACATGGCAAGCAGATCCCTACTGTTCAAACCAGTCGAACACAGACGTGACTCCCATAAAAAGCAGATGAGAGCAGAGAACACACCATACACGGGACGTTAGAGGAGATGAGTTTCAGAAGAAAGAGTGCTGGCGGCTGTCAGCTGTGTTAAATCTTCATCATGGCTGCCAATCAGCCTAATGTCACACTCCCACAATCAGCCTTCCCTTTCCACCCTGAGGAACGCTTGTGAGAACACACACAGATACACACACATACTATACAGACACATGCACACACAAAAAAGCACACCCACATGCAGAGAGAGACACATACACACATACTTCCATGAATAAATGCATACAGATATGCATGCACACATGTCAATATCCACAAACACATAGGTACATGAATGCACACACACATGCAGTAAAATATTTTTAGCTTCCCTCAAAAACAGCTTAAGCATACAGGAATATGCAACATGCATTTTTATGAATTGAATACCCAAGGAAACCATTTCACCCAGCAGACCAGTTCTGACACATGCCTGAGGTGTTTGGGCCATGCTTTTTTTCTTTCAGCTGCTGTCTCCCAGATGCATCTTGGGCCATTCCTTGCAGTGCTCTCCCCTCTGCCGTCCTTCTCTTTGCACCCCTCTCCAGCCCAGAGGAATGTGTGAAGGATAGGACCCACCCGGGTGTGAAATCTCACTGTCATCCTCCCAGACGGGATTTGGTTGAGCACTACTGCAAAGAAGAAGGTTCCGAACATTTATTAAGACCGTTTAGTCACTCTGTGATGGTTTGGCAGCACTGAAACGGTCACAAAGCATGCCAGTCAGAACCTATCCCTTTGTTAGTTCTCCTCGCACCCCCGCTCCAATTTCCGGTCAGTAAGCCTTGAGCAGTCCATATTGGGGTGAATCTCCTCAATTGAAAAATCTCCCTCAGGGTGAAAGTTTGTGGCGGCATATTATAATGATTGGGAAATTCTACAATGCAAAGGACATACAAAGGTCACAAGAGCATAAACATTCCAGTACTAAGTACTAAGTAACCTATTTCCCTGTGCCATGTCAGCAGTAAACAATCATAGTTTAAAAAATGACACCTTTGGAGTGAAATAATCATTCATCAAGTTAGAATCTGTTTAACTGAAACGGCGGGAAGGACAGAATGCGTCGTGGACAGAACGCGGGGCTGATGTGGAGTCTGTGAAAACGGTGGGTTGAGGCGTTCCCGCACGGGCGTCTGGTCCCAGAGGCTTCCTCTGTCACTCTCCATTTTCAGCAGGACAGTGAACTCGGTGCGCTCTTTAGACAAGGCAGACAGCTGGAGGATCCCAGGAATGCCACCGGCTTTGCGACAAACCACACAGGATACGTATTTCATCCTCCCACAGGCAGCGCCTTTTTCATTATTGATACCTATGTTTCTTCCGTAGGTCCCAGAGATGTCATTTATAATGTTCATATGAATGGTTTTGAATTTAACATTCTCTATCATGTTGCTACATAGGCAGGACCTTCCTCGAAGCCAATTTCATTTCTGTTGTAAAAATGGAAGAAATCTTAAGCTTCCATAGATGTCCTCTAAAAGCAGAAACCTTAATTTCACAGGGATAGAATTCTTAGGCTATTATTTATTCATGAATTTATTTTCATTGTGGGGAGGAGAAAGAAATGCATCGATTGTGAGCTTTATTCACGAGTGATCTTAGTTGTGGTCGTCTGGAATTTTGCCGCTGGGGTAAATTTTTTCTTCCGCAAGTTGTGTTGAAGCTAGGGCCTGAGATCTGACGGCTAGTGAAAGCACCCCCTCCGTGCAACCTAGTTGTTGCTTGTTGGCGCGTGCGAGCTTCAGAGCGCTATCAGATCCACTGCGGCTCAACAGCCATAGATAAAAGACCAATCAAAGCCTGATTCAATATATACCCCACCAGTGGGTAGAGACTCTCGGTAATACATATTAAACATCACAAATAAATTATTCGACTTGATCTATGACATTCTCTCGCAGAGTAATAAGCAGGCTCCCGCAGAATTAATGGCACAATTCAAACGTTTTCCAAAGATGAAAATGCATCCGCCTTTACTCTATAATGTAATATATTGAAATAATTTCATGAAACTTTGTGCATTGTCAAAATCGTAGTGTATGAGAATTCTAAAATATATAGTTTGCACATGCTACATTTTTTCAGTTTTACTGAACATAATTGTGTCAGGGGATTCTTTTTATACGACGATAAATGCAGGCAGATATTGTATGCTTTATGTAATTAATTTTCTGCCAATAAACAAAATAAGAATTATCCAGATGGAAATCTGGACGACTGAAGCTTAGGCAGATGTGGTTTAAAAAATCAGTAATTCCGACCTCTATGGGTGGATTTGCCTCTCCAACATTCCTTCTGTGGAGAATCAAAATTTTTTTGTTTCACATAGATTCATGTTATTACATAAATCCTCCTTGTCCACAACATCAAATAAAATATATTTCCATTTTGTCACCGGGGTAATGCATTTCGAAAGTATTCAGTGGAGGTTCAATATCGGTATTGAGTTTGTGAAGATACATGTTTGCAAAAAAAAAAAAAAAATTAGCTGGCTTCTGAATCACAGCCACCAAAAACAACAACAACAACAAAAAGAAGCTAAACATGTAGATGCAAAGCAGAGACAACTCAAACAAAATTACACATGCACATTTGAGCTATGTTTCAAAGGCCATCTCTTATCTTTGTTGTGCCTCTAGTTCACATCTAGTTTGGTTTCTTTCCACATACCCCACTACCTCTTGCACTTAATTCTAGACTGAGAGAGAGAAAAGTGCAGGTTCATGGGTCATTTTTCATTTCTGGCTCTGGGTTTCTTACAATGATGGCATTGCTTACTGCAAAATGCCATCTGTTTCCTGTGAAAATCAATTTCTGGTTTTACAAAGTCATAGTTAGGTTTTTGTGTATATAAATTCAAAATAAATGAAAATTCTGCAATCCATCACAAAAGTGATTGATGGTATGTTTTCATGAATTTGAATCTACGTTTTGTGATTAAACTTACAAATTTAAAGGCCCTCCAGACCAGTCCTGAAATGTATCAGCTATGTATTGTAGCTTGTTGTACAATGATTCAGGTCTGATAATGCACAACTTTCTGACTTCCTTCTTGAATTGGGCTCATATGTTTGTAAAGTCATTGAGCAAATAAGTTACTATGAAATCTTACATGTTATGCATGGCATAATAATAAGCAACTAAATCAACCACAAATCTTGTGTAAAGCCCTGAAAAGTAAGGCGTTTAACATTTTGTGGGTGAAATTATTAAGGACATACAACATTCAAATGTGAAGTAGGTATTAACCTCCAAATTGATATTCAATATTTCAGGCTGTTTTTTAAAGATGAGGAATAAGACTCATCAATGGAGGTCCACAAGAATATTCATTGTAATCTTTTATATTAATCCTTCAAATCAAAAGGGGAAAATTAAAACAAATGTTTTACTCCTAACACACTAGTGAGTGCCCTTGAGGTACTTTTCTCATTAGAATAAATTCTCTGTGGTACAGTCTGAATACAGACCATGCTGGTTTTAAAGTGACTGGAAGTTTCTCTGGGTAGAGCCAAGTTTGCCATGATGCCACCTAGGGAAAGAGGGTTTAGCTCGGTATCCACCTCATACAACAATAACAAACCATAACAATAACAGTGATTCCAGTGGTCAGTCAGGCACCTGAACAAACATACTAGCAGCGTTAGATGGGTAGTCCTATGGCATAGTAATCATGGGGAATTGCAAGTGAAAAAAGAGAGGTTGCTGATGCATGCATGCATGCCAGAAGATGAGTAAGCTGCCTTGTGGTCCTCCCAAAATATGGATGGAGGAAGTATGCAGGATCAGTTGCACAGCTGGGCACAGACAATCAAAAACTACAGGAAAAAATGGGGGCAAGAAAGAGAATAGCTTGGCTGTTGAAATGCACAGGGCTACCCAAACTGATACCATATCCACAAATATAAAACAAAGCTCTCCTCATTCAACAAGTACTGTGCACAATTAAACTTACAGCTGAAGCCAAGAGGACATTCCATCAGAGCCTCAGCGGCATGTTTGAATACAGCAGTGTTAGGTCCTGGAATTGGGTCATATTTGTGGCATGAGCTATCCTACACTGGCTGCAGATACACAAATGCACATGCACCTGCAGGATATGGCCTATTAATTAGAATTGCCTCAGTTATACAGTGTGCAGGTTATCACTATAAATAGCACATAGTAAATGTCTGTTACAGAAGTCAGCTCTAAAATCCCTGGCATCCTTGCTATAGCCATTGAGTGTTTACTTAATACTACATTATTGCTGACATTAATATTTCTTCCACAAAAGCAGATAGTGCATGGCATTCACTTTTCAAGTGTCCTTATTTGTTTAATTGCTTCAGCTTCGAACTTAAAAGACTTCATAGAAAGTGTAAAGTTAATGCATTGAATGTCCAGGTTGGGAAGGGCTGCCCAAATAATCATAAAAAGGAAGCTGTGATTTGTGGTCCCTTCATACAATCAAATCAGTATGAGCACCCTGCAGGTATTACACATTACCAGGTGACTTGCCACATGGACATGCAGACTGTCAATAACAGAAAGGGAAGGGATAGTTGAGTATACGGCCCTACTCCTCCTGCCTGTTAAAAACATGCAAATGTATACTGATCTATAAAAATGCTTGTGGCTCTCTTCTGGCATGTGTGATAGGTCGCATATCTGCAATGATGAAAGAGTTGTTCTTCATCCATGGTTTAATGCTAAAGTTCAGATGTTGCCATGATTTCTTATGTTCAGTAACAAGGCTGCAAAATGTTTGACTGAAAGCATGTTTGTGCTGTTTGTAGGTTCATATTATGCAGTATGCAGTATCCGGCCATGACTCATAAGAATACAAGATATAGGTTCCATATTGATATGTTGATGCATTTTCTGTCAGTTTTGATGCTTTATTCAACACATAGTCATTTATTAAAACAATGATTAGACCTTCAAAACACCATGGATACATGTGCAAATGGTAAAAAAATACCATATTTATTTATATTTAAAATATTTACATATGATTTAAATGTAATAAAATATATTTGATATGAAATATCAGACATCACATTCATGTAAGATATATTTGACATCAGTGGGATTGGTGGGCTACTTGCATGTTTTAGATGAAAAAAAGGTAAAATCCAAATGGGCAGCAGTTCCAGAGCTTCACAGAATGGGACAGAGAAAGGGCAAGATCTGACGCAAGGTATTCTGGGGTTTTTGCTTAGAGAGGAACCAGTGTCAGCATATCAGGCAATACAGTATCTTTTTCGTCTCAACGGATGAATCTTATCTGCAGTGATGGGGTGCGACCTTGTGTCTCCTTACCATCGCTGATGCACCGGAGTTCAAAGACCCAGAGACAGCAGAGAGATCAACGGAATCTCTCTCTCCCCCTCTCTCCCTCTCACTCTCTTTCTCTCTCAGTAGCTCTCTCTCTGTCCCTCTCTCTCTCTCTCTCTCTCTCTCTCTGTCTCTCTCACTCTCACTCTCTCTTTGTTCAGCCCTCCTTTATTCAGCGTTTCTTGTCAAAGGAGAACACACACTAATGGGGATGTGGCACAGCATACAAAATGTGTGTGTTTACTCTAGGCACTGTCCTCCAGAGGGGTATCTAAAACTGCAGCATTTAATTACACTGTACACACGTTTTATAGAATCACTGTAATTGCCAGCTCAAGGGTGACTTACCCATCTTTGCAATTAACATATTAAGACATTCTGTTGGGTCTGTTTTATATAATGAAATAATCTTCCACTGATCAATATTCTTTTTGATCTTTTTTTCTCCCAATGACACACCCATAAGTAAAAATATAAACTATTCTAGTGAATGTTTTTGGGCTGGAATGTGATGTGTTTGTGGTACATTTTGTGTTACACAAACACTATCCACCTACATTCTGTGAAAGACATTCACTTGTTATTGACCAGATCACCCTCTGAGGTTTAAAAAAAAAACAAAATCAATCTCTCATTTATCATCTCAGCAGCAATACAAATAAGTTCTCATTTCTGGACCAGTGCTTCCATATTGTACTTACAAAAAACCCTGATTGTCAACAATTACTACACAGTTACACAGGAAAAACATGAGATTTAGGTGCAATTAATGTAAAATCATTATGTACCAAACTGGATTTTTAAAATATTTTTTTCCCATTTTTCCCACCTGAACCCAGCTGTGAAAACATGATTCCTCCAGTGCTGACAAGCCATCATTTCTTTCCAAGCTGCAGATGCACCATCAATTACACACTGCCTATGTAGCCAGAGGATGATGATGTCAGAATATATTAGGTGTTTACATCCACAGGTGCCTAGCTGACCAGGAGTAGCTGCTGAAGTGCAATAAGTTTAACAAACCAAACCAGCTTAGCCCCAATATTTCCCTGGCAAGGTTGTGCTAACTGTGGCCTTGCAAAAGCAGATATCTGACCATAGCTGGTAATGGCAAAGCTGGGCCTCAAGCAAACAGTCTCAGGGCCCACTTCTGCCTCCCAGATGGACATTTCACTGCATTAGCCACCCAGAGGCCTCCCTCTAAAAATGAGTCTTTAATCATTATATTTGATAAAACATCCCCTTGTAACTCCTTTCAATATTAAAGTTTACAGTATTACAATATATCATTGTTACAGCTGAGTGTCTTCAAAGATTTGTTGACTGTCTTCTGACACAGGGTGAAGACTTCTCTGTTCAGACTGCACCTGAATCCCTTTTTAGATCTGCTGGGTATGATTTTGTAATGTAATGTAATGTAACTTAACAATAAGTATGGCCTGCCCAAGGAAAGGAAATGCTCAAAGTGGATTATAATTTGCTTTTACTGATCTTAGCTTGTGTGTAGATACAAGTACAAATATGTAACTCATAGTTCCTATGGAATCAGAGGAATACTGCACCTGTTGAAGTACACTTGCGTTCCTGCAGCACTGTAGTCGAGGGGCCTCACATCTATTCAAAGAGCTCAGGTCCTTAATGTTTTGATGCAAAGTATCTTTAATCCTCCTAAACCCACTTATTAGCAAAGGAAACTGCACTTTGCAATAGGGGCTGTTTTATTTATTTATTACAGGCTGCAATGTCAGCCTAATTTGCGGTACATTGTCGAGCCCTTTACCCAAGTCGGGCACAGCTACGTGAACATTGACAGTAATGAGGCAATTCAGTCACGGGCACTGCTGACTCACAATGACTCGGACAGATCCACCCCGCGAAGGTCAAGTTATTAGCGGCGGCCCGAATCAAACGCAGCCGCTGAGGACCACACACACGCACACACACACATACAGTTGGGTCTTATCACCCCGCTTTGTCTATTAATGCCCAGCTATGAATCAGGGTTTAATAGAAACACCATTGTCCTCTGAGTTAGATTAAAATCACAAACCATGAATTATCCCAAGGCAAGCAATATATACATACAGAGCACTTCATGACAGAGAGGGAGGCCGTGCGGCTGGGCCACTGAGCTGAACTGTCCGAGAGGAGTTAATTTTCCTGTGCTTCCCTGTATCAGCAAAGCAGTGGAAATAGTAATGGTGACCTAGTACTGCCTTTATTAACATGCCGAGATGATTTAATGGAGGACAGATTCAGCTGTATGTGCGGTCGTGTCGGAGAACAGAGACGTTTTTGTTGTTTTACAGGTGTGATCCTTAACTTGGGTTTTGAGCAAAGAAATAAAATGAATGACAGCTATTACTGTACTACTGCAGAACTTCTGCTTGCTGCTACCAATGACAGCAGTGCCAGTTTTATGACTTTTTTCACAAGAACCATCATATGTAATGCAGAAGGTATTCTAATTTAAAAAAGACCCTGTACCATATTTGAATGCTTGCTTGGAATCAGAATTTCTGTCATGAATAATTGTGCACACAGGGAAGTGCCAGTAACAAGCTCACTAAAGCTACATGCCAGAGAGCTAATATGGTTCATTTTTCTCTTTCATTTACGGGAAAAGGATTATTAATTAATAGTTTCATTACTTATTGAAGGATGAGTATATTTTCGACAGCTGTAGATGTCTGTTCAATTTATATGCTAAGGAATGATGAAGGTGAGTAACCCTGGCAACAAGAGCAATATTCTCTAAGAGGGGGAAAGGGTAAAGATTGACAGCCATGAGATGTCAGACAACCTTGCCCCAGTCTGCAGCTGTGGAGGGGGTTTGCCCCTCGGCCAAATTTCAGCCAAGGGGGAAATCAATGGGCAGACGAGCAGAACCCCAAAAGCAGTGCATTTTTTAATGACCAGTACTGTGTATGATCATCAGTGATGTGATGTGTAAATACTCTGTAAATTCAGTCATCTTTAAATAAATCTCCCATCTCCCTCCTCAAAAATACATTAAAGGCCATACCGAAGAATGCATGTTTTTATGATGCGGTTGGTTTCTTTGAGCAGGATAGCGCAAGCCAGTCTGTGTCGGTGGGTGAAGAATAAGCCTACTTGATCTGTATGGCCTGATCAGGTTGTTTGGTATTCATGTGTTCTTATGTTCATTTTGATCACAATCTATTGCTTGTCTGTGGTGAACTTCGAGGAGAAAATAACAAGACATTTCCATAAAAATACCCTGAGCTGCGCTGGTGGTGTTTTACTTACTTTCCTTTCAAAGCTAGGGAAATAAGAAAAGATATTATACTGAAAAAATGGCACAGCAGAGCTTCAGCAATTCTCCAAATATAGACCAATTAAATCTCAAAAGGATATTTCCAAAATGGATTGTCAATTTTTTAAACTACTTCCTAAAGCTTGTGATTCATTTCCTTCAAGCTGCTTTTTTTTTTTTTTTTTTTTGGGGGGGGTGGGGTGGGGAGAAGGGTGGATGGTAGGGATTAGTGTTGATTCATCTATTTTTAAAAGGGTGCTCAGATTTCAGAGTGTGCATGTATTTGTTTATTGCAAAGCATTTTGGAGAGACACTGCATTCTGCCATCTGTCAGGACAAAAAGGCAAGTTTTGCCAAATCTTCATACAGTGTTTGCATTTTTATAAATAAACCCAATACAGTGTAGGTTATTCTCATCTGCATTATCACTCAAATAAACACAACTTTCAGACATTAGAAACACCCTTATTCAAAAGAAGGTTTAGAAAGAGAGAGAGAGAGAGAGAGAGAGAGAGAGAGAGAGAGAGATAGTATTTCATATATGCATGAATTTTATGCATGCCCCCATAACATATTAAGGACACAGAAAATAGAAAGAAATACTCACACCAAATAATCACTGTGAAACCTCATGATATGAGACTCATATATACAATGTGTATGGACACATAAGCATAGGCGCTGTTAAATCAAACCATTTTTTTAATAGTTGTGTCTGATTTCTGAACTTTATTTTACAGATCACATCATTATTTTATTATTATATTCCTGTTTTTTTTTTTTCAGATGTCGATTTTTAAATACATTAAGAAATTTGATTGTATATTTTCCACGTTTGCCTGATTGTTTTTTGGGGCTGACTTGATTCTCAGACAAGCCATGTGCTGAAGCTTAAAGAACATCAAATAGGGAGGGCTATGCAAAGACACATCTCTACCCCTTGCTTTAATCTCTCGAGAATGTAATGCCTTCTGTTTGCTTCACCCTTTCATTTCACCAGTAATCAGTGAACTTCCTTCCACTTAGTGTACAGATCCTCAGCTTGTTTTTTCAGCCTGTGCTGTGTGAAATTTTGTCAATTTCATATGGTTCTCAAAGCTGCCTGTCAGCCAAGTTAATTCTCCTTGAGTGCATATCCAGTTTTGTTAAATCTTTATACATGGACATTACTTGCATCCATCTTTATTATAATGGATGAAGCAGCCATTTCAGGCTTGACTTAAGTCATTGTAACAATAAGACACTGTACACAAGTACAATTTTTGTAACAACATTGATTTTAGGTTCAGTGTAGTTCTCAAACAAAAATTTAAATTCCTCTTGGTACAGGAAGCTGTATTTGTAATAATCTGTCTGGAGTTATTGTATTTTGCTTAGGTCTTTTCTTTTAGGTGAGTCATAGCCTTCAGGGAAACGATCTATTGTATACCCATTGGTTATAATAAAGACATCTGTTGCATTGTGCTTTTGTATGGATTAAATGCTGCCTGCTTGCCTTAAATATTGCACAATGAGATGTATTTCTTTTAGCAGTCTTTTTTTTTTTCAACAAAACATCCCGAGCTTCCCGATGGACCATCATCAGGCTGTCTGTGAAGACAGTCTTGCTTCTAGGTCTGTTTCCATGGCAATTTTTCAAATAAGTCCTCCTTGCAATACAGTACATACATAATGTCAGTGGGCCACAATAGCAAAATACTGATATTTCACACATATCTTTAAACCTGATCCTATTATATACTATTATAATTATATATATATATAATTATACCAATAGTAATGATATTAAAATTCTGCAGAAATGTATCCTGTGGGATGAGAAAATTTGATTCTATAAAAAATACAGCAAAAATTAATTTGATGGATCAAGATATAAATAGCAAAAATGTCACATTTCAAAGTATGTTTGATAATCCACAATATATACTGTACTAATCTTGGGAAATGAAGTCATATCATTATATCATAATCATTTCTGAACATGCTGGAAGTGTAGCAGTAAATTTAATTTCAGTATGCTTTCAGAAAGAAATACATTCCCCCCTTGCTTGAACATGCTGCACTCATTCAATATAGTGAAGCAATTGGAAAAGATGGGCTTTGAGAATGATCCCATTACTTCAAAACCTCTATTCCAACAAGACACATTAGGAAGAGAACCAGAATATCACAATGACACAAAATGTCATTACCATTATCGCCCACATGACTATCAAGCAATGGAATGTAAAATATATTTAATTGCAATTATAAGATTCCTCTTGCATGGGAAGGAGAAGAAACAACTTGAATTCTTGCAGACAGCAATTTTGGTAGAGGTCTTCTGCATTATATTTAACAGCTAGGGATGTCGATTTAAGTCATTTGCTTAATACACGAAGGAATTGCCTCATGAATTTAAATAGCGTTTTTTTATAGCTCTGCATGCCTAATATCCGGAGCCCCAGAAAAGCAAAAAAAAAAAAAAACATACATAATGATTGGACCTTAGGGGAAGTAGATTGTTTTCATAATTTCAATTACCCCTTATCTGCAGAAACAGATCCATCTTATTGCGATATCACTCTGCTCCCTGAACATGTGAAAACCTTAGTAGTGCTCCCCCATAGTAGCAAGTGACCCTTCAACAAATTGACAAATAATTGGTCTAACTTGCCCAGTCACACTGACTTGTCAACCACAGAGCGTAGTGCAAGGATCCTCTGTTGGTGATTCAGTTCACCTGCCCTTTTACCTCATTTGCTCAAGTTGTGTTTGGCCTCGAGCTGAATTTGCTCTGTTAAATTATGAGTCTTTAAGTGAACTGCCCTGTTTGCTGTCACTCCTCGTGATAGCTCCTTGTTTATCTTCTTAGAGCGAGTATAGTTTCATTTACGGTCCATACATTGGAGTGAAATGCTAACTATATAATGAGTAAAGAGTAGTGTTGGAGTTTCTGCACCTCATCATGATGCTCTAATACAGGACAAGATGTGTGCAATACTGGTCATAGCAACTGTGGTCTAACTACTAATGGTATAACTACTATGTAGGGAGTATGGATTATAGTTTCTACCTTCTTTACAGATATATTTGTGTGCTTGCAGAAGAAAAGCCTCAAGGTCTTCTAGAGATCAAGGTGGAAATGCACTGTGTATTCTTTTCAATGATGTTTAGCTCTGGTGACTAGGAGAGGCCAGGGAAAGTCTTTTACTTCATCCTAGCATTCATGAAAATACTTTTAAATCCATTTAACAAAGTTTATAGGTGCATTAGATCATCTTTCAATATGGGCACACCATGAGGAAATAATGTTGCACCCCAGGGAGTGTATGGTCTAACTAAAAAAGCTTCATATTTCTAGGCCATAATTCTGCCAGGCAGAGTAATAATCATACCCAATGATGGCTGCCTATACTGTAACAGTGTAACAATGCCCAACCATGTTTAACACTTGGGAACAGGCATGCTGGATTGAAGGCTTCCTTTGAGAATTGTAAAATACATTCAAGGTGATATAAAGAAAGAAAGGGTGACAACACAGCTAAATTGTAGCAAAAACGATTTTACTCTTCTGATGGAAAAAAGGCACATTGAAGTGGAATCCAGATGGAGAATATAACCACAAATGAACGGACAGGCGATTCAGCAGAATCAAGCAAAAAAGCAAGAACATGCGCTCCTCACACTAGTACAGTTGAAGAACATTCAATTCTTTTGAAGCTTTTAAAGCCCTTTCTTTCTGACCCTTTATCCCTTTTCCATTTGTACTATGCTCTCGCCTCACCACTACACCACCAAAGTCTGTGTTCATGGTGAGAGCACAGCAGCTGAAGCAAGCACACTCATCCCCATATGCTATGAATGGCTATGCCCACACTATACCCCAAGCATGGCACCACAGAAGACAGACTGAGTGTGTGCTGTGTGCTTCTCTCACAAATTGTGGTAACCTGCAGGTGCCAGGCAGGTACTTGTGGGTGCTGGTGCCATGGTAACCTGAAGCACTCTTGCCAGTTCACTCCCTCCATACTCTGGAGGAACAAAGCCAAACATAACTGCCCTTTTACTGTGGTCAGACCATCGTAATTTCTCTACAGAACTTCTGCTGGTTAAAGCAAACCTTATTTCTTCATTTTCCCCCTTCAATTTAACTGGTGAACCCAGAGGTCATTCACAGTGTCCTGATTGTTACATTTTTCTGTAATCACTCTGGGCAAAACATTATTTTAAAATGACAGAAAGAAAATAACATGGAGTGAGCACACACAATTCATACAAAACATAGTCATGATTACCAGTTACAGTTCTTCCAGAGTATTAACAATTAGACATAGGCTTGGCTAAATTATATCTGAACATTATTCATATTAACTTAAAGTAAGACATTTTAGAAATCGAAGTCTGTAATTCTTCTGGTCTGTCACACTGTCAGATTTTACAATGGGGTGATACCAGGATGCTGCATCAGGAATGACGCATCTTTTTCCTGCAGGGCCATGGTCCAGGTCTTTTTTTCTGTCTCAGCCAAGCATTTAATCACTTGATTAAAATAATTACTGCCAAAATGAAACCAATAATTAAGCTAGTAATTACATAAGCAAAATCAACCACTTCCTTTAGTTCTGAAATAGCCAGTCAATGAGAGCAGGAAAACACAACGATCCATGATGAGAATCATAACTTTCAAACACTGTTTCTGATTATTATACTACAGAATTTCTACGACCTGAAGAGGGTTCCAGGAAACATTCACCACATGTTCAACACCTTGATATCCTCAATGGCATGTGTCAAAATTGAAGGTTGTGAGGCAAGAACAAACAGGATTTTAGTGACATAAAATTGTCATATTTCATGACAACCGGATTGTTATAAACTGTTTTGTATTCAAAATGTATTTACGCATACAGTTGTTACTATGAACTGAGTGATGAATTGTACAGTCCTAGACCTTCTTCAGGCAACGTTACAGGAAACTGCATAAAAATTCAGTGCAGCCAAGTGCATTTTGGATTTTTGCAGTCATCACCTTACACTGGACGTTTTCTATGATCGTGATACTTTCATGATAGTCGGTCAGAGGGTAAGGGAGGTGGCAAGCCCTTACATTGTGACACTTTTATGATAATGGGCATTTGCTGATGCACAAAAATGTAAATGCATGACCTTTATTTTTTCATTGGCTAACTCAAATTCATAATCTGACCCTGATACTGATGAGTTCAAAATGCCTCTGACAGGGATACTGTGTGAAGAACTATCAAACATGGAAATTGATTAATGCATCTCTAATGACACATACAACCCAGCTTCTCAACTCAAACCCAATATGATCAAGCACTTATTTTTTCCGCCCTTGAAGCAAGATATCTGTGTTGAAAATATTATGAAAAATGACACACAACAATGGTCTGCATTAGCAATGAAGTACAGAGCAAATAAAAGTAAATGTTGTACAAAAACAGTGTCGTTTTTAAGGCTTTCTTTATATGTACATTTTGCAGTTTGTGCATGAAGAAGCTTGTCAGACTAAATCTGTGTGCATGTACAGTATATGGCCAAACATAGACAGATGGGATTTCATTATTTTCCCATTTCAAGAATTTATTCTCCAATGTAAGAATTCTGTCAGAGATCTATCCAACTATAAAAGCAATTCTTATTCTGACCATGAATTTTAACTGAATTACGGGTGCCCAAGAAATACTTGTTAAACCCCCTACAATAATTATATTTTTTTGGTTGAGTATTTTTAGCTCACCCCCCTTGGTGTACAGTACCACTCAGTGAAAGTCATCTTCAAAAGTCCTAGAGAGAACTGATAACTCACACTCTTCTAAGGATTCAGTTAGTTATTCCTAAAAATCAACTCTGTATGATACTGAATTTTCTGGACGCCATCTGAAATCATTCTTTCAGCGTCTTATAAGGTCTATTGTGAAGAAGGCTCGGATGACTACTGGGAAAGATTTTGATTTCCCTTTCATGATGTGATGCTTTCAAAGTTTCTTTTGCACAGAGGGGAAATGCATGTTTTCTTTCTCACCATCTACAACTGGAATGTTTTTGAATCCAAATAATTCACATTTAGAAAAAAAGAAATGAAATAATGCTTTAAAAGAAATGAACATTTGGCATGCCCACAGAGGACTGGGTGGCTGGTCTGATTGGACAGTTCCACCACCTACACTTTCATCAGAATTATGACCCCACACCCACCCTTGTTTTTTTTTCCTTGAAAAAATAAAAATAAAAACACAGAAACAAAGACACAAAACCCCCTTAAACAGTCCTGGGGGGCAACCGCTGCTTATACATGCCGGCCAGGGCTTTGGCAGCGCTGTAGATCATCTGTCGGCGTGACATGCCAGTGAACACCTGGTGCCAGTCCGTCCGGCTCACATGGGGCAGGTTTCGCTCCAGCACCTCCCCCACTGTCACCAGCAGGCCTGACCAGCGCAAACTGTAGTCCGGAGGGGTGAGACTTTGGGCCTGTGGGAAGAACCAAAGCCACATTTTACCAAATGGGAAAACCACACAGCTGCTTCCAAGAAACCTCACAGCTAAGTGAAGTGTTGCACCATCAAGGCTTTTGTACTTCCTACACAGTTCACAGCTGGGTCATGAAACCTAGGCCTGGTCTCTAAGGACACAAGTATAGCGGCTTACACACACAGTGTAAACTGCTAACGCAGACACAAACAGGCGGGTCTGAATCAATTTGAGAGCTTAAATGAGGTCAGTGCCGGCACTATAAAGTGCAATTGGGCTGGTCACAAAAGTAAAAGGAGTGGCAAGGGGTGGCTGTACACAGACCCAGCAGGGTATTTCCCACATTCCCATTAAATGACCATGTACAGCACCGCCATGCTGTAGTGTGATTCTTATGCCTCACTGGTCCAATAGTAAAGGGTGTCAGCATATTACAATCATGTGCAACTGCTCACAATTCCCTTACTGTATTATAAAATGGCCTTATATGCATTTCTGCTACATAATACTTAATAATAAATTAAGGTAGTTCATCTATTTTCTATTCAGAATGTATGCTAAATTTTGGGCCAAATGGCTGGCTCACGCAGTAAGATGCTGCTTGGGAAGCAGATGTGAGCCCTGTGAACAGGGGTAATTGTGTCCCAGCTGCGAAATTAATAGCTATGGCTGGAGGTCTACATTGGTGAGGAAACAACTGGCTAAGCCCCGCGTGGGAAATATGGGGGTTAAGATTATTACATTTGTCAGCATCATCGCTTTCTAGCAGCCTCTGGTTGGCTGAGCACCTTTGGATGCATGAACTGCTTACACACTGTCTTTGCCACAGTCTGATGGCATAGGTGGTATGTAATTGGTGGTGTGTCCGCAGTATGGAAAAGAAGCAAGGGCTTGTTGTCATTTGAACTGGTGAAGACACATGTTCATGTTGTTTGCCTGAGTGGGTGGAAAAACGAAATAAATACAAAAAAGTATGCTAAATTTAAATATGTATTACATGGCACTAGCTACTTTATTTAGAAAATAATATACAGATGCTAATACATACATTATACTAATGTTTTGGGTGCAAGTTTAGGATCATTTGGGGTCTGGATCTGGTGGGAGGGCATGGGGGGGGCTGGGCTGGATTTGAGCCCGGGCCACTGCGGTAGGGACTCAGTCTTACCGGTACATGCTCTACCAGGTGAACTACTGGGACACCACTGACATGTGCTTTTAATTGTGAGCCACAATACCAATGTTGATTGAATCCCTGTTTTTCTCAGCAAAATAATTTTAACAAAAAATTATTAATTATGCCTCACACACCATAATTACTTGAATCTCAATCAATCACAGTTAATCTTAAACAAACTAAACAAAATAAACTACATATTGAGTAAGGTGGCTTGAAATAATATGAAAATTGTATTTAGTGACCCACCACAAAAAACACTGGGCCTAAACTGCCAAAAAAAATATCAGTTTTGGTATTCGGCTAAGAGTGAAAAGGCTGAACGTTGTGACCAAATGTGAGACGCAGTTTTCGTTGTTCTCCTGTGAGCACTGATGGCACAGTGCTTTTCTGTAAGCCAGCTGGGGTTGACAGGAACATGTCAGCAGTCATGCAACTATTTCACAGATTCCAATAAGGACATCAGAGTAGCCACTTGTGAACTCTTTCCTGCTTAAATAGCTACCGGGGGTGTAACGCCAAAGTGCCACACCACAAGTAACTTAACACCCTGATCAGCACGCTGACTACAAAAGAATGATGGTAAACACAAAGAAAATCCCTCTCAGCAGACCAACTCATCTATGGCTGAGCTATTTGAAAAAAAAAAAATAGCCATTACCATAGCCATAAAAAAAAAAAAAAAAAAAAAAAAAAAACAGAATTGAATTGACCAGCTATTTCCTGTTATGAAGACACTGGATTACACAGGTTAATATATTATATTGAGTCTCTTTACAGAATGCCTTGTAGACGTTACTTCTCAGATGTGATCTCTACCAGTAATGTAAATTATACCGTAGCTCACTCTCATAAGCTCCTGGCGACAGACATTTCAGAAAACAACCTCCCACTTTACCTGAGGAAGTGCAAAGCAGGCCTGCTACTTGTTGTATTTACAAATTTTATCATTTGTATATTTTTTTCATCAGACAGTGCAGTTTACAGTACCCTCAGGGAAACCATTCATGTGAGGCAAATAATGATGTTATTTTAATTACTTTATTTATGTATTACTACTGATTTATGTATTTTCATTATTGTTTTTTGGAATAATGTCTTCTGGAAAGGTCTGAATGCTCATTAGACTAAATAAAATAGTTTTTCCATCACCTTATAGTTTTGTAATTCATTTTTCCATCGAAAAGCATAAATCAACAGATTTATACTTTTCAATTTATGCAATGGGAGAAATTTGCAAATATAAATAACTGTACTTGGTACTCTGGTGCTTCCCTGATTATTGCTACTGCATTGGAGACTGCAATTTCCTTGAGTTGCTGGTGCTTTCAAATTTAGTCCCTTTTAGGATTTACATTGTTTGCTATTGGATTATATCTTTAAAAGGACATACATTGAAACACTAAGAAATCATGGCAAAACTGGAAAATCCAGTTTCATTCATTAGCCCCACTAGAAAAATGTTTATGTGCTTGTCAAATGGTGCTTTAGGATTCTGCTTAAGAACTAGATTTTGAAATCTCATAAATGTGATGTCTGGTGTGGAAGCAGCCTTGCTAGCTCAAAAATCATAAATCCACCTTCTTCCCTCATCAGAGAGGTCTGTACAAAAGCTTCATCGAGGAGAGGCTGAAATGCTGGGATATTTTTAAACGCAAAGGCAGTGCGACGGTCTGACAGATGAAACTTGCGAGAATTTAAATGAAGCTTGTGAGACAGGTCTGCGTGTAGCAGTTCAAAAGCGAAGCATAGCACCAATGTGCAGAAACTCCATTTCAACCAACAACTATCAAAGCAGACTTTCAAATTATTTCCGAATCATGTACGTGGGCGAGCTCCTCTGCACCTTCACTCCTATGGCTTCTCGTGACATTTTTATTTTTGTGTCTGTCAAAGCTTAACGTGAAAATGCTATTAAATTGTACTGTAATTCCATTGACGAAAACATAAAAGAAGAAATGACACACCGTAAGAAGAAAGGGCTCCAATTAGTGTTCAGGCTCTGTCTTGCTGGGAAGTGAAGCAAAATGGAAGCAATCACTTTAAAGAGAGAAGCATCTCACAAGGAAAGAAGGCTCCTGTGCGGCGTTGTTTGACTGTGTCTGGTGAACTGGCACCAGCACACAGATGGCTTTTCTGTGGCAGTCTGCAGATGCCACTGGGTACGATGCCACAGTAGGTGGTGCTTCTGTACCTGTGCTCAAGTAGCAAATCGGGGGCTGTCGAGGCCCGTGAAGGCCACTCACCTGCTGAACGTGCTCAAGGGCCACGGGCGTGGCCTGAGTGAAGGTCTCGATCCGGATTCCGTTCACCGGATCCTCCAGGATCAGGCAGCCAATGTCAAACCATCTGCCAAGAAGAAGGAGGTTGCTTAGCTCTAAACTGCTTCACGCATCAGGAATTTAGAAATGCATCACTGTCTATGCAGAAATATGAAGGACATCAGAGTAGTAACCCATGAAACAATGGGTTGGACCAAGTTGCTGAAGTAATGAGGACTGTTTTAAGATTATGCAGAATTTTCTATTTGTGTCATGATGTATGCGCAGTATTTCAAATCTTTTTTGTTTTTTTATTTTTGGCAACTGCATTTTGGAGCTTGTAATTCAGTCCACCAGTGCCAATACAATCTCCTCACTGAGCTACACCATGTACAGCAATCACTGTACCTGACAGCTACGGTGCAATGGATCTTTACAGGATTCGTTCGCTTAACAGGACAACAGTCCATCACAAGGCCATTACATGTATTTTACTGCAGTGTGCCAAGAAATGCTTGGCAGTCCTAGTCACTGTTGTGACATGGCTGGGCATCAAACCCACAACCATCCGGGGTCAGTGCAGACTTCACTCACAAAGCTAGATAACGGAGTTAACACACTCAATAAATACACACTCTGCACATCCTCATCGATTGCTGGCTAATGCTTCCTCAACTGAAGGTGCCCGGATATGATCAAAGTGTGTGTCTGGGCTGCAAAAAAATCTGTCATTTCAGCCCAGGAAGAATTACCTTTGTGGGTTAACGTATTCCCATAGTGCAAGCATGGCTTGAAAAGTTTAGCCCACCTCTTTGAAGAGGTTTTCTAAATGGTTTAGCTACTCTGCCGTTTTGTGGGTGAGCTGGATTGGAGGTCAGCACGCTGATTGAACTCCTGTCTGCATCATCCCTTAATGCCTCAAACAGCTCCAGTTGGCAGTTTTGGTGTAGACATCAGCGTTACTACTCAGCTCAGCTGAGGCCAGAAAACTTTCCATTCCCACCCAGAGAGGTTCGTTTTCACTGACATACTTTCAAACGATTTAATACACTATTGCTATATATTACATGACTGCATTACAGTGCACGTCACATGCATTGTAAAATCATTTTCAAGTCAGTTAGAAAAACACAGCATCTCCATCATGCTCTTCTTTTCACATAGCTACGTTTCAAATTCTTCAAATTTTTTTTGTACTCTGTCAGATCTGAGTATCACTCAAATACCAACAACTGAAAATACATGTAAAGCCTTTGTTATTTAAAAAACCCGCTGCTGAGCACATAAACTTGCCTGTTGGAAGCTTGAGACGCATTGTTCTGTTCTGTGTGTAGGTTACAATTCATCTTACGAAACTGGAAAATCCATCCCATAATTTAACTGTCACATCTAGTGTCACATTGATATACCCAAACAGCTGAAGAAAAGGTGAATGGTGGGCTGAAGATCTGGGATATTGCAGTCAAAACTCCTATTTTCTACTCATGCAATATCCTCTTTCAAAGATAAAGTAATCCAATATAAGCTCTCCGAATGAAATTATTGACTCCATTTTTATCTTCTCATTAACAACTGTCCACTACATTACATTTAATCAGAATTACAACTGTTGTTTTTTTTTTTAAATGTCTTTTGTGATTACCAAGACCAAATAGAGGGCAAGAATGCATTTTCAAATTAACAGTGCCATAGAAATAATGATTGAATAGTGTATTTAAACTGGCAAGTGTATTAGAGCAGTCAGCTGGCTATGTAAATTCAGTAAACTACCTTTCCACATTATACCAATCTGCATTGAAAAATAAGAATTACATGCAATTATTGCAAAGCAAACTAGAACAATGTCTATTCTAATCCTACTTCCAGCAATATCTATGCAAGTATACTTCCTATTACACCAGTTGTGTTGCATTTACCTAATGAATTTACTTTACATAATTAACCGTCTTGCTACATTAATTTACTTAGAAATTCATTTAGAGATTTGTTTTATCTTCCCTGCTGGGCTGTGGAAGTCCATCAGCTGGCGATAGCTCAGTAAACAAGGAGTGCTTACCCACAATGCGATAGCTGGTGACTTATGCACCACATAATAACTGCTTAGTTATGCACTACGTGATAGCTGGAACTATATGCAGCTTCAGCTTATCTTCCAGGAAAAACACAGTATTTAGTCAATAGCTGCATGGCTTTACCTAAGACAAAAGTGTGCAACCCCAGTCCAGGAGGATTTACATACATCATTATGCTTTCTGCAGTCTGAGTGGTGAAGGTGGGGTGGAATAGATAGGCTTAATAAGAGTGAAAGGTGGAACAGAGGCCCGAGTGATGTAACCTCCCATGAAAGGCAAGGGAGAAGCTGGTTCAACCTCTTGACCTTCAATGGCCTTCAAACGTCCTGAGTCCAAACATGAGACGGGTTATATAAGGAGGGCCAGAGGAGGAGCTCTTTGAAGAGCATTGACGCTGCGCCTCTCCCTCTTCACATCTGAATGGTGTTTTGGGTGTTGGAGGGGGGGTATTGATTATTCGTAGTGGTGCTTGCAGGAGCTAATCAGGGGGATTTGTGGGAACTCCCCATCGCCTTACTTGTCAGGGAAGAGCTCGGCGATGAAGTTCTCCACGGAGACGACCGGCTGCTTCTCATGGATCACGCCGGCCCGCCGCAGGCTGTCGATCCGCTCCTGAGCTCCCTGCAGTGAGACACACTGAGCTCAGCCTCCACCCAACCCGCTCCAACCTCCCTCTCCCCTCCACCCGCTCCTCACATGTCTTCAGCAGAGAGCAGCAAAGAATTCACACACTTTCCATTTTTAACACTTGCAGATTTTTTTTTTTTTTTTTTTGACTTCTATCCGCCCCCATCTGTCGCACTCTCTCTCGTCCCCTTTGGGAACAAGTCTGACACTTCCTTTGGTTTTTTTTTCTTTATTATTCAAAATATGAAATCTTGACACAGGTTCCAATGTATCATCATGCTAGTCTACAATGGGCCACAGACTCTGCTGCCACAGAATGTGTGGTGTGTTCTTTCCCATACCAGCAAGGACAGCACAAACCATAGTTTCCACAGGATGCATTTTATTACTTTTCCTCTTCATTAGAATATGAACACTAATCTGTGAGCATCCTCATTTGAGCAATACTTCATATGCAGTAAACACCCAGACATTTTATCACACAAATTCTAATGTACTTTTTATAGGCACTGGGACCATTTCACCGATAGTCGGAGCAGAGCCAGCTTGTTAACATCAAGGGAAAATGATTCTGACAGTAATTTGCCAATAATTTATGCAGATGGTAAATACGGTCCCTACAGAACATATATTTTGTAACATAATGAGAGCATTTCTGTACTGAGAGGTCCTGCACAGTAACAGCAAATGACTTTAGCATCAGCTACACTACTAAAGTCCTCTACTTGGGAAATTGATCCAAATATTTTGTTATTAACAGAACAAAAAGCTCTCTGTTTTAAAAAGGCAAAGTATTACTAAATGTATGTTGAATTACATAAATGCATGCAGGTCATCTGTATTCTATTCAGCCTTGTCCTGTACTCAAGCTGTTTAATTAAGTGCAAAAGGCAATTAAATGTTTCCACTTCAGTACCTATATTGGCCCCAAGAAGAAGTAACATACCACATACAGTGCATGTGACTGCTTCCTTATGGTTGTGGGCTGGGAAGGTTAATGATATCGTAGATATTCAGTCAATAGTACACAAAGATTATCTCCCATCACAGCTGTCACAGAACTCCTGGTTAAGCAGGAATTAATCGATGCATGAAGCAGGCATGACTTCAGCACGTTATTAAAGTGCATGCTTTTTATAATGAGTTTAGATGGACACATTCCAATGGTGTGGGGAGGGAGGCTCACCTTCACACCAGCTGCATAGCCAACAGGCTGGGGTGCAATGTTAGATTGGCCCGCCTCACCGGTCACCATGGCGAGCCCAAACACTTCCTGGAAGGCGTCCCGGACCGCAGCCACCTTCACCTCTTTGTCCGACGTCACCACGATGTCCAGATCACCACCAGATTCTGAAACACAAGGGCAAGCAAATGAGCACATATATGCACAATCAAACATATACAAGGCATACTCAAGCATTCATGCAAATGCACAAGTGCAGTGCATACACACACACACACACACACACACACACACACACACACACACCTGAGACATCCTATAAATCCTTCTCTTCAGCTCTGTATAACTGCCATTAATGGAAAGCGATTTAGATGGATTTTACTGCAGTTGATTCATCACTAATCTGACATTCCCTTTTCTATCCACAGACCCCTTCAAACAGCCATTAGGTGAAAGAATGATATTCCTTTGTTTAGAAACCACAATGTATGGTTTACAGTAATGAAATTCAGCCACTATGTTGTAAAGATTTTATCCAAAAAGCAGTGTTTGTCATATTTTTCCTGTTCTCATTGAGCCACATCTATATTACTGACCGATATGACTGTCAAATCTGTTTTTCAGTTTATGAATGGGTATAAGATTAATCATCATGTACATCATAAAATGGAAAATTAAATGATGTTTAATTTATAACCACCACTGCTCGAGTTCGTAACATACACAGTCCTTACCAATATTATATTATTAAGTAAGAATTGCATTTTTTTTTTACATATTTTAGAAAAAAATGTTCTCCTTAACAGTTCTTGTATGGCACACTGCAATATTCATGAATCCACAAATTTTGTTTCATGTTTCCTTCCATATAAAAAAAAAAGAAAATGAAAGAAGGTGAGAGTCTCAGTTTCCAGCTTCTCATATAACAGGTATATTTTTTCCTAGAACTGTGGTTATAGAAAAGAAACCTAGAGCCAGTATGTTCTTACATTACGCTCATATTACTCTCTTCACTCTGTCTAAATTGTAAATCACTTATTGGTGTAGGGTAAGGCTGCAACTAACAACTATTTTCATTTTTGATTAATCTGCAAATTATTTTCTCCATTAATCGAGTGGTGTATAAAACATCAGAAATCTGTGAAAAATGCCCATTTCAGTTTCCTAGAGCACAAGGATGTCATTAAATGTCTTGTTTTGTCTGACCAACATTCCAAAATTCCAAAAATTGAACTTACTATAATGTAAAACCAAGAAAAGCAGAAAATTCTCACATTTGAGAACATAGAACCATCAAATTTTAGGAATTTTTGCTTCAAAAAAGACTTAAATGACTAATCAATTCTCAAAATAGTTGGCGATTAACTTCTTTCGATCGACTAATATTTGCTGCTCTAGCATAGGGTCAGATCTTGCTGAGGTAGACCAACTATAGAGCTGAGCTGTGCTTCAAATTGGTGAATGGTGAGATATAGCTGAGGTAGATCTGCTGTAGGGCTTTGCTATAGCACTTACTGATGTATGCTCAGATCTAGCTGTGGTAGACCTGCTGCAGGGCTATGCTATAGTACTTACTGATGTAGGGTGCCATGCCTGGGTCAAGGGTAGTAATCATGGACTCTACAGAATGTTTGGTTTTATCAAGCACCGTCTTCACCATGGGGTTCCCTGCAACGCCCTGAGGACAAGGGGTACACCAAGACAGAATGAGCTCACATCCAGCAGCATGTTAAACCTAGCTAAAGCATGACCAGCTAAGTCAACACATGCTCATTTCAGTGATGTTTAGTTACTGCACATGTACACAGCAGAAGAGTGTTGACCCCCAAAACTCTCTCTGAGCTCAGAAACCCCCCACTGAGGAGTGCAAAATATCACCCTTGCATCCGGACTCACCTTGATGAAGCCCCATAAGCCTCCTGTGTTGTTGTCCACAGGGACCCGGGGGTCTTCGTGATCTTCGGGGAAGGTGATGGGTGACCCCGGCTCCAAGCCCCCTGACATAGCCGGCTGTTGCACCATAGGGTTCGCAACCACCCCTGAGGGACAGATTTACATGTCAGTGAAAACCGAAAGATGTGCCACAAAATGGGCCGACAGGACACAGTATAGTGTCATTTATCACTAAAGAGCTGTACAGCAGCATCAATTAGAACCCTGCACCTCATTGCTCCTTGATGAGAATGAGGTGGTCAAAGAGAGCAAATTCACAAGTGCTTAGACTTCTTAAAGAATTCTGCAGCCACAAAAACTTTCTAAAAATAAATTCTGACCCAGCTATGAGGAAAACTTGTGTTCCTCTTTTTACCACATTGTTGTCCACTTAGTCATGGTAAAGGACCTCCCATATTGTTGCAACAGCAATACACCATCTGGAATCTTATCCTACAGTCTTCTGGTTATAAGCCAAGTTCCCTCACCATGATACCTCAGAGTAGAACTGAAGGCCCCTCTATAAGTGATTTAGTTTACTGTAGGGAGAGCTGCAACTAATTTATATCAATTTCAGCTGTCAATTTGTTCATGGGTACAGCAAAAAGTATTTAATTAAAACAAAGCTGCCATTCCAACCATCCTGAAATATTGGTAGTCTAAGGTTTTCCGTAACCACTGGTGCATCCCAACTGCCATAAGCAAAGCCTCATAGGGTTTATTGTTTTAGAGTCAATTAGAATTTAATGCTCCTATGATCAAAATTGAATTACTCAAATCATATTCACTTGCCAGAATACATAACAATATTTCAAAAGATACTTTTATGATATGCACTGTTCTACAAGTCAATAGTAGCTTTCAAGGTAACATACAGCTTTCAGGATCAGAAAAAGTTTGTAGATTGCTGTGTTTGTTTTCATATCAAAAGGTTGGGTGGGGCCTCACAAACAAATGGAATGAACTGAAGCTTGTCACAAAAGCGCAAACATTTTCTTGCAAATGCCACTTTCTACTAGCAAATTTGGTGCCAATCACAAAGTGACTTTAAATATATTAATGTATTCAATGTTTTGACTCCTCATTCTTTCTCATAGAGCCCAGGCCAAGGCTTGAGTCACACCACAGAGACAAATACGAAATACAAATGACGCTATGGGTAGAAATGTCCTGCAGCTAAGACATTTTTTATGTTTTTCCCTGATTGACATTTTCCCTCTTAAATGAACATTTTGTAGTTTCTCTTCACTTGGAAATGTTTTATATTTATATTTCATTTACTATTTTCAAACATCTGCATTGCAAGGCACAAATCGTTGTTTTAACTCGATTTCTGCATACATATTTTTTTCACACGTCAAAGGGAAAGGGCTGTTACGCTATTAATCTTGCTTTTATGCTATCTGCTATGTAGAGTAAAGTTAGTTATGCAAATATCTCTTGTTTTTTTAAGAGTCTAGCTGTTTCTTTTTTAAAGAATAAGAAAAAAAAACTATTATTATTATTACATATTTAACGATTAACATAGCATGACATCATGAATCCTTATTGATTCCACCCAACAGATGTCTCATTAACTGGATGCATTCACCATTTGGTTAAAGACAGATGCAAAAACCAGAAAATTCTCACTCTAGGTACCATTTTTAGGAGGTGTAGATAGATTGGATAGACACTGGTAGTGAGAAACTGTAAAAACACTTAAACAACATTGCATGTGACAAAGCACTTGTGGTACTCTCTCATACGGTACCTGGCACCGGCTGGGCAGTGGAGAAGGAGGGCATCAGGGGCGTCTGTGGTGTGCGCCCAGCATGTCCTCTCGTGATGTCATAGGTGCTCATGGTGAAGCCAGAGGTGGGCGGGCCAGTGGGAGGGGCGGACATGACCTGGGCTGGAGGGGGGGCAGTGCTGAGAGGGGGACCAGGGACGAAATTTGGCTGAGGGATAGAGTATGGGGAGTTAGCCATGGGAGGGGGCGCGGTGGGGCCCAGCGGGGAGCCGAAAGGAGGAGGAGCAGAGGACCTGATGGGAGGGGCAGAGGCAGTCATGACAGGAGGAACTGGGGTCGAGAAACCCTCAGGGGCAAAGGAGGAGATTCCTGTGGTGCTGGGGAGAGTCAATGGACTCGACAGGCCTAGGGGAAAAAAGCCACAGTTTGTTATAAAGGCACACACAAACACAAACATAAAAACACCAACTTAAGTAACCGATATCCCGGCATTACAATTGCCAGTGAGTTCGGCAGAGATATACCTTGCATTTAATAGGCCAGCAGAGCATGCTTACCCAATGACAGAGGTGGGGGGGTGACAGATGCTGCCACACTAGGGGGAGGAGAGGGGGTGGTGGGTGGAGTTGTCTCTATTCCACTCTCTTCCATCATTTTCCCAAAACTGTTATTTGAAACAACAATGAACACCGATGAGTTCACAGTTGCAGTTATTACATTACGTTGACCATCATGGGGAAGTAACCATGAAAGGCATACTTAAGCAAATCCATATAGCCTATATAAAAGTGTCTTTCATGGCTATATGAATACATCAATATGAAGAGCTGGTGGATTACTTTGAAAGTGTCATTTTTCCCTGATTATAAGTTGTAAACAGTGAGGGTGGGGGCTGGGTGTGTGTGGGTGATGTGTTTATTCTTTTTGGTGCAGCCAGCTGAGAATGTGTCACCATAGATATCTTATTGAAAATGCACAATGTTTGTCACTGTTGTGTCATAGCTTTTCATTACATGATCCTAAAATACAATTTGCATTCTTTGAAAAAGTATGCAAAGTATGTCAAAGGACATACTTATTTCTATAGTACATACATGCATACTGTAGTTGTACAATACACTGCAGGATACGACTGAATTGAGTGTTCTGTTGAGTGGTTCTAATGTGATGGAGTGTTCTGAATCGAATGGTTCTATTACAATTACTGTAGTCATTGCAGTAATTACAGAGCCACAAACCTGTTTCCAGTTCACTGTAAAAAATGTGTACTCAGTTTAGTGGCAGCCTACTCAGGGGAAGAAATAGATATTATGCAGTGGCTGCCAGGGCAGGAATTTACACTGAACAAACTGAGGTCAGATAATGAGTTTCTTTTCTGTGTTTAGTCTTGTCTTCTGCCACCTTACAGGATATCATCAGCCTAGGCCTGTCGGGCTCCTGCTTTGGTAAATACTCAATACAAGCGGTTTGTAATAAATATTGGTAATTTAGTAAACAAACAAAAAAATCATCCACTTCCTGTTCCTGCAAAGAGGAATGTTCTTCTATACTGCACAGGCTAGTGACCAAACATAGGTAGCAGTGTTAATAACTGTGATATGAAGTTACACAAGTCATGCAAGGTGGACTCTGTTTGTAGCTTGTGTTTGCTCAGTACCAAACACGTAAGGTGAACATTTTTTGTCTGCTATATTGAATTGTTTCTCCTTAAAAGCAATCACATTTTCTGTAAAAAAACAGCCAGTCCCTGGTTGGATTAAACCTAAGGTTGAATGGAGGACACCTGTTCAGAAACACCTGCAAGTACATCTCACTCGCAACGGAAGTTGCTGAATTTACAGTTTTTGCAAATATAAAACAAGGCATGCCTCGTCTTAATTTGACAGGTTGCATGTTACCTACCATCGGGACACATAAGGCTCGAGG
Organism: Albula goreensis; assembly: GCA_022829145.1. Lineage (NCBI taxonomy): Eukaryota > Metazoa > Chordata > Actinopteri > Albuliformes > Albulidae > Albula > Albula goreensis. The sequence goes on along the minus strand of CM040741.1, from coordinate 55,270,374 downwards.
GGCTTTATTTCTGCCAGATAACCATAATAAGACATGCCAAACAGACAGAAGGTTTTCTGCCTTACATGGACTTCAACCACTAAGCATTTACATCAGGGTTATTCTTTATTTTTGGCGATAAAAAGGAAATATTCCCCTATCAGCTGAATGACATTATTTGTACTGTTATGACTACTGTCGGTCCAGACGGCGACAGAATTCTTCAATACAGCAGGTCACGGCTGCCACGTTTCAGCTGCCAGCCACAGCGCATCAGCAGCAAGTATTGGACGGTGAACTCACTGTGTCTCGCCGCACGTCACGTCAGAAGAAGCGACGTGGTGACCTCTTATATCTTAAGTACAGTTAACTAAGTAGCTACCTAACGTACATACGGTCAACTACAGAACCACACGAGACCAGAACCCAACAGTGTTATGTCAACGATTTCACTTATGAATGACAACAAGCCAACTTCATTAACTGTTTATTTTACCGCCTCAGATAATGTTAACGACATGTTACATGATGTTAGATAGTAATGAGTAGCAGTACCCGAAGCTAGTTAACGTTAGCTGCCTCCAACAACAGACAACACGTGAAACCCAACACAGCTCGCAAAAAGGCCAAGACTTTGTTGATTGGGTGAAATGTTTCAATTATAGCTTGCCACATCAAATCCATTGGCTAGCTATCTAGCTAGCTGGCTTGTCAACTAGTGTTAACTAACTGGAATGCATAGCTAAATGGCTACTTAGCCTGCCTACATAACTGGCAAACGTTAAACTGGCTGTGCACGGCTAGCTAGCAAATCCCCTTCAAATTGTGCATCAGCATGTGCAATACAGTACATGATCCACTAACAATTGTCACAGTTCACAAAGCTCCGAAATGCTGTCATACCTGACTGTTTAATGCGTCTGAAGAGAGGAGTAGTGCTGAAAACCGATAAGAAGCCAATCCGAATTTCTGGATTTGGAACGGGGAACCCCCTCCACTGACCCTGTCGAAAATGGCCGCGTTCTTGTGACGTCACGAATTGCCACGTCTTAGCAGCATGAAGTGGGCGGACCTTTTCGGGCTGCCCTGGCCTGAATTTAGAGGAAAAAAACTGGCAGGATCAATTCCCCGTCCCGAGCTCTGTGGTAGCCTAAAATAAGGAAGTTGGTTAGTGAAAATGGTCTTAAATAAGTCATGTTGACAGGCAAAAATTAAATATCTTGCTTTACTTCTGCTGTGGCAGTTATTTACACGAAGCTGGTGTTATGCTTGATGAATAGCCTTCCAAAAGAATACACAATGCTCATTCTTGTGGTTTCATTACTCATCATTATTTTTTATTAAAATGGTAGACATTCATCTCCAGAGCAGAATACTGGGAAGCCTACATGTGTACAATAATTTATATGAATTTATGGTACCATCATATGGTAAAGTGAGGACATGATTCTTAAGGGCAACATCTTACACCATATACACATTCTGTCATTGTGTATCAATTATGCATTGTACCATAATTCTGTCATTAAATTTGGCCTAGCACTTGAGTAATTTGACGTCATGTGCTATAGTTATGGTCTCTCAAAAGTTTTAAATTTCGGGGGAAATTCTGACAAAAAAAACTGAAAAGGTTTTTGTGTATGCAGTCATGGACAGCAGGAGAATCCAGAGGTTCTGCAGCAGAGAGCTTGTGTGGAGGTCAAGTTTAATAATGAATACAAGAAGCATCCTTTGAACTTTGAACCCTGTAGGATTGTCACTGGCGTTTGACAATCCCACAGGGTTAAAAAAAAATCAGTAGAAGGAGGGAAATGAGATGTGAGACACAGGTACACACTGGGATGTTTAAAATCCAATAAGGTTAGAATAGCAAGGAAGCATTGACAGAAAGGCTGGCAAATGGCCAAAGCAGGGCAGAGCAGGTGCCCATACCAAAAGAACAGTGGGTGATACATCTCTGACACATTATTTTAACCTTGTGAGGGGAGGATGCTATCAAATCAATATTCTCTGTGAAGGGGAGCTTGTCATCACATATAACAGAGTGTCTTTTCAGTCTAGAAAAGGGCAGTATAGAATTGTGTAAAATTCAGGATGTCAATGGAGCACACTTGTCATGGAGACATTGAATTTAAGACAAGGTTTCAAAATCCTATCCTGATTGAGATCTATATTGGATGCATGGAGATATGTGCATGGATTTTTTTGATGGGTATGACGCATACAGGAAAACTATGAGGGGGTTGAATAATGAAGACTAAATATTGAACACTGTCTCTCCAGGTGATTTAGTAATCATAACAATGTGATAGTTAAGAAGAACACTGGGACTTGGTTGTGCCAGATATCATCCTTCACACTGGAAGCCCATTAATATTACAACAGAAGACTATTTTCTTGGTTAGGTATGCTCCAGTGTTTTCTTGGAGCTGCTTGTGTCTTTTCCTTAGCTCTGTAGCCTTGGTCTATATCACAGAAAGTCAGTTTGCATCCTTTTTATTGCCATGGCAATTAAATGCATAACAGGTTGACACTGTCTTCACAGAAGTTTTATAATTGGGAATGTGTATGGCGTTTGATCCAGTGCCATGGTTGCTAAGTTACTTATAATAACTGGTTGAAAACTGTGTATAGCTGAGGTTTCACCCATAACACTTTGGCACAGACTATGTGCAACAAATGAAGTAGCATTATTATAAAAAAAATAAATAACCAGACTCTTAATTATTGAGTTTTTAATGGATATTATTATCAGTTTACACTGGGTGGCATACAGTTTCATGTCTGAAGAAAATAATTACGTACAACAGTTATGTGTCCTGGTATTTCCCTCCCACCGGTACATGTAGACAGGCCCCATTGCTTCTCAGGTACTTCCAACTGCCACATTGCATTGACTGGTCAGGTACTGACAAATTGATTCGTTTGAAGTCAACCTGGCATCCGTTTCACCAATGTGATGGTACAATGCCTCTGATAAATCTTAAGAGCTATGGTGTGATATTCTTTATTTCATAAGTTGGTGAAATAGATATAAGGATTTGTCAGAATTTTCTGAGGTGTTCCAAAAAATATCCTTGCAAAATGTCAGGTAGGCTTACAATGCTAATGAAAAGAAATATCAATTCCGATTTTTTAAAAGGCGAGGCTTTTTATAGGAACCAAGATTACATGCCCACTCACCAGCAACCCCCCCTCCCCCCCAACCATACTAAATGGGTAATATTTATTACAATTACAAGTAGCAATAATTAGCTTTTAATTAGAAATCACAAAGTCATTAGAAGACAGCATTTCCAAAGTATACCCATATTTCATATAATGCTCCCTTCCCTTTTTAGATTTTTAATTACCTGGAAGAAAAACTGATATCATGAACAGATGTTTTCACTTGTTCCTTGGGAGCTGCATCACAGCCTATAGCAAACCAGAATGCAGCCAAAACTGTGGCTGTCTTGAACACATGTATGAGATATAATATATCATATTCCCAAAGGCTACACTAAGGTACACTTGAGTTGTGCTGGGACAGCTCTACATTCTTCAGTTTGATAGATTGTGTCTCCTTGTCTCTTTCATAGCCCTAGCTGAGAGAGGAAGTGTTCCAGAAACTTCAAGTTTAACTGCCCTTAACTAGGTTGTCTTGAATATTTTGTATACTCTCTAAATTTAATGACAACAAAACAGGAGCCACGTTATATTTTGTGTTCACCTGCAACTAGAAAATATAGCTAAACTGCAAGTAGCCAAAAAATGACAGTGATCTATAAACCACCAAGAGAGTAATTAACCTTAGTTACCAGTCATAAGCTGTTGAAATATTGTTAAATGTTGCATGGGCTGTCTTTAACAATGTCTCGCTTAGTCATCTTTTTTATCATTGAATTTGCTAGGCTGTCCAGTACATGGTGTAATTAAAGAAATTATTATATTATTTATTAAAGACTTATTAAAGATCAATTTAGCACACCAAGCCTCATGCTGACCATCTGTTTGCCATTGTTGTGAGTCGGTTGAGAAAATCATGCTTTCATGGGCAAACCATGTTCAAATATAAATGGCTTACATGTCCAAGCAATTTAATTTTAGACAATTGCTTCTTGTTAAAGAGAACTTTCTGATGGTGTCCATATGCACCATTTTAAGCTAAGCTAAATCAAGCTTTTGCAAACCCAAGCACCCATCATCAAAAAAATCACCCAAACATGTCAACAGAATGCCAAGTAATTTGAGGCTTAATAAGTAAAATGGTCAGAGTATTAATTTAAGCATATAATGTGGTTGAATACATAATTATTTTTATACTGTGCCCTCTGATTCACCAAAGGTGACACCTGATGCTTCCAGGGATCTGACATTTGTAACCCTCTTGGCTTTCTACATGAAAGCGCTGTGGGATTTCTCTGTATTCCCTAAAGCCATTATGCATTAAGTAGCTCTATCGACAGCGCCGAAAAGAATTTCCTTTTTGTTAACTTGCTTTGATGTTTGTGTCATGTGTACAAGTAAAAAAGAAGTTAAAATTGAAATGTAGAAAATGAATGACAATCAAAAGTGATGGCTCCAGTCTTTCAAACTCAGTGAGCCATTAAAGTAAACAAACAGGTGGATGAAGCACACATTCCCCAAGAGCAAAGAGCCCAGAAACCACATTTTTGTCATTTTATTGGAAAGCACTTGCACATACATGTGATCTACGGAAAACAACAGGCGATTTGTGGCAGGTGTAAAAAAAATGGTAGTAAAAGGAAAATATCATTGTCTTCAGTTTTCTTTGGGGAGGAACAATTATTAAAATGTGCAATTTCTTTTAAGATCCTTTTAAAATTAAAACAAGAACATTAGAAAGAAGCAAAACTAACTATATTTGCAAATTATATACACATACATACATTGCCCTGCCCATTTTATGTAGAATTCACTGTTCCTAATAAAACCTGTTCTATATTTTAATCTTTTGACAGTTTAACAAATTGTCTAATTGAAACTGGAACCATAGTTAATAAAATCACTACTGTTTAGTTCATGTGTATAATCTGTAATAGTATAAAAACCTTTATATACCAGTTATTCATCAGAAAATGTTGGAAGCACATTAAAATGAATTAACATTTTTTGACCTCACAACACTAAGTACAGGATGCAATATTCACTCAAATTGTCCCTGTGGTTGTGTGAACATACAAAAAGGAAGACAGGGCGTTCTGTACAGTTCACACATCAGCACCAAACATCACTTCTCATTCTGTTTTAAAGTGATTTACAGCTATATACATAATCTTTATACAACAGTTGTACCTAATCTGGCTCAGAATAGTTTAAGACTAGTGACTGTCCTCATGCCATCCAATACAAAAGAAAATAGCCTCACAAGAAACAAATACATATATAGGCATACAAATATTTTTTTTTAAATGCAGACAGACCCAATGTAATTAAACTTGAACCTAATTTAGTGTTATTTTCATCTTAATCAAAATATTTTTCCAACATTGCAATGCAAAAGTCCAGCTTAAGCATAATATTTATATGCTAAAATTGTATGATTTAAAAAGACAGATGTTGACATGGCCCAGGGGTCATGGAAAGCCCTTTTGTTAAGATTTAGAGTGGACCTGGGATCTGCTCAAATTGTTACCATTTATAATTCACTTAAAAGATTTATAATCACGCGGATCCATGTTTGATGAGCTCCAGAATTGTATGAGTTTATTTGCTTACTTACTAGTATTTGGATTTTATTGTATATGATTTCCTGTAATTAATTATAATGGGGGGGGGGGAAACATAAGTGTAGCTAATTGTAACAGAGGGACAAAACACAGCTGCATTTGTAGTGATTAATTCTTATTGGCCCAGGTCTGTAGCAGGAAATTCAAGCCTGCCAATTGTTGACTTATGTGTTTTCAAAAACAGAGAGCCAGCAGAGAGAGTTTAAGCATGGCACTTCGTCCTTTGGTTAACTTTAGTATTGATCAGCCATTTGCAAACTAAACAAGATTAAGATTTTTTCAACAAAAGAGGCAAAAATGTAAAAACAACTTCACATCTGTGAAGTACAGTACTATCAGCCACTATTTCTAAAGGAAACAATGCAAAAGAGTAAAGAAACTATACTGGCATTCACACTTGTAATCCTGCTCATCTACTGTCTAATACTGTATATGTTCATTTAACTGTAACAAAAATAAATTGAGGTTTGTTTGTATTTGTACTCTATAGTAACTGCAAGTGATATGTGTCATTAAGGAGTGGAATGACTTGAATATTTGAAGTATAGCTATTATGTCTAGAAAGGTGTATTGTGGAATTAAGGAAAAGAATCCATTCTCCCCATACTATACATATACTTAATTAAATGATCTGTTTTTTTTCTTTTTTTATATAAGTTGACAGTAGAGAAAGACCTTCAGAATGGGAGATGTAGGTAAATTTAAGTTCTTCTCGGAAAAACAAGATTAAGAATGATTATAGTAATAGTAAAACAGTACAAAAACAGTTAATATAAGGGTGAAGAGATATGCAGCAAGTGAGCAAATCGCAGGCCATTGATTGGCTGAGCCATTGTAAGAGGGCGTGGTCTCTTTGTGTCTCTGAAAGCTCATTCACTGCCCAGCTCCTTGTGGGTTGATGGCGGGCTTTCCCGTGGAGGCAGGAGGTCATAGTGACAGGGAATGTGGCTGTTCTTTGGTAGGTCGTATGGGTCCTGGCCAAAGGGAGCGTTGTTGTTGTTGTTGGTGGGTGTGTGGACCACATTAACAGTGGGTTCTGGAAAGAAACATCACTGTTAATATCTGATACACTGTTTCCAAACAAACAGTTACTACCCATCCATGGTAGTCTTTTGAATATGAACTCTGAACAATGCTTCTACTTGGAAGCATAGTGTCAGGGAGGAATTGTGTTACAGAGGAAAAAGCATGCATACAAATATTGTATATTTTTAAGAGCAAAAGTGATTTAATTTCATGAAATCTCCCTCGTCTAGCTCATTTCTGAAGGATTTGGATTTTCTATGGATTTAAATGTAAAACATCATTAAGTGTTCCCATCTGAGCTACACTGCATTGATTTGTGTGGAATGAGGAGGTACAGCTTTTGAAAACTGTAAGACCATGTGACAGAGTGTGGGGCTCACAGGTCCTGCAGAAACCCAAGAGCCCTGACCATGAGTAGTGTGGCCCTAGGCTTCTCACCGACTTCGTAGACATTCTTGTTAGTAGGGCTGGAGTTGTGGATCTCAGCATACGGCGAGTCCCGACGTGCTGGTGACTTCATCTCGACGTAACCACACTCTGTGTTCTTGGGAACGAGGAGTGGCGGGTCCTTGATAGTGGCGTAAGGGTTTTCTGAGCTGTTGAGGGAGCAGGAGCTGGCATGGTATGGGGTCCCCTTCACCAGATCTAATTAAAGAGTGGATAAAAATAAGTCCAGTTAACCATGGACAGAGCTGTACCCTACCCTAAGATATCTGGTCCCATATCATACCCTTATCGGAAATGGTAAGGGAAATGTGATAATATGATAATGATAACATTAACAACTATATTACAAATTATACATCATTATTGTTCAATTATGAGATGACATAAGACAAATGATTAAATACAACCCATTATACAACAATAACAACCTCAACATCTGTATTATTGTTATGCACACTTGAGAATCGTATGGCATGGATGTGAGACAGAGTATCCTGAGGATTACAATACAAACAGCTCCCTCACACTGTAAATCACAGTCATTTTAATGTAATGCTGTGAAGGCCTTTTCCAGGTCCCTGACAGTAAAGTAGCAGTGATTTGTGAAACAGGCAGTGAGCATGACCCATTTGCTTATTGATTCTAAAAAACAATTACATTAAAACTGAGTTAGGAATAATACAAAAATACACTCGTACCTCTTAGAGATTTCCCCATGTAACGTCTATCAACTCCGAAAGCTCCTGTTAGAGTGGAATATCAGAAATTTACACATGTGTTCCAGAGCATTAAATGAAAGCACATTAACCTTCTTATTTAGATAAGGGATCTTAATCTCTAGCACTGGAAGACCACAGAGTCTGTTGGTTTTTGTGGTGTATTTCAGCTCTTAAGGGATTAAGTTAAACTACTGATTTTCTATAGAGTCCATGTGCCTTATTCTAGCATAAAACAGCTGCTAATTAGACAAGAAACAAAAAAAAACCCCACAGGTACTGCTCAACATGAAGACTTCAAAACCAGGATTTGAATTTGAAAACGCTGGCTTTAATGATTGTGTTATGCTCTGAATTAATAATGCCATGTGCATTTTTTTAGGACCTTTCGTAAACAACGCTATGCAGACCCAACATTATCTATTGATACAGGGTTTAATTAGCTTGTTTTTGTAAGAGTGTGTGATGGGGACACAAAAAGTCTAAAGACAGTTCTGACATTAAAAAGAGTGGGCCCTTTGTTTATGACTAGTTTAAGTGAATATTTTTGATGCCATACTCTGATTTTCTAGGCTGCAGCATTTTGGTAGAAACTACAAATGAAAGCAGTTTTAATGCCAAACAAAGTCTTATATTAGGAAGACAATGCAAATTTGTGTCATGATACTCCATGGTGTAATTTACTGTTTTAGCTGGGTTGTGCTTCAAAAAACATCCAGCAACACATCAGCCACATAATTGACAGGATGTGTGGTTCGGGAAGTCTACACCAGAACCTCAAAGAATCGCTTGCTTTCCCTCACAATGCTTTCAGATCAATGGGGAAATTTGAAATGAGAGGGAAAGCTGTACAAACAGTGATTCAAATGTTAGCTTGCCAATCTCTTTGCAGAGAAAGCTGATAGTGTCGCATTTGTGTGCCCTAAGCATTGAGGGCGGCCATAGAAGATGAAAGCGAATGCTTTCCGCACACCAGTCACTCCTCAGACACTTCCTGTCTTGCAGTGTCAGAAGGGGTTTGCGCTTTCCCAGTCTGCCACAGACACTAATCTACTTGCAGTCATTATTCTGGGAGGAAGATGATTACATTCTACTAAGGGAGATCTGTCTGTGAAAGATTAAAGAGGGGCGTGTCACCACCCCCATTGGAGTTTATAAGTGATGTGTAGGTTAAGCACAGATTACATACATGTTAGGTGAGGAACAGGCATGGTTTAGATGGTGGTTATTCACAATTAATGCACAGGTCAGGCTTGTCTTTAGCACAGGTTAAGCCAAGGTTGTGCAGTTAAATAAGCATTGATTAAGCCAGAGCAGTGCGCACAGCAGTTTTTGTCAGGCATGTTTTAACAGTGGTTTAGGCACAGGCCTAGGTTAGACATCAGGTCAGGCATGATGTAGAGGTGGGTTAGGTACAGGTTAAGTGTCCAGTCACACATGGTTTGACAATGGTTCAGGCAAAATTGAAATATCTGGTCAGGCATGGTTTATGGGTTTTTCAGTTATAGATTAAATATCAGGTTGGTGATTTTTTAAGGGTTCACAGACACAGACATAGCTGGTTAGGTATTATTTAAGAGTTTTTCAGGCATGAGCTGAATGTCAGGTTAGGAATGGTTTAGGCTCGGGCACAGGGGCTCACCCAGCTCATTGAAGCAGCTGCGCCGTTTCCAGTCAGCTGACAGCATTCCTGAATGGTCCATCAGCAAGGGAAAGCCATGGTTTGAAATGCAGTTAAGGCTCAGGTTAGGCGCAGCGTAGGAATGGTTTTCAGCACAGGTTAGGCATGGGTTAGGCACAGGTAAGACATGGTCCAGGTGACTCACCCAGCTCATTGAAGCAGCCGCCCTGTTTCCAGTCTGCCGGCAGTGTTCCAGTGTGGTCCATCATTGGAGGCCTCTTCCTGTGGTCCACATTCTTCAAGTTCACAAACAGCTGGTTGTTCTTGGCCTATGGTATGGAAAGAGCAACACCTTGTTAACCATGGTGTTTACCCATTTTCTTAAAGTTTCCAGAACAAAGAAAGACTACCAATCAATACTATATTTTACATTCATTTTTTGTTTGTCATTATTGTGGAGTAGTGCTTGTTGGCCTCACCTTCCCGTATGGGATGTTGTTGACATGGGGAGGAGCAGTGCACTGAGTTAGTGTGTGGTAACTCGGATTGGAGAAGTAGTTGCTGTTGGGGTGCCCTTCAGTGTTCTGTGGAAGCGTTTCTGAAACAAGATAAAATGAGCCCTTTTCATAAATGCAATACCATACAAAACACTTATACTTTGTGTATTTGTTTCATATACAAAATAGCCTGGTGAAATTGAATGAGCGTAATATTCTGATTCAGAGTCAGATTAGTTTCACAAAATATGAGCTAAAAATCAACTTTTAAACTACTCCAGCTGTGAAGGAAAAGGCACATTCTGTGAGCAGTGGGCATGAGGTACCTGCGATGGCATAGTCACCATTGACAACGCGCATGGCAGGTGTGTAGGTGACCGCGGGCATAGTGGGCTCCTTGCCCTTCTGCTTCTTCCTGTAGATGATGAAGAGGAGCAGGAGGAAGAGCACCAGGATCACCAGGACGATGATGCCTGTGATGGCGCCAATCTGGTAAGAGTCCACCGGCACTGCTGCGCTGGTCAGGCTATTGAGGTTGCCCACGACAATCACTCCAGCTGGGGGAAGGAAAGGGCAGAGCTGTAAATCACAACCTCTGTCTGCATACATCAAACAATACAATACAGTATTCAGTCATCCCACTCCAAGTATTCATTTCTCTTGTACAGTTCTTGGAGATGAGGTAAATCCCCTGAGATTCCATGGTGTGCTTGCTGCTCCAATTAATTTAGGGCTTAAAACTTTTTTAATGGGTCCTCAGACAAAGGTACATGCCAAAATTTCAGACTACCATAGTAGTGTCTTGCTTTCAAGATATTTTAATTCAAAAGAACAATTTAATTAAAAAGCTGCACAAATTATTGCTTTCAGTGTGGATCCCTTTCAAGTGACTAAACTGTGATTGGATCAGCACCCATTTTCTAAATGATCTTCCTCAGCTTCTTCAAGTTCTGTATTTGAAAACACCATTAAGTGGATCAAAACCCTCTCGCAGACGGAACTTCTGAAAAGTACTGTTGGACCCCATCTGTTTCAAATCATCATAATTACACTGAATCCATATTTTTTTGGCTGTTGAATGAATCTAACTAAACCTCGGGTGCATTTTAATGTGATCTGGGGAAATCTGCTGATGTGACAAAAGGCTTTTCACACCTTGGTCACACCTGGCTCCCTTCCAGCCAGGGTTGCAGTAGCAGGTGCCCGTCATGTGGTCACAGGTGGAGTTGTTCAGGCAGTCGCACACCTGACGACAGCCATAGCCGTAAGATCCCGGTGGGCATTCTGGGATTGGGAGAGCGGAAAATACCAGATGAATATACAGCAATGATGCCAGTTTCCCTGCTTCCCTTTGGTAAAATAAAATGATGACGCATCAACTACAGATCACCGAATACACTTCCAATGTGTGCCCAATACTTGTCTCTCATTGTTTTAGTACTTAGATATAGAAATGGCCAAAGTGAGGTCTACCTGTTTTGCTTTATGACATTGGCCCAGTTGTGTGGAATAGTGTTTTTGTACTCTGCTCACACACAATGCCGATAGCCCCCTGCAGCTGCAGCTGTATTTTCATGGTGACTCCCATAATGCTCTGGGGGCATACTCACTCTGCTCACAGTGCCGGCCCATGAACCCGGTACGGCAGGTACACTGTCCAGAGATATGGTCACAGTCGGCCCCATTCTGGCACGGGCAGGTCTGGGAGCAGTCCTTGCCGTAGAAACCCAATGGACAGCCTGAAACGCCAGCACCCCAGTGAGCCTTATCTGACATTCAAAAGGAACTCACTAATCTATTTTAATAACCCTATGACAATACAGATCATACAACAGTGATCAAAGATACTGGTAGAAGCTGAGAGAGGGGACTGCAATTCGTAGTTTTGAATGAATGGTTTGGCCTCTAAATTGCTGGAGCCTAAGACTCCATCACTACAGCACTTCAATTCAAGACTTTAAATCAGCCTCTGGAGCAGAGCTGAACAAGGAGGGAACAGTCAGCACACTGAGTCCCTGGAGACTATCAGCCTCATGCCCAGGTAGACAGAATGATTCCTGAGGGGGAATGAGGCTGCATGTTTATTTAAGGCAGTATGTCTCTCTCTCCCTCCCTCCCTCCCTCTCTCTCTCTCTCTGTCTCTCTCTCTCTCTCTCTCTCTGACCTGCACTGTGTGCCATACAACATTGATCCGAGGCAGCATGTCTCTCTCTTTGTGAATCATGCCATGTTCAGTACAGTGCTGATTTAAGACCATGTGTCTCTATGACTCATGATTTGAAGCAATGTGATTTTTTGCAATTCAGGCTATACTCAGTCTTGTGTTGTGTTGTGTTGATTTAAGTCCATGTTTCTCTGTGACTCATACTATGCTCAGTACTGTGTTCATTTAACCCCATGTGTTACTGTAACTCACGCTGTGTGCAGTAATGTTGATTATACACTGTGTGATTCTGTGACTCACTCTGTGTTCAGTACAGTGATGATTATACCCATGTGACAGTGTGTAAGTCACACTGTGCGCAGTATAATGATTATTAAATCCATGTGTATGCATAACTCACGCTGTGTGCAGTACAATCCAGTCCATCCTGGTGTACACTTGCACTCCCCATCGTAGGCGCTGCAGAAGGCCCCATTGTGGCAGTTACAGGTATGGATGCAGTTGGGCCCCCACTGGCCTGGTGGACAGGCTGTGTAACAAGAAGCCACTGTTTAAACACCTTTCAAAACAATGCTTTGGTTAGTGTGTGTGTGTGTGTGGGTGTGTGTTTGTGTGTGTGTGCGTGCATGTGTATTGGCACAGTAAATATCAGTGTGTGTCTGGGTAGGTATTTGAATAGGTAAAAGAAATATGCATATGTGTGTGTGCGTACACATGTGTGTGTTTGTGAGGAAAAGGTGTGTATGGGTGCAGTGCATATGCGCTTGCTTGTGAGTGCTTGGTTGTTTTGATAAGACTGTGTGATTCTACCAAAAAAAAACACCATACACCATACAAGATGCAGCCAGCAGGGGGCACCCTAAATACACTCTTTAAACTTTGATGTGTTTTTTTCTAAGCTGCCGGGCAGAGCGCATCGATTCTGACTGAATAATAAAAAGCAGAGCCAAGTCCTTGTTTGGTAAAACGTTCGTTGTCAGGACACAGCATTATGAGTCAAGCATGAGGTAAAAGACATTTAAAGAAACTTCACCCACTTCCAACGCTAACAAACTGTCAGCTATGGGCTAAAATTTTCCCTGCCTTTTTTTTGGCAGAATTGAAAGTCCACTGAACACATGTGAGCTGGGAGTTTCAGGTTCCCGGGAACAGTGGGATCTGACTGGGCCAGCATTCAGCACCAGGGGGAAAGTCCTATGCAGCAAGCTGAGGCTGTCCTGAGTTATGTCACCGCTATGTTAAAGATGTTAGTGGCTCATAAATCAAGTCCTGCTAATCTGGAAATCTGTGTGCCTGAAGTTAGGGATCACAGTGCATAGAGTATCTGTTTGCAACCTTAACAGGTGCTGGTGAGCCAGGGATGTGGACCACTGCTAACAAGAGTTTCTGAAGGAGCAAACATGGACTAACGTTGAATTACAGTGCTAGGGTTTTCAAAGGTAATACAATAGCAGTTACCTTCTGGATACCAGCTGACACTTTATAATGATTTTGACAAGAACTGTGACTGATGGATTCTGCTCTCAGTTTGTATTTAATACTTTTTAAAATATTTTAATATTTAATAATTGCATACAGGTTGTGTTCATTTAATATATGTCTGTACTTATTCCATTGGAGAACATTGCAACTGAACTTGACATGAATATATGTCACCTGCAAAGCAATACTGGATCCTGTATAAAAATGTACCAGACTCAAGAATAACAGAATAGAAGATGATCTTTACTCTGGTGACTCAATTATTTTTTTTATTGCTCAACCAATTTGTAAATCCGGAGATAGGCATGGTTAGCTTAAGATACCTCTCTGCTTGTGTCTGAGCATAGAGAGAGACAGGAACTCACGCTGGGAGCAGTCGCTGCCAATCCATCCCGGGTAGCACTGGCAGGACCCGTCGATAGGGTTGCAGGTGCCATTGTTGGTGCAGGTGCATGCGCCTGCACAGTTCTTCCCAAACCTGCCACTGGGGCACACTGCCAGGATAAACACACACACACACACAAACACTGTGAGTGTAAGACATTCACTCAAAACTGGAATGTCTGCATGTGAAGACACATGCACACATATCACTGCTTGAATATCATAAACATGCACAAGCATGAACCCTCCCACACAGAGATAAAGACTCATTAGAGCAGAATGACTATGCTGGGTCGCTGTGGTATATGAACATTAATATAGCTCTGCAGCTCTCGTACAGCTCAGGGGCCTCTTATGAGGAAAAATGGATGTTTTTTGGCTTCATGAAAGAGCGCCCTGCAAAGGCACTTGCACTTAGAGTAGCAGTGCCCCCTGCTGGCCTGGTTATGACCCTCCTGAGCAGTAACTGCAGTAGCTCAACTGACAGCCATTCTTAACCTGCAGCTTGCCACTAAAAACATGCAGAATAAAAGAGAAAGACGCTGTGTCAGTGATCAGAAGACATGTCTCTCACCTTCATTGCAAAGGGCTCCTTTGAAGCCTGGCAGGCAGTCGCATTGACCTGTGACGTGATGGCAGGGGCCATTGCTGTGCACACACTGTGGACATGCTTGGCTGCAGCGGTGGCCGAAGTAACCTGGTGAACATACTGCAAGAAAGAAGCATGGGATTAGCCAGTTAGGCCACGTTCACATTGCTATGCATCATAGTGAAGCATGGGGATGTGTCATAAGGCTAACATTCAAAATGACTCCATCTTTCTACATTTTCCAAATGGTTCAAAACACTCCTGAGGCTCGATTACAGTGGCAATGAGTGCCCCTTTGATTTTTTATATAAGCAAACAGCCCATTTGTTCTGCCATGCATTCAGCTTTAGTAAATTTTTTCAGTACTACACTACAGAGTGTTGTTTTTACAAACAACTATGCACTGGTCACCATCATCTGTCAGTGCATAGCTCTCATTGAAAACAATGACAGATTTTGTTGGGTTTGTCTGTTTATTTTCAGAAGAGGCTTGTGTCCTGCTGGGTGTGCTTCACTGTGCTTACATATGGTGCTGATACAAATGACACCACAAAAGTATGAGAGCAGGTTTATAAATATAATTTTCAATGTAGGATTTATACTAAGAGAATTTCTTAAACCAGTGGGTTTGATAAATCAGATTAAACAAAATTTTGTTCTGTCAAACACCAAAGTATCCTTTGAGCGGGCTAACTTTCTAAAGTTGTTGGCAAAAGCTCATCAGTGTAACAGAGAACAACATCAGTTGTGACATCCTTTCATCACACTGAGTGCTGTCTACATCTGTAATTAAATTGGATCAAAGGGGACAAACTGAAGGTGGAAGACAAAACCCTGAAAGTCAGGAATCCAGAGAAAATGTGTCATGTGACCAGTTCTGTTATGGCTGACATGCAGCTTGTGGGGGTGGGGCTACTCACTGCGCTGGCAGGTCGTCCCACGGTACCCCGGCGCACACTCGCACGTGCCCTCATCTGGCGAGCAGGATGCCCCGTTCTTGCAGTCGCAGGGGAGTGAGCAGTTAGGTCCCCAGCGGCCCTCTGCGCACACGCTGTCGCAGTGAATCCCTGGAAAACACCGGCACAAGACAGGCTTAATGCTCATGCTCACTGTAGTTTCTTCTAGTACAGTATGTGAAAAGATGATTATTCCCAGGATTCGATCAATACTACCAAGGAACGGCATAAAGTTCCTCAATTAGTCCACATTTTATCAAACCAACTTCTTCGCTAAACATAATATCATGATGTAATCTCAGTTTGCAGGCAACCTCATCTCATATGTTGCAGGCATTTTTCCTTGATTGATTATCATTTTTCCTGTAACACTGCTTGACAGATTTGATTGAATCCAGGAATGATGAGCTGACTGCATCCCTGAGACTCCAATGGAGAGCTGCAATTGGAGTGATCCTCCCTGGGTCGTTTAATAGAGAGCCAGCTGTAAATTGCCTGAGCTCAGTTCTCCCAGAACAGAGCTCACAGATTGAAAAAGTAAAGCGAGTGTTTGTTTTCTCTGTGTTCTCAGGTGTATTTTATCTTGTGCGTGATGGTGTCGGGGCACAAACACCGCTGTTAGAAGAGTTGACTTGAGTAGATCAGTGATGGCAGTTGCGTGGAGGCTCCCTGTGAGATGAAAGGGGTGCAGCGGAGCCTCCGCTAGCTAATCTGTTAATTAGCATGATCCATTTCCTGATTATACTGCCTCTCAGACAGGCTGCCTGCTGGAGTATGTAAAACCCCACAGTACTGCCATCCTTATACATCAAGTCAAAAATGAACTGTATATCCCTAGATACTGTGAAATGCATATTAAAACGCAAGATGAACACAATTTTTTTTTGTTGTTGTCTTATCAAATTCTTTTCTTTACTTTTCTTTACTTTTCTTTACACATTAGTTTTTAATTGCATTTTTCAGGATGGAGATTTACTTAATCTCAACTTTTTACAGGTAAAACATATAAACTCAAACCAACTGAGCTGTTCCACTTCAGAATGCCAACCTGACTGTATTTTGTGTTTTTTCATTTCTATTTTTGTTTTTGATAAGTCTAGTGTAGCACTTTGGCAGTGTGCAGAATTCAGGTCATGTCACTGGGTTGTTCACATTCTTGTTATGCACACTAGGAGAAACAATAAAGAACAACACTGTCCCATAAACGCCACATAAACAATTTGACCACTTTTTACATTCCATAATATTCTCTTATTTTACTTACAACTTTGTGGTAAGTGACCACAAAGATAACTGTAATCCTTTTGGGATCACCCATTTTTTTTGTATGTTCACTGTCAAAAAGAAATTTTATTGCAGTGAAACTAAGAATATTTGCAGTATTGATTTTCTTGCCTTTTAAACCTTGGTTTCATTCAGAAAGTGAACCACATATAGCTTTCCAATACAATGCATCAAAATGAGATTCAGAGCATTACAATTCAGTTGTAAAAATGATAAAATATCTGTGGGTACAGTCTGGAGACTGAACTCTTTGGGAAGTTGGAGAGGGGGGCGACAGTTTCAATGTGGAGATTAGACACTATTGAGTGTGCTTTGCATTACTCAATTACACATTCTCATTGAGCCAGGGAGACAAAGGCAGGGCTGACGCATAGCAAGAACAGAGCTGCTGCTAAAAATGGTACTAACCGTCTTACTCCTGATGTTACAACGATTAAGGAGGACCTTTTATATAAGATACAGTCTACCATTCGCCATCAGGGGTTTTACATGCTCCAGTGCAACACTATGAAAACATATTATTTTTCTCCATTATTAAAAGTAAGCAGACTCCCTCTCTCTCTCTGGACTGTTTGGCGCTTTGCTGGCGATAAGCAGTGCTGTGATGGAGCGCGGTGCCAGGGTGCGGGACAAAGGCTTCTTTGAAGGGCTGTGCGCGTTGCTAGGCGATGGCAGAATGCTGGCGATAAACTCCGGCTAAGCAGCTCTGAAGAAATGCCTGTGTGTTCCAGAACCCGGTGTGGCAGGCAGAGGCATCAGTATTCCATCCGCATCCAGACCGGGGGAGGGAGGAACTCTCCGCCGTGTCTCGGGCTAATCAAAACAGCCCCTGGGACTGTTCAAACCTGCTGTTGTTTTATTCAAATCAGTAGACACCAACTTTATATGTAGCATTAAGTTCATAAAACTTCAGATCAAATGCAGATTTTTAGCTTTTACCAATTCAGATACTCCATTGTAAGGAAGATTAATAAGTGTTGGTGTTTTCAGATAAGTAAATTCTAGATGATAGAGTCCATTGCAGGAAATGTAATAAAATAAATGGTTTCTCTAAGATGGGTAATAATTCTACATGTGCTCTTTTATAACCTGAGGGAAGAGCAATGGACATTAAATGAACACATTTAATGTCGTAAGTCTGTCTGCAGATGTTAATAACTTTAAGTTTGTTGAAAGTTGCAGTAAGTCACTTTCAGTAACACCTTCAGTGTCACTGCATCCTCACAACTGAATAATTTCTAATGTGAATAATACGCCAAATCAATAATTTACCAAGGTTTGCATTCAAATCAGCAAACAAGTCATTTCAGTTTTCATGTTCACAGACAGACAGATTGGGGAAATCACAAAAACACTGTTCTGCTTACCTATGATAGAGAAAAATAAATATCATAAAATATCTCTTACAGCCTGAGAATTTGCTCTGCTGTTTACTTTCACTGAAAGTCTGAAAGCTAGATGTGTTTCACTTTTAGAGGATAGAATAGTTAAGTGAATGTGAGTGAATGTCATACGAGTAAATGAACACCACAAACCCCACTGAAAAAGGTAAATAATTCATGGCAGGCTCGGGACCTTACATCACTTTCAGAGTGTCTTCAGGCTTGGTTCTTAATTACATGAGCTAATTGGGCAGATAATTGTGGTTGATTAAGCTATTGTTGCAATTAAAATGTGACTCTGGCTCAGAGTGCAAGCTCCCAAGCGTTGTGTTAGAAAGATTTTTTTCACTTTGTGCATTGTTGTCAGAGCTTCTCTGAGCAATGCCTACCCTGAATAGAACCCCATGCCGCACAAGCAGTGGGAGAGCTAGTCACGATGTGAGTGAGAGATCACTGGCCACTGTTGTTTAGAGTGACAGAGGTGAGTGATAGAGCCCATTCAGTTGCACACATGATAAATTAGTATAAATATTCCTTTAAGCATGTACCAAATGTGTGACTTTTTTCCGAGGTCATGAGTATGCTTAAACATCTCAGACCACAATCACAATAGGACATGCGCCAATTTAAAATGTAGTTGATAAAGTCACGTAAGTATTGCTAGGGATTGTACAGCATGTGCACTCAGAATTGCTCATTTATTTTAGATTGAACAGGACAACCATAGCCCTTTCTACTCTAAGCCTCCGGAAGGTAACATTAAAAAAAAATCCATACTCTTGGCCTGCCAGCCAGCACAGTGAATCAGATACCGTGAAGCGCTGCAAAACCCATTCACTCTTCCTTCCTCCTCCTCCCTTCCCCCGTCACAGGAGGCCTAAGTCCAAGGCTAACTGGTTCTTGTTAGAAACCCTCAGTAATACTAACTTTTTATCTGGCTGAGTTGTACCACTTTCACAATAAATAACTGTAACCACATGGACCATCGAAAAGAAAACGTTGTGATCTAGATGTGAAACAGACAAACCCAAGTGCACTGAATCTGTGTTTTTTTTACTCACTGTCTCAGTTGCTCCCTGATGTGACTCTTCTCCATTTCAGTAAAATTTTGAGTTTATATATGCAGATGTGCACTAGATGATTTATGTGCTCTAGGTAGGCTTGTGTGCCATGACAGTTGAAACAGTATGTCCAGTTCCTTACTCAGGAGACCTAGTGATGGTACCACCTCTGTTTATGTCATAGCTTTCCTCACATGTGGTCATTTCAATGAAAATGCCATGCAAGTTTTTCTTTCAAATGTTTCCTTCCTGTTCACTGCAATATCTTTCCAAGCACTTCTTAACCTGTAATATTAAATTCATGCATACATATTTCATTTTCCTCTCATTCTCAGGGGTAGGGCAGTATTTTTCTGCTGCCAGACTAGCAACGGAAAAAGAAAAGTAAGCGAATCCAGATTATGGCAGAATGAACGCAGTGTGCAATGATGAGCTCTTAGATGTGGAGAGTAAGGGTGAGAAGGCAGTACCACTGCCTGCATGTTTAATATATTAGCGCTACCCAGCCAAGCACTGTGAGCTGTTTTTACAATATGTTTATAATAGAGCAATGCTGGCACCTCAAGAAATACACACACATACACACACGCACACACGCACACACACATACACCCATATAGTATTGCAGAACAAAGTATTCAATGTTACAAAGGAGGAAGGAACAATTGAGAACTGTTGTGTCTGGTTCTTCAAAGGATTGTGGAAAAAGCCCATCAATCATAGTATTAATGCAAGCTTTTCTTCAAACCCATACTGCAGGGTACTGGTAAAATAGCTAACATGTGGTTAGACAGAGAGAGCTGAGGGCTCTACTGTGCCCATGTTCTGTCTGACTGTGTGGGCCCAGTGAACACGGGTAGCTAAATGGACATGAATGTGACTCACCTGTCCAGCCAGCGAGGCAGCGGCAGTAACCTGTGGCAGGGTGGCACCCGTCGGCATGGCTACAGTCACACCGCTCCCTGCAGTCCATCCCATAGGTGCCATCCTGAAAACAAAAACAAAGGGGTGTCAAAGATCACTTTGATAATTATTACACTGAATGCTGGAATTACAGCAAATGAATACAAAGCTGTTTTATCTTACCAAATGTTTCCTCGAGATATTCCTATATACCATGACAAACACCCCATACAAACTGCTACTGGATTTAAGAGAGGCATCCTGAACACCAGGAAGAAGTCACACTCCATGGCCTCCCTGATCATCAAATTAAACATAATTGAACCTTTATGGTAAGTGCAGCAACGTAGAGTGCAGAGATTTTAACCATCTCTCAGTGAAATACAGACTTCCCCATTCTGAAGCATAGTCCAACATCTCAAATTCAACTGTTCAAAATTTATATACCAGCAAAGGACTGAAGCTGTTCTTAAGTCAAAGTTTAGCAGTTAAACATTTTATATAGAGTTTGATTCTTTCAATTGTTTTGTCTACCCTGCAGTGGAAAACCAGCCATAACATTCAATGAATTCCAGCTCTGCGGCTATACTGTGTTGGCTGCAGGATTACTTTTATAATTTTACACTTGATTGTTATGTTTCAGAGCTCCTTCTTCTGGACAGTCGTTTAGCAATTTAGGAATTTAAGCTTATTTGGTATGTAAATCATGGTTCTTCTTTATTTAGTGACCATGATTTTTATTCCGAGCTAACTGTTCACTCTCTTTTCCACTGCAGTTCTCTGTGTTAGAATCTTTTTTTACTAAATTAAACATTGATGATGATATTACAAATTAGCATGCATTGGCTTCTGAACACAGCATAATAATCTGCAAATTCTTGACTTTGTGACTGTGGGGATTTTAAATGGAAGTAGATTTGCTGATGAATTAACTAGAGCTGTGGATCAAAGGCTAATCAACAGTCACTAATCCAGAGAGCATGTGATTACTGCGGGATAGGCCAGGGCCTGCTTTACAGTTAAAGTGGAGGGGTTTGTATCAAAGCATTAATTTCACATTGTAAAATAAATAAGGGCTTTGTATTAATACCTCTCCAAACTCTCAAACACAAGGGTATAAAATGCTGCCTCAAAGCCAAAGTCTTGAAGATTGTAAAATTATCTTTGTAAGTATTATCTGTGCTTGTTGTTAAGCTATGACTGTGGTGGTCTGTACTAAAAGAGGTGGTGTGTGCTGTATGTGATTGTCTGAACAGAGTAATGATCTGTGCTGGTTGATATTGTCCAGAACAAGAGAGACAGTCTGTGCTTTGTGTGATTAACTGTGCTGAGTGAGATGAACTGATTAGGACACTGTCTGTGGTGTGTGATTATCCATTCTGTGAGATAGTCTACACTCTGTGTGATCATCTATGCTGTGAGACACAGTCAGTACTGTGTGTGATTATATATACTGTGAGATAGTCTACACTGTGTGTGATTATCTATACTGAGAGAGGCACAGTCTGTGCCATGTGAGATTATCAGTCTTGAGTAAGACTCTGTGAGTAAATATCTATACTGGCAGTCTTGGTATTTACCTGGCAGTGCAGGTCACACTTCTCTCCCCTCCAGCCCGGTGCACAGGTACACTGGCCGTTGAGTGCATTGCAGGCTCCCCCATTCCCACACATACAGGTGAGGTTACAGCCCAGGCCCCAGGTACCACTCGGGCAGTTTATGGAGCAGTCCACACCATGCCAACCTGAGAATCAATATCAATCACAGTGGAAAGAAGTACACACTGTGTAAAAATATCCATATTACCATTGAAGGCGTGATAGAAACATCATGAGGTTTTTATAATAAAGAATATGCACTGCCACACATAGATCAGGATGTATAACATAAAGCATATAAAAATGTATGAGCACAGAAGGACGCCTCTTTCAGGATACCTGTCAGTGTGACCTTGTACAATGCTCACACAATAATCTTCATCTCAATAAACATTCATCTGAAAAATATCATCATTGTACAGACACAAAAACTGTGCAAGGATTTATCAAAACATGTTTGTGTCAGTAATTTAGTAGAGACTGGATCAGTGTAAGTGTAGGAGAATGCAGAATAGGTTGGGAGAGGCAGTGTCAATGTGAGTGTGGGAGGAGTGACAGTAAAATTGGGGGTAGGTGGTGTTACAGAAGGTGTGGGAGTCATGTTGTCCATACCTGCTTTACAGGTGCAGGCCCCATCCACAGATGAGCACACTGCACCGTTCTTGCAGCTGCATGTGGAAGAACAGTTGGCCCCGTGGGTCCCAGCAGGGCATGGGATCGAGCAGTTAGACCCCTGCCAGGGAAACACAAATCCAACCCCATCTATCACTGTTACCAATGGTAATTTGTAAACATGGGCCCATCACCAGCAATGACACACTCGCCAATATAATGGCAAAAGTTCACAATTATATTAAGAGGACATTCTTCATATTAATACAATAAATTAATTAATTAATGTATTAATTGTTTCACACATTTACACTGTTGAGTTAAATGTCTTTAAATGCAAAAAAGTTCTATATAAACCCATATTATTTTGTTTTTCAATGTTTAGCATCCACAAAATACACTGCATCTGGCTCCCATGACTTGCCAATTTCTTAAAATTACAGATGTCTTTTACATGCAGAAAGCATTCATATATTCTTTAATTACAGTAGTAATAACAGTGTAATGATGTATGTTATTACTGTTGACATTCACCTTGAACCCAGGGGCACAGATACATTCCCCTGTCACACTGTGGCAGTCTGCCCCATTCTGACACTGGCACACTTGCCGGCAGGACTCCCCGAAAAATCCTGGGGTGCACGTCTCGTTGCAGTAGAGCCCCGACCAGCCCGGGCGGCAGGAGCATTCCCCTGACATGGGGTGACAGCTGGGGGTGGGAGAGACAGGGGCATCAGTGACACGCTGGTCATTCCAGCAGCACAGCCATCCATCTCACTGCATGTAACGTTCCTCAACAAGCTGTCATGTGAAAGTGTCAAAGTTCATGTGAAAACTATTTCATAATTTCAGAATTGCTCCAGAAAATAATATAACCATTACACTCGAAAATTTGTCAAGAAAGCAAGCCATGGTGAAACAGACCATGGGTAACAGCATGTAAATCAACCAGAATGGTCTTCAGTTATATTTACAATGTATATTGAAAACATAAGTTTTATGTACTTTATCTTCTAAATGTTCATGAAATACACATGCACTCTGTTACTCTAAAATGTGAGGGTTAGAGGTTAAATGTTTCAATTATCCCAGGAAGCAGACTTTCCTTTTTAAGAATACTGTAATATGTGGTGACCTCTGCCTTATACTTAACCGAGAAAAAGTCTATTTGGCTGTAAGTGTAGAAACCTCTGCAAGGGTATTATTACATTTCATCTGCCACAGGCACAGGGGGCAGAGCCCTAAGTGGTTGATGGGCAGGACACCTAATGAGCATTTGCTACACAAGCCCAGCCCACTACCTGGGGGAGTGGCAGCTGTCTCCACCTGAAACAGCAGCTCCATTGAAGCAGAGAGGAGCAGCTGTGCAGATATGTAACACATGGAGCCGTCAGCTGTGCCATGCTGTCTGATCCTTAGAGTCTGGCACAATGGTGTGCTGTGTCTCACCACCCACTAACTACATAAACAGACCCCACTATAATACCACTTCACAAGCCCTGTCTAAAAGTCTTTGGGTGAACCCTTTCCCCCCCAACTTAGTTTTTTATTCGTCTTCTTATGGTTATTTTGATTGCTGTTTATATGGTTCTATCAGGCATTTGAATGCATAAAAGTTTGATTCAAAAGGTGAGTATTGCAAAATAATCAGATTTTGAGGATGATTTCAATTATCTAAAAGCATATGAAAAGCATATGAAAAAAAGTGTATTGACTTGGATCCAATTGAATTCATAACTAACAAGCAAAGACTTTTGGATCCATCAAAAATACTACAAATATCTAAAACAGAGAAGCATTTCTATGATTAATCTAAACATAGACCCATCATGAAACTATTTTTGAATAATCAACATGATGTCCTATACACTTTAGTCTCTATTACTTTCTCTTGACTGATAGACTGCCTTCCTCAAAACAACATCTGCTTTGTCTCTAGGTGCTGGATAGAGCACAAATTAAGGTTATCCAACAACACTGTTATTGATTTATTGTTGATTGCCTGCTCATGTACCTAAATTACAATGTTTCAGTGCGTAAGTAAACAAACTGACTAAACATCTATAGTACAACACTTTAGGAATTAGGATTATATCTGAAAATGTACGAGTTAGAACTAAATCCCAGGCTTTTGGAAAGGGTAGAAAAATAATATATATGAGCAATAAAAAGAAATTGTGGGAAAAGAAGCCCAAATAAGCCTTAAGGTTTGAGGACTGAGAGTCTGTGGATTTTTTCATGGCCTCAAACAAACTGGCTGTTCTAAATCTATCAACATCTGGAGCAAACCAAAGTATCAAACAATCCTTTGGAAGCTCAAACATTCAGCCCATCTTATTCTGCTCAGTGCTTATTAAAATAGAAAACTTTACCAAAGCTTTTTCAATACACTGTACTGATACTGTATGCCATAGACAGATAGAACATATGGAGTGAATATGTATAGATGTTTAATTCTTCACTTTCAATTTGTACTGTGTCTGCAAAGAAAAAGGTTTGACCAACAACACATTCAAAATTACAAGGAACAAATGATGGTTACAGAGGATATGAGACTCAGAATGCTAGAAAGGACAAAGATGAAACAGCATATCTTCCCTAGCGCAAGCAGGCATATCTGCTGTAGCCCCTTTAGTCCTGATCAGGCCTCAACAGTGACATACACACACACATTTTTGCAGTATAAAACACTAATTGACCAATAAGCAGTTAAAGATTTGTGAAAGACTTTTGTGCAAACCTGAATAAAGTAGCAAGCAGTAGTATTACTAATAATAAGCAATATGTATATTGTTATAGCTTAGCTATGAATATAATTATTACTGTAGTGCGGGGAACACAGATTGATTTTGTGTGTGTGGGGGGAGCAGTGACTTACCTGCGGGTGTTGTGGGTGTGGCAGGGGCACTTCTTGTCACACCTGAGGCCGTAGACCCCCTCTGGGCAGAGCCGCACCTCACAGTACTCTCCGGTGTACCCCGGCTCACACAGACAGGCTCCGCTGATGTGGTAGCACTTGGCGCCATTCATGCAGCGACACGTCTGGCTGCAGCCCACGCCGAATGTGCCAACGGGGCACTCGTCCTGGCACCTTCAGAGACAGGGAAAACGCGGTTACAGCCGACCGGCCAGGCCCAAGCAACGCTGCTGTCCTGGCATGCCAGCCTGGAAAAAAGAATCTCAGACGATACGCTACTCACAAACATGGTCTTATTACTTTACACTTCACAGCATTTCCAGCAGTCCAGCTCTCAAGTTCAAGTGAAATGGATATTATACTGTAGTAAACACTTGTCAAAAGACCACAAGCTGGAGCAAAACAACACATGAAATCAAACACCATTCATCTCTAGCAGCTTTTTCAGTTGAGCATATGTATAGAAAAGCTTAAGCAAATAACACTACCATTAAAAATCAAGTTGTGCTTAGGGTCTACAGATATGTGGTTAATAATAAAGTGTTCAAGTAGCTGTTAATGCTGACTGTAAATATGAATGGGTAAACAGTGAGCATGATCCACAAAAGACAAAGGAGTGGGAATTCCTATGGTGTATTGAGCCCCAGTTTACATGCAACAGTTGGCAGGGTCACGCTCTCATATTCCGACACCAGTTGTGAGGCCATCTTCATTGCACACACCACAGAGGTGGTGCAATATCAATGGCCTCAAATTTTCACCTTTACAAGCAAGAGTTCATTACAAGGTTCACTTTTATGCCATGTCTTCTACTAATGGTAGATGTTACTTAGAATTAAATGATGATCACACACAGTGAGGTGCACTGATATACAGTGTAATAGCCACATGAGGTTACAGATAATGTTCCTGTGCATTTTCCTGGGTAGTGTGTCACACCCATGGAGGTGCGCATGATGCTCACCCAGCCTACTGAGACACAGAAAGAGCCCTTTGTTCTAAGTCCTGAGAAAAGAAGAGGACAGAATGTGTCTCCTGATTTCCCCCTCGATGTGCTGTGTCCACATTCTTTCTGACTGGTTTAGGAGAGCCCTGGAACCCTTCACGGCTTAGCTGTTGACAAGAATCTGCTGGTGGGGACCCGAGGAATGTGCTCTCCTTGCATTCGCAATCTGACATGGGATGCCTTGAAACGCTCCAATCGGTGTGAGCTCATTATGATGAATGAACTTCCCTTCGTGATCATGCCCTGTCGTTAAGATATGTTTATCACCATCATTCATTTGCTCAGCAAATGTCTTTCATCAAAGACACTTACAACGCTTTGCTTATTTTGATATCTGATGCCAGGTCAAACCCAGGCAGCTGGGCTGAATATTAAAACAGATGGGACATATTCCACAAAAAAATATCCCACACTGCCTCCACTTCAACTCAGGGCCAACACCTCAAGCACTCTGTAACTTTATTTCAGGTAACCTGTCTAAAATTATGTCTCCTAGTGCATTAATGTCTCTTCACTTCTCAATATAGTACAGCTCTACACATGCAGATGGTCCTTTGGCACAGGATTGAAGTGGAAGAGTGGCATAGTGATTAATGAACAGGACCTGTAGCCAAAGGACTGCATGCTCACAGCGCAGGTGGAGTGGTGCATTGAATGCTCAAGTGCGATACTTAACCCAGATTGGTTTGGAAAGCATCCTCTTAAATACCACTGAAATCTATCAATGTAAAGTAGCAGATCTGTCACTGTAAAGAAGCAGCCTTGCAGAGATTGATGTACAGACTAGAGAACAGTGTTCCAAATTGGGTTCTAGAATCCCTGTGTATTCAGGTGATTTGTCAAAGGTAATTGAGAATATGTATTCACATGCTTCCATGATTTTGATTTAATTAGAATCCAGGTTTATCCCTTTGTCATTTATTTTTTATAACTCTTTGTCTGCACCCTCCCTTTCTGCATGTATGACTCAGATCAAGCAATCATTCAAGCAAGGAAGTAGGAAACATATATGCCATTTAGAGACTAAAGGTTCATTAACAGATTATGAGTTGATATAAGTGGCCATTCTGAGCTGGACAAGCCCTGAATGTAACAGGGCAAGGGCTGTAGTGAAACAGAACTGTGCAGCACAACCAAAACAAAATGTTATTCTGTACAAACACAACAGCAACACTGAGGGGAATAAACTAAAACAAGTTAAACGTACAAAGGCTGAGACCCAGGACCCAAGCCAACAGCATTCGATTAAAATATGTCAGGGATATATGCCAGAAAACACATTTTCCAGAAAACTGGGATTAATTACTAAATTTTACATTATAAATAATGAACAACAAAGCAGAGATTAAAGTACATTACTGAGAGTTTTTACATTTATATATCATTATCCAACAGTGGGTTTTTCTAAGACTATTAAAAATTGTAATTATTAATAATATAAAATAATACAATATTTATTCACTGACTATCAATTTTTTTTTTTTCTTCCTCTATTCACTTGGTTGCACTGAAAAATAATTTTGAAATAAATTCCCTGCCTACCACTGACATCGAGAGACTCTCATAATGACATTATCTAATAAATTACCTGCAACCCAATTACACTCAACTTGGCTTAGCTATGATACTGGCCCAAGGTATACTAAAGAACTACCCCCTCCCCAAAACAAATGAGTAGCATGTGACGCATGTGCTCCCTGGCTGTTTTCCAGCCCAGAGGGTGTGGTGAGACGGTACAGCGGTGCACCGAAAGGCAGCCGTGACGTCTGGCTTTCCGAAAGCCCTTATTAACTCATAAAACTGCACTTGTATTGCTATTCCTGTAGGTTCACTGGCTGGCTAAGTATATGGTGCGCATTCCCTGATAGGGGTAATTATGGGGCGAAGGGCCCTTTCTCCCCAGCCCAGCTGAGCTCCCTTTCGGTTAGGCACAGGCCCCTGCCAGGCACCATAAGCCTTGCTGGGGCTTCAGCTCAGAGCATCACTTCTTGTGCTTTTCAAGAACTCCTTTCCTCACTCTGAGAACTGCAGCGAAAATGCAGAGCATTACTTTGTGAAGCATATGAGTTTGGAATTGGAGGTGGCAGAGTGAGGGAATTTGTTCCAAGAAAGATGGTGATTCATTTGCTCTAGGTTATAGGTCCACCAGCCCGTGCTCTGTTCTCATCATGGTAATTTCTTATGCCCTTGTGGCCTTTAAAACTTAAACACAGCAGCTGTTTTTTGTTTTGCCAAAATGGTAAAAAGCTTTAGTCCTTTATGTATACTACACTGACATTCAGCGATATGCTCGAACTCAGCTGAGTCTCCTCAGCTGCCATTTTGAAGACTGGTGCTTTTTAGAGGCAAAAAACACATGACGCAGAAGCCTCAGAAGTTATTCATAAACAATGAAAGAATTTGAATGTAATGACAGATCACCAAACTGAAACACTTAGTAATTCCTGCCCCCGTGGTACTGTGGGTACTAACCAGAGAATTTAATGACATGTTTATCAAAATGTGACTAAATAGCAAAGTATGCAGCCATTTTTTCTGTAATTCCTAAAAGGTGGATTCAGTAAGAGGAGGTAACACCATCTCTCCCCAATAACAGATATAGTATGAAGTGGTGAAGTTTAATACCAAGCCCATGTCTAATGCTTGCTCACTTTTACTGATCTAAGCATTACCGTGTCTAGCCTACTGTATACATAGTACTGTGCAATTTGAAACACAGGATCACAGCAAGATGGCTTTCACTGAATCAAGGGAACCTGACATATGCACTATTGATGAAATGTTTCTTTTATTTACATAACAGTCTAAAATCTTTGTGTCAGAGCTATGAGCCTGCATTAATGTTTTCCTTGATACAAATTAACTGTTTGACTGACAGCACCTGACCGACCCAGGTCTAACTCCTTCAACTACCCTTCATGTTTACAGAATCAGATAGGATAGCAATTTTCTGGCACCGCTAGGGGAAATTGGGACTTTACAGGCTACTTAAAGTCAGCATCATAAAGCCCTGTTTCTACCAATCAATCAATCAATAAATATATACATAAATAAATAATAAATATATATTTTTTCACATTTCAGATGAAATGATTAAATCAGACACTCGTTTTGATGATTCAGTCTGTAGGCCACAAGCCCTGTAACTGGAGGACACCGTGTGTCAGTGTGCAGCTATAGACGGGTGTGTTCCTGCAAGACACACGGATGTGATCCGGAAGGTTCCCTCCAGAGCTTGCGGGAACCACTGGCATCCCAGCCCCCTGTGGCGGACACATCCTCTGGTCGGTCATGGCACAGCTCCACACACAGTTGGTCATATCCTGCACCTCAGATACTCCCACCTACTTCCTCCCGCCCTGTCTCGGCTGCCTGCAGGGCCATGCTGCAGATGGGGCAGGCAGACTGCGGGACACCAGATGGGCGGCTTCCTGTGCTTTAAATGTTAAGCTGTCATCGCCAATAATGCTGACTCTGATTGTCACATTTCTTACATATTTGCTGCTCTTACTCTTAAACTGCCAAGCTGGCAGACACAGTAGGACATGAGGAGGTATGATTATTTCACCGATGACTGTAATCCACATCTTCAGGTATCTCAGAGCCCATCAATGACAACTGAGCTTGGTTTTGTTCGGTGATGTTTGTGGCTTTGTGTTTGACCAAATGTCATATTTTTTGGTGAGGTGTGTGATGGGTATGTGATGAGGTGCTCTCTCATACCTGGATTGGAGACACACTCTCAGTGTTGTTAACCCTCATTCACACACACAGTTTAGTACAGCACTGGTTTGGCTACAAGTCCCTCCTATCATTCTCATCCATTTCTCCAGTCCACAGGTTTCCATCCTTAGGCCTAGTGTCCTCTTTTCTCCTGGCTCTCCTCAGGGACTCAAACCTCTGTCCCATCTCATACCGCCATGGCTCTACAGCCTTCCTCTGTCTCATTCCTACCACTAAAACCCAAAAAGTCCCAGACTTACCAACATACAATAACAGTCTAATTTTGGAAAAGGGTCTCCTCCCCTCTCTGTGTTTACTGTGTCTCTTTTGGTTTGGTCCATTGAGTCAAATGAAAGGACTTTGGATACAGTCTGGAAAGACTGTGGGGACCACTGTCAGCTTGTCAGCTTAAAATAGAGGAGGCTCTCATTGGATCTTTTAAAGTGATCACTTACACTGATCCTGACCTATTTTTGTTTGATTTTCTTATTTGACAATCTCAATAATATGGATCCACTAGCAGATAATGCCAATTATCTCATAATATGGGAATCCTTTTTATCAAAAGCTGAATTAAAGCTGCTGTTAAATATGTAAGCATTTACATGATAAGTATAATTAAGCACAATAAATATATTCTTTACAAAGACAGAGAATGGGAATGAGCTGTGAATAGGTACAGATTATTCAATGATTTAACCACTCAGTTAAACCAAACTACGACAATTAGCTGTGATTTAACAAGTAAAATGTATGACTCATACAAGATGTTTTATTTCCAAAAAACATACCTCTAAGATGCGGAGGAAAGGATGTGGCCCCCATATATTATATTGCTTTTTGATTTTAATACATTTAAAGAAAATCAAATTCAGTTGGTTCAGTTAGCACAGCCTCAATGTTATTTCTGATATCACATGTAAGACGCTTACAGCTAAGCAGTTTTAATAAAATTGGATAAAACAGAGAAAAGTTGTGGCCACAGTCACTACAAGACTAATCGATAAAAAAGTTGATAATGACACTTTTTCTGTTTAATAGTGATATTTTATCTGTTATGAACTGTACGTGTACATAACTGCAGACAGGGCATGTGGTCTTGGTGAATTGGGGGGAAGGGGGTATTTTGAGCAGGTGGTGCAGTCATAACATACAACCCCAATTAAGAACAGTTGGCTTCATGGTTTAACTGCAGTTTGTTTGTATTAGTCGCTCTGACCTTTTCCTGCTGGTCAGCAGGGGGTCGATGGCAAGCCTGGCCCTGTCCAGTCCCCTGCCCTGCTCTAGTTTCACTGAGAGGGAAGTAGGCCATAGGCCCATATTGTTTTGTGGCCATGTGAAGGTCCATATGCCATGTGTTGTCACGGCAGGAAAAAACTGCATAGACTGTGTGTCATGGATCTAAACCTAAGCATTCCTTTGTGACTCTGTATCTGTATAGTTATGCTACCATGCTTGATTTGTGTGGGATGCAAAACAAAAATTGTTGATAGTGATAACAATTAACAATCAACCAATAAAGCAATGTATTTCCCTAAAAATGGATGATGCTCAATTCTGAGAATATAGTTGAAGTCTTTCTTGTTTTCAATTATCAAAATATTAGAAAGTGTTTTTGCAAGTATCCATTTTTAGAAAAGGTCTACCGACGAACTCACCCAAATTAAAAAATAAAACACCCACATTAGAAGCATACATTGCAGATGCACATTTCTGCTTTGATGTAAAAAAAATCATGTTTTAAATCAAACTAAATTAATTTGTATCACACATTCCACTAAATATTTATTGGTAATAATACCCTTTACTGGGGGACCATGGCCTGGACTCTAGGTCGCAGTGACAAGGAAGCTGCCAAGGTGATGAAGAAACCTTGAGAGAACGCACTCAAAAGGGGAGGACATCCTCCTCCAGCCTGCCTGGGCTGGCAGTCAGCATTGAACAGGCTGCTGTTTAAAATGAGGAGGTTCTGCTTCCACAGAGCTGTCATTGTCTTAACACAAACACTTGGCTCACCTCTCTCCAGTATACCCCGGGCTGCACAGACATTGACCTGTAGATGACACACATGTGCCACCGTTGTGACACTGGCACTCCTGTGAGCAGTTCCTCCCAAAACGACCCTCAGGACAAGGCTGCCCGCAGACCGTCCCCTGCACAGACAGTACAGCAAATGCTTTAAGTAGTGTGCTACTTACATCATCAGTTTAGTTCTGAGATACCTCTGTCCAAGGATATAATGTGTTTTCTACATTATTAAACACATTTTCCATTCATACAGACAGAAAATGATGAGAACAGGCCAAGACCTGTGTTATAGAACACTACAGCAGAAACACATGAGAGCATAAACCAGAGGGAGACCAAACAGCACATCTTCGGTAACTATTTCACTGGTGCATCGAACACACATAAAATAGACATCTGTGTACACATAATTGCTTTCATGATTTTTTGTGATTCATGGAGTTGCCAAACTATGTTTGCCAGAAAAAAACATACACTTCACTTTATTCTTGGTCAAAGTTAAGGACAGATGGTGATTGAATCTAGGCCAGAGTCTGGTGGATTCATGAGGAAATTTGTATTTACATTATATATGTGACTACAGGTTTGTTCAGTTAGTAGGGCCCAACTAAGGATGAAGCACTTCCAAATGCATCCTTCATATCAGAGTTGAATCAAGTACTGTGTCAAGCCTGGGTTCGTTTATTTGCCAAGATTCAATTAATAGTTGTGCTCAACTTTTTAGGGGCTTAACTTTTTAAATGAATAGTTGTGCTTAGACTTTTATAAATACATACAAATATTAGTCATCAGAATTAATCTGCCATTTTATGTTTATGAAGCAAAAAACTAAAACACATTTATTTGTGCATCAAAAGGAAAACGTAGAATAAATCCTGACAAACAGTCACTGCATGGTCACTGGAGGAAAGGGAGCTATGAATTTTCAGGTGGCATTCGTGCTAATGACAGAGCAGAGCAGACGTACCATCCAGCCTGCAGGACAGGCGCACTCCCCGGTGACATGGTGGCACACACCGCCGTTCTGGCATGGGCACCGCTCCTCACATTGCTGCCCGTGCTTCCCTGGTGGGCACCGCTCCTCACAGCTATGGGACAAGGAAGGACAGCATCCATTAAACCCCACCCATTACTACAGGAGAGCACATTAAACTCCACACCTCACTACTGCAGAGCACATTAAACTCCACCCATTACTACAGGAGAGCACATTAAACTCCACACCTCACTACTGCAGAGCACATTAAACTCCACACCTCACTACTGCAGAGCACATTAAACTCCACACCTCACCACTGCAGAGCACATTAAACTCCACACCTCACTACTGCAGAGCACATTAAACTCCACACCTCACTACTGCAGAGCACATTAAACTCCACACCTCACCACTGCAGAGCACATTATACT
This sequence comes from Albula goreensis, assembly GCA_022829145.1. NCBI lineage: Eukaryota > Metazoa > Chordata > Actinopteri > Albuliformes > Albulidae > Albula > Albula goreensis. Next base: position 55,236,857 of record CM040741.1, on the reverse strand, counting down.
CCACACATCACCACTGCAGAGCAGTATAAAAACCCCACCCCTCACACTGCAGAATAGTCTAAGACCCCACCCATCACCACTGCAGGAAACCTTACTCCTGGCCTGTGCAAGATGCAAGAGCCAATTATATATGAGCAGCTCACACACTGGCAAAGATTGAATCTATATTTCCTCCTTCCTCCTTCCTATAACTTTGACTTAAATGCCAGTGTTTATATTTCTGTCAAAACACAGCTTGGTGACTTCAGTTTAGTATCAACATGAACTTGCCACCATCTGTTTGTATAGAAAAAGCACCCATCAAACTTAAATTAAATGTTGATTTAAACCAGGATAATATCTTCTACAGATAAACCAACAACTCTGTCACAGGTTGGAATAAAACTCTCCACAAAGGGATAATTCATTTAATTCATTTAAGAAGTCAAAAGAGAGAGCCAATCCACAACCTCCAATACTATGCCAAAATGTAATTATAGAACCAAACCATAACTGTGAATAATCATAATGCCTATAATGTAATGTAATGTACTGCATTCCATGATATTCAATCAAGAATATCCATCATAGAATTATAAATAATATAACATTCTAAGCATTTTCTTTCCAAACAAAAATGTGACATGTATTTCATTTTTTATAATATGAAATGTCTTTGATTATTTATAATTGAATAAAATAAAGGGGTTTCAAAATAAATGGCTCTATATCAAATAACTATACCACAAACAGCAAGAAGTTTTTTCACTATAAACTCCACACTCCCTGAAAGCCTGTGGGCTTATAATGACATGAGACCATTATACTGTACTTCGTTTGAGCTGCACTAAGCTGTTCTACCCAAAGTAGACCTCTGTCAAGTAGCCACCTCACACAGTTGGTGATAAGTTGGCCAGGTTGGGGGGACGTAGTATGTAGATTGCTCATGGACTCACAAAGCTCCGGTGTACCCGGGAGAGCATCGGCACTCCCCAGTGACGTGGTCACAGGCAGCTCCATTCTGGCACTGGCACTTCTGCTGGCAGCTGTGCCCATAGGTGCCCGGCTCGCAGGTCTCCTCGCAGCGCCAGCCCCGGTACCCCGGCGTGCACAGGCAGGCTCCTGTGATGGGGTTACACAGCGCGCTGTTCTTGCACTGGCATCGGTTACTGCAATGGGGGCCCCAGTGATTGCTGTCACATGCTGCCGATAACCGGGAAGAAGAAATGTGGGTTCAAGGTCAGAGAGAGATCCAAAAACAACAGCAAGCATGGGATGCTGAAACAATTACAGGTGTAATACCAAGACAACATCATACACAATAGGGAGAAAGAGTGCCAAAGCAATTCTGATGCTCCAGAATGTGCAGATTCATTGTCCAATCAAGACCCACACAGTCAAAACATTGTCCTTGCCTGTGCAATCAAACATTATATCTGGGAGTTGCAGTAGTCTGCACATACTTTTTCCAAAATGGAATATAATGGACAGCAATGGACAAAAGCTGCCAGAGAGGAAACATTTCTGTGAAAGAATCACCACAGTCATGTCAGTGGCACGTGAAGTTAAATGCGGTGATAAACGCAGACTGCACAGGCTGTACAGGCCTTCGTAAATCGTCTTTATCTTACACTGGCCGTCATCCAACATTGCGGCTCTGGCTTTCTCCAGGGTGTGAATGGCACCTTTGTTGTCAGTCTTCTCTATAATGTCACACCCCAGACATTAAATGGATTAATTGACATCGTTGCTGCTTAGTGTCAGTTTTAGTTATTTGAAATAACGTGACGTGATGCAATGATGTGAAAACTTTTCACAACGAATGATATACTTTTGAAATAGTATACTGAGGCAACAGCTCACACGTGTTAGGATCCAATGAAAAGCCGTTTAAATTTTTTTAAGGGACAGCAGTGTCTGAATGGGCATCACAGTGCTTGTAGCAGTTTAAGTTGAGCCTACTTGTCCACCAATTGTTCCCCAAAATTGGTCACAGTAAATTGACAGTGAACTCTCCACAAATAATATTTATATTTGTTATATCAATTATATCTGAACCAATGAGTTATCAGTGAGTGAGTTTTTGAGAGGAAAATCTTCCTGATTCCATTCCTCTCAATGCAGTTGACCTAAGGAAATCCTGTCTCTGTTTCTATATACAAACGCTACTGAAACGAGAAGCTGCAATGCATGAGGAAGATTATTTTAGGTCCCCTCTCTCTTTGGCCCTTTCCCCTTTCTATGGGTTTAGGGCATGCTGCAAACCATAACAGACATGAACATGTGCCAAATTAGGTTACAGTGCGATATGGTTGCACCAGGAACCTGCAAACCCCCCAGCCCCTGTCTCTGACCAACTTTACAAGGGAGTTTCCCTTTCGCAGGCCCACAGTATGCCTCCTTGTAACTCACTGAAGGCGGGAACGTCTCCAACCACATGTTTACTGTACAGGTCTTTCATCATTTATACAAGGCTTTTCTTTTGAGAACGAGGGTTACTGCCCTCCTGGCCCAAAATGTGAGCGAATTACACATGGGGGGTTGAATAAACTAAAAACAAAAAGGTTTACATCCAGAACCCATCCATTATGTTATATTTACTTCAGTTTTAGAGGAAAACAAGCCTTCTGATGATCTAATGCTCTGCTCTGGAGGGATGGCAAGGGACTATGCTGACAGTGGTTACAGTTGGGTATGAGAAAGGCCAGATTAGGATCTGGATCATTTTGAGCTTTCCAAAAACTCATCTGAAGCAAGGACAGTCTTGCAAGAAACTGTCTTGTGTCTCATATGTAAAGCACAGCAGCCTTTGCACAAGGTGTACCAGGCAGCCATTTTCATCATAATGTGCATCTTCTAAATGAGCATCATGTTGTTATGATACTCATTTTAATGAATCAAAGTCCACATTTACTCACACTTTACCTTACTCCCTAATTTGTCCAATTAGGGGATGCCCAATCACAGTGCTGTAATAAATCCATCACAGATTTAAAGCTCTTCCTCAATTTTCTTTCATTTGAGGAGGGAGCAGGTGTTTCAGGAAAAAACATTAAGGCTAGGAGCAGTTAGTGAAGATTGGCAATGGAAGAGTGAGGTATATGACACAAGTCGTGAGTACAAATGACCTACCATTTGCAACCAAAACTTGACTAATTTGAACTATTCGTTGCATTTGGCTGTGGAGAGCAAAACTTTCTGAATGATCCAAATAAGTGCATGATTGATAGCTCATTGAAGTTCATAATGTGAGGATCATCGTATCTAATTCAAGCATCACTAGAATTCATATAAATTACCGCTTCACATTTGTAACCAAGAGGTTTCCAGTTCAAATCCCATGCTGGAAACTGCAACTGTACTTCTTTTGCCATCAGCTTCAGTAAATATCCACCTGTATAAATTGTTAATATGAACAATTTAATGGGATATGGTGAGGTAACTTGGAACTGCAATTTGTTAAAAAAAATCAGCCTAGTCGTAAAAGAGTAGCTGGTTGAACAAATAAATATCTATCCAGGCCTTATGTGGTCTAGTATTAAAATTAAGGTTGGACTGATGGGTGTGTTATTGCAGTCCTGATTAAAACTAGGGGGAGCTTTAATGAGAGGACGTGGATATAGCCTGTGGCTTGCAAAATGCAACCGTAAATCCCTTTACGAGACTGACTCATTGCATGTGTCATCTCCAAACACAACATGCTCACCGCTTTCAACAGTCAATATCAAGGATTTTTTTTAGGACCAGCATCCCTCCCTGCACTGCCCCAAAACAGTCATTCTTACCGGGGTAATGATAGACCAGCCTCTCCTTTCATATTCATTCACCATCACAGTGTAACGGTCCAGCCCTGGTTTGGGTTACTGCGCAAGCCCTCTTCAAACAGAGCAGTCCCCCAGTAAACCTCTCAGCTGTTAATGTCCAGTTCTATTTCCAGACCAGTAAAACATTAGCCCCTTGTAAATATGACCACTCGATGTGTAAGTATTCTCAGAGAGGCAGAGGTCTTGAGAATTCAGACTGTCATCGCTCCCTTGAGCATAGACCCCACTGACGCCCTTCATTTCTCTTAATGGGGCAGAGCATTGTGATCAGTGACTATGGTTAGGGGCTATAGAGTATGTCATGACCTCATGTGATATTTCACCGCAGCAATTTCTAAGCTTCTAAGTTTGGAGTGGAGCATTAAAGTTAATAAATGATGTCCTATTTGAAAGCCTAAGTTCTCACCTTTTACACTCTGAAATCCTTCTGAAATAATCTTGAGTATCAGCATCAACAATTAAGCAAGAATACAGATGATATGATAGGATTGATATGATATGATTTGTTAACTAGTTACTTAATGTCATTTAATTGAGAAACTTCATAAAATGGATATTTGGAGCTGAATAGAACAACCAGAAACAAACAATTCCACCAGGGAACATTTGAGGTGTCACTGACCAGTACATGCTGGCATTTAACTGGCAGTGGCACCAAGGAAAGTCACTAACTAGGCATTTTCCATACCTGTAGAGACATTCCCAAGTGAAACCAGAGTGTTGGGAATTTTGAATCATGACCACACAGCCGAAGAACCGGTAACTATTGAAGACATTGCCAGGTGGACTGTGGCGAGAGTGTCAGTTGTGACGTTACCTCAGCATCTCCGGGCCTGTTTCAGATGGGATTAAACCTGGCACCTTGCGCTGAGGGACCTACAAGTCCACGCGGCACTCAGTTGAGCTCTACAATGTGACACTCATGTGGTGGGAGACCAGGGGCAGGGAGTTCAGGGGCTTAACAGTTTCCATTGTATCCCTTCCCTTCATTTTCAAACTGGGAGGACAGACCCCCGCACCTCTGGAGCGGTGAAAAGGACACAGAGTTTCTGCAGGCTACTCCTTATGGTAAGAGCAGGAGATGGACTTCGGGGGGCTGCGAACGCAGACAAAACCCCCTCTCACATCCACTCAGGGCTCGCTGCTACCTTTGTGAAACATGACCTACATACAGCAGGCCCACACAGGGCCCGAGGGGGCTGCTTTTTCTCCAGCACTAGAACCGGCTGTTCTCTTTTGTGTCCTGTTTAAGACACAGCTGACCTACAGAGAAGAGAGTGCTTCAGATGGGGCAGATTCATTCTACTCTCCCAAACCATACTCCCCTGAGACCTCATGCTGTGTTTATTAAAACTAAATAAATTAAAATGTATGTAATTAAATTTTATATTAGTCCAAATAGGTATAAAATGTACCCTATCAGAGAAAATCTAATGGAGTTGATTTAAGACGAAACATTTTCCTGTGCAGGGAAGGAGGGATTGAGTTTTTGAATTGAGATTGAATTTTTTCAAATATTGAGCAAGTACAGAATCTGTTTAGACCTGGGATAGTATCAGTTCAATCTGGCATCAGTGTCTGCATTTAACATCCTTGATAACTAATGCACTCTGAGTTACCAGGAAAAAAACAGCTTTTCTCTGTTTGTTTGTTTTCGTAACGATAATGTGTCTCCAAATTAGATTTCATGCTGAATTAGGGAAGGAGAATGGCTCGTAATTTGCCCTGAATCAACTCAATTATGAAATTGTCTTGTGCTCACAAGGTCAACAGTGTTTTACTTCAGAATTAAATCTGACCAAATGCCTTTTAATATTTAGTTTAATAACGGAAAACTTTGAGATGGACATATATGAAATGCTGCGCATGTAGTCTGTCTGTTAAATTCCATTCATACATACATACACACATACAAAGAGGTAGGAAAAACCTCCAATGGGAACTACAAACAAAAGCTGTGTGTGTGTATCTGGTTTCGTTATATTATTATTATACTTTTAATCCTTAACTTCATTTCTAAACTAGTATTTTGTTTGCCTGAAACTATTCAGTCTTGAACATGGTTAGTTTTTTTGTTTTTCCTTGACGTGTTTTGATTTAAAATATGGCCATGTCAGGTTCCAATTATCCAATCATCTATGTGCTGACAGCCAAGTCATTCTAAATCACGCTCCATGTGAATAAATGCACCGTTAATCTGATGCAGCTATGTAACCATGTATCTTCAGAGGACTGTTCATTAGCACCAGGGATACCAAGACGTGCTGCTATCTGAGCTGTGGTACTCACACATATATACTACTGACAGAAATAAATCAAAATTCTTTTTCAATCACAAAGAGAAATAACCACTGAAACAATGGTACCATTGCTATCATGGCTGATTCTATGGAAAAATGAGAAAAAATGAGAGCGCTGAGGTCAAAGGCCTGATTAAACCTTTCTCTTGCCTCCGACAAGAAGAAAGCCAGCAAATGAGTCTGTCATCATCTGCCATGTGAAGGGGTGAGAGTGTGAATGAGGTGTGCGCAGAGACTGAGGGTAGCATAAAGCATCACAAATATGTGCATACGTGCATTATTCTGAAGCCAGCTTCCCCATCTAAATACATCTCTGAAAGGACAATTACGTATACACCTGATCCACAGTAAAAATTACATCTGGTGTAATACAATGAGCCAACATGTGCTATTGCCAGTTTTATATTGCCAATATAAAGCCAATAATCTCATGATCTCAAAGGCAAGGTAGAATCAGTATTGCTGCACATCATCATTGGAAAAATAACAGGCATTCATACAGTTACAATTCAAAGCAGGTCACGGGGGTCGACCAGGTCTAAACTGTTTTGGCCTGGCGTTTATAAATAAACATGTGGTCTGGCGATGGGGTGGATTACATCTGCTTTGTATAAGGATCAGTGTATGTGGTCTGAGTCCCTCATTAAAAAAGTTTACTGTGGCCGTCATAAATAAAGGGCACACCGAAAATGACTGATGAATGAAAAGAGAGGGGAAGAGGGAGAGAGAGAGCAAAACGTGACACAGAAGTGATAGCAAAAACAGATCAATCACCCTCCAAGAGTAAAATTAAATAAATCAATGAAAACTGTAAAAAGCTACGGAATGTAAATACACAGCAAAATATGGTATGAAAAATATGAGGAATTCTTTTTAAAGCCAATACTTAATTTTGATTGTCAAACTATACAGCACATAGTAAAAACTATGGTTCAATGTGTGCAAATATGGATATAACGTATCCCAGGCATTTTGCAGTATATGGAATTTCAAAATACTCCACTGTATGCCCAAATGAAGGGCAAATATTTATTCTGCTTCTTAAATTCTGTATCTCACACTGTGACACATATGTGCAACACACAACAACCTGTCCAACCAGCCTGCCGCATCACTGAGGGCTCATAAAAAGCACTAGCAGAAAAGTGCCGGTGATTTAGGAGCGAAAAAACTGCACCCCTGAAGTAACTCAACCTGCCAGCTGTTGATTGAGCCTGAGCTGGCCCGGACCCCCTCTCCTCAGAACGAGGCAGGAGAAGGGGGGCAGAGAGGAAAAGTGGGTTGGGTCAGGGTGATTTTCCATCCCTTGAATATCGCCCACTCTGGTACACTGAGCTCAGCACAGAACGCCATAGAGGACCATGGGAATCCAATGTTTCTTTTCAAAGTGAGAAGAACAATCTGCACTAATAGCACTGGGTTTCCATGCTCTGGCACGTTTCATATTCATGTTTTTTTATTGTGTGCCTGTGTGTAAGCACATGTGTTTGTTTGTTTGTTTGTTGGTGTGAATGTGTGGGTGTATGTTGCCAGGCAACTGAGTAGAGAGCAGTGACTGGCCTTGGTGAGACAATCAACCTGGACCCTTGAAAGAAGTTTATGTTTCATTTGTCTTCTTACCTACAGGATAATGTCCATTGGTGAAAACCACTGTACTGCAATACAGTCAGGAGTATATTATGTTTCATGTCAGTCTAAAACATGTTATTACAGTCTTCAGTTTCAGCTTGGGTAAACAAACTAATACTAGTTTCATATCTCAAGAAAAATTTGATTCCCCTAACTTGAAATAATTCCCAGTCAAAACACAAAGTGAGGTCAATGTATAATCACAGAGAATCAGGAAAATCAACACCTCGTTCCAAACAGAAGGTGGGTATGAAATTACAAATTACCAACTGAGTAGACTCAGCACAGCCCTGTCTCTTCTTGGCCCCCAAAAGAGCACACCAGGCGTCTCTAGGCTAACTCAGGCCTAGCCTGCCATACAGACAAAATGGCCACTCTGCAACAAAGCCAATTGTGCAGATACAGACTTTACACAGTGTTATGGAGGCAGTGCTGTAATAACAGCTTGACTGGAGCAGACAGGGTGGCTTGGCTCATACTGGGACTGGACTTGAAACAGGATCGTCCTGGCAGCTGGTGGTGGGGTTGATTTAAAAGCATTTCTCTGGATGGATGCCGCAGGTCGAGCTTGAAAAACCAACAAAATGTTACTACTGCCGGAACCACCATCGGCTGTTGCCTGGTAATTAATAAAGAACCAATCAACCTGTTTCCCAGTTAAAAGTCAGCTTGAAGCATCTAAGACAACAACAAAATGATAACAGATGCTGAGCCATGGAAGGAAATGGAATTTCTCTCTCTAGGACAGAATCCTACTTTTCCTGTGCCAGACTTTAAATCTTAAGTGTCACATCCTGGGGGTATTTCCTGCATTTCTGTCTCTCTGAGCTTTTCTTTTCTTAGTAAAAGAATGAGAGAATTTCTCCCTTTTACTCCTCAATCCAAAACAATACTCAGACACATTGTTGAAGTCCTTTGACCCGTGAACCGGAGGTAACAATAAGTCTGGCTTTTCGGCCTTTTGAGGAAATGAAAGTCATATTACTGGGGATGCTGAGGGGCTGCCTATGTGGGACCTCCTTCAGAGAGCAATAGGGGCTGAGCGGAACGGCCCCTGAGATCGGCCCGTCAGTCAGAGAGGGGGCCCCTGTAATCTGCTGTGTTTTGGGGACCTGAACTGCCTTCACAAGCACTCAACTGACAGCCATTGTTAACCCATACACCTAGATAATTTGGATAATTATCTGGATTTTTTCCAACAAAAAACGAGGAATTTGTCTGCATCAAAAGAGCATCTCCTGCCATAATAATCAGCACAAAAGACATGCAAGCAGATTCCGATGACTCAACAAACAAATGAGCTGCATAAACACCACAGTGTTGTGTGTAACTCTGAGACGATATTTTCGAACCTGGCTAATTTTCACAGGGGCTAGCGCTGCGCAGCACTGTGTTGGAGGAGCAGTTTGGAACAGAGATGCTTCACGGGTAATCAGGCACAGGGATAATGACAGAGCCTGACAGAGAGCTCGCTGGACCCTGAGGCGCCTTCATGATAATGAACGGTATTGATCTATGAGGCTTGTAGCCGATATGCATTCATACACCGCTAACCCATCCCATATGTTTCTCCCACTTAACATTAAACTGCCATCCAACCCTCAATCCTGTTAAACCTTGTGTATATTTTGCACATCAGCATAACAACACATAGTTCCACAGGGAAAACTGCACATCCTTGGATTTGTGTGGACCCCAGCCACATGACAATGTGCTTACAATGAATGTGTTGCCGTGACTATGGATGGACTTTCACAAGCACTCAAAAACATTTTATACCCCAGAGTTCTTTCAGAAGAAATGAAATAAGCCCTTTTTTGCATTAAATTATTAATCTCCTAAAAAATTACTGTGGCTTTGAGTTTTCGAATCAGTGTGAAAATGTTTTGAATGAGACATACAGTCACTGGGTGAGACCTTTCAAAATCTAAAATAATTGTAAAAATGTACATAATTTTGCTCAGTTTGATCAATAACACAATATAAAATGCAAAGAGTAATAAAACATTTATACAGTATGAATATACATAATCTTGCATGTAAAAAGAGTACATTACATCCTACCACTATGCTTGACTGAGGCAGTAAAATTTCTCAAACTGCTTACTCCATCCTAGAACCAATTAGGTCACAAGAGATATCAAGGTGGGTCACAAGATCCTTATAAAAAAACGTATTCATCAAACTACAGGCTGAACAGTCTACTATGTGCTCTTTAATTTTGATACATTCAAAATTTTGCATCTGATCTATAGATGTGCAACAGCACATTTTACTAAGTGGAGCAGACTCACATAAAACTAATTGGTTCATTAAGTGGATTGTGGGTTTGATAGCCCCAGCAGGTAACTTGGAAAAACAAATAAAATAAAAACCTAAAGCGGTAGTGAGTAGTACGCTGCGAATGCACCATGCCGCCAGATATCATCTTTCTCTCAGACCCCACCCAGATCAACAGTATTCACGCAGCTCATAATCCCTCCTGATCAGACGGGCTAGTCTGGCCTCGTGCCCCTAAGGGAGTGTGTTTTTCCAGGCGCCAACAATGAGGCTTTTATTAGGGCCTACACTAGAGGACGGGCGGCCGGCCTTCAGCTCCACAGGACACGCCTCTAAAACACCCCCATCCCAGCATCCCCTTCCCCCTCCCTGCCCCAACACGGCCACTCTGCCCTTCATCCCCTGGGATCATTTCACTGTTAATTTCAGGCTAATGAGTTAACGACACCTCCATGTGCCAGGGCTAGAATTCTGTGGGGAATTATGGTAAGAGCGGCTCAGACATTACACAATCTGATCCCTCTCAGTTACCCCTGCTGTAATGAAGCCGAGAGAAACTGGTGTCACAAGCACAGGATATATGTCTCGTTCTGAGAGGACTGTGTACTTTATAAACCCCCTCATTACACCACATGCTTTATGAAACCTTCTGACTTCCAGTTTCACTTAGTTACTTAACCTGAAGGGCTGCTGGGAAGGGGTTGGGAAACTAGTACACTTAGGCGACACCGGGGCCACACTGTGTGGTGTGTGTGTGTTTGCGAGTGTATGTGTTTTGGGGAGAGAGGCGATTTGCTAGTTATCGGATTCCAGCCTCTGGTGATGTGGCATCCCACTCCACACCGCCCTCGCCCACCCAAATCCGGCCCACTTCATGTTGGCCCTGCCACCCCACCCTTTTTGGGCTGATCCCAGAGCAGCGGCGTGGGCGAGCCATGAGATGGACAGCCACAGCTGAGGGGACTTACCGCTGGAGCAGTCGGGCCCTCCCCAGCCTGGCTCACACTGACAGGTGCTGGGGGCCACGCAGCGGCCGTGAACACATTTTTCAGCACAGTGGGCTGGAGAGAGGAGATAGGGGGAGGTGTTGGGGGGTTGTAGGGAGAGGAAGAAAAGGGGTGAAGGAAGGGATGGCAGGGGAGAAAAAACAAGGGAAAGTCAGGTCAGATTTCATTCACTCTCACAAAACACAAGGGGAAATCAGGGGGAGTCTTTTAGGGACTTCAGCCATATTCACACGGTGGAAATGCCGAAGAAAAATCCCAAGCTGCACACGTCACGCATGATGAAAAGCCCGGAAGTTTTCTACAGTGTGCTTCCTTACAAACAACCACAAGTGCACCGAAGCTGTGCACGATAGGGGAAAAGTACTGTCACAAAAGGGCCAGAGAGGGGCAGGGTAAAATCAGGGTACAGTCCCCAGAGCATGAGGGGTTGGTCACACTCACTGAATCAACAGTGAGAATCATCAATGATGGCATGGCAGGACCAAGGTCCAGATCGGACCTACGTGATGATCTGAGTGCCTGGGATTTGAATGATTAGGAGCAGAGCTTGGTGGAATTAGGGTTGACTCAGCATGTCTTAGTAAAAAAAGCAGATGGGACATTAAAACATCCTCAGTAAACTGATAATGGCTCTTTTGTCTGTATGTGTATCCACTATGCTATTTCTGTCCAAAATCTGTTCCAAATCTCTGTTGAAATCATCTGTAAGCATACGCTGTCTTCCCATATGTCATAATGTAAACACACTTTACAAATCTAATTCATTATTTAATTTAGTACAGACTTCAACTTTACAGATAAATATCTACAGAGATGCTTAGGTCTGCATTGATATTTCTGAAAAACAGATGGTGTGGATATAATCATTTTTCTTATATAATCACCCACCAGCAGTGCTGCACTGATATAAATATTCAACAGAGGTTGGCAGTGCTCCTCCTTGCCCCTATCCTTTAGTTTAAAACAGGGGTGCCCTGATCAGAGGAATTTTAATACTATTCACATAGAGGATCTGCATTCGATGCAGTATTGTAACGTTCACAGTTACAATAAGGACATGTCTTTGAGGTTCCACAGCACATAAAGATATGTGTAAAAAGGAGACAAAAACTATTTGAATACTGTCTTCATCTGTAAAATGATGTCATTTTGTTGGCTGCTTTCCTCTGCCTTTCCAGTTCTGATATAGACACTTCAGTCACCAGAAGGAGAGTAAGTATTTCTGTGAAAAAGTAAATTTTGCCAGTCAACCAACTCTATTGTAATACATATTACATTCATTGCCTAGCAGGCTGTGAGTGTGCATTTTGCGATTTAATTTACACAGATTTTGATATGGGGATACAGAAACAATGACTCTGTATCTCTATAGAAAATGGAGGAAGTAGGGGACATGACAAACAGCCATGTGACTGCGGCATACTGTAAATACAACAGATCCTTTTGAGGGCCTGAAGAAAGTCCCCTTTCAGTTCTGAGTGGTCACATTTTCACATCCACCATTATATAAAAGCTGATTCATACAGGATAAAAGGGGCCCTCACTCCTTCTTTTAGCACATCAGTTTTACTTAACCCCTGTGACCCTCTAATAGGAGAATAGAATCCTGCCCCAAATCCAAAAAGCATCCAGGATGTGGCATGGTGTGGCTGTTTGGGAAATCACCAGAAATTTTAAAGATTTAAATTTTTGGTGTTACACATGAGCACAAATGCTGTAAAACATGTAATATTTAACTTTGTAAATGGGTAATATGTAATAAACAATATGCAATTTGTCCAAGACAATTGGAATTATCTGTGCAGGTTCTTGATAAAACTAATATCTCACATTGAAGTAGAATGTTAGCAAACGTGAGGTGGAACTATGGAATGAGTAAGTGAGGCTTTCTGAAGTCTGCAGTTGATCTAACTGAATACACTGTCAATCACTAGTTTATCAGCAAACCCAAAGGGCTTTCAGGTGGTTTACCATAGTTTTTGTTCAATTACACCTGTTCTTCTACTCTGAAATACAGACCCTAAGTCATGGTAGGCCAACCCCCATTTCTTCCTCAGTCATGGAGTATGGTCATATGACACCATCAGCTTTCCTTGGTCACATGAACAGGTCAGTGTAGGGGGCTCCAAATGTATTCAGTTCTATCCTTCTGCCCCAGCCTTAGGCAGAGGGTGACAACAAAAAGGCTTAGAATCAACATATTTTGAGCTGCCTGGCCCTCGACAATCTTCTTCTTCCATCTCTCAAGCCAGGAGAATCTTATAAAATCATTTTATCCAATACGCAACCTCAACCTCAAACTGAACCTCAATCATAATCGTAACAGTTACCTCATTTCCTGGAATTTAGCCCCAGTAGAGGTTTTTTTAAAAAATCATTTTTTAAAGACTTCAAAACCCTGCTTGTCAGATGTCCTAAGCATTTTCTCAGGCCCTGGTGTGCTTATTAGACAGTCTCTGGCCTTCGTGTGAATTTCTAAAGATGTATGACTTATTTAAATAGATTTCCACTATGGAACATGACTAAGTTCTTTCACCACGTGACTATGCAGCTGAGGAGGGATCTGCTGTAGTTGGAGGTAGTACTTACGGACACACATCTCGCTGCTTTCATAGAAGCCAGGGCAGCACTGTGACTTTCGGCGGTACATGGTCTTCTCCCCACGGCGGTATGCAGTGCGGTAACTCACCCTGAATGCAGAAGCAAAGGAACCAACGTTAGAGAAAAGCACAATGTAGAAAAAACATAATCAGGACATGCAAAGCTTCCAAACGTTGTAAGTGAAGTTACCGAACCCAAAAAAGAAAATAATGTCATTATAAAAATTAAGAAACAAATACCATAACATTCCTATAGGATTTCAACAGATACATTCCCCTCCCAGCAGTCCCAGTTCACTCACCCCTCCCCTCCTCCCAGAGAACCAGACTCTCACCTGTGTCGCGTGCATTTGAACCAGTTGAGGATGTCAGCACAGCTGGTGTAGTATATCTGATCAAAGGGGTGTGCATAGGACTCCTGGACGGTGACAGAGTAGCTGGGAATGGAGAGTCACATGATCACTCAGTGTGACATATTTACACAGTGTGCGTGTGGTCTCATAACTCAATTCACAAGTGGCTAATGACTAGAGTGCTAAATACTTTTAATAACAGATCTGTCAGAGCGCTATGAGGGTGACTAAGTATCAAAGCTTTTTAAACACCCCCCTAGATCTCTCTGAAGAGCAGAGTGTGATGATAAAACATCTCTCGGGTGTTTGTTTCCCCATGTACTGTTTAGGATGTCTATTTACAGCTCAAATAATTATGATTGAATGCCTTTCAGCCATTCTCTGGTACAAACAGCAAGAGCAGGTCATTCACTGCTAGAAGACACACCATATGATTTACTTCTTGCTTGCCCCGAAAGGAAAGCCTAAAGTAAACTTGTATAAAAACAAATGAATACATGCATGCTTAATCACAGGTAAAACAAACAAAAAACAAAACAAAACAAAATTGTGAAAAATTGGTATAAACAGGGATGTTTTTGTGAGCATTTCTAGATAGGACTATTTTTTTATAACAACACTGCAAAAATGCATCTGGACATCAGCACCAATCTAACATCTTCTTCATGAAGATGACTGTCAGGGCAGAAGACAGTCATGCTGCTTTCGAGGAAATCAATCAAATGATCAAAAATCTACACAGGACATGAGAGGAGGACCATGACAGAAAGATTTGTTCAGTCTTGTGGGTACATTTTCTTGTTTGTTATCAGGGAACATCTTTTTGGTGCAAATATAAAAAACAGAATTACACTTCAAGTCAGTGTGCTTCAAGTCAGTCTGATCGTGGTGGTTAAAATGTGTTTTGCTTTATATGTGAAGGCACAAACTGAACTTGTGCAACAGCGGACTTGTACTCATTAAGGGAGACGGCTAGACATGGATGGACAGTGTGTGTGTGAAAGAGAGAGAGAGGCAGGAGGTGCACTGCGAGGCCATTCTTGCTCTGTGTCTGAGCAAATTGTTCCATTCCTTCTCTCCATGGTCGCTTAAAGACCGCAGCTGTTCAGAAACGTCACTCAGTGAAAGTGAATCTAGCTGGGAAAGCTGCCCCTACCTTTGTTCTTCGCAGTCTGCTTTAATGGATTTCCTAGCCGCTCCTTAATTTAGTAAAGCTAATTTTCTGCTTTTTAAAATGGCGTGTAATTGTCCTGGGAGTAGGATTCCAATAATCTAAAGCAGAGCTAAATAACTAACAGAGTAACTGAACATGAATTTAACACCGTTTGCATATTCTGTAGGATTTCCAATTAGGTAATATTAAGCATTGTTTACCGAACAATGTAAACATTTTCTAGAAATGGCCATTATAATTACAAGTATCCTGCAAATTAAAAAGTAGCAGCCTGTGGATTTTTATTCCTCTCTAAAACCAGAGCCTTGTTTAGAATGAGAAACGATGGCACTGCTGAGGTAAAAGGCATTTGATCCTTCACAGGGATCAGTCCAGGTTCTGTAATCATTTGCATCTAATGCAGGCTGAATAAGCAGCAATGTCCACCGCCTCTGACAACATGTGCATTTCACACATTAGGGCAATGTTTTAGATTACATTGTACGCTTTAGTCACAGTTCACACTTAATCGGAAGGGCCTGTGTGGTCTTCAGTCCACTGACCGGATGGTGAATATCCATTAAAGGTTAAATAGGGTTTTGCCCTGATAATAACATGATCAGTGCAATCTACCTCACATTTATCATATAAAATATATATATATATATATATATATATATATATATATATATATATATATATATATATATATATATATATATATATATATACATTTTATATCCGGTCAGTGGACTGAAGACCACACAGGCCCTTCCGATTAAGTGTATATATATATATATATATATACTGAAGACCACACAGGCCCTTCCGATTAAGTGTATATATATATATATATATATATATATATATATATATATACACACTTAATCGGAAGGGCCTGTGTGGTCTTCAGTCCACTGACCGGATATAAAATGTATATATATATATATATATATATATATATATATATATATATATATATATATATATATATATATATATATTTTTTTATATGATAAATGTGAGGTAGATTGCACTGATCATGTTATTATCAGGGCAAAACCCTATTTAACCTTTAATGGATATTCACCATCCGGTCAGTGGACTGATATATATATAGATATATGATATATATATATATATATATATATATATATATATATATATATATATATATATATATATATATATATATATATATAAAAAAACCGCAGCATGAAATTCTTTTACAGTTCTCTGGATAAAGTCAAGAAATACCCAAGGGAAGATGTGCAGCTGGACGTACTGTTCTGTACCAGGCATGCAAAGGAAGCAGGTCTTATAAGGCTGAATTATAAATGTGCAGTATACCAAGTACAGCCACACACTTTATCATAACTGCAAAAATATGTACGAGCCTGAAAGGGAATGTTTTGGATTGGCTGAAGGCAGATTCACTGTGTTTGGGACATTAAAAACAATGCTTGTGAGACAGAACAGCTGTAATCAGTATTTATCTGAATTATAATGGTAAACGTTAACTTTTGAAGTGAATGCGGATTGGGGGGGATCCATGAGTGTGTCAGCCATGGAGAGACAGGGCAGGGCTCACCTCTCCCAGTGGCTGCAGACATTGGGGTCCTCCAGGTTGAGGGAAGATGTGACCCTCAGCAGGTAGCAGAGCAGGGCGAGCAGCGCCGACCCACAGTGCTGCAGGAAAGGCCTCATCTTTCAAAGCTCCACCTGAAAAGTGGAAGTACAGGATCAGGTGGGCCAGCCTCGCTGACTGCGGGTGATCTACCTGAGACAGCTGCGATACAATGATTCTAACAGACAATCAGCACCTGCTGCCAGGTCTCTGTAACCCCCACTGTCCCATCCTGACTATCCTACAAAGCGACGTCTGTGTAAACAACACTCATAGGATGCCACAGATGGAGCTCCTCAAGGAGGCTGTGGAACCAGGACATGTCCCCTACAGAGTATTTCTCTCTCTCTCTGTCTCTTTCTCTCTCACACACACACACACACACACCTTCTATCTCCTTAAGGTGCTCTCACTCGCTCTAGCTCTCATTTCTCTAAGACACACACAAGTTCAACTAGTCACATACAGATTCATGTATAAGGCTATGGAAACAGTGGGGCAGCAGGGCAGCCTGTAGGTTACATGTCAAGGTACATGACTGGGACCCCTGAGGTTGGTGGCTCAAGCCCCCTCAAGGCCCCTAACCCCACATTGCTCCCAGGAGGGATTGGCCCTTGGTTACCTTAATCAACTGTAAGTTTCTTTGGATAAAAGCGTAAGCTTTTCTGTAATGTAATGAAACATTCAGATGCTTACATTTATGCAAATATATCCTCAAAAATGTATGCTCACACAAACAAATAAAACCACATGCATACACAGAAATGTGCAAGGATACATTAAAATATATACATATATTTGTCCTTTTCCAATTACCATTGGAACATTTTATGGGTTCTCCAAAACAATCAGACTGTCCTGCAAACTTCATACCAATACCCAATTAACATTTAGGGACAATAAAAAAATGTCAAACTGCAGTGCATGACATTTGTTCACATGCATTTTGTACTGCAATTTGTGGCGTAGGAAATGCATTTAAGTTGTAATATTAGAATATATATATATGCTGTGCAATGGATAAATGTCTTTTTTTACACAGACATTTTTACACAATCCATAAAATAAACTTGTTTGTTTAGTTCATTTTGGTCAATTCAACAACTTTAGAGAAATTCATTTAGTATGTACAAAAGTATTCGCTGTCACAAAACATGAAAAGTTGAAGTTCAAAAAAGCCTTCCAACACTTTTCATTTTTGTGAGAGGTGCACAATTTTCAGGACACCACAAAAAAGGAACAGAAGTGAAAACTCAATTCAGTTCTACTCATAGTGCTTCAACCAGGCACAAAAATAAATGAGTTCTTGCTAGAACTTGCATATTGGTATATGTGTTTTCTTTGAAAGAGAAATTGAGCGTTCCTTTTAAAGAATGAATTAAGTCATTTGGATTTGCTGAAAAAAATATGAACAAAACAAGTCAATTATCTTCATCAGATGCTGAATTCATAACAAATCCGAAACTGTTGAGATTAGTTGGTGTGATATTTTTGACATTTCACTTCCAATGCAAATTTCTTTTTTCAATTAGGGCTCTGTCTCAGTAACCTTGCATACACTGGCACCACTTGAACAACAAGGACTCTTTGTCCTTCTTTTATTTCCTTAATCCTCGGGTGACAACTTAACATTTCTCAAACTATTTTGGATTTTTTCTGCTTCCATGCAAATTACTACTTACTGAGTTAAAAAATGACTGTTATAAATGTGAAATGTTTTGTTTGGTCAAGGCTCTTAAAATAGTTGCGGTGCATCAGGAATTACGGTGGTTTGGCTAGGAGACGGCCCAACCAGGCCAACTGATAAATGACTGATATAAAACCAAATCTTTTCAAGTGCCTATTTTTCAAATAAAATGACAATATTGTGGAATATTCTTGAATTGATTTCCTATAAATCAGGAATTACAATTAGCAACAGGAGCTATAGTGCAGAGCCGTATATATGACACTATATGTGATCAAATCTAATTTTACAGGGTAACACAGTATCTGTGTATTAACATGGACATTTGAGAATATGTATGGCACTGTCTTGGGAAGATCTGTGTCTTGGAAAGATCTCTCTCTTTGTAAACTGCTCTTCTTTTGAGGCTTCTAACCAATTACAGCAGTCTCGCCTATGGTAACCAGATAAATGAAATGAGTACACCAGGCTACATGAACAAGTACCAGTCAGGTGATGATAACTTAATATGTTTTCCATGCAACTTTCTGAAAAACAGTTTGGAGAAGAACAATATGAACCTTGCTCAAACAGGCCTGTCAACAAACTGCATCTGCAAGCTCCTTCAAAGTATATCATTAAGAGGAAACTCTGCTCCTGAATCAAAACAGCTGAAGGTCACCAGACAGCTGGGTAATATATTTAATAAATGACACAGCTGGGTAATACATCCAATGCATGACAGAACAAATAACATAACTGTTTTGTAGTGGTTTCCCAAAATGACCTCTGGATACTTTAGAAAAATGAACTGTCGCCAACCAACATAATCTGTGCATCTGCAAGCATCTGTAGTGTTTGCATAATTCAGTTTGGATGAAAAGCAAGGGATTTCTTCAAGTAAACTGCTAGAAGTGACTTATCTTACTTGATGCAGATATTATTTCAAGCTCACAATAATTCAACAAATAGGACTAGTATGGAAAAGTAAGGTTGTGGTATGTATTGAAGGTAGACCATGTAAACACAAAAAATATGAATTTTTATTGGTAAGTTAATATATTATATTAATAATAATATCTGATAAAAAAAAAATTGGGCCATACTTTGCTTTCCTAGCATTTTCAGTCCTTGAAATGCTGTTATGCAGGTTCCTAACTGCTTCTGGTGCAATATTGGACCATCCTTCAAGAAGGAAAGTCTCCAGTTCTAGGACTGTTTTTCATGAAACCACTCTTGAATCTGTTCAGTAATGTAATGGGGGTGTTATCGTCTTGCAATATGAGAATATCTTGAAGAAATAAAGTTAGCACCATAAGGTGGTCCTGCTTGCCTAAAATGGAGTCTGAATCCCCTGAGCTGTAATTCTGCCATACAAAGTAATATTTAAACCATATGAGTTCCAATAGATGGCTGCCAACACCATTACACATCTACCACCATGTTTAACATCTGGGAACAGGCAACATGGATTGAAGGCTTCCTTTGGCTTTCTCTAAACATAAACCCATCCTGAAAGGAAACAACAGCCCATCAAAATGTATTACTTTTTCCCATGCTCGGATGTCCAGATTTTGTCCTCATTACAGTGGGTTATGCATTGACTTTGGATATCAGCAGTTTCTAAACAGCACCCCCACCATAAATATCAGCTTTGTGAAGCTCTCAACATATGTTTTTTGTTGAGAGTGGGTCAAAGGTGTAGCTTCAGTTCTGTGGTAATATTTAAAGCTGTTGTTTTGTGGTTTTAGCCACTTTCTGGCTATGCATGTTAGTGTATGTCAATCCCTGTGCATGAGCCAGACTTTGGCCTCCAACTGTCTTCCCTGATGCAGCTTTTCCTTGTTTAGCATATGCCATCATGATTTGTGATACTGTTCCCCTCAATACAATAAATACTTTTACAATCACTGTGACTGACACACCTACAACTATTGTACCTCTTTCAAAATCTGATATTTTATAATGGTATAGATACTAATAACGAAGTGTTGATTTGAAAATACATTTAATAGCAAAGATATTGGTAATTAGTATTGACATTAATGTGAAACACTTGTGAAGACTCCATTTTATTATGATATCATTGCTTAAAAATATTTGGTGTTTCCTTAATTGTTAATCCTCATGGTTAGTTCAATGTAGCATGTGTATATTATTTCAATGTTATGTTATGTTATGTTATGTTATGTTATGTTGATGACATAGAATCTGTCAGTCTGCAGAGCACAAATTATGAAGTAGCAGGCTAATTTTTCAATCATTGCACAGTGAAACTGTGTTTTTAACATTAAGAATATCTTGCAGCTTCGGCTCAATCATAAGAGAGCTTGTGGGGATATATCTTTGGGTAAGAGCATCAGCTAATCTGTAATCCTCCTCTTTTCCACTATTCCAGCAAAAACCTCACAAAAAACTCTACTCATTATTAAACCTTCTTTATAAGGGTATAAGAACTTGGCTTGCATGTAATGCTTGAAGTTTTTTTTTTTTTACAAGGTTATGTTTTTGGGTTTAATAGGTCTATAAAATGTTCAAAAGACTGGCACTTAATGTTGTATTTACAATTGAATAAGCCAAACAGTGATGTTTTACTACCTAATACAGATTGGTGCTGCAGGGCTCCATTGTAACAGCATTTGAAGGTAGTGGTATAATAAAAATCTTGGTAACTCACCTTGTTTGGGTACTGATTCATTCAGCAGCAGAAGTTCACACCAGAAACATGTTAAGGACCACAAAGGCTGACTGAAATGATCTGTGCACCTCAATGCAGTTTCAATTTCTTCAAAAGCAAGGGCTGTTCTAAATTTGTCACAATAACAAAGAAGAGCTTCATATAATTCTATGCTTTTACTCTCCACTTCCCAAATCCCATAATCACCCAATTTATAATAATAAGCATTGCCTTTCCATTAAATTATCTTGTTATCACAGCATTGTGGCCCCAGAAATCAAAATGTTAATTAATTTTTTCAAAGCAAATAATTGGCTCTGCTTGTTAGCCCAACAGTGGCACAGTAAGCTGATGTCACTGACACCATGGTGCTTTGCAACGCTGACGTGAACAAACAGAATTCAGAAATCACAAAAAAAGCTAATACCAACTTTCTTTGAAATTAGTTTTAGGATGATTTCCTTGAGAGTGCCTTTTAAGTAAGGCAGAAGTTACTGGCCCTGTAATTGTACAAAACTGAAAATAGCTACATTTCGTTTAATTTTTTGTTCTTGGTTAAGAAAAAACCCTATTACTGTCAGCTTACATCTGGGTTTGGGTCACATACACATTTTCAAAACTCCACCAACAAAAATATGTTTTTTTCTCAAGGCATAGTTGTACTCTAAATTAATTTTCTTTCCTGTTTTTGCCATTCAGATTTCCCACCTAGCTTCATATCCAGTGAATGGAGTTCCAGTTCAGTTTTGGTGTGGTTGTAGTTGGGAATGAAGGCACAGAGGTTATGTGAGGTTCTCTGGAGAAGGTCAGATTTGTGGTTCTAAAAGACCAGCAATGATTGTTGTTGCATTGTTGAGGCCTCTGACTCTCAGAGGACACTAAAATGGAAGACACCGCCCTCCCCACAGGCCATCTCTGAGAAATATCTGAACGACCTCTTCCTTTTGTGGGACATTCCTGCCCATAGTCTGTTTCTCATCCCATTCACAGTTTCTCCTTGGTTGGGCATCCGTGTGGCAGTTCCCCAAAATGACTCTATAATTATTGGCTGAGTCAAATGTGGTGTTCTGTATATTGTTGCACTGAAGCTCTCTTCGCGCAGCTTAGCCAATTGTGCATATGGGTGCAACCATGATTCGCCAAACATTCACTTCTAAAATAAAAGAAGCCTTATTTTTTACTTGATTTACTCATTTTCCTTCTTCTCATACTTGGTTAGGCTGACATGTTGTTAGGGCCAAGAATTCAGTACTTTTTGTTTTCTAAATACCTCAGACAGGATATGCAAAACATGTAAGAGAAATGTATACTTACATATAAAACATAACGATAAAACATAAAAATAATATATAAATATACACACTTAATGCAATTCCCTGTCTTCAGGGATTACTACAAAGTTTTTAAATTGGATCTGAATCTTAGAATGTGGGTCCAACCAAAAAATGTTGGCAGATGAAAATAGCTTTTTCTTAGTTATATCTTTCCTCTGTTCTAAATGCCTTTTTTCCAATTAAATTTTACTTTCAACCCGACCCATTTTGGAAAATGTCACTTGTTATCAAACAAACTTTGGGTCAAAAACAATCTGTCAAGGTATAAACTCCAAACATGGTTTTAAAAACACTAGCGGCAACTTGTTAGAAAGAGAGGGTTTTGATGTCCAAGCAATTTTCTCAAAAGGATTTTCTGACAAATTGGCTTTCATTCATGACACTGAAAGACTACCGAGCCTGATTTTATATTAGCTGAAATCCTGGTGTACATTTGCATTTAAACGTACTGCACATGTTTAATCTATAGGGACATGATATTCAAAAGCTGAATCCATCACTTGTGTTTCATATGTAATCAATGTATCACATGTATGTGACATAATGTAATGTCATCAAATGTAATCTCCTCCTCTGGACATATGTTGGCTGCTCATCTCTTTCTTGATGCTAGGTTGTATAAATACAGGACCTAGAACTTTTCTGCTTTCAATTGAACTATAGCAGCAGTCAAGGTATCATGATGCATGTTGCAGTGAGAGATGTGGGCCCTTGATTTTATAAATAATATAATCGTCCTTCTGGAAATAAAAACTAGACATTTTTGTTTTGCATCCCTCTCATGTTATGCTCATGATAGCATCCTAGTCTGTGTGTATTTGGAGGCTTACAGTGGCCATACCATATATTTACATAATTAGAGTGAAGCCATTTAAGATAATAGATGTCAGAAGGATTTCCATACTGGAAGCCAATTAATTAACTATTCAATCAGCAAAAAAAAAAAACTCATTACATGGAAGGGAAAGGCCCCTCCCCCCTCCCACACCTTAATTCTCTAAGGGCTCTAATGCCATATGAGCCTTATCTGCCAAAAGGTGGAAAGGAGATGATAACAACCATTCAAATTCTACACAATTGTGTTATTAATTAAAGATTTGTATCAGACATTTGACTTTTGAGATCACTTAAGACAGTGAGCTCTAAAAATCTGAAAAAAATGATGTGGATTCAGGACTTATTGGCTTCCACAGGGATCCTATGGCTTACCTAAATTAGGTCATTTTATTACATTTAATTCCTGTTCAAACTGCTGTGGTTTATAACAAGATGATTTTGGAAACACTTATTTTTATTTTAATTTATCCTTTATTTTATGTGGAAATGCCATTGAGATTACATCTCTTCTTCAAAAGGGATCTGGCATGTACACATAGTAAACATGATGACAAGAATGATACAAGACTTAAAAGTTGCACTTTTCAGTAAAAGTATGATATATTAAGAAGAGAATGGTGTCCACTTGAAGTTGACTTGGAAAATTATTCCAAGTTTTGAGTGCAAGCTAATTAAAGGCAGTTGTGGTAAGGTCTGTCGGGGGTCAATGGACTTAAAAAAGTAACAGTTTGCTGGAGCTGATAATTAGAGGAATTACAAAAATGTAGAGAAGTTAAACCAGCCAATTCACAAAGATTATAGTGATGAGTGAATGATGTGGCATTTGTGATGAGATGCAAAGAATGTGATACATTCCATGTAAAGCCTATAAAGAGGTAGAAGTGGCATGCATTGCAGTGTCTCCATAGTCAATGACAGGTATAATTATGCATAAAACAAACCTTTTCTGGCCTAAAGCATATTTCTAAATTAAAACCCCAGTTTTACATTTCCTTTGACCTTCTGTAAGTTACAGCTGGAGAATGCTGTTTCTTCAGTCACTTCCATTGCACCTACTGCCTGCAGCACACCAAGACAATGTTGTCTTTCTGTTATACCCTGCTGAATCGGTCAGATCGGGGTGTTCCCTCCAGTGGTGAGTGATCTGGACAGAGGTTTTGCTGCGTGCCCAGGGGGCACCCATAGGCCGTAATTGAAGGGCAGGTGGCAGCACGCACCCCTGAGTCACAGTTGGTAGCAGTGACTCATGGATACTGGCCCACAGATGTCCGGTCCCCACTCTGCCAGTTCACACAGTGCAGAGCGCACTGTCACACCACAGGTCAGAAAGTTGGCTGTGCAGAAGCCTGGTGTTCACTTCAACAGCTTCAGTCCCAGCCAGTTCTACAATCTGTCTCACAGGCTGTGACCACTTTCATTTGATCTGTTTACATATTCTACTATGAATTTATACACACAGAATTGTCTTGTGTAATACATATTGTGAGCAATAAAAATTACAATAATGCTTAAAATCCAAATGATAGTAAAGACTTAATAGATTAATCTACACTTTGCACAGTTAATTATATGTGTTACATCTAGAGAAAAGATTAAAACTTGTTTCAGAGGCTAAAGAATGCTAAACACACATGAACTGTGTATGTTCAAACAAGTTGAAATCAAGAATCATGCAAGTGTTACAAAAAAACTTGGGTTTACCTGACCTTTTCTCTTTTCTACTCTGAGAAATTCAGTATGTTTTTTTTACTAAATGGTAGCTGTGCCCACTGGCACACTTAAATGCAGTCACCATGGCCACCCCCTCCCCAACCCCCTTTCCTTCCCCAGCCTGCAGTCAACATCTGCAGTCAGCCGCACCCCCCCTCTCCTCCCTTGATTGATTTGAGAGAGTGCAGGACCCGGCGAGCGGGCCAACAATGGGGGCATTGGTGCCAGTCCCTGCCACATGTCATGGAGGCAACTCTATGTGTTTTGTCTCAGAAAATACTGAGGCCTTCTTGTCCTAATTACAATATTGAGACCAGTTTTTTCTGCCCACAGGACAGATTCCTCCCGTCTGACCGATATTGCACAGACAAAAGCGGGACTGGGAATCGGCAGTCCCGTCACATCTCCGGCCATTGCCCCACTTCAGTCATGGGCTGGAGCGCATGGCAGAGAAAAACACCACCTTGTTATGGGAAGTCTAAGGCTCATTATTTTGAAACCATGCTGTTCTCAGACCTCTGCAAACCTGCTACCCTTTTCCACAGTCTTTCACAGCCAGGAGATCATGCTTTCATTGTGACTGGCTGCCTAAAGTGTGCATTTTTTAACCATATAAATGTTATGGAGCGCAGCTGGATTGTTCTAGAACAACCTGGGTGAGCCAGTTGCTCCAAGAGCATGGCTGTCTTTAACCCTCTTGAGTAGCTCTCAGCGTGCAAGCTAAGTTCCAATCCAAATCCCACCCGCACTGCACCGACAGTTGGGACATCTATTTCATTCTAAGATGACATGTATATTCAGCCTTTCCGGGGTTAAAGTTGCAGTAAAATAATGATGCTAGTATTTTGAGAAGCCATAAAAAAATTACTGTACAGCACATCCTGTGTAGGACACTCAAGCTTTTTGAAAGAAGACAGAAAAAAACAAATGTTCTCATTCAAAATGATGGCTTGTTCACATTATTTGTACATAATGTGAGTTTGTAAAAATATGTTGAGTTTTACATGTCAAAAAGGCTGGACCCAAAGTCCTGAAAGGGTTCAGGGTATGACAGTACTTATTCTACCTCTACAAAAAGATCTTTATCCCCAGTCTACAGTTCAGAGAACTGTTTTCTTGGGTTTATCACGATGGATGTTGTCATGAGTGTATTTTCGCCTGTCTTCCTTCAGGCAAAGACCAGTGACTTTATGAAATCCTATAACTGAGGATGTCAGTGGAACACAATACAAAACAGTAGCTTTCTGTACCAACATCAACAGAGTCTGTTATGAGTGATTTTTTCAGGCATTTCATTTACTTCCCTGCCTTGCAGTCAGTACCCCAAAATTCATTCAAAAATACAAAAAACATGCATACAATAATGTAGCAATCAATATATTCTACTGGATCTTTGAATGGCCAACCACATCATTTTTATGCAATAGTTTAAGTGCAACAAACAGATTTGTACCACACAGAATATACATTATTAAAAGGTCTTATAAATGGTTGCCACAAATGAACTGCAGTTCCTTAAAGAAAAACGAACCATGACCAATCTCTGTAGGATCCATGTAGCAGTGTGTTGAATTAAAAATCTTAGGATTGCAGCTACAAATGACATCATATGTGAAATGCTAAGGCACTTTATTATTAACATGGTACAGTCCTAAATATATAGAAAGTTTCCTGTAAAATCAGAATTTCTAAATGCATACAATGTTTTTTTAAATGCATACAAAATAGGTTTTTTCAAGCTTTCTGATTTACTGACAGTTTAACAAAAACTTCCTTATCTCAAACTACCAAACCATGAAGCTTAATTGAAAACTGAAATAATGTCCTATTGGCTGTCTCCATACCCCTACAGAATGACCACTAAATCAAACAATAATTTCACTAAAGCATGACTGGCATAAGTATTAAAGTAATTCTGTATTTTGGAATGATGGTTTACTTCATAATATTTATTTACTTGTTGCACAGTCATTACAGAATAACAAAGGATTTACAAAACCATACACAGTTAGTCATTTCCTTTGTGTACATGAGTAAAATTATTTCAGTATGGAGCAGTAGCAGGTCATTAATTTCATTTAACTTTCTCTTGCAACTGACATTTGAAACATGTTTTAGAAAAGAAAAACAATCCAAACCGTCCTATGTCCTAAAAATATGTCTCAGTAACAATGGTATACTTATTTTGGTCACTCCTGTGTTTTGGCAAATCCTAAAAACTTATTCTAAATTTGATGAAGGTTTGCAATGCACAATGTCTACAATTTTGAAACAGTGATGTGCATTCCCCAACCTGCTTAACTGAAAACACCCTAATCTGGTGGAAGTTGAAAAGACTACCCAGAGTTGTTTAAGTTGAGGCTGCCCAGTGTTCTTTAGGTGGGGGTTTTAAGACATTGCCTAGTTTCTTTAGGTGGAAGTTTAAGGGACAGATTACCGCTGGTGTAGCCTGTTCAGGCGGTTAATAGGGGTCCATGGGGACCCCTCCGGTTCCAATTTCACTGGGCCAATGGACCACAGCTGCAAGGCAAGCCCTGAGACAACTGCTCTGGGCTATGGACAAGGGTGTCGCTGTGTGTGTGAAAGGCCCATACACACAAAAACACACGCACACACAGTCCTGTGGGGGGGATTAGGGGCTGGCTGCTCAGCTTTGATAAACTGTGTGGAGCACTGGGCCTATTTACAACCAGCACAAGCGGATGGGTTTACTACCAACACATGGGGAAGGGATCTCTGAAGTCTCTCCAAAGGCTTGTGGGGGGGAGGGGTGGGGTGGCGACCCCGTATCTATTCACCCCAGCACATGCGAGCTGCTCATCACAACAGCACATTAAATTAACCCTCATGGTCTGCAACCATTCACAGCCCTGATTAACTTGGCTTTAATAGTTTTTCTCCTTCCACACTTCATTGCATTCAATCATCAGGACCAACCGTGTTAAGAGTGTTTTAATTACTTATTCATGTTCACAGAGCCATGACAATCCTTATGTTTCTGACTAATATTAATTTATAAAAGTTAAAATGGTTATGATGATGATTTAATTTATATAAAGCCAGATGAATCACAAATGTGCTATGTTAAATACTACTCTACTTTAAAAGTTTCTGATTGTTGTTTTTTTTTTTTTTGTTTCACCAGCTAGAAAATTACCCTGGCCACCTAAAAGCACTGTCTGAACTGCAAGCATACAATTAAATAAAAATTTTAAAATTCTGTCTAACAAATTCTAATTCTGTCCATAAAATTCAGTCTAACAGAATTGTGAATGTTTATCTGGTCAACAGTTGGCACTGCAAACCAAAGACTTTCCTGGAGTTTCAGTTTCTTCAGTTTCCTTGGATTTAATTTCGACTTCTGAAGCTGTAAAAAGGTCTAATATATACATGTAAAATAATAATATGAAGGTGGAGCAGCCGTAATATTTCTGTGTCGTTGACAGAGACATGCTGGCAGCAGTGATCTCCTCACCACAGGGAGCTCTCTCATGCCATCTGCTTTAAATATCAGGACCCAGCTGAGGGTTAATTCAAGAGCCTTGATTGGAGTTCCAGCTTGCTGCATCTTTGGCTGGTTTCCTGCTAGGTCCAATCAAAATAATCTGTAACTTCCACACCACATTTCAATATCCAAGAGGATAGGTGAGAAGTGGGGTGGAGGAGGCATGGGATGGGAGGGGGGGGTGACAGCACTGGAAATCTGAGTAATTAACCTTAAGTGCACAGTTTAGCTTTATTATTCATTCAACCTGTTTGTATTTTGGTTGGGGAAAAAGGGCCTTGGGTGTTTTGATTGGTGCCTGTGAAAGTGAGTCGCACTAAGTAAATGCAGCTGGGACCCTTAGTCCCCCTCACCCCCCAGACGGTTTTTCCTTTCACCTGGAGTATTCATCTGTTCTCTGTTAGGGCAATCAGACATCCCAGCCTTTTCACCTGCCCAATATGGGAAACTGTGATGCCCCATCCCCGCCATGCTGGGCTGGTCCCCATTTCCCAGCCCTCATCCTCGTAATTTCTTCTCATGGAATGAGAACGAGATGCTTCCCAGCCCTGACAGGACTTTGTTTCTTTGCAGTTGTCATAGACATTTAATTATCACTTCATTTCTCTGACTCACTGTGAAACTTTTGGGGTCAAGGGCAGTACTTTTTTACCATCTTATTCAAACACTGCTATACAAAACACAAGACAGAAAGGACACCAAATCAGACACATACAAACCAAATGCTATATAATACATAAATCATGCTTCTTAACAAAAGCCCACTTTGTCAAAGCAGACTCATGCAACTCAATGCCACCTACAGCATTTTAAAATCAAGTTTAAATAAAATAAAAAAGATCGAAATAACGATCTTTTAAAAATGATCTGTTGTCACTGCTGCTAATCTACAATGCAGTAATAATTTGTTTTCGATCCATTTCCCTCTATAATTGGAGGCAATGTATTGACCAGTACTGATACTTTGTGGTGGTAATGGGCTGGAATGTAGCTCACAAAGCTGGGTCACCCAGCTTTGTCACATGGCTCAATGGGAACCAGATATGATCTCTTTGCAAGGAGCTCACTTGTCCCTGTGTCAAGTCACGCAACACTTTCCAATGGCAACAATCATTTAACAAGGTTGGGAGGTGGGGTGTTGTGAACCATCAGCCCCATAAAGGGTGTTTCATTAGATATAATGAATAGTACATTCTAGTATGAACATATAGTAATAAAGACTCACATCTCACCAACATACGTCATAAAGCCATTCGATTTACAGGCATACTCCCTGGGGATGCATAAGCACTTGCACACATCTCGTCACAGATGCGGACTATGCAACGGGTGACGTTACAGGGGAGGTGGTATGAGAAATAGCTGTTTTTTCTGTGGCCCATGGCCCACTTCACCGTATCGAACATGCTCCTCCCAAGCAGCCTGTTCTTGAGTATGGAACCATATGGGGCTGCTCGCCTGCATTCTCCGATTCAGCAGAGATCTGAGAGAATGTTCTGGTGCCAAAAACTGAGATTTCAGCCACAACCATGTTTGAAATCCTGCAGTTGGGTCCCAGTTGGTGTTTTAGCATATGATGCAGCAGTGGACTGTTCAGCTGTTGTCTACACAGTACAATATCTGTAACATTTTCAAAGCAGTATCAGATCTGATCCAGAATAACAATATGTAAAGCTATAACAAAAGTAAGGTTTAAGTATGGATTTGGAATGAAACGAGAGTAATGAATGAAGATGATGTTGGAATCCTTCAGGAAGGAAATGAGGTGGACATGACTTTGAATAGCCATAGGGGAGTTACTGCACTGTATACCCCTCTGATAATAAACACACCTGTTTAGCAGATCTACAGAAAGAACATACCTAGCTTTTCCCAAACTTAACTGACACTGAGCAAGTAAACAGATAATGCACTACCAGACACAATAATTAGTATTAGCCTTGTGGGTTCTCATTTGCCTACTGACTTGGTTAAGGGGCAACAGAGGGACACAAAGGCAGGCGGAAAAAGACCAGGCTGGAATGTACCAAGGTTAGACTTCCAGTGGGATTCAGGTTGCTGCTAAAAAGCTTCTTCCCTGTGTCAGCTAACACCACCCTATGCCCTGCAATAAAACTTTAGCACAGATATCTGTCACCATAATACCACAGCCAATTACCGAAAATCCAGTAAAACAGGGTTCCTGTTACCTGAATCCTGTGGTCCTAACACTTTCCTGGGTTTAGTAATTCGATCTAAATTATTCCAAAGCAGTTTGGAGGACTTCTAAGCATTGAGCAGGTTTTGCTGAGATACACAGACCCTCGGATTGCTGGGTTGTAATTGCCCATGAGACAGATGACATCTTAATGACAGTCATTACAGATTTTGGATTTTAAAAATCCCCCAAACACCACTGAGGCTGATGCACTGAAAGAACTGGTGGCATCAGTGTTCTGGAGCTTTGCTGATCGGAATTCCTCTCCCTTTTAACTAACAACGTCCTAAATAAGTTCCTCAGGCCTTGCAGGAAGCACAGAGTCTGTCAGGGAAATGTGACTAAGGCCATTGAAGAGAGTAGGCCTGTGTAGGGGGATCATCTTACGGGACGGCTTTCTCCTGCCATTGTTGTGTTTCTTGGCAGGGTCAGACAGAGGCAGTGAGTCTGGGGCTGGATTCAGCCTGCGGTCCAGAGGCATAATAACACCATTGAAGCTGTTCTTCCAGGGCGGTGGGACAAAGTGAGGGTTCCTGGTGCTGAGCTTTGATGAAGAAACATGGGTAATAAAACCGAAAGACAAGGGGGCATCCCCAGCAATAACAGCAGGTCATGAGTGGCGTGAGGCTCCTTGAACGTGAGTCTGAGAAGCACAGAACATGACGCCAGTTGGCTTTGTCTGATTTCTCAATGAAATCGGAACCTGGTGCATTAGCGGGTATAGAACAGGTCTTTTGTATTGCAGCCTTCTCCTAACACAACAGGCCTGTTTCTTTGTAGCTAACAAAATTCCAGCTTTCACGCTCAGGCCAGCCAGTAAACAAGGACAGGTGCCTCTGTCAATCAGGGTGGAAACCCATTTGTCACAGAAGGGCTGTGCATTACTCTTTCCAGCCTATTCTTCAGACATATTGACTCACGCGACAAAGCACTATGTGGTTTAAGCGCTTTTTAAGTGTGACGCTTGAACTCCTCAAACAAATGCACTTTAGCTGCACTGGGGTCAGCAACCCACTGGATATAGACTGATAGATCTGTTTCACAGGTGTTTCTGCCCTTTTGCAGGAACACCAGCCAAATGTGTTACATCTCTATGAGTGGTACCATATTTAAAGGCACATTTTAGCCTATGAGAATATGAGGATGTTATATGACCTATCTTAGCTCATTGTATTTTATTATTTGTTCTTCAGAGATGTCATGTTTTCCTGACTGGCCATCAGTGCAGCTTAGGATTGAAAAACGCACTGTTTAAAAACAGTGAATTTATAGAAGCATTGAGCCATCTGCTGCTGGCATACTTATTTTTATCCCTCCGCTCTGTGCTAACCGTGTCTGTTTCGAAGCCTTTAATTATAATAAGAAATAATGTTGTTTTTATTGCTACCAGCTGGGTTGCATGCCACTCCCAAAAACAAACAGGGACATACTACAATAATAATATGGTCACAGTCACAGAATAGCTCGGAATGGCTACATCCTTTTCACCTTCACTCAGTTCAGCTGGCGTGCCTCGTATTAACAATGACATGCATCTTTGTGGATGCTCCATGTCTCTACCTGATGGCGAGACTGCTGCCCACTCTGCTGTCCTATTTGTAATATGCCAATGCCATTTGGGAACTGCAGTTACTACATCAACATTTAAGTCGGTTTAAGAATCTGGCAGTTATGATACTCAGACCCAGTTGTTCCAGCATTAATTAATTTATGTTCATTAGACAGTTGTATTAATCCAAAATGGCCCATGTGTTATACCACAGCAGTTTAAAAACTGTAGTAACTTATCGGCTACTTTTATCTGGAGTACCAAAACAGACTACACATTAAGGCTAGTCAAAAACCAGGGATTGACCAAATATGGGATGTCTGTTTTAAATCTGGAGCCTTAGGAAATGTTGGACCAAACCTAAAAGTTGCAGGCACCTAGGTTCTCTCAGTGGCTGTGTGTTAGGCTTATTATTCAGATAACCTCACACAAGCCTTACATGCAAGATAAGCTAGCCAAACATTCCTATACATCACCTATAGCACCTGAAGTCGCCAGATACAGACGTAAGCAGGCAATCTGCCAAAAAGAGGTATACTGCAGACACAATCCCTATCCACGATACATGGCTACACCGCCCCCCCTCCAGCCCATATTCACTGTGCCATTCTGAGCATGTCACATGACCCCAGTTGGGGGACAATGACCATCACTGCAGGCCTCTTTGGGAGACTGGCTCTCTCTCTCTCTCTCTCTCCCCTCTCGCTCTCCACTTAGCTTGAGGACACTGGCAGCAAGGTTTCCTCCACAAAAATAGTTCCGCCCTGTGGCATTTTCTGGCATGCCTTAATCTAATGATGTGTTACACATTCTTCATGTTAACTCAGTGTGTGAGACTTCTTTTCACAACGTCTTTGGAATACAATACCGTACATCCATCTTAATGCATGTGGGCATTCATGCAGACTCACAAACAAGCATATACATATGCCCACACGTGCATACACACGAAAGCAAACACATATGTACACATATGCAAAAAACCCACACAAAGGCACAAAGAAACACACTACACATTCTTAAGATAAGTATTCTAAATAGCACTTACTTTTTACACACTAACTTAGCACAATTGTTAATTAAATGGCTTTTACACTTTTAATACTTCCAGTAATTGTAATGTACAGCATCTTAATGCAGTTTTTATTTAAATAACACATTCCAAAAAGATGTACCTTGAAATCCAAACCCAATAAAGTAGATCATTATTCAGCAGATTATTATTATTATTTATCTTTATTAACAATTATAATCACCACCACAATTATCACGAGGCAAAAAGCTTTTATTCTTGCTATTTGATCTCTAAACTCCAAAGCCATGCTTTTCATTGTTCCTCTCTTTTCAACAGTTTTTGCTTTCATCCCTTTGTTTTCCAACTTTTTAAATATTTGCACTTCATGGGAGTGGAATATAGGTATTGATGCAGGGAGCGACCACTCTCAATCACAATGCTACAAAAATTCTGACTGATCTATTTTGAGGAGTTTTTGATTTTTCGTTTGGGGATAACACGGGCACAGTAGCACACAGATATGTTTAAAGAAATTACTTTCTCGCTAAACGCTTGTTGGAGGCATTTAAAGAATATTTTCATTAATATTTTAATATTTATTCATATATGTATTTGTCTTGAGATGCAAGATGTTAAATGCAGCAGGATTGTTTACTATAACTAAAGCATCTCAATCCATCAGAAACACTGGAACATTACGTATTAGACCTGAATACAGAACTTTACAGAAGTTACAGGTTGGCAAAATCTGTCCTAAAATGCAACAAAGTGCTATTTTACGACTAGATGAAGAAACAGAGAACGATTTTTATTTTACGTTTTTCAAAATCTCTCTTCTGTGTAAGGACAAATCAGGAATACCCATTGTACTGTCATCTGTTAAAATGCTTAAATGTTTAGAAAGCAAGAGTCGTGATAAAGTGCGACGTCACCTTTAGAGTCTACCTGATATAGAGGGGAAATGAATGTGGAAATGCATGATTACAGGGATTTTTAGAGTTACTAGTCATGTATGCACTGAACACAATACTGAGTTTCTGAATACCGACAAAACTGAGAAAAATTGCATACATTGTTGTCAGTTTATTCCGATACATACAATATGTTGTCTATGATGGAATCTAGACATTGTTGAGAAGTCTTTTGTGATTCCACAAGCCCGAAGAAGTTGCTGATTTCGTGTGTTTTGTAAATCAAGAGTCTGGACACTACTATACTATAACTATTTTATTGTCTTGGTTGAATTGGTTTGCTGTGGGATACCGCTTTGCATACAAAATATCAACTTCACTATGAAGTTGCAGGATATGATTATTGCAGATAAACACAGCACGTACCTGCGCCACCAAGAAACTTTGGTTGCTTGATTCGTTAAGGAAAGTAAGTGCCAGTTGCCGTTAATGACTTATTTCAAAAATCAATTCAGAATACTCTATTGGAAGTTTCAGTTAACCCAAACGTTACTGGAAGAGTGAAGGTGCGCAGTTTTATTTACTATATTAGCATATGTTAACATAAGGTTTAAACTTCGAAGTTACTGCAATCCCGACTTTAAAGGCGAGAACAGCAATATGGTAACTGATTTACCAAAACATCTGCAAATCATATAATAGAGATAGCTGACGGAACTGTTTTGTGCTCATTAGTAAACAGTACGCCAACAAGCCACGTGAACGAATGAAAACAATACAGCTGGCAGCAGAGAAAACACAGAAAATAAACATCAGTACTTACCTATTCTATGCCAACAGTTGCGTCCTTCCCAAGATCATTGGATGTCCTACCTACAACGCGTCTGGCAAGTTAAAAGTTCTTGAAGACAGCAGGTTCATAAAAAAGTTTCCAAGCGAGAGATTCCAACCTACTGTATAATATCCCCTTTAATGAGCGGAACACACAAGGGTCCCGTCAGGAAAGTAGAGAAGGAGGTCAAATCTGTCAGTGTTGTGGTAAGCGACGATGATGCCCTGGTGGCGGCGGCAGCTCGAGCGCATCCCAAGAGCTGCAGGATGTGGTGGGAATGAACTTGCTCCAAAACGAGAAAACACAAGCGCAGTCCTTGTCGTGACCTCATCCCCGTCTTAGCCAATGGGACTGGTATTTGTTGCTGAAAAGTTTTGAAGAGACTGCCGTAACAGTTGCACTCAAAGAACTCTTCCCCCTGTGCGTCACCGAATGTTTTATAATGTTACATTATTTTTGGCGTTTTTTATTATTTACTATCTGTCATATTTCTAGGTAAAAGTTGCTAGCTGAAGATGCAGAAGTCGACTTGCTTGGAATGTCAAACTCAACTCTTAACATGAATGTGTAACAAGTAAAACAGTATTAAAAATTACTTACACAGGTTTACTTGTCTTAGAATGCCTATGTGTTAAATATTTATTTCACATTAAGGTTTGAGTAATAACCTCTTCAATTAACTACATCTCCAGAGTACGTTTATTGTACGTTTCAAAATTTCGTGGCTTTGGCGCCATCTAGCCTCAGTACAAACAGTTGGAACATATTGTGATCAATATCCAACACTGGTGCAGCGACACTGGTGAAGCACGAGCATCGTGAACAGTGCTGATGTTTAAGGGAAGTCCCAGGCCTTCAACACAAAAAGCGTTAATTATAGTATACACATTTATGTGTGGCCAGATTTTGATTATGTATGGTGCCAGCGTAAAATCGTGTAGGCTAAACTGTTTATCCACCTCCTGTCCTCCATCATTCAAACTTAGAAGCAAAGACAAGAAGTACATCAGCAGGTTAGTGAAATAGATAGTACTAAGAAAACATACATTCATTCAGTTCTTTTGTCATGTAGAACCCAGAATGACAGTAGGCAGATGGGGAGGAAAGGATCTTTTATTTGAGCTTTACCACTTATATGGGTGTATGTGGCACCCAAGAAACCACCTTTGATTTGAAGGCAATTTGCATGCACACTGTAAAACCACCCATAATGATAAACAAATGAGAAAAACAGTTGTGTGACCAGACTCGTTTAAAACAGGGGTACTTCTGCAAAAGTGACTTATATTAGGACCAGAAAATTTCCAATATTATTTTCCTTTTACAAATTCAGAGAAAAAAACTCTGGCAACCCTCCAAAATGACCTTGCATCCCCTTGTGGAGTCCTGACCCCCAGGTTCAGAACTACTGTTTTAAAGGTGAACCATGTATACAAGTATAGAACGATACAAGGTGGCACGACTGTCCTGTGTATGTGTATCTTGGCTGGCAAATTCAATTTTCCTCCTCAAACTATTTCCAATGTGAAGTATGTTCTTGCATATTTTACAGATGTGACATTGCTATTCTATCCATAGACTTACAAAATAAATGAGGGGACCTAACTTATCTGTCTAGTTCTGTCAACCACTTCTTCACTGATGATTGAATGACTGTAGGTATTGCTCACAGGGGGATACATCAGGAGATTGAGCACCAGGACATGGTCTCTTCCTCTTAATTTCTTGTAGAAAGATTCTTGTGACTTCCAGCTGGCCAATTTTCAGTGACATCACGGGTCAGATGACACACCGCTTGGCATTCCCTCTGCCCCTGGGCACTGATCTTCCTGCCATGGGCCTTGTTCTTGGCAGGGCAGCAGACCTCCATCACCAGACCTGAGGAAGGAGCAGAATGCCTGAATGCTCAAATACAGCTAAGCAGGGGCTCCAGTCTGTGATCCCACAAAAGAGAGGTTGAATTGAGCAAGTGGGATTAACCTGCTGCCTAAGTGAAAGGTTCCTCTTCTTCACTGGAGCCAGACTTGACTACATTTCCAATAATGCCACCTATTTTAAAATAATAAAAAAGTCCCGGTGAGCAGTAATTCACTCAGGCAAATGGGTTGTTATTTTGTTTCTAACATATCATCTTCACTAATACAGTACTGTGACTATATTAATATTATTATTTAATGCTTGTGATGTTCAATTAACTTTACTTAAAGTCAAAATTATTCTTTTTTTACTTACAAGGGTATTTCTTTTCAACCCATGAATGTGTTTACTTTAATTAGCAGACAAAAAGAAAATTCTTTTATTCCATATATTCCAAATGAAAAGTCATTTTGAAAGACTGTTTTGCAGTTTATTTTTTGTACAGAAACTTTGAGTAACTAGTAAAGGTATGACACATTGCATTAGGAAAGACAATGCACTTTTGATGTCAGACCAGGCAAATTATAATTAGGTATTCTTATGAACATGGCATTCATTTATTGTCTTAAGCTGTCAATTAAGTGCAGGTGTGCCTTTTGTTAGGGTCACCTTGTCCAGTACATGGGCACCATGAATAATAATTAAACACTTTCACCTTGCTTTTAATTCTCAGGCTAAATTTTTTCTTCTTTTCTTCAATACCTTGATACAGTACCCAAGGGACTGAAAATGCTTCTGGCTGGCCCATTTTTATGCCTTAGAATCCTCTGAAACCTCAAAATTGACTAATTAAGCCCAGGAGATTTAATCAAGTCACCCAAAGAAGTCACATGATGGTTCCCTCTCTGTAGACCTCCCTAGTGTGATGAGGCCCATGGAGAAACTCTCCCTCTCCCTCTCCCTCTCTGACCACCACCTGATTGCAGAACAGTTGCTACTCACCAGAGTCTTCACACCCAACATAGTCATCCTGCTCACAAGTCCACACAAAGCTTGGCTGTATACCTCTTAAGCAAGTCTGAAAGGTTAAGTGTCATTGATTGACAAAAACAACATCAAATGAAATGATCAAAGCAGCAAAATAGATTAATCG
This sequence comes from Albula goreensis, assembly GCA_022829145.1. Classification (NCBI taxonomy): domain Eukaryota; kingdom Metazoa; phylum Chordata; class Actinopteri; order Albuliformes; family Albulidae; genus Albula; species Albula goreensis. Next base: position 55,198,862 of record CM040741.1, on the reverse strand, counting down.
TCATGCTGTTATTGGCAGTATAATTATGTGCCATTTATGTTTTAATACAAAATTTACATTGAAAGAAGCACAAATCATCTTTTCATGCTTTCTTTTGGCCACTTATTATGCATTGCTTTTATATGTCACGGCACATATGGCATATTGTTTTCACTCAGATCATGTATGCTATTCCCAATTTGATATGAGGTTGTTTGGTATATGTTGGCCTGAACTTTGCATTTTCGTGACCCACATTCATCACCACAGCCCATTATAATCATTCAAATTTTGCTGAATTTAAAATTTACTGGAACCATTTTCAATTTTACAATTAAACTAAATATTAAACCATGACAGAATGCACTGAGTACAATTAATACAATATATTCTGAATGTATATAGTATATTGACAGTGTCTTATATCAATGTATTTTCTATAGAGATAAAAATAGGATAATACCTGTATCTCAGTGTGGTCCCCCATTTCCTCAAAGTGTGTAACTAGGTCTTCAAATGTGTGGTGAGGGAAGATCTGCTCTCCCCAACGCTGAAACCCTGCCAGGAGGGCACACAGGTCCTCTGCCTGCTCAGAAGCCATAGGGAAGAAACAGAGACATGTTTGAGTTGAGAGGAAATGGCTACATAGTTAAATCTGAGCCAAAATGGAGACCGGAGTCTGATTTTCCATTAGCCTTTTCACAAATAAAAAGGTTCAAACATACCACCCTATCTTCATTCAGAGTTTGAATTCAGTGGGAACACTTCTTCAGCATCTTGCTTCATGGCAAAAGTACTGGACTGGATCAACTTATCATTCTCAACTGTCTGATATTTTCTTAAATATTATTCAATTGGAAAACTACATCTGTATTACTTTGACAAAATACCTCATGTAGCATGTCTTATCATGTATAGGATGTGAGTCTTGAAAGATCTGACAGTGCTGCACTGTATGTTCTTGTATAAGCGCACCTAGACAAACCACTTTTACAAAATAGAAGCTCATCAGGCATAAAGTAACTAGATTAATTCAGCAACTAAAAGCTCCTCAACAACATTTTCTTTAACAGCAGAAGGAACACTCAGTATTAACTTAACTGACCCACCTGAGTTGTATACTGTTAAAGTTTCTCATGAGAGAACAGGCTGTGCAGCCTAACCCACTGTCCAGCAAGTCATAGCTGGGGATTACACAGTTAAGCCCTCATGGAGTGCAGAGATGTGCAACTGCCACATTAACAAGACGGGATACTATTTTGGAACAGTCTAGAGGATTTCCATAATCCCGTTAAAATGGTTGGGCTTCATTTTTATGTCAGTATCAAGTCGTGGGTGTCACTTTCCCTGTCCTGGGTGGCGGGAGGTGGGTGGGAGAGAGAAAGGTAGCTGTAGAAAGTCTGTAGAGCTGGCAGCTGAAAGGACAAGGAGGATTAGTTGAAACAGGGCCAAAGGCCCTGGCAGCCAATCAGCTGTACATGCCTTACAAACGTCGCCCCGCTTATGCACTCTGGGAACGAAAGCAGAGTTAAAATTAATTCACACGGCCATGTGTCCTGTTTCTGAAGAAGTAAGGTAACATTGAACCCTAATATGCAATAATCTATGGCACTCTGCTTAATTTACATGCACACTAAGGTGACATAGCCAGGTAGTACTGAGTAAAAATCTGCATGCTGTTCCGTAGTTGTAACAACATTGCATATACATTTCAAAACAAAGTGCTCATTTGTCGTGCCTACTGTTGTTCTAAATCATACATGCATGTTCATTAGTTAATTGATCTGTCAAATTTTTCTCTATGACAAGCTTTTCTCAAAGTTCATTAGCAGTACGATACCAATCGAAAATCACCACTAAAAAACATATCCTTTCTGACAGTACAATGGTACATAATTTGACTGCTTGTTTGAAAATAGGGTCAGATAAAATTCCCAAGAACAAAATAAACATAAAGCAAAACTGCACGCTGCTATCAAGATGAATATGAATGAATGAATGAATGAATAGAATAATAAAAATGATCAAAGGAGAAAGACTGTTCAGTTGCATAGCAAATACACAAAAGCAGCAGTGCAAACTAGCAGGCCAAGCTTTAAACCAGAAGCTTGCAGGCTGAATTTCCAGATAGAACATTGCACTTTTTTCCTGGTTGTAGTTACTGGGAGGCTAGAATTTCTTCAGTAAAAACATCCAACTAAGCAAAAGAATTACATATAAATGCAGTGTATGTAAATCTGCCAAGAAAAGAAATACAATTATTTTCCAGGTGATTTATGGATCCATGTTGTTTATTGGTTATTAAGGAACCCAATTACTACAACAACAGAGAGAAACACATCCTAGATGTTCCACATGGATCCAGCAGACGTATGAAGTATGGAGATTACAGGTAGATTAGTCATCACATCCAAGGATGGACATACATTCATTCACAAAACAGCTGCTTAGGTATTAATGTGTGAGAATATCCATTCCCAGGGGATTACCTGCAACCTAACCTCTATCTCTGCCTCTCCCACTCACATACACACTTCATTCATCTAAATTATGCATATCTTCCAAGTAAACTAACATATCAATACCCTTATCAAAAGACACATATATGTATATATAAAAAATATTTTGTCAAGCTTGTGCCTGGCTCTAGTTTTTCACCTTATTTCTTGCTGTACACATTTATCAATTAAACTCTTTCCGAAACTTTCCTTGATCATATTGTGCGTCTATTTATCTTACCTCATGACCCTGCCCCTTGAATGAGATATCTCCAAAAACATTACACAAGGCCAAAATTCCCTTTTCAGAGAGAAGCCTGCAAGAACAAAACAGAGAACAACTATCCATTGCAATTAAAAACATTTTAATCATTTTGTTTGATTTCACAAAAGACACATGTAGTTACTGCTAAAATCCTGTGGATGGCAGACTATTACAGCAAAATAACAACTCTGACGATGTTTGCCTTGAATTTTTTATTAAAAAATACAGAAATAACTTCATGAGTACACATATAACAAAAAAAAACTCGCTAGTACAAATATAAATGTCAATCATGTTTCATCAGCCATGTGTATGTGTTTTTTTCCACATAGATATCCAGCTTTGATTATAGAACTAGTTTGAGTGTTTGCTAAATTGGTTTTGTTGTTTTCACATAATGCACAACCAGTAAATATGGTATTTTTGTTAACTAAAAATTAATTTTGCTTATATTTTTAATGCAAGGAAATGGCTTAATGAGTACCTGAACCGATTATTAGCTGTACTGAAAACCTGCATACAGACAGCCATTCATAGCATTTACTTTGAGACCAGTGTTCCAGTCAATGTGATGATTAGGAAGACTAAAAATAGTTGCTGGTGAGAAAATAGGTTGTACTTACTTCTCCATGTCCAGTGCAGCACAGGGTTCATTTCGCTTTGCCATTGGCTTCTCCTCCATCTGATTGAGGAGCAATCCGCCTACCCTCCCATCTGTTCAGGGACCAAAGTGTCAGTTAAAACTAAACTTTATGCTCAATCTATGACTGCACCCACACATAATACCATTTTACAAGACAGATCTACCATTTACATATGGTGATTAACTTTGTATATTCATCTGCCAGCAATGTGTACAGATGTATGGTCATACCACTGTAGCGTAGCTTAAGCAGTTTCAGCATGCAGAGGCTGCCCTCACTTCAAATGAAGCCCTTTGACCCCCTTACCTCATAACTGATAAAGAAACTACAATTATACACAATATTTTAATGGAAAGCATGCTGTCTGAAATTTGAAAGTGGGATCATGTGAATACATAAAGATTTTAACTGCATAGTTTGTAAGCTTGTACATGCAGGAACATTGTATTCCAGGACCAGCATACCTAATCTGAGAAAAATCTGTTTGTTTATCATTTGATATGATGAGTAAGTGCATGCAGGGACAAGCCTTCCAGAAAGGATAAATGTATTTTCACATATGAAAACACGTAACCTGATGTTTTCAATACATTGCCAAAACACACTGTGTATATTTCACAACGCTTGAATTAATATAATTTCAGTGAATACAATTTAATCCATGTTTCATAACATGAATTAATTGTTCGTTTGTACGTCTTTTATGGTACATCCAGCAAAATGAATCAAACTTCACTACGTTTGTGATCATTCTTATAAGTGTATTAAGGCTAGAATACATCTCAGCGGCGTCCCCTACCCTCTTCGCTTGCCATATTGTGGGCAGATGCGCTTGATGTCCTCATATGTTTCCCTGGAAACGGAACAGAGACCGGCGACGTGGGAGGAGGAAACGGTACAAGGCATTCTTCATCCTCGATGTCTTCAAAAGGAGGTGGAACAAATATATGGTGATGCTCTATCGGACTGCACATGCCTGAAAAAAGGTTCAATCGTATAAAAATACTGAATAGAAACTGCGCAGAATATTTAATTATTAACACTGTGCACTGCGGACGCATGTTAGTGCTCCGACTTAACTCCATACGTTTATGAAAGCCAGCGAAAACACACCTTTTATTTCCGTAGTATTAAATCTCTAGTCTGCATCGCTCCCTGCAGCGCTTGGGAGAGACGCGCGTCGTCCATGTGGCCACTGATCAGAACGCAAACAAACTCCACGCTGCCTTAAATTGTGCCAAATTACGCATGTGCGTCAGGTTGTCGCTATTAAGCCCTATTTACGCGGTGGTAGTTTTATGTCTGGTACACGAAAAAAATCATTCCCAAAATAGCTTTGCAAGGCTGACAGAGTTACATAATACACTTTAACCATATATATATATTTTTTTTTTTGCTTTTTCTTTAATTGTTTTTCGAGTAGTATAAAAGGTATGAAGCTAGGTTGCTATATGAACTTGAATAGAATGCATATAACCCATGTGGATTAAAAATTAATTTTAAAATGCCAAATACAACATTATTCTGTGTGCTCTATCCCGTCCATAGAAAACTGGAGGACGGCGTATCACACATGGTATTACTGGAATAATAGTGTACAGCACAAAACTGCCCAAACAATCCAAGCATCTTTAACATCAATGTATTTTTAGATACTAATCAATAAACATCTTGTCATATTTTTCATATACATTTAATTTTCCTGAAAACTGTAATATTTACCAATATATTGCCTTACCCAAGGGTAACTGCCAGTAAATTAGAAGAATTGTCGTTTTCTGTCAAAAAAATCGTCACACCTCATATATTAGGCATCTGGAGCGTGTTGCTGATTGTCATGAATAAAGAAATGTATGAAATTTAAAAAACTACGTATTAGTTAATACATCACTATCTTCCAATAACCGCTTTTTCAGTGGATGCAGACAGGTCAATGAAAATTGTTTGATGTTTTATGATTTATTGGTTTTTGGATATTGCTGGGAACTTGACGCGAAATTCTACATTTTACCGCCTCTGTTCGCTATATCGTTTGAACAGTCAGCAGCGAATCACATGCATGGTGTGAACAGGAAGGGAAGTCCTTTTCAACCAATCGGGTACAAGGTAATAAAAGTATTTCCTCTTCTTTTCCCGGTTTGCTAAGGTGAGGAAGTGTGTTATCAAACTATCAATGTAGCTTTAGTAATACATTGAATCGATGAAGTAGTGATGATGGGTTCCGTCGTATGAACATTCGTTACTGCGAGGAGCTAAATCAAAAACATAGAGAGTGCTAACAATACCTAAATATAACCTGTGTAGTACGCAATACAGTTCTAAAAATAATGCCAACAGCCTCGTATTACGTGGGTGAGCGGTTTAGCCTACGCAGTCGGCGCTACTGTTTTTAAACCTGATCTAATTTCTGTGCGATTAACCCAGTGCATTAGATTTGTATGTAGATGAAGTGCAGGTGGTCAGCAGCACGGCGCAGAGTTACGGGACTCGCGATAATATTGTGTGCTCTGATGACGTTGACACATGTCTACAGACGTCATTGCCAAGCTCAGAATACTAAATTTGTCCTAAGAATACATTTAGTATTTAGTTAATCCTGGATTTTTACTTTCTTTTGAAAATGAGCACAGTGTGTGAAATCAATTAGTACGTGAAGTATTTGGTCAACGCATGTTAGCGGGTTTATTTAATTTCTCTCCTCTGCAGAGTTGCATGACTGATCTACAACCAGTGCATGCAATAAGTTGCTCTGTGTACTGAGGCAAGAAATAGCATACATTTTTGCAGCTGGCTACATTTTGCAACATGTAGCGTGTGTAAAGTCATACTTCGTAACTAGTTGCCAAGTCTGGTGTCATGGTAATACTGCAGTACAATCGGCCTATATTTGAAATGTATCAAACTTAGTTCATTTTGAAATTACTTTTCCCATAGCTCAGGGGTAGGAATCCTGTCCCATGGAGTCATCTGTTTTTGCATTTTTGTCTTATCCGTTAATGCCAAACCTTGTTCTTAATTCTTTAATTGTACTCCAACATGTTTTTTCTTAAATATTATACCACAGTGATTTTTCATATACATACATAAGCACAAACTTTTGCTCTCATTCATGGCCTTTTAAATGTAGCTGCAATGTCAGATCATATATACAATTGAAATAATTAAGTGCAGTGCTTGTCATGCAATGTGGTGACTGATATCTCCATCCAGGAGTAGGGTTCCCCACCCCTTCCAAGCTCTTAGCAAAACTGACCAGGTTCAGTAAATGAGAGAAAATAAACTAAAATACTGTACTTTTTTTCTGCACAGTGGATATCAGGTGGAGAGCTGTGTATGCATGTTTATGATACGGGCAATGTCTTGGTGACATAAGGTGGAAAAAAATCATTTTAAAGTTGGACAGCTATTTCTGCCATTAATTTTTTAAGACAATGCACATTTTCCCTATTGCCTTTTGCTCTGTCATTGTTCCTGTCAAGCATGAAGCAGCTGGGATCATGCTCATTTCAGCTCAGTTTAAAGGAATAATGTACTGTATTGCACATTAGTGGAAAAGAAAGCATTACTTGCCTGAGAACTGATCTGTCGGATTAAACATGCTGGCGTATGAATATGAGGCATTTATTCTTCATGGCATGCATATGCATTTCTAACAATGGAGTTTTCAGCAGGTAAATCCTTCATCTTTAAGCTCTGCATGTGTCTAAATAAGATCAATTAACATGTCATTGCAATTTAAGGATGGCAAGTATGGTTGAAACAAAAATGAGTATACATAGTAATTCCCCAGGAACAAGTTTGAGAACCCCTGTGTTATATGTAATATTGTATGGCATAGTAGACTTGAGTCCTTTTCTGGGGAGCCACTGAGTATTATGGTTGTTTTCTTTCACTCATCACTTAATAATTTTCTTCAATGGAGAGGCCTGCTTCTCCCTAGATTAGCACTGTAGACTTGGTTTTGTTTCAAATCCAAAGGTGAACTCCCTAGAATTGGGGGAATTAAAACTGGTTCAAAGTCACTAACAGCTTATAGACTCATACAACGCCAGTTTCGTATAAGTGCAATTTATTGGGGGTACTTTGCTTAAAAAAAAAAAAAAAGCTGGTTCTTCTGCTGAATCCCACAAAGGAATCTGTGTGAAATGGTAAACCTGTGACAATCAATTCCACAATCATTTTTAGCAGTTACTTGTAAACATTTGGAAAATAAAGAAACCCTAAATACGGAAACACATCTGCATTAAAGAGTGGAAGAGGAAGAAATGCAATGTTAACTAATGTTGTGTCTTGCAGACCCACTACAACATGCAGTGGTTAAAGCTGTGGCACCCCCATTTGAAAAAGCTGTATGGTCCACGTCTTCTCAGAAGCACATACTGTTCACAGAGGCAATTACCCATCCTAACCCTCTTCACCAAGGTAAACTTAAAGCATGGGTTAGTCTGTGCTGTCTTTCTTTTCCCTAGAATATGTAACTTGAAAGTTGAAACATGTACTTTGTTAATGCTCTCATAGAGCTATGACCAAGCTATGAGAAAGGCCAACAAAATGCAACCCTGACATTAAAGATCAGTTTGAAGTCATCTGTATAGCACTCTATTTATTTTATAACTCTTCAAACCCTTCCACATTTGAAAAGAAATGGCCAGGAAATGTACTGCACATTACAGTAATTGTCATTTTAATGCATGGTTTAGTAAAAGGAGTGAAGACCACTAAAATGAATGAAAACAAGTTATATCATCACAGCTCCCCATCAGTTATTCAATGAAGCACAGCTTGCACTGTGGGACACAGCTGACTACCAAAATGATAATGTCATTTAAGAATAAGCATATTTTACATTTGTGTGCACATTTAAATCAATGTGGTGCCAGTTCTAAAAAAGGAGAAGCTCTTATGTATAAATACCCATACAAAAAACGAGGAAGTACGTCCACTACAAGCTTCCAAAAATAACAGGGCATTCCCAGTACTTGTGCATGAAGCTACCCAGTGCTCTAACCTTGGATTTTGATTACAATGTTAAAATGCCTATAACAATTACCAGGAAGTGGCTCTGTTTTCTGAGGTCATCGCATAGCATGCCAGAGCCCAGAGTACAGCAACATGGCTCAGATACAATGGGTGGCAGGCACTTTAGGATTTGCTCTAATCCCGGGCTGGTTAACCTACAGTGTAAATTAACATTGGGAAAGCCCAGAATTGTTCTATTGAAAGGCCCTTGCAAATGGAAATGATGATTTGGGATATCTCTATCCACAGGATCCCTGTCCTTTATGTGATGAAGCCAAAGAGATTCTTGAACCATATAAACACAGGGTAAGACACCGTAATTCATCACAGAGAATATCATTAAACATACATTTCACTTAAGCGATCATTCAAATAAACAGTTTATGATACCCGGGAAATGTCTTTTGTGTAGTTTTTAAATGTAATGCATTTTCTGTTATTTGCTAATAAGTTTTAATGTTATAAAAATTGGGCTGTTTGGTAATATTGTTATGTGCCAATGAAGTCATAATATTTCAGTTTGACATTTATTCATATTGATAGAGGATAAATTGGCTAAACTGTTACCAGTCTTTGAGGAAGTTTTGGCAGTATACAGTCTCTATAATATCATGTTAATATAATATGGGGTAAACATCCTGTTTTCCTCATTTTTTTAAATTGCATTATTTTAATTACAAGTCTATTTAAATACAGATGTATTTATTTATTCATTCTGAAAAGTACTGCTGGTGACAAAACAGTGGCCTTGGTCTCATCAGCTTGAGCTCCCTATCATGTTTTGTAAACCAGAGGCTCTCAAAATCAGTCCTGGTGACCCACTGTATGCCTTTTTTGCTCCAACCATAACTGCACAGTCTACATTATAAAAAGCTGTTCAGTGTTAGCCATTTAATGTTTATTGGGGATGATTTATCTCTTTAAAGGCACATGAGGTCAGACTGAACACTATGAGGAATTCATGTCCCATAATGATGTTCCTCATTCAAATACCAGAACTAATATCAATTATCAGATGGCTAATGCTTTCATTTTCTGCAGTTGCATATGCTGTATGGCAAATGCTTCCCAATGGGTGAGGTTACATTGTTAAATGAAATAAATTATAAGCTAATGTGAGATAATCAGGTGATAAACAGGTGGAGTTCTAATTCTTGAGAATGTGGATAGCAGGTCACTGAAACAAAACCATCTATGGAGCATGAAGAATGCAATGTTTGACAGTAAAGGCAAACCTGTCTTGTTTCCAATAATCTCAACTGAAAATTGGAAGTATCCAGAACCAGTATACCCAGTGCCCCCCAGGACAGAGTTTGAGAACGTCTTCTGTAAACTGCCTTGAGATTTGTGATGGTTTAAACAAACGGAGGCAATTGTTCTTTTATAATTAATTGCGTTTGCTTTTGTGTATTATTATTATTAGCATTTCGGCTTGTGTCCAGTTTTTGTTGCAGGAGGTAGACATCACGCGGCCGGAAAACAGTGTGTGGTATGATAGATACAAATACGACATCCCCGTGTTCCATCTGAACGGACAGTTTCTGATGATGCACCGAGTTAACATTGCTGTCTTGGAGAAGCGGTTGTCAAGTGTCGAGGACGAGAGTATTTGAATTGCTTCTCAAACCATTGGCATATTATCATTATATAAAACAATAGACTCAAACAATGTATATTGATACTCACATATGTATAATAAAAGTGAGAATAAAACAAACGTTTGTTTGGTTTGATCATTTAAAACGCCTACAAGTTTGTCGGACTTCAGACTTTAAGAGACCCCTCTCGAAACTGAAGGAGGAATCCTTCTTCAGTTACAAACACAACCACCAGGCTGCGCACTCGCCTTTCTGTACCCATGCTCGTCTCGCCCGCCCGCCTCTCCCTGCGTTTACTCTTATTGGTGGCAAGTTTTGTTATTGTGTCGAGCTGATTGGCCAGGTCGGCCCGTCATATGTCTATCTATATGGGCTAGGCTGCACTAAACAGCTGGCTGTTTTTGAATCGAGAAGTTCGCGTGCGTTTTTCCTGCCCAAATTGTGCCACACCGACGCGTTTAGTATCAGGGAGCTGCGGTATTTCAGAACGGGCAGGCCCATTCAATAGCAGAAGGAACACCTCGCAATAACTCCTCCATGGAATTGACGGTCCAGGTAAGCGGACAATCGCATTTCTCTTCATTCTGTTAAAGCCGGAACATTTCAATACAGATAAGAACGGTGCACTGTCCTTGAGTTATCAGGACCTTGTGTGGTAATAATCTGGGAATTCTGTGCTCTACAATAGAGAAGGGTGGGAGCACATGCGATTTGTAAGTGTTTCTCTCCCAGTCCTAATAATTATTCATGCACACCAACTCGAAGGTCCACGTTCAGACCAAAAAATTACGAAAAACGATTATGATGTCAATAGCTACATCATTGAGGGCATTTGCGCATCATCGAAACGCACGTAAGCACTCATTTTGACCTTCGTAGCTTCATAGTCACCACCTGGAAAAAGCATCACAAAGATTAATTTGATCCTTACTAGTTGCGTTGCATTGTTTAAGAGTACAGTACAGAACTGTTTGACACTGCGTATGATTATCCAAATGTTTCAATTTTTTTCTAAAACGAATATTATTCCCTCAAAATATCTGCCAAATTGTTACCAATATCACGTGGCACCATAATTCCTGTGATTGAAAAATCTATTTCACATGTATAGTTCTGGTTGAATGGCTGATGTTCTTATCTACGGAACAGAGTTAATTTGCCTTATTGAGCTATTACTTGAACTCTGAATTGGATTTTCAAGTTCACAAGTATCGAACGTTAGTTATGTGTGGTGTTAAAGTGTGATTTTTTTTTTCAGAATTGCATAAATATTGGTGCTTATGTGAGTTATTTAAATCAGTTCTAGTATGAGTTCTAAAACGTAAATATTTCAGTGAATTAAAGCATTGCAGTAAAGTTAAGATACTTAAGTTCATTATTATTAATAAGTTGGTCAGTGCGTCCTAGAAAATGATTCGTTAAGATGAATGTCAGCCTACCAAAAGTTTTTAAGGAGCAAAAAGAAGCTCTGAGTAGCTTTATCCTTGAACAGAAATTCGTCAACCAGCATAGTCTCACACTGGATAGATCACAATGTAGAGAAACTCTATGGTGTATCATTTTTGTCCTTGTACATGACTGACAAATTCCGTTCCGTGTTTGCCGAACATAACTTATTTGTGTATTGCTTTACGTATCTAAAACATATTGGATAAAGCATGATTTATTTTTCATGATGGAGTTTGACAACTAATGTATTAAGATTTCCACTGGGCAAGCAATACAAGTGTCTAAGCATCATCTACTGTTGCTTCAGCTGACTGACTTGACATTTAAATCCAGTAAAAACTTCTCTCTAGACCAGTGAATATCTGAAAAAAAGTATTTGGATTAATGTGTATTCTGCACTAATGCTAAAACACCTATTACACATGTCAGTCAAGTTATTTTGGTATCCAGCTTGGCTATAAAAATGTCAGGCAATTTTCATCAAGTGAAAGGCTTCAGAGCTTGTTGTGTGTACATTCATTTGGTTAGATCATTATCAGTACTGGTGTTTAGCACATTTGCTGCAGAACATTGATTAGTCAGTGCATTTCTCTGGCAGTTGTCATTCTGTTCAGCTGTTGTTTTGGTGTTCTCTCTCCATCTCAATGTCAGGAATGTATGTCCTCTCTCCCTTTAAAATTTGGTGACAAATCAAACGAGGGGACTGTGAAAGTATGCCTTTTCAGGCATCAGTCTCTCACAGCACTCTTGTTGTCACTATAAAATAAAATCCTCAAAGGTGACATCATTCCTTGTGAGCACAGAAGATGCACTGTACTGCGTGAGCGAGCTGGGAGAACAGAAGACATTGTGAAGCAATGCTCCAAGCACAGTAATGAGAAATTCCTATTCTGATCAGGTTTTTGGCAACATCAGCGCACAGAGTGACAAAGGAAGTGGATGTGCAAGAGGTCTGAAAGTATGAAGTCCATGTTGAATTTACCACATCATAGACATTTATGGAAAAAAAAAAACAATTGGTTTGTGTATTTGAATAGTCTACAGGCCCATATCTCATATTTTATTATCTGGACACTAAAAGTAAGTGTATTAAATATATACTGGAATATTTGGCATTTTTATTAATTAGAGAGAGAGCTCAGATATGGAAAGTCTTGGCTAGTTTGGAGCTCAGTGGTACTGTGTCCAAGCTTAAATAGGACCTATCATCACTGTCAGAAATGCCCATGAAACAGGCTTCTTCTTGAGGGCCAGACTCCCTTCAAAATCATTATCATTGCACACAGGCCAAACATTTCCCACATGCTATTTATAAAACAGTATGATCAATATGTTATACACATTTGTACTTAAAATACATGCTTGCCAAAAATATGCAGACCTATTAGTAGATATACGGCACTGACACAGATTTGACCCTCAGGCCACCAGTTCAATAGTACTGTTCTAGCGGATGCTTGAAATGCAGAGCATTAGCAAGACTATACTGTGGGCCTCTGGGATAGTATGAGCTGATGCTCTAGCCCAAGGTGCACTGACTGACCATGCCAGTGCTGTGTGTAGGATTCTCATTTAGGCCTATTCCATCAGTGAAAATAGGCTCTGCAGCCATTTGTTGTCAGGGAGATTGCAATAACCACAAGGCCACTGAATCTGCTGGGAAAGACATACATTTTGATAATGTTTTGCTAATACTCTACTATTAGCTAATTGATGGTCATACTACTCATCATGGTAGCAGCATTGTTGGCATGATGAAGATTGATGGAGCTGTGTTGCTCTGACATGCCCCTGTTATTATAGTGTAATACAAGGAAATGCTTTCAGTGAGACAGCAGTTTGAGGATAATAGGGTTTCACTCTCCGCAGCAGCTCTTTCATAGAAACATAGGTCTTGTTTTGAATTACGTGATTTGATATGCTGCAATAGGTTTGGGTCCATAGACTCTACAGTATATGGACTACAGGCTTGGATCCCTACCACAACAGCAGCAAAAAAAGATTTCCCCCATTTGTGCTGTTTGGAGAAGAAACATGTTGCTAGGGCTAATCAAGTGAACAGGAGTTTCTCTCTGGAGTGATGTGTAACTGTAATAGTGTCCAGTGTCAGACAGCATGTCAGGCAAGATCTGAGATCTGCCTATGACATCATTCAAGCCATGTGGTCTTGCACAGTTTTGTGGTGACCTGTCTCAGTTGCAGGAATGAGAAGTAGCAGTCACTCGATTTCATGCATTTTAGAAGACTTGCTTGCTAGTACTCTGCCTCCTAGCCTGATGAGCATGTTACTTGGATGGGAATGGGTGTACAATTACAGCTGGGTATTCCACATTGGGAATGTCATGGGGAAAAAGGATGCGTTCCAGAGCCTGTGGTCAGCAGCCCCACAGGGCGATGCATAATTGGTTTTAGCTTGACTGAGGGAGTTGTTAGGACTTCTTTGTCCTGTCGCACACTGATGGCACCTGCAGCTTACCTGCACTGCACATAAAGTGTACTCCTGCACCATAGTACCCACAAAACTCACCAGGTCAAGGGTGTTCAAGGGTTGGCAAAGAAGGCCTTGGGGGTAAAAATTGATTAAAAAAGGAGGAAAACTGGACCTTCAGATAACCCACAGTGAAAGTGCATGCTTGTGGTCATGTGTGGTGCAGGTGTGTGTCCCATGACTGGATGCTTAAATCTGAGCCATGCCATGACCAACTATGGCTGGAAGTCCACCATGGTGGGACATTGGTTAGCTCAGCTCAGGAAAAATAGAAGTTAGACACTTGAAATCATCAGCCTTATCACTTCTTGAATTGGTTATATGTTGATGTTTTGCTCATGGGACAGCATTGACAATATCTGATTGGTGTCTCTTCTGCAGCATTGAAAAAAACATTTGTTCATTGGCACATGAATCAGAGTTGTCACAGGTTCTGCCACTTCCTCCTGAGTGTGTTGGAATAGGTTGTTAGGTGGGACTGCCAGCACAGTGAATTTTAGGTGGGGTTAGGGGCAGCGGTTAATGAAAGGAAGAGAATTAGACCTGGTAGGGCATTTTTTGGTCAAGGTATGAGAGTCCTGCATAGCTATTCTTAGCTCTTCAATCATATTTTAAAATGTGCAAGTCCCAAATTCTCTGACTAATTTCCCCATGAATGCCATGACTTTGATTCTGGGTGTGAGGCTTGTATCATGTAAAGCCCATCCAGGAATATGCAAGGACTGTGTGCACCATTAGTTGTGTTGAAATTGCCCTCAAAAAAGGTGAATGAATTACTTTGTTAAATTTCATCTCATTGTATGAGTTATATATTATTTAGCTAGGTGAGAAGCTCAGGCAGTAAAGCAGTGAAATGTGACCTCAGTCTTTTCCTAGCCATGGAAGATTAATGTGCATTTTTCAGGATGTCTGCACAGAGTCTGGAGAGCATGTGGCTGTTAACATGGTGGTCCACTGATGTCAGACTCTTTCTGCGGTCTCCATGGCCCTTCATTCCTTAATGGCTGCTCTTTTCTTTTATTGTGTAGCCTTCTTCTCCCAGAACCTTGGCCTACTCTGGCTCTCTGAAACACTGGGGCTCATGTACTCCATTAAATATTTACAAAACATTAAGCCAGTGCAAATGTTTTGACTGAAACAGTTGAAGAAAAACAGGCAGTGGATTGCTTCCATGTCTGTAATCAATGTCCGTGTTTAAGATCTGTTGTTACAGTAGTCTTATAACAGCAGCACTCTGCACATGTGTCTCCAACCACTGCCTGGCACTGAATGTCCTTCTGAATTCTATTAAACATAAGAGCAGTAAGCTCCTCATAAATTTCCGCATGTAGCTGAAAAAAAATGTAGCATGTAGGAAAGATACATTGTCATGTATTTTATTATACATCCTGTTAAGTCCCCTCTCCTGTTTTTTTTTTTTTTTGTGATGGAGTAGCTCTCATTAGAGGGGGTTTTCTGTCAGGGACCAAATCCATAGCCTTGTTATGGCACCCAATGGCATGGAGGCACCAACTGCTCTTCGTAACCATTACATAATGTGACAGTCATTGTTTATAGCAGGCTAGACATAGAAAGCACGGATGTTTTGATCGTGTGGGAGGCAGGAGTCCCAAATCGAGAGAGAGTGCCCTCCCCCCATCTCTCTGATAACTAGGAGGATTCCATTATGGGCCCACATGCCTCTGGAATGCTCTGTGGCTGACTCACACTTTTTTCCTTTTTTGAAGTTTGCCAACTGAAACAGCTGCTCCACAATGCAGAGAGACCACAATCATGAGGGCCAGCCTCTGAGCTGTAACCCTTAGTTTATCGAGTCGAGTTTGATGGCACAGTCCAACACATGAAGTCCTTCCTGGGTGGCTTTCAGTGTTGGTGTGGCATTAGACATCTTTCAGGGTTCTTCAGGCATTTCTTATGCCAATGTTTAATTGATGAAAAACTGTTTTTGGATAGTCCTCCCACAAATTATAGTCTGCCTTCTGTCTTTCAGAAGGTAACAGTAACAAATAAGGGGATGCTGAATATAATTGAATCACAGTAGAGAAAATCATCCTGTGTTTTTCTAATCCCCAAGTGGTTGACAGTGGCATTGCAGTACTCAGACACAGGCAGTGTTGGGGGTTTGATGTATTTGCCCAGTCCTCACTGTAAAAAACATTTAACCCCTTGTACATTTACAGTTTGTAGTATTTTGTGCAAGCTAGCTATCATGCTTGCTGAACTAAAAAGCTTGCTTGGTTAATTTATCTCAACTAGCTGATGTAGGCACGGTGAAACTGTAAAGCCATCCAGCCGAAGTTCAACATTAACTTCAGATCATCAAATTCTGACTGTGCTGAGAGAAGAGCCATTTAAGCTTCATGCTCAGAGTCTGCTTGGGGAGAACCGTGTCAGACTTTGCTGATGTATGTGGTCTGTGAGAGACTGTCACATGAACTTTGGCAGACTGGGGCGAAAAGAAGGACACAGAGGGCAACCTGCTATGGGAAGGGAGATCTGTCAGTCGAGAGCAAAGAGTGACCTCACAGTGGGAATCCCTGGCTGGAATTTGGTGGAAGTTCAGTGTGCCTCCACTAAAGGAAATGATAGTATTTTATGTACAAAGGTCTGTGGTTTTGCCTGAGAGAAAGGGTTTGACTTATAGAGGAGGTCTATTCATTTATGAATGATGGCATATTGAGACACAAAACATCATACTAATCTGTGCTTGGTGTCTAAGAAGATGATAGCATATTGATGTGCAGTTGGTAACCGCCATATGGTAATTCCTTTTTGAGCTTAAAATAATGGAGAGTGGCGTGATGACTGGTTTGATTCTAGGGGTCAGGATTCTAAAGCCCTCTTGTCAACTGACTAATCCTGGCCTTGAAGAGGAATGTGCCGTCGCAGAACAATAAGCCACGTCCCTGCTGTTTTCCAGTGTTGGCCTAGACATGTTTCCTAGCCTTAGCACAACCAGTATCAGCATTGGAAAGTGAGCATATCATGACTGTTCATCCTGAGGCCCACACAGACACAAACCCTTAGAGAGGTTTGCTACAGTATGAATGAAGGAATCAAGGACCAAATTAACTGAGATTACTGAGACTGAGAGGAATGACAGGGGTTACCAAAATGTGGATCAGGACTCACTGGTAATGTATATGACAGGTTGTGGTGGGTGAAGAGAGAATATTACAAATGGGGAAGGAAAGTCATTCAAACAGTCAAATGAAATACACAGTGCATGATACTCATTCATATGTTGCTTTGACATATTGAAAAAGCATTTCATTCCATATTTAGAAGTAAGTTTGGCTACATAAGAAGGGGTGGTACTGGGCCACAGAAAATTCACTCATTAAGTGGGTTGTGGGTTTGAATTCCCAGGGTAACAAAATGCAGGTTTTTGTGTTTTTGTACAAGAAAGTTTGTCATAACCTTAACTAAAAGTTAACCCTAAAGTTTCCAGCAACAAGATTTAAAGCATTCACAAAGTAATACATTCATTTGGAGGCAAATTGAATTCTTTAATGATTACTTAGGCCAGTATTACATGCAACAGTGCACTGGCTCTTTATGTTTGAGATTCACATACATTATCATGGGTGTAGGTGACGGGTGAAATATTTAATTGTGGGGTAGGGGTGGGAGTTCGGCTGCTGGAATCGGGAGATTAAAATATCTACTGACTTGTGAAGGAGGATTACCAAGGCATCATCAAATGCATACAAAAACAACCCCCCCCCATGGTGATGTGATTAAAAGCTCCAGGCAGCTGGAGCAGGGTGGTGCAGCGGCACACGGCCCCCGGTGCCATGCTGGGTGCTTGGCAGCGTGCCATGGGTGCTCCCCCTGGCACACACAGTGTCACGCCTGCCCATTGTATCCCTTTCCCCACCACGCATTCATGTCTGTCAGTGCATGAACACTTCAGAAAGACCAAGCTGGAACCTTTGTGGAGGAGGTTTCAGATGCACGGGGCCAGTTCTGCGTTTGCAGCCACAAACGTGGGGGTGGGGGGCCTGGGGGGGCAGGCACCCGTCAGCCAATAGTGCAGTGAGCGTGAGAACAGCCCATCTTTTTTCTTTTCTTGAGTCGTGAAATGTTCTTTTGAATTTGCCAGGACAACAGGGCATTTCTTGTTCCTCATTAAGAAAAATCCTGAACACAAGTACAATTCCACATGCAAGTGAAAAGCCTTATAGAATTTATGGGCAGTGAATGAAGAGGAAAACTTTAAAAATTAAAATAATACCCACAAATGTACTGTAGACATGTTGCACATATGTTGTAGTGCTGTCAACAGAATTTCATTTCAGGAATGGTATCTCACGCAGGGTATCTGAGAATTCCAGTGTGATGCTGAACTCAAAAGGAACATAGGCCTCTCATGTTTCTCATACAGGTTTCCTCATTCATATTCCAAATCTTGGCCGTAAATATTTTTAGTTCAAGAAAGGCTTGAGGTGTGAGATTTAAGTGCACTTTCATGCCTTTCCCTTTCAAAATTAGAATGTATTTTTCTGTTTTTTTTTTCAGCAGATAAAAACTAAATGTCTGTGTGAGGAAGACTGTGTCAAAGCTATGTATGAACCCCCAGCTCTTTGCGTATTTCTGATATGTGTGGCATTGTACTCTGTAACAGTGAAGCTTGTAAAGGCTGTCAGAATGTCTTTGGCTCGACCCAAGAGTCTGCCAATCACAGTCTCAAGCTGCCCATTCTGGGCACCTCTGTCTCTTCAGAGAACTCTTTCACCGCATGTCAACATTCCCATTTATTCTCAGTAGATCAGTGGCCCTGTTCCCATTATGTTCAACCTTAAGTACCATCATTCAGCTGATTGCTGGAAATGAATTCACAAAATGCAGGAGCGTGACAGCAAGCTGGCATGTGTGTGATTGTGTATGTGTGTGACTCAAATGAGCCTCCATTTTTTAGTGTAGAATTCAGAGACTGTTCTCTGAAGAGTTCTTTTTTCAAGTGACAGAGTCAGTGGTGCTGAGAAAGCAGAGATGATTCTGCCAGCGAAAGATGGCTGATTGTCATGCAGAGGGCAGAGCAAACAGCAGACACATTCAGAGAGTCCTGAAGGCACATACCGACTTTCAGCGGATACTTTGTTGTTTGTTTGGTGAGCTGGGGATGGGAGTACACAGTTCATTGCTACTTCCTAAAACAAAATCATGAAATAATAATCTTCATATCACAGCCATTTTTTGCATAAAACATGCATTTTTGACTTGTAAAAGTAAGGAGTTTCACACCATTTCTGAGCATAAGTCGTAGTTGTATCTTCACATTTCCATGAATGTATATAATAAACACGCTGTCACTTGAGCTCACTCAAAGGGAATTTTAGCACCTGGCCATTGCAAACAAGTGTTGTCTGTAAGACAGCTGGAAGCTGCACTCTTGAGCTTCTCATCTCAATTGCAACAAAAATATCACCTCAGTTTCACAAAAATGAAATCACCAGAAAATTATATGGTTTGTTGTTTAGAATATATATATATATATATAATCTGTTACTGTTTAACCTCTCAAAACCCAATTACAGAAATGGATCCTAAACCATTTTTAGGATCCTAAACAATCAGTGAGACTGGGTGGGCTGGTGTTGAGGGGTGGGGTAGAGGGACTATGTGTGTGCAGTTGTGGATCACTGTTCTGTGGGACAGCTGATTCCCACAGGCTGGCCCGGTTTAAATGCCAGATCATCAATTTGACAGACCAGTGGCTGCCACATGTTTTTTTCCTGTCCTATTTGGTTATACTGGCAGTATCAAGCCACAGGGAAAGCACCTCATTAATTGAATGGGGCTACAGTGAACACAAACTGTGGACAGAGAGTTTAAATAGAACCCCTATCAGTGCTAACGCTGGTGCATTTTTGACTTCATTAGTTGTAGTCTTTTTGTTGTTGCTGTGTGCTGACTTTGGAAGGAGTTCAAAAAGTTAAAATGGTACATCATTAAAAACACATTAATAGATGTTTATATTCATGAATAAGTAAAGTATCAAATGAAAACCATGCCAGTGCTTTAGTGCAGGTATACCCATATTGTTTCTCTGTAATATCCTAGCCTAAATCAGTTTGTGTGCATGTATAATATTGTGCTATCTCAGTCTAGCCCCCTCCAAAAAAATATCCCCAGAATGGCCAGTTAGACACCTTGTTTTTTTCCCACTACTTGGCTCAGTTATGAAATAAAATCTGCATTGACATAATTTACAGCACCTCATGGGGTTATGGGTGCCCCAACTAGGGTAGCCATGGGGTCAGACTGGTGTCTCTGACTGCCCTGTCTGGACAAGAGGATTCTTTGAAGATGGAGTCATGGACTTGGTGGGGGGGCATATATGGTGGGGGATATGGATGGAGGTTACTGAACATGCTCATTGGGGCTATGGAAGGGGTCTGTCCCAGGGCTGGGGTGTAAGGGGGGGGCTGCTATTTTTAAGCATTAGCTGGAGCTTTCCCACAGTTTGTGAGATCTGGGGAATGCAAGGGGGAGACCTTAGTCTGAGCTGAAACACAGTCATTCAGTAGGGAGGCCAACCACCACCCCACCCACACTGCACTTAATGGAAGCATGTCTATATTTGTACAAAATGTAGTTTGGTGAAAACAATTGATTTGAATGAAAGTTGTTTGACAGTATCAATTAATTGTTATCAAAACTGCCCTGTGACAAAAAAGTGAAGGTTGAAATATTTTTCATTTACTCCCTTGTTTGGGAGTGTTTTCCTTTCCCTTCAGCTATATCTCAGGGTCGCAGTTTGAGAACAAAGGGTTATGTTTTCTAAGTTAGAATAAAGCCCAGAATAACACCAAGCACTGAGGATTCAGATGAGAGCAGGTTACAACCGCAACAGAAACCCACCAGGACACTAATACTTGGGAGCAATTGAGACAACATGTGTACGGCACATACAGATTGATAAATAAGCAGAATCTGTAAACGCATAGCCTATGTGGTTAGACATGTTGCCATTTTACTCTATTTATGGGTTAGCACATCGTCCCCTGTAACAGCAGTTCCTGTGTTTTTTTTTTTAAAAAAGGAGAAGTTGTAATTCTGTGCAAGAAATGGTCTTTGTGCATAAGGAATATCTATCATAGAAAGACAATGGTACATGCACTTAAATAAATAAAGGGAAAAACCTTCCAAAAGTCAGTTGGAGCACAGGAAACAATTTTCTTGATGGTGGCAGCTCTGCTCTTTATCTTTGATTTGGTTGTCCTTGCCCATCACGTGGTGTTTCAGTGTAAAGGTGCTGATTGGTGAGGAAGCCTTGCAGCAGCCCTGCCCACCTGTTCAACTGACACATTCACAGCAGGGGTCAGCATGTGGCTCTGCCAACTGCACAGCATTTATATGCTGTAAGCAATCTGCTGCACAGATATGACTGTCATGCACCTTTAGGACTGTGCTCTGCTGTGGCCAAAGTCAGTCTGCAGCCCACTGTTACTCACATCCTTGTCACACACAGTGTGTAAACTACACCTCAGTCACACAGCATTACCACATACCGAGTCATTACTGTGAAACATACACCCATATCACACTTTGCTTCTGTAAAGCACATTTTCACATATAGACCAAAATCGTGGATTAGACATCATTTTGGTCGTGGAGTGGAACTAGCAGTTAAACAGCAATCCAAAGAGGGGAGACTTTCAGTGGCAATAATGTTGTTTCTGAAAAAAATGCCAAAGTCTCTGTGAATAAGGTGAAGTCCCAGTCACTCCCTCACAAGTAACTCTGTTTCTAACAACAAAAAGCTTTTTATTCTAATTTCATTAGAAACCCTCAGGACTTGAGCAACCACTTTTGTGCTTGATTAACAAATCTTTTAAGTAATTTGGTACATTTACTGGGATCCATTATTGTGGCAGCTGAAGCTAGTGTAGTATTTTTTCTCTTTATAAGGATTAACCACTTTATTTTTGAATACATTATCCAGAGATGGGTCCTATAAAGACAATTAAAAACAAAGCTTTAAAAGTCTTTAAAATTTCTATCAAATATGTGTAGCTAGAAGCTGGTTGCATTTCAGGAATATATTATTTTACTAGTGTAAACATACATACATAAGTAGATAAAAAATTGTCTTGATATTGGTGTTTTATCAGTTCTGTTTGTGTGTGGGGTAGGTTTGCTGTGAACTCTTTAAACTTCCTGGAATTTGGCCCAGTATTTTCAAGAGACACACCACCTGTCAGCTGAACGTGTAAAATGTGGTGCATTGGAAATGAGGCTCTGCAGAAGTAGAATGGTAACTCAATGAAAGGTTGAGGTTGGGTTTTGACTGAGAAATACATGGAAACTTAAATTCAGAGGCACCCCCTGACCTATTTATCAGAAGAGCTCTGTGTGCCTCTCAGAATGGCCAAATGTGCTTATCTCAGGCCTGTGTGTGTGCGTGTGTGTGCGTATGTGTGTGTCTTTTGATAATTACAGAGAAAGGTGGATCTGTGACCTCATCTGTTGATTGGACTACTCTGAGGTTGTGCAATTTGCTGGTTTCAATTTACCTATCGTACTAATGATGGATATCCACGATTAATGGCTCTCTATTTTTAATTGCCTTCTCCAGTCAAAATGGTAATCTCTATCAGCATTGACCTGGCAAAGTGGAGTGATGGATTTTCACAGTATTTCACTCTGCCAATGAGACTGTCATTAATATATCAGCAAACTCCCAATTTTTTTCCTGTCTCAACATCTGGCCAGTGAATCAGACATTCACAGGTGCACTCTTCCTCATCATCAGGACTGGTGACAAATTCTCTTCATCAGTGGCTTTTTCATTGAAATTCTTTTCCTGTCCCGCTGAACGTCTTACTGCCCTGACAGTGGCCACATCCCCATGCTTGAGCTGTTCAGTGCAAGTTTAAATGTATCCACTGGGGTCAATATGAATGTGAATGCTTCTGAGTCTGTCAGAAGGTTCATGAATGTCACAGAAGAGCTAAGTCACGCCTATCTGGCTATCACATTCTCAAAGCCGCTGATAGAGGATGACTAGGTCAGGGCATCGGACTGATTGAAGGGTGTCATGAAAAAAACCAGATAAGACACATTTTTGTTCACCACACTTTGACATCATATAACAAATTAGCTTTCTGTGAGAAAATTTCAGTCCATTCAGGCCAGGATATAGATACGGTACCAAGTGCAAAACTGCAGGTTATCAAGTTCTTCCAGGACATTAAGTAGTTTATTATGAAAAAAATCTGCCCTTTTGAATGGGCCTTCTAGCTGCTGGCATTAAAGGTTGGCCTCCCATTGATGACAAAATAAGTAAAGTAACAGAGGAGTAAGGAATGTCTTCGCCATGGACATTTGTTTAAATGATATTCATTTAGCAATGTTTTTACAAAAGTGAATTTGGGAGAACATAAGTTCATTGATGTTTGTTATAATTATTACCAACTATATGTATTGTGTTCTTTGTGACTGGCAAGACTATTGTATAGATTGTATGGCCCCCTACCTTGGTCTTGGCCAGCTCCGATAATCAACCAAGCATTTGCATCACTGTAGTGTCTGTAGCATACCTATGCTAATGTTTCATGTACCGTCCCCACCCAGATGCCTCCTTTCTGGATTAATTGGCTGAGACCATTCGTCTCCAGCCATCCACTTGTATTCAATGTTTTAACTCATGCAAATGTATTAACCTGTACTGCATTAAAATACACTGACCACTTCAGCCCTCAGAGCTATTCCCAGCACAGGTGGCCTAAACACTCTGAGATTGTCTCATTGTGCATTGTAGTGAACCTCAAAGATGTCATCAGGGTGTTCCTCATCATCCTGTATTTGATACATGTGAAGGATTAAACAAACCCAACAAGTGACTACATGAGTGGTAGTGCCAGACTTTGGCTAACCACATTTCCAGACTAACAAGTACATAAGCAGCATCACAAAGCAACAGTGCAAGTTGGCTATGCTACTCTACCTGCATTATAATGTAATACAACCATTAGCACAAGCAATACATGTGAATAACAAAAACCTCCCAAAATCATAGCCTGACAAGCCTTGATTAGGATTTGGGTGCAATCTCAAGAGGTGAGTTTGCCTATGGTTCTGCATATCACTGTGGAATTTCCACCCTTTGAGGTGGACATTTGGAATCTGAGATCAGGATTGTTCCTGAACATAATTTGACGTGGAAAGTTTTACTTTTAAGCCCTACTATGGATCATGCTTGCCTCACCCTTGGCACAAACCAGACTGGGTTTTAAGAGATGATATGGCCACAAAAGAACTGGGCCTGTGAGATTAAATTAGCAAAGAAATCTGGGGAAGTTCATATGTTGTCCGATTTTAATTGTAGCTTTGAACTATTTTCATCATGTTGGTATATACAAAGTTGTTATATTGTTGCTTTTCATGAAGGTTTTACAAAATGTAAAAATACTAAGTAACAGATTGTTGATTCATAAATAACTGCAAAGGTTTTACTGATAAAATCCTCAGTAATAAAAGAAATGTAAAAGTATTCTGCCTTACAGATGTTACTCTCCCTTGTCCACTCCTCTGAAACTGACTGGCATTTGTGTCTCCTCCTTATGTCAGTGCCTGCTTGTACCAGAGCTCTCTTTTTTGTCCACTCACAAAGAGTCACTGTGTGCAATCAGATATGAACTGGAAATGAGATGAAAAAGGCCTTGTCTTGTCACTTTATGCCCAGTTGCTGAAATTGACTATGCTGTGAATGAAGTGAAAGCATTCCCAGATGAAGGCCTTGTATCACGCTCCATTGTTGCCACATTCATATTGTATGGGGAGTTGCAGTGAATATTATAAGATGGTGATAAGGAGATTTTAATAAATATTGCATTGTGGGGATGAGATTTGCGGCTTTGTGGTACTCCGCAAAAAGACAACATTGTGGTCAGCAACAGGACGTTAATTTGAAACAATGAAGATACAAGGGAATTCTGGGAATAGTCTCATTCCTATAAGTCCTCATCTCATTCCTAGCTCATTTTTTTGTTGAACATGAACAATATGAGCAGTATTGTTTTTGTCCATGCTCTTTACACCAGCTACCCAATGGTATTTTTGAAATGACTGCACGGTATGTTGAAACCGCTGCAAGTCAGCATTGTGCATAAAAGGAACTTGTGCATTTGGTCAGCAGCTGTGGATTTTTCTTTGCCTTTTTTGTTGTAGGTTAAATAATTCTGTGATAAAATGGAAAACAACTAATCAGTGGTTAAGGAACAGGACTCTTTTCCAGACAGCAACAGGCATAAATTCCAGGTGGGATACCAGTGTTCCACAGAAAATGCTGTAGCAAAATAGTACTTAAGTGATATATTCAGTTTCATAACAGACAGTATACAAAGTAACCAATGCCATTTGCTCTATGTAGGGTTGTCTGTTAGTTAAATAGATATGAAATGCATATGTCATATGTTCATAATTTGGTAGTTCTGGTGTGTCTTTCAGTGTTGGTCAGAACTGAAACTGCTGATAACATACTATAAAACCCCCAATAATCACTAAGCAACAGACTGAGTGAGCGGAGAGAAGACAAAGCTAAATAGCATATTTTCTGAAGGCAGATCTATTGTATAACATTATGTCCACACATTCATAAAACCTCCAATATCATGTCAGGCTATACAAAAGTGATATTAGTTATCAAGTTTGAAAAAGTGCTATAACATTTTGAGTGTTGCATTGTAGGAATGTCTGTTTTGGGTATCAATCTTTTCTTGTTGTTGATGAAGTCTGAAATCACCAATATTTTTAATACAAACTAAATAAGCCTGTCACCAGTTGCATATAGTTTATATTTACTTCTTCTGTCGTTGAATTTACTTCTTCATCCAAGTAAATGCATTATTAATGGAAAAAGCTTTGGGGAGGTAGCTACCTCAGACGCAGCTGAGCTAGTGAAGCATCACCACATTCTGGCTGTGGAATTTAATGTTAAATGGGAATATTCCCAGGATCTTTTTACCACAGATAAAAGCTGATTCAGGAAAAGTAACCATAGATACATCATGACTACAGCATGTATGGACTCTCTGTATGCATTTGTATACTCACGAATAAATGCAAATTAACAAAGAATAATTTCTGGTTACTGAACCATATAATTTTAAATGTCATTGTCATTTCCTTGTCTTTGTTCTGACACTCCTTCTCTTTATACATACTTTTCCTGAGAGGACAGTGTTATGTCATTTTCCTTTCAGAGGAGTTTGTATTAGCTACCCCTACGCACCACTAAAAAGATGGCTGTGGGGGAAGACGATAACTATAATTGTGCACTAATGCATTAGAACTGACTGAATATTGTGTTAGAAGCTAATGCCCTGAAAAGGGCAGTATTGTTATGTTTTCTTGATAGTCAAGTGATTAAGCCAATGCAGTTGTGTTATATATAGAATAAAGTCTGATGTCTAAGCGCTTGTCTGAAAACAGTAACACTGTGCGAAGATAGATGGAACATAATTGGAACAGCCTTTTGTCTACAGTAGCTTAAACACCCTAAACACATTTTTTGTCCTGGTGATTAATGAAGACCTTGCTAAAACATGATGTGTTTCCAGGCCATTGTTGAAGACCAGCACTTACTTGAAGCCAGATGGAAATTTTGGAAGTTCTACAGTAGAACTAAAGAATATTGATACCAGAAGCATAGCCACACCCATGTTGTTGTCAGCATGCGTATTACATGGCAATGACGTGAAGCTCGTCTCTCCTGCCTATATCAGCTCCACACAGTCAGATTGCTGCGTGGGATAGCAGTTGAACTGTGACACTCATAAGCACAGAAGACAGCTGTGTTTAGTCTGTGGCAGTTGGAATGTGCACTTTCTATCTCCCTCTCTCATTGGTCTAATGGGTGTCAGACCTGGAAGGGAAACAGTTCAATGGTTAATTATTTTTCAAATTCCAGTATGGGGGGATATTTGGGCCTTGTTCATGCTGCATAGTTTTTCCCTTGTCATGTGCTTCTGCGGTTGAGTGTGGTTGTGGTTATAGTTGTTGACATAATGGATTTCAGCCATGCTTGACTTTCTCCCATCAGGTCTGCTGGAATGACTGGACATTGATTGGCTAACTAAAGCTGAAACCATCCAGCCAATAAAAATCCACTGCTTAGGGAGAGTTTGTGATTTTGCGCTTTGAATGAAATCCAAAAATGTAGAGAAAAGCAGTCAGGGTCTACAAAGGTACATTATTCTTTCACTGGTTCATTATATTTTCTCTTAAGCAGAGGCTGTTAAACTTGACTCCATCTCGATCCAAACCACACTAGTGCAATCTGCAGTGGTACATTCAGGAATGGATTTGGGCTGCCTACATGTTGCTACCCTGCTGAGATTCCAGAAGCATTGCAAGAAATACTTCTCATTATAAAATCATTTGACATGAAGAACACATTTAATCTTCTTTCATGTTTTCACATTGTTATTTCACCTGTTTCTATCCAACACTATATTTTTATTTATCTATTTTCAAGAAATTATTTATCCTAAAATGATAAGCAGAAGAAATTAAGAAAATGGAAGTTAAAACATTTTATAATTGAAAAGTATGAAAATAATCTCCCACTATACTTATAAGACATTTTAGAATGAGGAGATGGAACAATGACATGTGAATTGATTATGAGGATACAAAAATATCATTTTTGCCAGCTTATTGCTTTACTTTTATGTAAATCTCAAGGTCTGTGAACTTTCCTGCTGTAAAACCTCCTTTAGAGATGAAAGAGACCCGTCTCCCCCACTCTGTGGATGCGTGACTGGTCGTGCCAGCCCTGCACATGCAGTCTGTATTGAAGCATACTCTCTGCTCCTCATGGGCTGACATCATCAGGGTGAGCCACGCTCAAGAGTGGGACAAAATGAGTTTGTTGAGCAGCTCCGCACAGAAACTGGCGTCAGCAGCTAAATCCCCACAGTCTTCTCTGTGTTCCTGCATTTGTCCTTTTCCCCTGGGATAACGGTTATAATTATGATGATTGCTGGTCTTATTTATAGTGGTTGTAACAATACTTTTGCTAATGGATTTTTTGGACTACATCATGATAATTGTACCACGGATTGTGGAAACTGCTGCTAACAACTTTCGGAATCAATTCCATTGACCTTTTCCTTTTATAGTTCCTCGTTTTATTTTACATGTATAGTAAGATGATACCATAAAATTATCCAGCATTCACGGTTGAACGTTTTGAAAGTCATATGTAATTCTGACCTCAGTCATCCTCTGTCTGGATTGGAGCTCCAATTAAAGTGTCCATGTAACAAACAAAATCAAATTCATCAAAGTAACAGGTTTTATTTTGTTAACTGTTATCATTTTCTTAAATGGTAAATATTTACTGTGATTTTTTTATGACTTGTTTTATGAAGTGAAATATTTGATTTTATTTGTCTGTGTCAACATTTGATGCATATAAACACCAATTAATGTGTCATTTTACATATGTTTAAATGATCTCCCACAGCTTTAAGCCATTTACATGTAAGTTGTTTATTGTTGTGAGCATTGCCCTAGCAGTAAGACTGAGAGTAAACATTACTGAGTGCAAAGCATTATAAGCCTTGGATTAAAATTGTAATGGTGTTTTTGTGCATGCTGTGGAATTGTTGGACTGTGCTGTTTTTCACAGAGAGATTATAGTTTTGTAGTGACAAGCATGCCAGATTTCTGTAAATAGCCCTGTTTCTATGGAAGATGTGGCATTGTTTTTTGTTGCCATTGCATTTTTAAAAACAAATGGGCCTGGTTATTATGCATTTAACTAGCATAATTGTTTTTCCTTTTCATTTTAAGGTCCATTGAGCCATAGCCTTCTAATGGCAGTGACAGAATCACATGTCAAATTGTTTCTCTTTATGTTGTGAAGCCGAAAACTGGAAAGCACAAAATGGTTACTTGCCAGAGAAACTGTGATTTAAGTTTTAAAAACACTCATTTAATATGTACCGTTCTGAAATTATGTAAAGGCATTGTATGGTTTATTGAACTGTTGTTGGCAGAAGAGAACAAAATGCATTGTGGGGAATTGTTGTGAAGCTGTGTGCATGAATGTCTTTTGTTTATTTTAACTTGAGTAATCTTCATTTATCATCGCATTCAAAATACAATTATGGCTGTTTCACTTAATTCACAAAGAGTAGTTTACGAAGGATGAACTTATATAATACATAAGGTTAGTTTATGAACTGCCTCTACTATTCTCACATGCTTATATGTTGTGAGTTTTGTGTTTAATCAGTGTAGTCGAAGGAATCATTGGATGTGTCTTCTCTTTTAAGACAGACTGCAAGCATTGTTATAGTTGGTCTAGCCCATGGGTCTGATCATGTTGCATAGGTCATCAATGGCTCAGACTGTTTTCCTGATCCTGATCTGTGTCAATATCCATAAGTGGAAAGAACTAAATATCTGTGTTACGTCCATAAACTTTATATTTCCACTCTAGCCCTATGGTAAACTCTCTCCTATCAATTGTATGTGGTACTGTGGCTAGCCCTGAATAGAGAAGCAGGAAATGGGAGTATGGAGCAGAGGTGGTGACCCAGTAGACTGTGAATCTCCATGTGTCCTGTGTGTCCTTCCAATGCTGTTCTGTTGTTCTGGAGATGAGTAGTGCATTTATGGACACTGGCATTCATAAAAAATTGATGTGAAACATGACAGAGCAGTTTGACCTTTAGCACCATTTTACCATTAGCTTTGAATGAGGTGCGTACCCACAGCACTGGATCTTATCGTTCACCTCTGAGTGGGCCAGACAGATAAAGAAAAAAATGAATGTGAAAGAGAGTCATTGTGTAATACTTGTAGCCATTCCACTTAACCGTCATGTCTCATTCCTCTAACCTCCTGCTTATCTCCTCCTCTCTTTCTTAGCTGCAGATGGGGAACGGCGTGTAGGTGCGCCAGCGATCACAGCTGTCTGCTACCATGACAACCAGCCGCTGCAGCCAGCTGCCCGAGGTGCTTTCGGACTGTCTGGACCCCGCCCACATACGAAGGGCAGGCTGCAGAGACCACACCCCTGTCAGCAGAGACCCCACCCCAGCAGGGAACACAGACTGCTCGGGTTCTGCCCTCACAGGAAAGGCTATGGACGAGTCAAGCGGGCGTGGCAGCGGGCACCCACAGTACGTCATGCAGGTTTCTGCCAAGGATGGCCAGCTGCTGTCCACTGTGGTCGGAACATTTGCCACACAGAGGTACAAATGGGGAATACAGAATGAGGGGAGTGTTAGGGGACATTCTGTTTAGTGACTGTGATGTCACTAATGTGTCATCACATGTGAGCAGATGCATTTTTGTTGAGTAAACATATAGCCCTTCCTTTTGACAGAGAAAATTCTGAAAATATTGATTGAATCAAGGTCAGACATCACATGCATAAATACTCAAAACTCGCTTTCCTGTTTGTCTAAATGGAAGCTAATAATGTTTTATCCATACACAGCAACAACTCACAATATTTATATATATCCAACAGAACTTTGTTTTGATGTTATTACAGGCCATTTTGTTGTACATTAAACAGATTAATTAAGCTTAATTAAACTAACTATTTAGCCATGTACAAGTCTGAAAATCAGAGTAGTTTCAGTTAATGAATTTAAATGGAGTGGTTTATGAGTGTAAGAGCATGAGATTTAATTGAGCATTTCAGCACAATAGAAAATGGAGTTTAATTGAATATCTGGATTAAAGCAGGGACTCATTCATTGTGTTTTTCCATGAATTGCCCCAGTTGACCGTATTATACCTTGAACCTCAGCCCCTGCACCAAACACACTGTCACACATTAGGCAGGGCTAGACAGTGAGTGGTAGTGCAAGAACAATGTCCCCCTGTTGAATTGGGTGATTTAAGAGTAGACCAAATTGAGCCAGGCCTGTTTGGATTAACACAGGCAGGGGTGACTTTGGGTCCAAACTTCCAAGCAAGAGGGACAGACAGGCCCTGTAGAGTAGAGCCCAGAGGGACGGAGGGGGAGGACTGTTGTCTTTGATGGAACCACAGCTAGTACGCTGGTCTGGGCCCACAGTGCACAGTCTAAATTTAGTAGTTTGATTAGCATGCATGACAGGACATGTTGTGACACACAAGGCTGGCCTGTGTATCAAAGTCTGGACCCCATCCTAGCCCCACCCACCCCCCTTACCCCCATCCCTCTGCTCAGAGGACAAAGGGAGGCTTTGGGACAACCAGCTGCCACAGTTGCCGCTCAAGCAGAAAACTCATCACTACCACACAAGACCTGTTACAAAATCCACTTCATCATTTCTTCATATGCAATCCACTACACCAAGACCTTATAGACAGCCCACCAAACCAAGAAATCAGAGAACATAAACAACCCACACAAACACACACCATAAAAAATCTGCCACACAAATGCCTTGTACACCATCTGTACAACAAGAGCTGTCATAGAATCCTACAATCCTTCACACAAAGATCTGTCTTGCAATCCATCACACACAGTCATATTATGTACCTCTAGTGCACAGGACTAGTGCTGAGTTTACTTTCCAATTATGTTCCATGTCCTCCAATATTTGTCCAATTATGATTGCATTCTACATTTTTATCACTGCAAAATGTGATAGCATTTCAATTTTTGCTTGCCTGTTGCATCAATCTTTAAAATTAATGAGGCATAATTATAATGGTATTTCTGGATTTATACCTCTTTTAGATTACTGGTGTTTCCGGATTATTGAGTTCTAGATTAGAGAGCTATTATGCTTCATTAACAAGCATTCAAATTAGTTGAACCATCCAGTGGCAAGTAATCACATAGCTTTCTCTTAATTGTCCCAAGTTTTAGTATGCTCCATTTTCATGTCATGTTGGAAAATGTAAGTAACTATCTTAACTGAAAAAATAACAGAATCATGGCAAAGAGTGAGCTACACTTTTTTCTTAATTGCCTCCATTGACTGTTCAATGCACTAATAAGCCTCTTCAGTTTAGTGAAAAGTTGAATTCTTTTTCTTGAAAATTACACTAGTGGGTTGTCACAGATCAGATTAATAGATATTTGCATGTAAGATCCCTGAAATCTGATCAGGAAACTGAAGAGCAGGCTGCATTTATCCACATTTAAGTTCACATAATATTTACATATAAGAACATGCTACACAGCTTCATTAAGTAAAATAAAAAACTGAAACCGCTATACTTAAAACAACCCATTATTCTGATAATGAATTGCTTGATTGATAAACAGAAGCAGTTTGACAGTAATCATCACTGATTAAGTGATCACTACTTCATCACTTAAGATTACTGAAGGCCTGGTTCTAGATCAGAGGGTATTCCACTGAGTGTCCCTAATCAGCTCATTCGGTGAGCTGATCCAGAATAACCAGGGATCAGCAGTCCTGACTGACAGATCAAGCATCCTTAGGGATCAGATGTGTTGGTGGAGAGCTCAATTCACAAGGGGAGGGGCTTTTGAAAGACAGAGTCTGTAAAGGCACTCAACACAAACAAAAGCTGGACCTGCAGCCTTGCCTGTAGAGGGTCTTTCCGTGAGAGAAGGCTAGGCCCTTCAGAGTGGCTTAGGCATCATAAGTACAGGCAAGACCCTTTGAGCTGAGGCCATATCAATTCAGTTCAATTTAATTGGACTCCATTTTTTACTTCCATAACTGAATTCAATTCTTATGACACTGAAAACAACACAAAATGTCACAAAGCAGCTTTACATGGATCCCTCCCATATGATTGTGAACCAAGAGTCTACAGTATCTGAACACAGTTGTCCTTGTCCCACATGTGTAGGATGGGTTCCTGTGGTAAATTCTACATTAGTGAGAGATATGCCTCTCTGATTGGTGACAGCTCTCTTTGATTGCAATGTGCAGGCTGTAGGATGTACAATAGTAATTGTGTTGCAGGAGTGCTTTACAGGGGTGCACACATTTTAGCTGTAGTGCTCTTTTGATGAGGTGGGTATGGTGGTGACTTCAGAGGCACAATTGCTGACTCTGAATTGGAGCATCACAAGAGATCTCATTGGGGCAGATTATGGGTAATTCAAATACAGGTGATGGGTTTTGATATGGACACAAAGGAGAGGAGTAGAAGTAATCTAATAACGCAATCATAATCTAGTAACAAAATCTCATCAAACTCTGTGAGGAAAAAACAAACACACATTAGTAAATCAAAACTGATGACCAATGTTGATTGAATCAAGCCCTTTAACAGGATGAGCCACCAACAAACCCATGTTTATCTGCTTTCCTAAGCATCTCTCTTAAAGGTGATTCATCCCAGCCTTGCTTTGACTACATGTGACTGAACTTTACTTAGTTCACCATTTACATTTATACTTTTCAGTGAGCAAATCCTCTTTGTTTATGTTTTTGAAGGAATCCATTCTGTTGCTTTTGTTATTTGATGTAAATGGTCTTTGTGTGGAGGCACCAGGGACATTCCTGGAGAGCCCTTTAGAGACATATTGCTTTTCAGTAAAACGTCAAGATAAACCAACTGAGCAGAATAATCCAGACGCAGAAGATTATCCGCCATATAGAAAATGAGTAAGATTACTTTCCATATAGTAAATGAAAACATAACCCCCCTCTACATATGTTACAAATCCTGAGAAAAGGGATAGAGCTGGAGCTTAAAAACCTCAGTGTGTGAACGTTGAACCCTGGAAACCTGCTCTGAGCATTCCTCTGATTTGTCATTTTAATTTGATTGAATGCAAAATAGTGAGGATAACATTTCATTTTCATTATTTTTTTCACTGTTTGTAAATCTGTTTATTCCAAAGAGTTAAAGTTCAGATAAGCTTCTTATCTCCTTTGTAAATGTAAAATACAGACTCACTTATTCTTGTCTTTTGTTTTCTGTATTGATATATGTATTACATTCTCTATTAGCACATTTTTCATAACACTAAGCTTATATTCAGGTAAATTATAGCCCTTTCCTGTCCCTTTGTCTTTGTAGTTATACCAGCTCTATCAGCAAAAATATGATCAGACATTTTTAAGAGTCCTCAAGGTTTTTATATAACCAAATAACCCACTTCACTATCTACTGAAATTCAGTTCCTACTTGTTTTTGAAGGACAGCAATGTTTAGCAGTTTCCTTTGATGTCTATAAAAGTTGACCTATAAAAGTCTGGTGACACTGAAATTAATTCACCTACTAGTAATTTCAGCTCCGATATAGTTTTCTCTCCTTGTTAAATCATGTAATTTTGTGTGGTGTTTTTTATCCAGACTGGCCTGTTTTCCAGTTGTTTGATCATAACAGTCCCCTTCCCCCTTTCTCTATCATGTTGATAAAGCACTTATGCATATATTATGACAGATGATTAATAAATTCCCCTCCACCCTGTCCCAAAAAAGATGAAAACTAAACAACAACCCTCAGCCTCAGACCAAACTAATCCTATCCTCTTTTTCTTCCAGTTCTGATCTGTCTCTCCCCTTTTCACTCTGATGTGTCCTTTTCTTTCACTGTTCTCTTCCCTCTGACTGTTCCCAGGCACCTTTCAGTTTGATTCAGATCAACTTAGCATGGCAAACATTACATGTTGCATTGCATAGAGAACATAAATAATAATTTTAGGTATTGGGTGTTTATTTATTTCCAATATAATAGTAATATTGGAAGTGATTATAATAGTAAAATTCAAGCAGAATTTATTTTGGGCTAACATGATGTCTTAGTTGCTTGCCCAGGCTATGGAAAGGTTCAGTGTTTCCAGTCATGCACAGTTTTATGGTATTTGTCAGATTTAGGGGGTAGTTTGTGGGATGTTTGTCTTATGTGCATCTCTGTTTCCTGAAGCCCTCTTGCAGAGCGTCCCATGTGCCGGATCTGTCACGAGGGCAGTGGACAGGAGGAGCTTCTGTCACCCTGCGAGTGTGCAGGAACACTGGGCACAATTCACCGCAGCTGCCTGGAGCACTGGCTCTCAGCCTCCAGCACCAGCATCTGTGAGCTCTGCCATTTCCAATTCACTGTGCAACGGAAGACACGCCCCCTCTTGGAGGTATGTATGCTCCGCCCACTTCTTTTCCCAAACGCAGTGCCCCACCTTCTGTTCCTAGATTTCACACCCCTTTCTCTTCCTCAGTCACCTTGTTGTACTCTGCTGTTCCTTATACTATTTGAGAACACAATTCAGCCTACATGCAAATAAAATCAATCAGCTCACCTTCGATAAAACACTCTTGCTCACTCCTCTATCTTTAGATCCCTTAAAATAGTTTTTGTGTTCTTTTTTATGTAAATACTCCTAGATATTTCCCAAATGATAATAATAATAATATTAATTGTCATACAACATTTTCTCTGACATAGTACTTTTACACAAAATAGGGTTTTCTGGTCTAGTACACATCAAAACAGTAAAATAATCTAGTTTTTATCGTTTTTGTTGTTCATTTTTGCTCTTCATGTTTTTCCTTCTACGCTTGGTGCAGGAGCAGAACCTTGCCCTGTCTGAGGTCACAGTCAGGTTGCTGGGTTTATAACTTGTGACTCAAACATGTTTTAATGGGCACTAGGGAGAGACAGAGAGAGGGGCCAGGGGTGGGGGGAAGGGTTGCACTGGGGGCATCAGGTTCAAGTGTGGAGTAGATGATGGGAGGGGGAGTTCCTCATGCACAGATGGAATGCGAAGTGTGTTTGAGCAGCAGAGGGTCTCACGTGTGTGTGTGTGGCGAGGTGGATCCCTCACCATTCCTGCAAGCGGACAAACACGAGCCACAACAAGCAGGGAGCACCTCCCCAGTCACACACCAGCCAGGGCCCCGGGCCTGGTAAAACCAACCAGAGAGCTCAGGTTCTCACTCCTGACAAAATTAGGGTAGAAACGCATGATTGCAGGCTGAAGTTACTTACAGTTGCAGTCCAATATGCATGTAAAGTCTGAATTCAACCAACATTCACCCTTAACTTTAACAAGTACATTTACTGGCAAAGGTATCAGTCTTGAAAATGTAATCTTAAAAAAACTATAACAAATGGCAGATTACAATTGAGACTAAATTTTTTTCTCTTTTCTCTTTGTGTGAGGAGTGCAAGTCTGGACCCGTTCTTCAGTTTCACTGAAAAACCTCTATTTCAGTAGCTTTCCTTGCTTTGCTGCCAAAATCAACCCTGTTCCTATTCTAAGCCAGCAGGGTCAGCTGAGTTCTGCTTCTAAATACTGTAACTTAATGGATCATTATTGGAATCATGCACAAAGAGTCTGAAATAAATACTCCAAATAAATGTCCATAAAGGGAAGTGGTGAAGGACCACAGGGGGTGTCCAGGAAGCCAGTATTTATAATCACTGTCAAGCCTTATTTTCATTGGTTGTTTTTCCACATCTGGAAATGAATCTCATTCACAACATGATGGATTGGATTCTCAGAAGTGAAGCCTTTTCAGACTGAAATACCATGGCATTCTCCTCCCTTTTAGTGTGCTGTCCTGTACGCTCACATGAGCACTGTGCCTTCTTTCACGGCCTATCCGGCTTTGGTTTTGGGCTAATGCTTGCACAAAAAATGAAAATAAACCCACGAAAGTGTTTATGGTGAATTACGAGAGTTGTAATTGATCAAGACAGCCTCTGCCTGAATGGAACTTTATGGTTTGTGAGGAACCACGCAGTCGATGGCGGAATGCTGAGGATAATCCTAATTCACAGCGACAATACTGTTTTTTTTTCCGTCTCTGTGACCTACCCAGTTATTCATCCCGAGACTGCTCAGCTGTGGAGAGTGTCTGGGAGGAGAGACAATATCACTGATATGTCTTAAATGCATTAAGCTGCATCATTGGTGGGCAAGGCGGAGAGATAATGCGATTTAAGGCGGGTCCACGGTTCCCTGTGGACCGAACTTCCTGTTTCAGAGCTATCTGCAGGTCTGCTGTAGCCGTTGGGAGCTGGAGAAAGATCTGTTTAGAGTAATCCATTTATAATCTCCCAGGGTATCAATACCAGTCTTTTAAGTGCAGGCATACCTGTAGATCTTAATCGTCCAAGACAGAAAATGATAAGTTTGTGGGGGATGGATTCCAATCATTACTTCATAGTAATTGATTGAAGGAGGGACATTGTGAGTTTGAATCCCTGTTTGTGCCCAGTGTTTAAGAGGGTGTGGGTTAGAATCTGTGCACACCCCTGTACCTCCAGTACATTGCTGTAGACGAGAAGATCCAGAATTGCAGCATATTATCTCTCAACACAGATCCATCCACCAAATGCTAACATGTTGTCTTAATTTTTTCTTTTCAAATAATAGATATGTATGAGTTTAAAGGATGTGTTCTTGCATGTACATGTA
Source organism: Albula goreensis (assembly GCA_022829145.1). Lineage (NCBI taxonomy): Eukaryota > Metazoa > Chordata > Actinopteri > Albuliformes > Albulidae > Albula > Albula goreensis. Next base: position 55,161,598 of record CM040741.1, on the reverse strand, counting down.
CTCTCGCTTGTCTGAAGGGTGTGCAGTGCAAAGTAATAATTATCTGAAGCAAAGAGCTGCAATCAGTACAGTCTGTGTGAAACAGAATGGACTGATCGTGTCTTGATGACAAATACCACAACATCCCCACTCTTTTATCTTTTTTCTCTAACGACAATTGCAGCTAGAATATGCTTGAGTTTGCTTTTTGTCAGTTACCAAACATAATTTGCTGAGAAAAAAGGACAATAGAAGGCTTAATGTAGATAAGGTAGGGCTGCTGGAATTGAATTGACTAAGGGTGAGATAAGCCAAATATCTTAAATGTTCTAAAAAGTGTTCCAGTAGTTTAATTTGCATGTTCCGCTTCATTGTGCCAGCGATATCTTCCAATATCTTAGCACTTGTGATACTTATTAACTGTGTCAAATAACAGGCTTTTAAATGTCAATGGCTCTCTGTTTCTCTCTGAAAATAATTTTAACAAAAGATCAGTTAGCAAAAGAACAACAAAGTTTCCAAGTGCTATACAGCATAGACCCTCTTTTTCTCTTTGAAAACAATGAAAAAATCAATACATTTCAATTTTGTTTAATGTCTTCTCTTAACTCTTCTTCTCTTTTAAAAACTGATTAATAATATAAAATTCATGTTTGGTAAATTGTCATCTCTCTCTTATTCTGGTAGAATAAACTGATATAGTGTTCTGTCATGCTGTCTGTGCTACTCTCAGTGGGTGCGTAACCCAGGGTTACGTCAGGAGAAGCGGACATTGTTGGGGGACATGGTGTGCTTCCTGCTCATCACGCCGCTGGCCACCATCTCTGGCTGGCTGTGTCTGCGTGGGGCCGTGGATCACCTGCACTTCTCCAGCCGGCTGGAGGCTGTGGGCCTGATCGCCCTGACCGTTGCCCTCTTCACCATCTACCTCTTCTGGACCCTGGTGAGCAGTGAGCTCTAGCACAGGACATTAAATACTCATGTCCTGGGTGGGAAAAAGTGGCTTCCTGTTTACATTGGTTGAATGGTGAAAGGCTAAGTAGTTTTGACAAAGCCAGATTCTAACAGTTTTGTTTTTTCTTAGTTATTTTGGCCCTTATGAAGTTCACACCTTTTCTACAGCTGCAGCAACCCCACACAGCAAGACAGTCATTTTATATGTGTTTAAATACGCAAAGGCCTTTATGTGTAGGCTTGTAAAAAATATCTGTAACTTTGTCATCTGTATTCATTAAGAAAATAATAAAATGCTAGCATACAGGGTAAGTCAGAGTAATAGCTTCCTTTAAAGTGCAAGTGAATTCATATATATTTGCTGTGAGTCATTTATATATAAAGAACAGGTTTCACGCGGTGTTCAGTGAGAAAATTTTATTTAAAACAAGGTTAATTATTTTAATATTTATCCATGGACTGCTCTGCTCTGTTAACGAATTAGAAATGGCATACCTTGTGGAAGTAGGCCTCATTCTGAAACTCCTCCCCCTCTCTTCATAGGTATCGCTCAGGTACCACTGTCGACTATATAATGAGTGGCGGCAGACTAATCAGAGGGTGGTTCTCTTACTCCCGAAGTCCAACGGTGAGACCTCGACACAACAGTCCCTGCTGGGCCTGCCCCCCATCAAACGACACTCCAAAGAGACCATCGTCTGAAAAAGTTGGGGATCACAGCAAGTCGGAGATGGATAACTTTCCGGAATTCTGGGAAGAGAGCTGGGGTACGAGGTCAAAGACTCGATGGGATTCTTTGCTGTTTAAGAGAGGATTACTGCATCTTTCAGGAGTCTCGGGAACCCCTCTGACTGAGGAGACATCCCTGTGGACTCGTCTGAGGAAAAACAATGTGTGTGGATGTGCCTGTGGAGGAGTTGCAACTCATCTCCCAGTCTGTCAGGGTGACTACAGAGCTGTAAATTCCTGTGGAGTCAAGCTGTGATACATGTGTAATTCAATATGCAACACAAGATATTTCCCATTCCCCTCTGTCTTGTACTAGGCCTCCATTCAAACTTAACTGCCATGCTATTTGTCCTTTACTTTGAGAAACCAATTTAATATGGTGTCCTTTTTTCCCATTTCTTTATACAACATATATAAATGAGTAAAAAAAATTGTTTGATCAACAAGCACGATTTTTTAGCTCCAGTTATATATACAAAGTGAAGGTCATTGCAGTCATATGAATAAAAAAAATCCCTAGTGACAAGTCTTTTTAATAAATTCAAGTCTAGAATGTATTTCATAGAAAATGAAAAGAATATCAACTATTGGAAGTTTGACTTGCTTCATACTAAACATTTTCTACCTTCAGCTAATGCTGTGGGTATACAGAAATACTTTTAGTGTTTTTTTTCTGTAAGGCACCTTTGACAACCTTGGAAAAGTTATTATTGATACAACTGTCACCACAAGGATGAAATATCATGTAATCAGAAGACCAATGAAGGATGTATTCTTAACCATTTTTTTGTAAATGTTGCTCCATTCCTCTGGGTATTGATATTTATTGGAGCACAGGTAAATATACTTGAACAGCCCTGAACCCCCTCAAGATTAAATAAAAGATGCAAGCAAAGGATCCACAGGCATTTTTAGCTAGTTTAGAGCATAGTTTGTAGTGGTTTGTAGCTACCTCCAGGCTATAATGGGGTTGATGTCAACACCACTCCTTTCTGAGTGTGCACATACCAAAATATGGATCCTAATGGCTCACTAGGCCCTCATTTTTAATGTACTGTGTGTGCCACACATTTGTTGGTCTTAAGATTTTCTCACCATAAAGCAAATCCAGTGTGCTGTGGGTTTTTTGTATTTTATTTGTATTTTTTTTTTGTATATTCAGATTACATTTTCAGTGAGTGCTTGTCATAATGTCCCCTTATGAATGGTATTTGTATGATTGGAGAGTCATGTTGATTTTGGCTTGGATGTACAAAGCTGTCTCTGGATGTGTCCATTTTATTGCCCTGCCTTTGCCATTTTCAGTTGCCATGCATATTTTGTGTCTGTGATATGTTCCTTAAGATGCTCCTGTTTTGACTACACTGTGAAATGGCTGTTGGGTGCTGTTGTGAAACAAAGTGAATTTGTCATTTTTCTCCTGGTTTACAAAGTTCAGAAGGTATAACGATAGTCCTGGGATAGAATAGGTTAACAAAAAGTGCTTTTTATTGGGCCAAATTAACCTGATATTGTGCTTGGACCACAGGCTGAAAATATTACATTTACATTTTGAGAGTGCTGCATTATCAAACCCTCCTATTAATCCTCCTCTAAAACCCCTTTCTCTTGAGTTTCTTTGAAATGCTTAACAAGTTTATTTGGAAAAAAGTTAAAACTATGAAGCACTTATTTAAAATTGCCATATTTATATTGCCCGTTGCCAGTTTTTCATTAAAAACCACTGAACCCACCTCTGTGATTGGGCTTTTTATTTTCAGGACCATCCAATTCAATTATTCCAGTGAGGAGCATTATCACTTTCAGATTGCCAGTCACAATCCAAAGAATTACTTGTGAGAAGGCAGAATCTGGTCATGTAGGGATTAGAACTTGAACGGTCATACTAATTTTGTGTAGGATAATGACTGCAAAAGTATTAACAGCACACACATTGGGCACCTGACAAAAATGCAGTAATTTGGGTGAAAAATCTCAGCCCCAATTGTCAGCAGTTTTAGCAACTGTCATTCAGTCCCATGACAAAGATGTCATAAAAACCTGAAATTTACCATCAATCAAACCACACAGAACCACTATCGTGCTGTTAGTTGACTGACTTTAGCCTGTCTGTTACACTGCACAAGTTATATCAGGCCTCATTAGCCTTTTTCATCAACAGCTTTCTCCTGACCACATGACTGCCTCTGGCTGGATGTGTTTTGGTAGACTATTCTGGAAACACCCATAAAAACCCACAAGGGCTGCTTCTACTGATATCAGTGTATCTAGCACTCATCTGACACAAAGTCTTTTATCATGCCCATTTTCCTCTGAATTGCACACACACACACTCCATAGGTTCCTTGTCTACCTGCTTTGAACAGCTTGGTCTGATTATGTGATGCTTTGGATGATTACACAGTCTATGTGATGGAAAGGGAAGGTATACCTAACAACATGGCTGCTCAGTGTATATACTCACAGTCTTGTGCTGAAATGGCAAAAAGAAATGTATGCTTCAGAGAAGCTAAAAGCCATTAACTAAGAATAGCACTAAAATGAAGGACAAATGGACCAGAATGAGTGTAAAGCTAGCGTGGGATGCTACTTGTAACATCATTAAAGCCTGCTTCCTGCATTGCCACTGAATAAATGGAACCATTATTGAATTAAACAAGGCATTAAAATACATGTTTTATTTTACATGAGCAGGTACTGTTGTTTTTGTTAAATGATGTTGCTTCTTTTAAATCTCTGCTTGTCAATTAACCCTTACCTGTGTGAATCATGTTTGGTTTTTTAGAGCCTAATTCAGACCTGCGCTTAAGCGCGTTTTCCATTTAACTTCTCATTGCAAGAATGGGAGAGCTGTGCAGAAAATGCTCTTAAGCTCAGGTCTGAATTCGGCCCTTGAATGAACAGACAGTGCAATCAGTTTTGGTTTGGATTTTTGAATTATAGAATATAAAATACATATTTGCAGTTTATTCTTACTCCTAGCTAGATTTTTTTTTTTTTAGCTGGATCAGGCTATATTTTTTTTCTTTTGCATTAGAAATTGAAGAGAAGGAAATTTACAGTGCAATTTCCTGATTTGTTATTTTAACCAGTGGTACCTGAATTTTAGAGTTCTGATATTATACTGTATAGGCTGTTCACTTCACAAAACAAAGATGAAAAAACACAAAACAACACAAGTAACCAGTGCCTAGTGAGGTTTACCCTGGACCTACTCCACACACATACACACACACACACAACATACTATATAAATAAATCCCCAAATTAGTTCAGTCTTGGGGTTGAACAACTTCATTCCATGCAGGCTGGTGCACAACTTATTTTGTGGTTTCCTTCCAGTCAATTAATCAACGCCTTGGAAATGAGTATGTATGAATGTATGAATTTTGGACCATCTAATCATTTAAGCCATTGTCTTTCAAACTCTTTAGGCTTGTTTTCATTCAAACCACAGCTGCAACTAAAACAAACCTTTTTACAAGCGTTTACTTATTCTTAGACGCTTTTGTCCTCAGGAATTATTGATCCAGGATCATTTCAGAAATAGTCAAATATAGTACTTTTAATCAGAAATATTAACACTTATCTCTTACTGTGCTATAAACCAAATAGTTCCTTTTGAAAGAGGTCATAGTTTTAATTGATTAACTTAGGTTATCAGGTACTACATTTAATGAATTTGTAGTAAACTGGTCACTGAAACTTAACCCTTTCTTTGATGAAGAATTCAAAATTAAAAGGAACCTAGACAGATGACGCTGCTATTTGGTATGCTAAACATTGAATTTGCAATTTACAAAAATAATATACAGATCAACAACTGAATCAAGTATTTTGTGGAAAAAAAGTATCACTTCAACTAAACATTTTTAAGAATATGTCCCTGTTGTTGAATGGGAAAGCATCAGAACATTGTATTGAGCAAGAGTTAAATTTTCATTGCTTCATAATTGCAAAACAATGTTAATAATGAGCTGTTCTGACAGGATATTGCAGATATTCCCTATAACAGGAGTTGCAGGGAAGTGAATGAATCATTTTCCCAACTAAAGATTTTTGGAAACCTTTATGGTTCATGCAAACAACTGCAACACGCACGCACGCACACATGCACGCACGCACACAATGCTTGCATTCCTTGGGGTACAAGAAATGTTTCAACAGGCTGTCAGTCAAGAACCACTAACAGAACACTTTCCTTCCAAGCAGAAAATTTCAGTTCAGACCATGCTGTCTAGACAGCTAAATGCTGGCACAAAAGGTTACCCAAATATCATTAATGAGAAAATGTAATTTTACAAGAATTCAAAATAGCCTGGGAAGAGTTGCAATAAAAATCAATACCTTTTATGTAATGTTCTTCCAACTGGAATTTACATGAACATTGCTTTTATGCAAATCCAATATTTGCAAATACAATGTACCAATCAATACATATCAGAAAAATACATAGTATTTTAGCTCAAAAATGAATATGCTGTAGAGGTGTGCTAATGATAGATTTTACAGCCTTTAACAGTCCACTTGTGCAAGGCTCTGCATAAGATGCACATCACCTGATTACATCTCACAAGCCTGCGATGGTCTTTGAAATTCTAAATGCTGAGTGTTCAACATGGGATGAACAGTGATGAAGAGTCCTAATAGGATTCATACTGTTGATATGCTTCATTACAAGGATTTAGAGAATACTACTGCAATAATTTATCTTTTTGCATCTAAATGACTTGACAGGAAACTGAAAAGTGAGAGGCCTTCACGGACTACAACCATTAAAGCCAAGCTGGGCATTCACATCCTCCTCCTACAGGGCTTGGCCACCAACTTCCTCTTTCAATAAAGATACAAGAATTACACTGCCCTCCAGAGGACAAAAAGACAAGGCAGCATAGTGAATATTCATTTTTAACACACAGTTAAAAAGACTTGAAAGCCATGGGTTATTCAAACTTGAAACTTTATTTCTTTTACATAAAAGTATCATCTACATTCCAATGTATGCAACACCCTGCCCACCTACACTACCATTAGAGGAAAAAACCCACTATAAAATGCTTACTATAAAAGAAGCTTTGTAAATGCTATTTTTAAAAATCAGAATAGAGATGTTGTACATAAAAACTTAATCACAGCACCTTGAGGAGTAGATTACGTAGTAAGCTGCCCTGCTGTAACAAAATCAGTTTCCCTGCTACCCTACGAACTTAGCCCCTCTGTTCACACAAAATTTGATTCATACAAAAAGTTGTCATGAGTGTTAATGATTTCACAAATGCAATGTTCCAAAAGTGGCTTAAAATGATCAGTATTTTAAACTGTAAAAAAAAAAAGAACAAAAAAGATTCACACAAATTGCATACAATACAAACAAAGATAAAAAAATAGTTGTGTAGTTCTGTGTTGGCAGCTGAAACCTGGTTTTGGGGAAGGGGGGATAGGGTGCATTCACATGATGGCGCAGCCTCGTTTAGTTGCTCGTGGGTCTCCCTAGAGCATATTTTGGGGACGGGGAGGAAGAAACAGTACATTTCATCATTCAACTATAATAACATCTGGAGGGATTTGAATGTCTTTGCATTACAGTATGCAAAACATTGCCATCATCAATTTGCAAATCCAAATGCAATTTACAACTCAGATTTTGCTTAAGACCCATTCCACATTGTAAAATAGATAGTTTCAATCCTGTATGCTGATTGGTCAGTCACACGTACATGCTTAATTTCATATCATAGACTCAGGTCATTGATCAGATAAAAGTTAGTCAAGTGTTCTTACAAGTGTAAATTGGAATGAAAAGAATACACATGCAGTCTAAAATTTTTTCCATTTAAAATTTTCTGGCCCTGCTTTTTAGTGTATTAGAGTATGTGTAGGGATGAGTCATTAATAGCATTCAGATGCAAGCAGGTCTAAGCCACAGTGTATGCATGTCTGCTGAGAAAGCTAAACTAGCCCCAGCACAACTTCTGCTCCACAACCCCGGGGAGTGGAGGAAGAGCCAATGCTAGAGCAGCTTTACCTGCTGATGAAATAGGTCCTCCTCAATGACCTCCACACCTTCGTCCTCCTCCTCATCAGCCTGCTCCTCTTCTGTGGCCGTCTTGAATACAGTAGTCCTGTGCGCCACCTCCTGAAACAAGATGACATTGTTTGGCTGTGAGAAACCACCAGCTGGGTGTAGACAGGGGTCCCTCTGGTGGCTGGAGACTGTCACTACATACCTCGCCTTGCGGGTTCTTCAGCACCACCTGCACATCCTCTCCTGTGCCCCAAGAGTTCTGGTTTTTCCAGATCAGATCAGTGGGGGGGCTGGAGCTCACACCTGCATTCGCAGCCCACACCTGGAAATTGCACACTATGTTACAGCACCAAAGAATGAGCGTGTGTGTGTGTGCGTGTGTGTGTGTGTGTGTGTGTGTGTGTGTGTGTGTGTGTGTGTGTGTGTGTGTGAGAGATTCAAGGCAGTATTCATACAGGCACCCACATACCCACGTACACTAGTTTAAGTGTCAGCTTAGTTCTTGACACATAGGCAAGAAAAAAGGAGGTGTTTATGTACTAGTGCATACAAGTATGTCCATGACAGACTGAACCTTCTCAGTGAAGACTTAAGTTTCATACCGTGACTTGCTGACCCGCCCTCAGCACGTATTTGGGGGTGAACTTGTATGTGGCAGAAGTCTCCCCTATGGTTCTGGTCATTTCAAACCCACCCATTGGCTGGTCCTGCAAGGAGATGGAGACATAAGCATCACAACTGTAAATACACAACCACACTGAGAATTACCATTGTGGATGCTGTGGGACAGGACAGACCTGCAAGACAGCAGCAAGACCAGCAGCATAACACACAAGGCAGGCATGGCTCAGGGTATCAGTTGACCATAGCCTGACATGGAATCCAGACTGTGGGGTATGGCATTGCATATCAACCGTAGTGTTGCCCAGGAAATGAGGCATTTTGTCAGCAAAAGATTCCATGTCTCATTGACATGTAGCATTCCCTTTGTACGGGCAGACTGAAGTGCCCAGTGGATCAAAGCTGCATATGGGTCTTCCTCAGACCCATGTCTGCTCAAACTCAACTTGACAACTGCAGTGTTAAAAGAGGCTACAGCTGAAAAGCATAAATTGAAATACTGGACAGAGCAGGATAGTGGAGTTTTATTGGTGTGATGCAGCATAAATATACAAGAGTGATTTCTGTACCAATGCCTCTGGACAATTAGCACCAAACATGGTCACCTGTCGGTGAACTTAGCGGTAGCTATGAGAAAGTGGAAGTACTGCACTATTGGCACCACATACAAAAATGCAGAAGTTGCTATTTGTGCTCAGAAGAAATGCAGATTCTCAGAAGTATTTCTTTCAGAACTGAGAAGAAATGAAAACCTTCATTAATGAGGGCTTAACACTGAAAACAATAAGCCACAATTACAGCAGTGGTACACTGAATAAAAGCGATCAGCTCACTAAAGGTATGCATCCAAACAGTTCCCCTTATATCTTCCACTGAAGAAGCCAGTACCCTACACCATAGACCTGGAGATCTATCTGCTAAATCTCTTCACAATATTATCTTCACACACCTCTTTCTACACCAATGTGGCGAACAGCCTCACCTGCTCAGAGGTGTTGTGCAGGCGGATGAACTTGCCATCCACATCCAGCTCGTGGATGCAGACGTTGCCGGTGGCGGAGGCGGAGTGGGCAATGCTGACGCTGCTGCTGGCCTCAGACTCCTCCACGTCCATGCGCTTGCGTTTCCCCCGCGTTGTGCGCACGCTTCGGCTGGACGAGGCCCGGGACACTGTGACACGGGAGGACGGGCTGGGGGACAGCTTCAGCCTGAAGAGGGGGGAAGACAGAGGTGGTCAAGCTGGGACTGTGTGGAGAGTGTGTGTTCTCTCATCTCCTCCTTTCACTCTTGTGCCTGTGTGTATGTGCTTGTGGGTTTGTCACCCTTCTCCAGCCAGTGTGTGTGGCAAGCATGTGTCACTGTGCTCTCAATTTCTCACAGCCCTCTTTGAGTGTACTTCTCTCTCTCACCTCTCCCTATCTCATTCCAGAGAGAGAGAGAGAAAGAAAGAGAAAGAGAGAGTGTGCTACAGTGTGTGCTAGAGTGTGTGCTCTCACCTCTCCTCCTCTCCCTCCAGAAGTTTCCTGTAGGCGTTGATCTCCATGTCAAGGGCGAGCTTCACATCCAGCAGCTGCTCGTACTCATCCAGTTGCTGCTGCATCTTGGCGCGGATCTCGCTGATCTCCCGCTCCTTCTCTGCCAGCATGCGACGGCTGGAGTCCCGCTCCTGAGCTAGGGCCGCCTCTAGCTCATTGATGCGGTCCTGCCACCCACGGGTCTGTGAAAAATACACTCGCAGTCACCTTCCAGGGCCCAGTTATCTATATCCCATATGCCTGGACACTTTCCAGGGCACCCCCTTGAGTTTCCCCTCATTGAACTGTGCTGAAAAAGGTGTTACTACTTGACATGCAGAGGCTCTTGCGGAATAGTAGTTAAAGCAATTGCCTAGGGGGTTGCAGGTTTTTCTCCAAGGCAGGGCACTGCCCTCATGTCCTTATGACAGAACTTCAGCAGACATGGATGAAAAAAAACCACCATGTAAAAGCACAAGTCATGCTAAATAAATGAAAACTAATACAACCTTTAAAGAATATGCAGTACAGTGAAAATTTACTTGAACATGGTGTTTGTTGAATTTTTCAAAATTTTGACACTATTCTCATATTCTTGACAAACACCTTGAATTAGACTCGAGTGAACAAAAAATGTGATTCTAGTTTTGTTTGTTTATTAAACTTATGCAACACTCAATGCTCTAGTATGAAGTAATCACCCCCTTAGACTCATTTTGTTACATCACCATCAGCAGAAATGACTGCATCTAAACACTTCCTGTAGTTATTGATCAGTATCATCACCATGAAGAATGCAGTACTGCCATGGTGATGTTTGTATATTAGAGCATTAATTGTTTATGCTCAGATGATGTACATAGGAATTTGGAACTTCATGGAAGATTCTGTACCATGCTTTTGTGAGATACCTATAAGATTCTATAAGACTCGCTCCTGTCCCAATTTTTTTCACTTGCATATGGCTTTAACTATGCTTCCCTAAAGCCCGAGATCCTTCAAAATCACATTTAATCCTTTCAATACTGATAGGGATCAACTTTCTTTTCTTCCAGAACATGTTTTGTTTGTGTCAAGATAGCATAACCTCTAGAACAAGTATGCTGACAACTTCACTGTGATGGCAAGGGTCAAAGGTAGCCAGATCTATATTACACAGTGCTGGCTTAAACCAATGTAAGCAAACAGCTGACTCTAGTTAACCACTGAACTGGTTTAAATGTAGTTGTACTTACTCTTTCTACCTCTAATGATTAAAGATTTACTGACCTTGCACATCAAGCAAGAAAAAAAAAAAAAAAAAAAAAAAACACCAAAACTAGTGGCATTTATTCACCAAATCTTCCACTATATAATATGAAAACCAAAAAAGGAAATGAGCAATGTGGAAAAATATGAAAAAATACAAAGACAATATATTTTCACAGTAATGTAAGAAGTACACATGCCCAGTGTAACCAAAGGTACTGACTATGGATGACCCTCCCTTTAACTCCTGCTATCCCTTGCTCCTCCTCACCTCCTTCTGCAGGCTAGCCAACTGGGCAGCCAGGCTCTCCACCCTCAGCCGCGACTCCTTCAACTCTTCCCGAGCCATGTTGGCTGACGAGTTGTTCATCTCCGACGACAGACGGGTGTTCTCCAGCTGAAATGGTTTAACAGCAAGAAACTGATAAGAGGAACTCGTCTGATGTACAGATTTCCTGACCAGTGGTGAACAGGAAACATGTCACTCGGTTGTTAGGTGAGAAATTTCACGCTTTGTTATAGATGTGTTTTTGTGGGTACATCACAACCAAATAACTAGGCTCAGGAACTTCACTGGTGAATTTAAATATGCTGAATAACACTAAACACATTACAAAACAGGGGTGATGGGGATTAGGGAACAAATTCTAGCTACATTGCACATAGCCATTAACTTTGCATTCAAAGACCTGAGACAATCATTTTTCATCAACTATACAGTTACCTTGGCTATACACTAACCCTGAATTACATTACCAGCAAAAAGTACAAACTGCATGGTGGTTAATCTAACCCTGGCAAAATTATGTTTTTACATTCTTTGAACATTTACACATGACAACACTGGCCTAGGTGTTGAGTGAATGCTTTTTCTTCTACTTCCTTACAAAAGGTGAGGCAAATACACACCCTCAATGCAAGTCATTTTCAGCTGTGCAAAAACAAAAGCTGGATACAAGCTTGACATAAAGTGGGAGTGAAACTGCTTTTATAGTGTCCCCAATGGGAAGTATGCAATGCAGACAGGAAGTCTCTATGACAGGTCTCACCTTGGCCATGTAGGTCTGCTCCATCTCGTCCTTGTACAGCTTCACCTGCTCATCATGCTGCTGTCTCATCTCAGCCAGCGCCTGGGCCAGTTTGAACTCATACTCTATCTGTCGGCCTGAGTCCACCTCAACTAGACGAGTCTCATGCCTGCGTCGTGTGTCTTTGATCTCCTGCAGGAGGGAAAGGAAGCGATTATTATGCTGCAAAGATGCAGAAGGTACACTGCCAGCAAGCATGTTCACACAAAACAACCAACGGGATGCCCAGTTGGACAGCACACAGTCACTGGGGGCAGTGGGTCAAAGTGCTGGGTCCCTATCAGGTCAATGTTTGCACACTGATTCCCCTTGCCACCCCCCACTACCCCTGCACTATTGAACACACTGATAAATCTGCCCTCAGGGAGGGGACAGAAATCCATTCTAATTATAAATCATGTTCTCAATCAGCTTCATAGTCAACACACAGAGAAACATGTAGGACAACTGGATATTAAAAATGTAAACAGTGACAGATTTTTTTTGGTAAAGCAGCAACAAAATTATCCATTGTAATGTCTTTGCAAAGAGATCTCAAATTCTGCATTTATAAATCCATGTATAAAATAAATAAATAAGACTGATGCACTGTAGCCCTTACCTCCTCAAACATGTTCTTCCTAAACTCCAGCTCCTCAGTGAGACTCTGGCAGCGGTTCTCCAGGTCAACGCGCAGCAGCGTCTCCTCCCCCAGCTGCTTCTTGGCTGAGGCCAGGCCCGCGTCCAGCTGTAAGGAGAGGGAAGTGCTACATTATTCTTAAGAGATTTACATACGCTTTAACTCTGAGTACAAACAACTGGTGCGCCCTCTGGTGGTGGCAAGTCACAAGTACACATTTCCAGGAAATCATGTTAGAGGTAAATACTTACAGTAAAAAATTGAATCAAATTCTTCAACTAATTTTTTTGACAATTTATACTGTATTCAGATACAGGAGCCTACATTTTCAATTTATGTACTTGGATTTATGTACTTATGGAAAATGGAGTGTACCTCTTGGATATGATCCTGTAAGTCAGCTAGGCTGGCCTCAAGGGCTTTCTTCTCAGACAGGGAGGTTGCCAGGATGGCCTCCTTGCTGTTGAGTGATGCCTCCACATCTTTCAGCCGAGCCTGAGTGCCCGACAGGTCTGCTTCCTTTTTGGCATAGCTGTCAATTGGAAGGGACACATTCAGTTAAACAGCACAAGTCAAGAGACCAGCGCTGACACAACAAGCCTCCCTCATCAATCCAAGGGAAGGTACTTTTCACCAAGTGTACAACATGTGGTGTCATGTGACATGTCTGAACCAGTCATATGACCACACTATGAATGAAGTGAAAAGTATCATTCGAATACTATCTGGTGACTGATTCTTGCCATTGTACTCCTGCAGATACCAGAGTGAACTTCGATCAAGGAGCATTCAGATCACCTTCACCCTTAATTGTACTGTGATAAGCTGGATTACAGTAAAAAAAAAAAAAAAAAAAAAAGGTCACAGGGACTCTTGATTAAATCATGATTAAAGTATAGCCGACAAACCACACAATGACTCCACCTCATTTTACTACCATTACAGGAGAAAGACACAATTCATATACATATATGAATTGTGTCTTTATAATTATAAATGATTCCCTACAACTAGCCATTCAGCTGAAGAACATTTTTTTCTAAAAGGTGGGGCTACCTAAGTGATTATGTGCAAATAAAGAATTCTTTCTTTCCACCCAGTTTAGACATGAGGCCCATTTTCTACAGTCACTGAAAATGGAAGGAAGTCCTCTTTTCTGTAAATATATTTTACACATTTTTAAAACCCACCTGCCTTATTCACTGCAAAATTAAACAGGGTTATTTTTCCACAATTAAAACTTCCACTATGAGGATTAAAGAGCAGAACCAGGCAGAGGAAGACATAAATGCAACTCCACCAGGTCACTTACCTATCTCTCGCATATTGCTATAATCCATAAGACCATAGACAAGCACATGCTCTCCACTGAAACAAAGGTTATCATCATCTGCCACCTCATACACCGGTGTACATGTTTATTTTAGCCAGACATGAGTTGAAGGCGGAATGTGCAGCTTGAATGTACAAACTGTAGAGGTTTAACTGTCCAGCAGGGGTCGCTGCTGAAATATGGACATTCCTGCCAACTTTCTGTCCCTCCCCTTAGTGCCACTACAGCCAGTTAAAACTGCTGTCTTAAAGTCTTACTGGGCAGCATCAACATTGATTTTGCTTACCCATGCTTGTGTATGGGACTTAAAACTAGTATGTTTACTTTTATTTAGCCAGCAGAAATACTTATGGTATGAAAAGGCAAAATGTGATTGTGTGTACAACATGGCTGTCCAGAGTACAGACATTTTTAGGGCAACAAGGTAAACATGAATTTTAAATTAGTAAAGCACAATTGTGAATTAGTCACAGGTAAACAGGCTGAGGAAGGCATGCTTTTATAACTTAAAATGAATTTCAAGATGTTGGGTTATGTATTTTAATTGCATACAGATTCAGAAAGTGTTGCATAGGTGAAGGTGCCATTTAAACATGTGTGAATACCCTTTCATGGATGTAAAATGCTTGTGTTAAAATAAAACACATTAATAGTACCGTTTCATCACGTTGTGCAGTACCCTGGCTGAAAAAACCGGTATGCAATATATGGATGTGAAGCAATTTTAACATAAGGACATAACACAGTGGTATTGTTGAAGCTTCAGGAACATGAGGGGTTGAGCAGCCTAGGGAGAGTTTACAGTGTGAAGTGCCACTAAGAGCATGTAACAGGTACGGCCAGATCATTTATGCATCGTTTCTTCTGACAGGTATTTTGTTTTGACTGTATCAGTCTTCTATGTTATTTAACATATAACTTCAGTATATAATTTACATGAGGGCAGAGCCCGAAGGTTTAGGTAAGTAAACCCTTGATAACTGGAATTGCGACTCACTGGTGCCTTTTCAAACCTTTGCTGACATCCTAACAGCTACCTGTAACATGTGATGCAAGATTAGTCGTTCATAACATCTACACAGCCGCAATGGACAAAACAGATGATTACAGCAAAAGGAAACGCAATACTTTAATATTATGCATACATTGTCTAAGAGCCTATATTGCTGTAATCTTTTAATCAGACTGTTGAGAGGAATACAGATAAACATACAATACAGCATGCCATGGTTAAAATGCATGCATCATTAAGCCAAACATACAATATTTTACAAAAACATACAAATTCCTGACATATTAATTTAAATTGCATTACATTTTTAAAACTTA
This sequence comes from Albula goreensis, assembly GCA_022829145.1. Classification (NCBI taxonomy): domain Eukaryota; kingdom Metazoa; phylum Chordata; class Actinopteri; order Albuliformes; family Albulidae; genus Albula; species Albula goreensis. The sequence goes on along the minus strand of CM040741.1, from coordinate 55,146,159 downwards.
TATCATAGATATTCATTTATTCTATCACATATGTAAAAGATCTAGAGCATGATCTGCCTCATACATGAAACCTCCGACTTGTTTGTTTACAGAATCACACCCAAGTAAATAAATGATTAATATATTATTCAATTATGATTTGTTTTTAATTAGTTAAATTTTATATTCAGTTTAAAAATGTACCTAATTTTTTTTTCCACAAAAATTTGTGATTGAGTAATAAGAAAATGAACAAAGGAATGACTGAAAAAAGCTTCAGCCACATTTATTGCACACCATCACATATGCGCAAACAGAATGTCACCACATATAACACCCTGCAGTTGTGTGTGGGTGGGGGAAATTTGGACCAGAAATGGGATTGAGTATGAAAAACAGAGGGCACCCAAAAATAAAAAGGATGATAAGAGTTATTTGTTCAATCTTTAAAATGTGCAGCTTAAGGTTTAATTCTGAGGGACAAGCCATACTTTTGGATCCTATTAGCCACAAACAAAAGAAACAGCAAGGCTGGAGGTTGGGTTACTCCACTGTAAGTCACACCTATTCATGCAATAATTGATAGGGTTGCAGGTTTTATGGGACTGAGGTGTGGCAGAGGAGAAGAATAAGCTTTTGTCATTGCTTGGGTGTTCATTTGATTCTAGTCACAACCCCTGCACCTCAAGCCTACATGTGTCAGGGCTGAACATGGAAACGGGGGAGATAGTGTCTTTGATAAATTCAGATGCAAATTCAAATTAGTTTTCTATTATAAAGGACAGTTTAGCAAGGCAGCCATGTATATTTAATGACTTAAGACACCATCCAGACATAATTATACAGAATTATTTTTTTCATTCCATCCATTTAAACATTTGTACATCAGCAAAATGCCACCCAGTGTGTCAACCATCAACCACTAAGCAACAACCCCAGTCCATAAACATTTTAAATAAACAAAAAAATAGTTCAAACATCATATTCATTTCAATTTGCACTAGGTTTCTAAGGGGAGCTCAAATTACCAGCTTAACAGTCTAATACTACAAAATGTGATCACTTCTCAAGACTAAAGCTGCAATGCTAACTTAATCATGTCCAGGGCACATGTAAAGCAAAACAGCATAAGCAGGCTAATGCAAGGGCAACCGCTACGCATGACTGAGCAGTTGAGAAACGTGGTGCTCAGCATATGGGTCCCAGACACATTCCCAGACAATGATTGGAAATGTTACCCAAAAAACCTCCCTTTCATACTTGAATAAAAACGTTTTTACTGGTCATCTTGTAGCAATTAAAATTGAATTTGAAATAAAAATCGGACCCCCTGAGATTAAAAGATGAAGACCATAAATTACAATGAGATTTGTTTTCTTGCTTGCAGAGGTCTGCTGGGAGGGGCCGTTGAAGGTTTGGATCCTGCAGGGGGAGAATAACTCTCCTCCATCCATCTGGCCTATGGCTATGAGGTGAGGGCGGATCCCAGTGGTGCCTAGGTGAGGCAGCCTCTGTCAGGAATGCCTCCGGTATGTCTGGCATTTCACAAACGGCTGGGAGATGCACAGTCGGGGTGGGGGGGTGCTGAGAGAGTGTTCTGAGGGGCAGTGGATAGAGCGTACAGGGAGCAATTAACTGAAGGAAGTACAAAACCAAATTCCATTAGGTTTTCAGATTTTTGTTTATATTATTTAAATCTAATTGAAAACTTATCTGAAACAAATTAATACAAACATGAATACTCAAACCTTTAGGCTGATGCTGAAGTACACACAGAGGAAGGGATTTAGATGTTTGCACTTGTGGGACAGGCCACAGTGGACCTATACAAAAGACAACTCTTCCTGCAAGAAACTGGTGGAACAGCTGCCTCAATGAGAGGGTGCAATACATCAGCAAGCCCCAGTTGCCCCGTCACTCAAACTTGCACCAGAAGGCCATTATTTTACAGAGATCTATAGCATGCAACAACATGTGGCCACCTGCCCATTGCTACACAGACCCTATGGCCAGAAAACACACCACCAATTGAAGAAAAGTTGTAAAACAGTTTAATAAAGAGCAAGGATAAAGTACAGGTGGCTCGTCTTACACAGCAAAACACTAGTCTAAATCCCCCACTGTGAAATGCAGAGTTTAATATCACTGAATGCAACCGTGCAGCAGTCGACAGCAAGAATAGCTGAACATGCAAATACAAAAGCCACCCTTCCTGCAAGCAATCTCATCATTATGCAATAATGAGCCACAGTGCTTTACTGAGCATAACAGATGACTCATTTTAAACATGATTTACTATACTGACCAACCCTTTGTGGACATTCCACTAAACATGGTTGACAAAAAAAAAAAAAAAAAAACAGTTTATTCTTGAACAACACTGGCCCAAACCACATAAGGGCAGAGCTTAACACTTAGCTCCACCTTTCCATGCTGGCATGAAAAGTGTCATCTCTGCACTAATTTCTGAGCATGCCAAAGACAGCTCTCTCTCATGCCTTAGCACCGCTGTTCTGGTGGTCCATCAACCGTCAGCCAGTTCAGATTCAAGCCAGCCCTCGTTTTGAATGAAAACAACAGCTCTTGCCACACCTCCCCCTTCCCCCATCCAAAAAAGGATGGTCAACTCAATACCTCTGCGGCATCTGGAGGGGGGGTGAGACTGTTCTTGGGCTTAAAAACACGTGCTGAGGAGGCAAGCCTCCAAAATAAAGGGCATCTGTTCCATGTAGTTGTCAAACAGGTGTAAGAACTGTGCTTGCTCTGCTTCAGTCAATCAAACGGCGGGCTGAAAGGAACACAAATGCCCCCCTCCCCCACTTGACAAACAACCCAGCCCTTTCACATTATGGGTTTGCTTCACTTGCTGTGCCAAAACCAGCTACTCAAAAAGGGGCAGAGAGCTGCATTTTTTTGATAACTCACAAGCTTCTGCAGGGAATGGAATTTCAAGTACTAGTCATTTTTTAAACAGTGAGACAGGTTTCATTCAATGGAAGCAGGAGAGCCCATTTTTGCTTTAGATAACTCAAAACCTCAAGGCATTTCTAACATGATGCCTTCAGGCAGTAGCTGATGCACCAAAGACAATGTGAGAATATTTGTCAAAGCTTTTTAAACAGTGAGACATTTATGGAAATCATGAGCTGCAGTTTACCTTGAATGGCCTAATTTACTGGTTTGTCTGCAAAAAATGCACACTGTCAGCCTGCAATGAAGATTCAGTGTAGGTCAGTCAATACATTCATTTCCACTCAACTCACATTTCCGTGGCATCAAAGCATAATGACCCCAAGTTTGTGTTCCACAGCCTTTGCAGCTGAGTCAGTTACTATGGCTCTAAGCCTCCTAATTACTTAGCATGAGACTCAAATGAACTTCACAATTGGAAGACAGAGGTCTTGGCTGGGCAGTTAGAAAAAAGAACCACCTACATCTTTTTCAATTTGCCTCCCTCCAAGCATACCATCACCACAACCATTTTCTTCTTGATCATCATCACTCTCTGATCACTCTCCATTATGATCTACCTACAGTCTCCTTCCAAAGTCATAGCTAGGCTCCTACCAGTCTGGTTCCATGCCTTGGATTCTGACAGTGAATAATGATTGTCCCAGCATGACGAAATACCAGTTTTAATGCAATTTGAAGGTTGCAGCAGATCTGAAACCAGGAATGCTGACAAACAGCCAAGCATATGGTCAACCACTTGATGGTCACATGGTCAAACATTAAATGGACGAAGCCACCAGCACTTCATTTTTTAAATAGACATTTCATTCCAGGTCTCACAAGCTAAAACAGCAATCAGCAAAAAAATGCATGGTCCCCCATCAGGGGTCTGTGCTTCCCTTTGGTACTAAAAATGATTTTGAGGCAACACAACTGGCCTGTGTCAGCTAGTGAGTCTGCCCACACTCCTTTGTAAACTTATTCACTGGAGCTGCAATGATTAGTCGATTAATCGATTGGTTGATCAAAAGAGAATTAATCACCAACTATTCTGATTACCGATGAATCATTTGTCTTTTTTGAAGCAAGAATGCCAAAAAATGTGATGGTTCCATGTTCTCAAATGTGAACATTTGCTGCTTCTCTTGGTCTTACATTATAGTAAATTGAATATTTTATGGTTTTGTTCGTCAGACAAAACAAGATATTTAATGACGTCACTTTGTGCTCTAGGAAGCTGTATTGGGCATTTTTCCACTGTTTTCTGATGTTTTATGCACCACACAAGTAATCAATTAATAGAGAAAATAATCAGCAGATTAATCAATAATGAAAATGGCTGTCTGACTAATTACCACATTTGCAACAATTTACTTGGGGTTGGAGTATAAGAGGGACATGGCATTATTATCTGCACAAGGCACATGCACTGCTCTACTAAGCAGTACTATGATGTTTTCATGCTGTTGACCAACTGATGGTATATTTACAAAGATGCTGTAACTTACTTTTGAAATGTTAAATTCAGTATGTACTGTAAAATAATCAATTTTGAATGCTAAGGATTCCATGGGTAAACTAAATCCATTTCTAGTCATTATGCACATCCCTAACATAAACACTATGCATTCCAGAGCATACAAACAATCAAAACTTTTCATCAGGCTTTCAGAGATGGGTTTTAGTATGTATGCCTTGCCCCTTCCAGGCTGAAGGTTTGACAAGTATAGCAAGCTGGGATGACAAATACAGCATTTCCTCTCTTCTCTGTCCTAGTGTATGGTTCATCCAGTCACATTTCTGAAGCACTGTCTAAAAGATGTACAGTCCACTTCAAGACAAACATCTGGAAAGAGTTTATCTGCTAATGGCTGGAAGCAGTCACAAATGTGCAGCTTTGCCTACCAATTTATTCCACAATTTCACAAATGGTCTGGCCTTACAGCTGCATGAATTTAAAAAAAAAAAAAAAAAAAAAAAAAACAAATTTGACAAGAGATGAATTCATCCAAGATCATGAAAGGTTCTGTGAAATCACATCTTTAAAAGCACTCATCACACTCATATTGTTTCATCCACTGACTGGTCACAATTGGATTAAGCCATGCTAATCAAAACCCCAGCTACTTCACTATGCTCAAATTTGTAAAGAACTGTGCAAAGCAGAACATGTAAGATTTTTGGACTTTCAAAAATCTGACCAGTGATTGCCAAATGAGCTCCTCATAAATAAGATTAAAAAAAAAAAAAAAAAAACTTGGCATCAACTGTATCTTTACTATGTTTGTACTGAAAACTAAATTACACACAGAGAACGGTGACTCTCTTAGTGCCTACCCAGCTCCAATTAAGTGGTTTATAAGAAACTCAAAAGGTCTGAACAGAACCCAGTGACATTCTGGGAGCTTTGCAATGGAGTGAAACCTCAAATCGACTGTACATCAGTCAATCAGATAAGGATAACAACATTACACAGTACTAAGATCACACGCCTGCCTAATTGCATGGACTGATTCATTATAAGCGGCTCTCATGCATAGTGTTCTGAAAGAAGCTTCAACATAAACTATGATTTGGGAGCTACAGAGTGCTGTGGGAGGGAAGCTGGGCTCTCGCAAACGTCTCATGTGATCACTCTCACAGGGCCTCACATTCCACTTATGATTCCTCTGAAATCACACTATGAGACCTCACTAGAGGGAGAAAACACACACACACACACGCACACACAGACACAGTTGACTTTTGCCAAGTAATACCCCTTTGTGAGATAACATTATTGCTAAGCCAATACTTACATGAAGAGCAGCACTATATGATTTAAGTGATTATACAGCAAAAGACAGATTCATATTTGGAACTTGAGATCTATGACTAACCTTTCCAGGGCAAATTTAATTTTATATATTTTACATTAAAAATGTACAAGTTTACAATATATAAAAACACACACAGAATCCTTTTCACTGTGTTAAGAAGCCTACAGTTGAAAAACCTAAATGTGCCTACTTCCAAGGATAAGAGTGGGGGTTTTCTTCTAGCTTGTTAAACCTCCCAGAGCAGAGAAGGAAGTTGGAGGGGAAGGGCAAAGCAGCCAAACCCTTAGTTGCAATAACAAAAAGGAGCTAGGGTATGAGATATTTTGTGTCTTAGGAAAGGATTTATAGGGATAACAAATCTTCATAAAAAAAGTTTGAAACACATCTGGTATGTCCCGCTTTCTTACAAAATAAAAATGTAATTGTAGAGAAATAAAAGTTATGCGGTGTGCAAATACTATTGTGAGGACAGGAACCTTTCTGCATTCTGAAACTAATCTTGGTGCAATGGCCACAATTCCCGAATGGTTGAAGCTCAACAGACTACAGGAGAGGCGTTGTCTTGAGTCAAAATCCGTCCCCTCCCATGCTTCCACATTATGACCAAAGTCAGTTTCCATATCCACCAGCACGGACTTTTCTGTGCGTTTACGCTCAGTCCATTCGCTCTCACAATCAATAAGGCATTTCCCACCGTTGAAACCGAAAGCTGTTTATTTGCAGTAGTACTAGTGCGGGAGGGAAAAAAATTGACCAGCTTCAAATTTCAAAAGTATCGTAACGACGAATGAAATTCCACAGAAACGGCCAGGAATGAAGGTGCATGCCCCTCCCCCTATACCGAAAAGGTGTGGCACTAGGAACATCGGAAATGAAAGTTCTCTTAACTTGATACAAACTTACACAAAGAATGTATGAATAACTACAAATACTCCAATGTAAAGCGATGTCTCCTTACAATCAGGCTACACTTCAATTAAATTGAACAGACGACCGAAACTCAAAAGATTGTTTCAACAAGACACTTCCTGACTTGTTATACATTTTTTTTAGGTATTGGTCCACGTGAAAGCACAGCAGCAGCTTCTGCCAAATTCGTTTGGAAAACGCTGCCTCGACTGATAGATGTGGGTATCAGTTTCATTCGATACAGTGACAACTTGAAACACGAGGTTAACTTAAGCGGCTCACTTTTAAAATTTAAACTTATTCGATTAACAGAATGCCAATTCATTTAACCAGGAAACAAAACGTTCCGTCTTTTATGAAATAAAGTTACACTTACTTTTGTAGTAACTGCTCATGCTCGGTCTTGAGCTTTCCCAATTCGATCTGCAGCCTCGCGCGTTCCTTGGCGGTGTCATCGAGGGATCTCCTGGTGTCCGCGAGCTCGGTCTCGTACAGCGATTTCAAACCTGTGAGCTCACGGCTTCTCACTTCTTCCTTCTCGGAGATCTGCAAGTGCAGAACGCTATTCTCTGACTCGAGGCTCCGGACCTTATCAATATAGACGGCCAAGCGGTCATTCAAGTTGCTGAGCTCTTCCTTCTCCTGCAACCTGGATATCCTCGTGGGGCTCAAAGGAGTACTAGCGGCTGAGGTGCGGGTGCTTATTCTTTGCCCGGCCGGGGTCGAAGTTGCAGTCGCCATTGTAACGAAATAGGCGAATTCAAAAATTAAATCGTACCTCCTAGAAATGTAATGCCGGTAAAAACAGAATGTGAAAGAATTCAAAACCCCCTTCTTAATACTGTGGGGAAATAAAGACGAGGGCTTGATAAATGTTGCTCTGTAAGATGAGATGTATGTCTGCTAAATATATCTAAGATTCCTCGGCGGAGAAGGGGGGGCTTCGTTCAACAAACAAGATACACGAAAACCGTAACCCCGAATAAAATATCACTAGGCTAGCAACTGCAAGCTGGAAAAATGCTGAGAAAAGACAAGAAAGCCGCAAAGCTCATTGAAGCGCCACTCACTTTGTCTCCCAACCGAATGAAAGAAAGGGTTTGGCTAATATGGCCGCTCATGACTATGTAACAGCAACGTGACCATGGCAGGCCAATGATGAAATGTAACGAAACGCGTCCTTTCAACCCTAAGATCTGAGACAAAATTCAAAATAGACTAGGGATACAATTTATATTGCGCCAAAAGCACAGACCACACGTGGGATTTGTCAATTAACATCCTCTGGTTTTCCGGTTTAATATATGCCTGCTTGTAATCTTTTTGTTTTTTGTTTAAAATTTCAGCCGGTCAGATCGGATATAACACTTTATAACATGAATACATAACTGTGTTCCGTTGAAATAGCCTATCGAATGTTATTTTTATTGTATCCGCTCTGGCAAAACCAATGTTGGCAAGCCAAATACTCTACCTTTAATTTGATGGAAAATTAATTTGAGGATCCTTAAAACCACAGTCGGATTAATTGTACAGTTTGAGAAGCAAAAGACAGCAGCTGTCTTGAGTCACAGCTGCCATTGTTTGCTTGGTCAGAGTTCTTGCCATATGGTGAACTTGACCGTGCAACCTTGCAACAAGGGCGCAAGTCACTAGTTACAGAAAGATGTAATATTAGCGTAATCAGATTTGCTTCTCAAGAGCGAAATCACCTACAGTGTTTCTAAAATACATTCAGTGTTTCTAAAAACAAATTACTAAACTGTAGAAGTTAATAAAGTAATACATAATAAAAGAATAAGCTCTTAAAAAAAATAAACGAATGTATGTAGTTTATGTAGTGGATTTATAAGTAGCCTATATGTTTTGTTTCATTTTAATAACCTGAAAATTCAGTGGCCTGAAAAACTTCCAGTTATGATAGCTAATGAGACACTGGTTTTTTTGTGCGTTTGAAAATGAATAATGGTACAATAACAATGTTATATGTAACAGTGATTAGGAAACGGTTCAGGAAAGGAAAAAACGATTGCCAAGAATGGAATGAAAGGGACATTGCTTTCAAGTGTTCAGAAGAAAAAAGTTTATGTAACAGATTAAGCACTTCTTACGTGCAAATTACATTCAATATACACTCTTACCTAAAACAGTTTACAAGTACAAACTATTCATTTACACAGCTGGAGTTTATTGAAGGAACGAAGGTTAAGCAGGTTTTTTTCTTTTTGTTTAGGGATACAACCAGGGGCATAGCACCGTGGAGGGGGCTCTTTCTATCATATAAAATTCATATGATAGAAAGAGGCGAGGGGCCTTCAGAGCCTGGCCAGGGCTCAGAATTTCCAGCTACGCCCCTGGATACAACGACAGTGTCTTAGATGGAAGTCGAACTTGCAACCTCTGCATTATAAGACTAATACCTCTCACCTGCAACGGTATGGATTGGTTCCTGATAATAAGGGCACATATATTTTGTTTTTACAGTTTGAGAGTAAAGACACTCTGCCTGAGATATCTGTAGTAGAACGTTCTGAATGTTGACTTGAAATAGGGGCTAATAAGTTGGCTACTCCTAGCCAATGCTCATTGTATATAATACGTTTTGCGTGTACTCATCATTTATGTCATTTTTGTAAAACAATAGTAATGGCATTTGGCAACGAGTCAAATAATTCAGCCAATATGTCGATGCAGGTAAAATCTCATTAACTTCACAAGACACACTGTCAAAATGAAGGTATCCGAGCCACGTTTTAGAATACTTTTATGGTCCAATGTTGTGAAAACGCCACTAAAATATTTTGGTAGAATGCTTTATTTTGGTCGTCTTAAACAGGCAGTTTGGAATGTAGGATAGATAATTTGGACAACATCCTCCCCCAAATCGTTGTTTGTTATGAAAACAGTATTCTTTGTCCTTATGTCTGTCTTTTTTTTATATTCATCTATGTGGGATACCCTGCTGGAAAGCGGTTTTACTGTTTGTTTGTTTATTTATTTATAGTAAACTGAAAAGCCGTATTGAAAAGAATTGACTTTTTATTGGCGGGGTTATAAATGAAGTTGGGTATTTGCAACTTGATGTATTTGCAAAGAGAAGTATGAATAAACCTTATTGATGCCTGCCTAAATCACGCTTTTTCTCGCTTTTCCAAAATGTGAGTAATCTAAAAATAAGGCGTGTAATAAAACATTTAATATATTGTTATTTATCATGTGATTTATGACTAATGTCTTTATTGTATATAAACAGTATGCCTCCCTGCTAAAAATCTGAAGATGGTTTTCCATTTGGGGGATTGTTCACCATTGCCAAGACAACATTTTCTTAATTTTGTCTCACTGATTTATCAAGAAGCCATTGTGACGTCATACCGTTATTAATCTGTTTTCACATTTGGCAATATCAGAAATATTTTAGCTTCTAAACAAAGAATTGCTGAAACCCATATCCAATGGAATTCATAGCATTCATGTTTTGTCTGTCACACAAACACATTTGTTTTTGCCTTCAAACAGTAATGATTTATTTTGAAAACTTGATTCACTACTGTCTCCGCTGATTGCTGCAGGCAGGAATTTGGTTGCCAGCTGTCATGCCTAGAATTCATAGATCAACTTTTAAGAAAGGGAAGATTGAAATTAACCATTTAAGTTCTTAAAATTTAAGTTAAATTAATTTCTTCTGTTATTCTTTGATAACAGTCATCAATCACCATTACAAAACAGAACATGCTAAATAAATGTACTGTGATAGTTTTTCAGTGGTGGAGTATCACCCTGTCCTTTGTTATAATACTCTTGAGCAAATAAGGTTGACTGATTATTTGTATTATCTTTGACCAATACTGTCCTTTCAAAAATTGAACAAAAAATGTTCCTTGAAGGGACCACAATCATTTTCACATTTCAGAAACCCATTCAAATCGCTGGATAACTGTGTTCTTCATGATGTGAGGGTAGAATGCATGGTTATTTGAACATTCAGGGGTTTAGATCAGTTTAGGAAAAAGCATGAGCAATACAAGAAATTGTCCTTGCAGCTCTGGATTGAACTCCATGCAGAATACCCACCAGACTTTCCTCGAAAACACACTTTTTCCTTGAAAACTCCACTCCATGTAACTCCACACAGATGATTGAGTCGTTTTGGGTAATAAACTGCAAGGTAGTGACCTGGAATGCAGAAGCCCTGCTGGACTAGCCAGGTGTTTGCCTCGGGGCAGGTCACACCAAAACATATGAGCTCAAATGGGTTGTTTCTGATAGTAGCTGCTATGGCAAATCTGGGTTCAAGGGGCTGAAGATCAAAGCCATCAGATCAGGAATAGGGCTGTAGGCTTAAACAACTCACAGTGGAGCCAATTAGGTGAAATATGGTCACATGTTAGGGAGCCAGCCTGGACTGTTTAAGGACCTGGAAAGCACCTTGTTGGGTGAGTGCAGAAGCATGGCCAGAGGGTCACATCAGGATATTCTGAGTATCCTGTGTATGCCTCCATGATGGAGTTGTACTGTTTTTTACAACCAAAGCTATGACTCCTGAATTGTACCAAGCTGTTCTTTATTACACATTAATGAGTAATTAAAAATATTCCCCAATAGCAATAAACTTCCTTGGGCTTGAAAGATTAAATGTTATCTCTTTTTATTTGGAATTACATTTTGAATCATTGACTGGCCCTCAGCTTTTTAATTTTGCCTCATAAATAAAAGAATCAAAATTACACAAAAAATTAAGATAAAATACTCTTAAAATGTGCAAATGGCTAAATTATGTCTATACAACAAAGCAATTACAATATTATAATTCCAGTTGCAAAACTAATCTTCATAATAGTGTGGTAAAACACCTGAATATATTCCAGATAAGGTCCTGTGAGCTGCATTCATGAATTAAACAGGAGGGCCCTTTCCAACTGTGGAGAGCTGTAGCTGTCAGCCCTGAGTTATGACAGTGTCCATTCCGTTCTTTAACCACAAAAGAGAAATTATTCTCCAATCTAACTACATTTCTACCAACAAAAGGACATAGAACAGGTTTGAACTAACGGACAAACATACAAACAGCAGGGAAGTCAGAAGTGCACCAATGAGGTGAAAATATCTCTCTTTTGGGTCAGCACAGGAATCCAGCGGTGTCTGGCAGATGTAGGCCTTCGCTCTGAGCCTCCCATATGCATCGATTTCTCACCCTGCATTTACAAAAGCTAGCCTCAGGGACGTGCCATAAATCTGCTTGTTTTGTTTATTTTCCTGGCAAAACTGCACTGCTACCAAAGAGAATTGTATTTTTTCTGCAGTATGTCCATGCATTTGTCAATTGATAGCTGCATGCATAACATTGCATGCATTTCTCAAAATGTGACATTGAAACTACCCGGGTATAAAGTGGGGTTCAAAAGTCTGAAGACCACACTGAACATTTTTTTACAAACCTTTTTCATGTAAACTTGGAAAAATCAGAAAGTTTTAGGATTGTGAAACATTTAAAACAAACAAAAGTTATGACAGCTAAAATTAAGAGGAAATATTAAAGATTGTGCACAATGTTTTGGTCAAATTTTAGCAAATGTGTGACACTGGCCCTGTCAACCCCTTTGTAGAAAAGGTCAGACCTCATTGGATATTTATTGGGGCATTTAAAGACCATGTGATAATATGTGTCATCAGGTTTTCCTCAAACTTGTGGCGTCCATGCCAGCTCCAGTGCACCCTGTCATTAAAGCAAAAGAGAGACATACTGAAAACTAAGACATTCTGGAAAATCATGTACATTTTTCAAAGATACAACCTTTCACTCAAATTGTTAATATAATTTGAAATTGTATCAAATTGTAAAAGAGTGCAAAATAGAGGCTCCTTCACTAGTGGTCACAGACGTTTGGACTCCACTGTACATTTTATTACTTAATTTGGAATGTAAAGTTCATGCAAAATACGAAAGAGCTCATATAAGCATGCATCTTCTGTAAAGCTTGAACTTTCAAAATATTTGGCCTTCATGACACCACTGAAATATCATGGATTATTTAAAACTGTCACATTTAGAACCCCTGAAACATTCAATTCACTCCAAAAGATTTGCAAAAAACAAACAAAAAAAAACATATCATTGCCTAACTCACTCAAAAGATGACATGAATACAAACCAGAACATGTCCACCAATGTAATAACTAAATCTATGAGATGAATATTTTGTCAAAACAGATCTGGTAGGGTGGTGAAACACAAAAGCCTACTCAAACATGCACAACACTAAGTCATATTCAAATGGCTGAACTTCCTCGTATTGACTCTGGTCCTATTTAAAATGAAGAGGGAGAGAGGAAGCTGTTTATTTAACCAAACACATGAATACATGACACAGTATATTCGAGAGACAGCTGGAAGGAAATGTCCCAATTGCTTCAGCAATATTATTTGAAAAAGTAAGAACAAAGGAAATGGAAAACAGAAAAGAAAAACAATTCACCATTTCTCCCTGCTATCCAAGGATGAAATCTATTTCTTCATTTTCCAGCCCTGAATGGGTTACACAGATATGCAGATAAATCAGTTAATGTCTGCCTCTGACATATGACAGGGTTTTTTTGTTTTATGAATTAACACCCACATCTCTTTAGCAATTTCAACAGAGAAAATATTTCAATGCTTCCTGAAATGCTCCTGAGGGTGAATTTGTGTTGGAAAATGACCCTAAATTCTTCTCACTGCTCTGTCATGGATAGGATGGGGGGATTGTAGATCATCACAACACTGAAAAGAATATATTGCTCATTCCACATCTATTTACAGCTTCCCCCAAGATACAGAATGTAAAAAGAATTATGTAAAGGCTTTGTCATACTCGCAGCTTACAAATGAACACGTTCATTCCTTTTTCAGGTTATGGCTTAGGCTGGGTCCAACTGTCCAACAAGCACTATCAACTATCAAAGCCACTCTTTGCAGTTCATGCTATAATCTTGGTGGTGTGACTGTAGTTTGAAGTAGTTTGAAGCCCCTTTGCCTTATAATTTTACTGAAGAATTGCAGGGACTCCCTACTAGGCTGCTATTTCAGTGCAGTCTAGTGTGCTCAGTTCCTTTCCTGGAAATTCCATTGGGGCTCCGCCCTTTCCCATGCCACCTGAACAGAAGTAGCGTGAGACTAGCCAAGGCCGTGTGCTGCAGAAATGTGATGTTATTTTATTTAGTATGGTCCGCATCGTCAGGAAACTAGACAACAGTGGCGCTTTCGTCCTTTCAAAAACTGAAAAGAATCCAAATTATTTTCCCCCTCGTGAGAGAAATGTGATTCACTGATGCGGAATGGAATTTTCAACCCCGTCATTATCCCCACCCGGGTATGTTGTTTTAATAATGTTTAAAAATCGTTTCCCACCCCCTTTCCCCCCTTGGACTTTGTCCCCTGGTTCAATTTAATATGGTGTTTTGCGACACTATGTTTTGAGTTAATATGTAACATAATTTAAATTGTGTCAGTTAGAATATTGCATCAGTTTATTACGTACTGTATTAAAGCAGTCGTTTATGATTCTGTGTCCCAGAATGTAACACTTAATACTTGTAGAGGGAAATACCAATTCAGTTAGACTGTTAGGCTATTAGAATTCTCTCTCTTTTTTGATGATTAATTTGGAGTCCATCACCTGAGTATCAAAAGGAGGAAGAACAATGATCCAAAACTAACAACAGCCAGGTACCTGTGAGAAGGGCGCTCCAGCTTCCTGTTATTGTATGGATGACACTGCTCAGAGTTTCCAAGGGATTTCAGTATGAAATACACATACGCACCCCTACCTGATATTCAGCTGTTCCACATATACAAATGCATTTGGTGCCTTTTATTTGACACAACTATACATTGTATGACAGTTTACATTTACATGTTCTTCTTTGGACACATCCACAACCATCAGAGGGACGATGGATAACTGTAAGCATTTGCTTAGCTTACCTGGTTGCCAAGGCTACACACCTCTGTTTTGTATCCCCCCCGCTCTCACAGGGAGTGTAGTTAAAGTCCGGAAGTAACTCCCTCTGATTTATATGTACTGTGTAGTGTGCTGTCTCAACCTGTTGTAGGCTGCAGTGTGTGAGCATAGCCTTTCCTACTGAGGCAGGTTGGCATGCCTGTGCCAACCAGCTGCAAAGATCAAGTATGTTCATGTTCTTTCCACACATAAAACAAACACAGGTACCCATTCTGACACTCCTTTTTCTAGCCACAAACACTAATGACAATGCCATTTGCAGTTCAGCTCAGCTGATAGAGAAAAGCAAATAATATTAATGTAGTTTCTGTTAGAGAAAACCTCAGTGTGCTGTATATATATATATATATATATATATATATATATATATATATTATATATTTCAACCTCTCAGTTAAGCACAATTCCAGCATATGGCCTTATTTATAGTGACACATTGCTTTGAAAACACATTAAAGGAATGTTAATTATATTTATCAAATACGTACGCTGCAAAAAAATGAATAAAGTCTCTTTATCAAATAAAACTTTACAAGCTTTCTGAATCTTTTAATCTGAACAAGGAGACAGGCCACATCTTCCTGAAATATATGATAGGACAGTCAAGTACTACTTTCAGATAAGGCCAGAGGGCAACACACAACTCTGGTATAGTGACACTGCTAAACTACTGTTTCAACTAACTCTGTCACATGGAGACTGATGGAAAATCTCAGTGGGTTTTTGGGTTTTCATAGGTTTGGGATCTTATTGAATTATTATGGCGCAATCGCTACAGGCTCATGTTTGTTCATGGGAGACAGGTGGCCATCTAGTGGACAAGACAGGTACTATAACATTAATGAGGATAAACCAAAACTTGACATTTATGGTGACAAAAAAAATCAGTTTTCTGACAGAAAAGTCTGCATCTATGTGGGCTTCAGGGTATTTTTAAAATCTCTTGTCCTTTTAATCACAGCAAACGACCTATTTTTTGACATTTTCATTAGT
Source organism: Albula goreensis (assembly GCA_022829145.1). Taxonomy (NCBI): domain Eukaryota; kingdom Metazoa; phylum Chordata; class Actinopteri; order Albuliformes; family Albulidae; genus Albula; species Albula goreensis. Next base: position 55,130,507 of record CM040741.1, on the reverse strand, counting down.
CACCACTTTGCACTCTGTGCCAAATTGATGTTTATGTCTCCCCCTATTGGCGGGTATTTGAATAGTATGAATACATGATTCAGTACTGCAGCCTTGTAGAACTGGCATACCAAAGATATACGTTTGATCAGTGGAGAGAGAGAAAAAAAAAAACAGACACCCACAGAATCTAGTGACAGAAGTAATATCCGTGCATACATTACGAAGGCAGGCATCTATCTTTTTTCTGCGCACTTGTACTTCTTATTCATACATTATAAATGATATTACCCAAAATAGTCTGAATGCATTTATCCAAATAAGACAACTATGACCTTAAAACCTTTTATATTTTGATATTTACAGCACTTATTAATATTGACAGACAACAGCACACGTTTACTGTCAGTTTCTGCACAAGCCAACGCGTCCTGTGTTTTAAACTTCAAACTAAGTGAATTTATCAGTCCCTATATCGCAGTACATACCCAAATCAAGCACTAATTTCGATGTTTTAGTCCAGGATTAGTCTTAATCCATGCCCGAGAAACCGACCCTATAGCAGGTACCATGGGTCATTCATTCCTTCTCCAAACGCGGCTGCTAACGCACACCTGATACGCTTTATTGCCTAACAGCAGATGAAAATGCCCTGCACAAAATAACGATTCAGCCGTATAACCTCATGCCTATAGTTTAGGAGATACATTGGCAATTTTCAAGCCTGTAGTTTAATTCTGGTGATGTCAAAGGATTTGCAATGTCCTTTTATGGTGATATCCTGCTGTCTTTCAGATACTTTCTTTTCTCAAAATACTCCAAGTTGAGATATTTTTTTTTAAACCAGACTGACCTGGCATCCCCCTCTCGATAGTGCAATGACGCTAGCACACACTGTTATATATAACTGCACTCCGCTGAACACTCAAAACAGAATATTTTGCTGGGATGGTGAGTTCTTCTCAAACGGAGAATAAATTAATTTAACAATTAAACCAGTTTTCATCAGCCAATAACACACTTGTAGTTTAATTTGCTAACTAACCGACAGCGATCGCAAAAGCAGCAAGAAGAAATGGAGAGCCAAATTAGTGATGAGGGGTGAGTTTTAACTTAACCGCGGTATTTTTTTCAGGTGTAGTAATAATTTCTCTTAATTATTTACAGTAATCTAATGTTTTAAAATGTAAAATTTAAAACCTTTGAAACTGACTGTCATACAGTCACAGAGATTCTCTACAAAAAAGGTTACTATGACTTAACTAAACAGGATGTAACGTTGTGTTTACATTTAGATCGTTTCGTGTAAATAGCATAATCCGCAAACGTAAACACAAGGAAGAAAAACATTGTCCTTGATGGATGAGATTTAAGGAGAAGAAACACTGAATAAACTCGTTATGTTAATTGCAGAAACAATGTAAATAATATTGTATTTTCCCATCGTCCTGTATAATTTCACAAAATAGTTCTTCACCTGACCTATGGGCTGATAATTAAACTGCGACCAGCAGCTCTGTAGTTTGCTGTCAGTTGGTTGATCCATAAAAATTTCCCCACCCTTTGGCGGCCACAGTTTTCGCCATAGGAGGCTGAAATGTGGCATTGAGGTCGTGTGTATGTGTGTTTGAAAGTGAGTGGTACTGTTCATGGCAATTGGCTAAAAGGGGCGTGACAGAGGGATGGGCCTGGTCGCAGCTATTGCGAATTGGCGCTTGTATTTATTTCTGAGTGCACATCTGTCGTGACACCATATATTCTATGCACAGTAATCTTTTACTGTTATCTTTTTCCTTAGATTTTCTGACCGGGCTTTTGATAATGATGATGACTTCGAGCTGGATGACTGGACACCACCGGATAATGATCTTGTACAGAAGATGGTTTCTCAGATTGAACACTATCTGTCCAATGAGAATCTCGCCAAAGACCCTTTTCTTTTGAAACACGTAAGGAGAAACAAGATGGGATATGTGAACATCAAGTTGCTAACATCTTTTAAGAAGGTATGGTACTATTCAGGAAAGCAAAAAATTTTGGAATGTGCATTTTTTTTTCACTTGATTCAAATTGTGTTTATTTGTGACAACGTTAATCTCATTTTCATGTACTGCTGATGACCCCACAGTGCGCTCAGTCTCTGGTCTGCGGTCACATGTATGTGTGTGTGTGTAGTATGCAGACTCATACAACACAGTTATACTGCATACAACAACAGACTCAAAGCATGGGGGTGCCTGTTTATTCCAACATGTTTATATGCTAATTACCTACACACGCTTTTCATCACTGTCTCAACACCAACATGCCTTTGTTCAATGACAGATGAAGAACTTAACCAGAGACTGGCGAACCACCGCCTATGCACTGCAGCAATCATTAGTGCTGGAACTCAACACAGAGGGGAACAAAGTGCGCCGCAAGAACCCTGTCCCAGAGTCGCTGCTGGTCCAGGTTCCTAGCCGGCTCTTACTGGTGTGGAACATCTCAGAGTCACCTGCTGGTGAGGTAGGCGGCCCTCAGAAAAGCATCATGGAAAAGGCTGTTGCCATGCTTAGCCCCTTTGGGACCATCAGCACTGTCCGGATTTTCAGGTCTGGAAGAGAGCTCCCTCCGGAGATTCGGAAGTATGGGTACAAGTACCCTGAGCTGTGCTCCCAGGACAGTGTGCTGGTGGAGTATGAGGACATGGAGGGGGCGGGGCATGCTTACCATGTCCTATCCCAGTCCAATAGTTCAGTCAGTGTGGCCCTTGTGGGGCGGTGCTCCAGGAAGAAGGCCAGATCAGATGCAGGCCACCTGGAGGACAGCTATGCCAGAAAGGGTGTGGCCATCCTCAATCGCCGGATGGAGCAGCTCCAGTTCAGGGGTGAAGACTCCTCCCCCTGCAGTTCATCAGAGTCAGAGTTCACTGCCTCCTCCCCCCTGCACGCTCCCTGTGTTAGCATGGGACAGCTCCACAGCTCCTACAGCAGTGTCGTGCTGGGGCCATCCCCAAAATCCAGCCCCGCTCAAGCCCCAGGGTCCTCCATGCACCCCCGCCCGGTTCCCGCATGTCCCCTCTCCTGGCCTCCGAGGTTTGGAGAAGCCCTGAGACCAGCCCGGAGCTGCACCGGCGTCACAGTGGCAACTCCGACAGCAGTGGCGCTCCCAGCAGCCCCTGGGTGCAGAGACGCAGGCTGGCGGCTGCGCGTGCCTCCTCCCTGGAAGATGGTCTCTCACAGGGCCCAAAAAGGGTCTCCAATGGAGACTCCCTACCCCTGGGAATTATTCGCTTTCCACATGGCCCAGATGGAAGCAGGGGGTTTCACAACACCCACGGCAGAGGAAGAGTTCACCAATTGACAAATAATAACAATAAGAATAAGATATGACATATGAACATGGTGGACATCAGTGCTGGTCCGCATTGCAGTGTGGCATCCCTTGTAAAAGCTTTGGTGCAGCCAGGCCGTTAGCCATGCTGCATTCACCCTGTAATGTTTTGCTCAGACCTGAGCAGTGTTTTACACAGTACACTAAGCTTATGTTAAAGTGTACTGCTTTGTGTATGTCTACATTTTCAATACACCTGATTTTCAACATTGCATGTGAAATGTGTCTGATTGATGTTGGGTGGTGTTGTTCAATGTATCACACTAAGTGTACCTCCACTTAAGTAAAAGTCAAATCAATGCAGTTGTTGTTTGTGATATCTCATCGTAACTGATAAATGAACAGTAATCATGGACAACCAAATATAGATTATGCTTACAGACTCTCCCTGTAAGTTGGGAGAGTAACCCTCTTGGGAAAGGGTATGTATACATTGGCTACATAAAAAATGATCAAAATGCCAAATTCACTACATTCATTGAATGTCCTATAGCACTTAAAATATGAGTTCCAGAAGAATTCACAACCTGATTTTTCTTTCAGTCTGCTACCTAATCAATCCCCAGTTTAACGGCCTCATTGATTCTCCACCCTCATCCACTTCAGGTAATGTATGGTGATACACTTGCATGAAATCATTGCCCTGTATCACCTGTGTGGGCACTACATGGTGGTTAACCTTTCATACATCACTTTCAAAATGATAGAAAACACAATAGGTTTATCAAGAACAAAAAAAAAAAAAAAACTCCAGGTACTGTGGATAATCACAGGATTTAAAATCCCTCACTTGGGACTTGTAGGAGAATGCTTTGTAAATGTTAAAACTTGTAGCTTTTCACCATGCATATACAAAACTTTCCTTTTACATTTAAACTAACACATTGATTGAAGAATGGCTGCCTCCTTTTTCTAAGCTGCAATTGAATTTACTGATCCATGATTTAATCTCAGCCCTAATACTGGAGAACCCTCTGTATGCTAGAAATGTCTTAAATATTAAGTGCTGTCAGTTGTACTTCTTTTACATTTTAATGCGTGCTGATTTACCCTCTTAAAGCCAGATTGTGTGAAAAACACATTATTACATAGTAATGTCATTTTTTAAGCAGATGTATAAAAAATAAATAAATCACAAATATAAATTTAGCAGTGTGAGGTCCAATGGCTGTCCCAAAGTTCTAACAAGTGTGGATACTGCTCCTTAAAATCATTTGTGGGAATATTTCAAAGGCAAAGAAAAAGGTGGTGAAAAGCCAGACCTATGTGATCAAAACATGATTTCAGCAACCTTAAAGAATGGGAATGAAACCCAGCATACTCTAGGACCAAAGCTAAGAACAGCAGAGGCAGGGAATGGTGTGTGATAATGACTCCCTTTTCCTCTTCTGTGAGTTTCAGAAGCCATGGTAATTAATGCCAAACAAATATGGTTCACTAATTCTTTCCTCTATTCTCTACTCCAAATTTAGACTTTTTTTCCCCAAACTCTTACTGCTGATAATCATGAATACTTCCTGTGAAAGCTGAATGCGTCAACAGTGTATAGTACTATAAACAGATTTTTTAATAGAATCTCTACGGTAGTCATGGTCTAACCACCTAATTTTGCTGTGTAGCACTCAGCATCTGCGTAACTGTTTCCATGGTTACATTTGAAATCTACATCAGGGTCCTCTTGTGATAATGGGCTGGTGGAGGAGCTCTCTTATGTCTGTAACTGAAGTTTTTGAGAAAAAAATTAAATTGTTACTTCAGTGAATATTTTGTTTTCTAATTTTAAAAATCCTGGAAATTTCCATTTATGGTATCTATGTCAAATACAAAATTATTCCTCCCATTAATGGTGTAGAATAGCAATGAAGTATCATCAGACCTAAATTGGTGTCACTACCAGTACTCTATTCATTGATATAAACCAATAATTGTATTTTGTTGTAAATTCTTTTGATCGGATGTAACTGACCGCTAATTGTGGCTCCACCCCCACCTCCTGCATGACCCTTCATCCATCTTGAGTACAGAGTTTGTATCACAAATCTGCAGACTCACCACTCACTAATCCAAGGCATTATTCTGAAGACCAGCATTATGGAGTGTACAGACAATTTTACAGACCAGCTGATCAAATCCTTCCAGTCATTACTACTGGTCAAAGCCCACAATTGGATGTGATGTATGATCTGCATTAATAAAAAATGGTGTCATGGACCTTCATCCATGCCACACTAAGTTACTCCTTGCACAGGGACCGCAAAGGAAAAACAGCCTATACAGCGGACAGACACTGGCTTTATTCCCTGCATGTTAAGAGCGGATCTTAAGAGCACTCTGCACAGCTGAATGACGTCCGCTGTGGGTGCATTAGTCTCGTATGGCTGATTTTAATGAGGAGAGATGAGAGTAAAGGGGAACACATGGTAAATGATGCACAACGTAAGCAAAGAAAATTTATTGAGATTTCACTTCTCTCACGACACAAAAGTATTCAAATCTTCCCACAGTGCTGAAATTGAACTGCATCTGGTTAGCTGAGATAGCTGCAGAAACTGAATCAAAACACTTCCTGCTACTCAAACATTATCATATTTCCAGGACGTTTTATACAATTTAAAAAGAGAGAGTTAGAGAATCGAACAAACGGAAAAAAACTCCTATAAACGGTTTAACAAAACAGACTTGTCAATGTGACATCACTGAGCCCAAGATCTCTGCTTCACGTCAGGAAGAGCATTGCATTAAAGCATTTGATTCAAGCTCTCAAACATAGTCAGCTGTCAAAAAACTACATGTAAAAGAAACATTATTATTACTAACACACACTGACAGGGGCACACTCCTGTGCACCAGGCTTACGTTCATATAAAAATCAAACCTCAACTTAATATAACATTAGGGCTAATGTTAGTGTGTTAGAGTAAGTATAAGTAGAGTATTTCAGCTCAGTGTCTGAAAATAGCAGTCTATCAATAACATCTTCATGGGACACAATACAGTGGAACACAACTATGGAAGAGATATAGAAATGAGCACACTGTTGTCTCTGTGATTACCAGTAAAATGTTTTGCCACTGTAAGCCTATTTTCATAAAAAATTACAGTGTGTTTATTGAAGGATTTGGATGGCTGAGATCAATCCAAAATCACTTTAATCCAGTAATGGCTAAAGAAAGGTTTCAACACAAAGATGGCAGGAGCTGCTGTGTGCTGTCAAAGACTTTCTGATTTTGACCATAGTGTTTTTCCTATGAAGACAAAATTTGTTGTTGGTTCAAACATCAGTGATCAACTACATGACAACTCTGCCCATTGTAAGGCTGATGAAATCTCATGCAGTCAATATTACTTTAAAATGCTCTTGTAACTGGGAAGGAAAGCAAAAAATGAGCACTAATTTGGTCAGGAGACAAATTTTTCATGGTGGTTCCAATGTCTGTTTCCATAGCAACACACCAGGACGAGTGCTGGGTGCCCCCTCGCCTATACTAGAATGGACAGTAACACACAGTATAATACACAACTTCCTCTGACCATCATGCCCCACTTCCTGTTTGCAGGTAAATTCACTACATTTAATGTGCAGATCCCCGAGGGCCTGAGGCACAGATGCAGTATTGATTCAGGTTTTTCTCCTTTGTGAGGACACGGGTACAGACATGGGGTTCTTGCCCTCAGGCAAGGACATGCACGAGAGTTCAGAGATGCAGGTGGCTTTCCTGTGGTTCAGAAGACTTCCAGGTCACTGGAGTTGTAGACCACGGGTGTGTCCTCAGTTCCGAGGGCAGGCTCAGGTTCGGGCTCAGGCTGGCCTGGCTCCTGAGCCTCCTCCAGGGACTCCAGAGCCTCATTGGTGTCACTGGCGAAGGTCTCACGTGAGACGTCGTCATGCTCCTGCAAGTCCAGCGAGTTGATGGCCTGTTTCATCTTCTTGCACAGCTCATGACGTCGCCTCTTCTTCGCTGCCTTCTTGTTGGAGGTCTCTTTTTGGTTTTCTTCATGGAAAATTTCCTGGAAAAGAAGACAGAAGAAAAAAATTCATAACATTGATGGAACTTAATAATATTTTTAAAAATTTCATTCAGTCAAAACTCATATAGTCCTTTAAATTCTCCCGAATTTAGAATCACCAGCTGTGCTAGTTAAGCCAGCATTGTGGGACTGAAAGTCGGTAGCTGTATTATTAAGTACAGGCCACATAGTTCTACAGCAGAATCTAGCTGTAATAAAACGCAGGGCTTTCCTGCACTTGATGGCCTGCAGTCATCTAGATCACTGTTGGGAGTAACTAATGTAGAAGTAACCTAAGGAACCCTGGCTGATTTATACCCAGCCCTCTTGTGGCAGGATGAGGCAGCACAATCTTTAAGACACAAGTGTGTGAAGTGTAAACGTCAAAAGTCATCTGGTCCATAAAACCACATTTGCTCTTACATACACATTTGAAAAGCAAGGAAGGGTAATCATGCACCATACCTTGACCTGCTCCCCGGTGATACTTGGTGTGTTCTTCAGCAGGTTGAGGTACACGCCCCCAGGAGTCCGTCTCCTGCTGCCGTCCTGCAGATAGAGGAGGAGTCAAAACCTGGAGAAGGGCCTAGCCCATCTTCCCTTTCAGATGAATGATAGTGACCACAAATCCTCTCGACTAACCAAACGGTCACCTCCTCTGCTCCACAGATGGTAAGGCTCTCCTATCTACTTCCTTAACATAGAAGGATCACAGCTGTTACAATAAGCCTCCTATGTAATTTGAAAGTTTTTGAATATGTACCCAAGGACATTACATTATTTCCATGCTATGCAGTCCAACTTGGTAACAGACCTTTGGAAAATTTCAAAATCGAAATCATTTTTGCTTTACTGCTGAAGGACCTTGTTGCTAGATCTTTTAAATATGCATTTTCAAAATCAGGAATATGAAGCTGATCATGTGGGTACTATAGAGAATCAGGGGGTGATACCTTGTGATTCACTCACAGCTGGGGGAGGTGATCAATCTTTCAGTATTAGGTCAATTTCTTTAACAACAGCTTGGTTGTGTATGATGTTACATTGTTTGAGCAGGGCGCTGTTGTTGTGTTCCCCTGTCTACCACATTTCCCATACATCACATCCTGTAGTTTGAAAATGGTGTTGCACAAAGTCCCCATTTTGAAAATCATTTCATCATATTAAGGAGTCTCATGTTGTGTTGGATTGTGTGAAAAGAAGGAACTGGAAAAAAATCAAAGCACAAAATAATCGTATAAGCACCACAGTAAATATGGAAAAAAATGCCCTGCAGATCCTACTATACCCAATAAACTCAGGTCTGTATGAAATACAAATTAACCGGTTACAAATGAGCAGCTGACGCTGTTAATATACATGGATGAAGGAGGTTGTTTGTGATAAAGGAATGCACTTACCATTGTGTAAATGCCACCATTCTGTTCGATTGTGGCCGTCTCTGCCAGGAGCTCTATGGCTTTCCTCTTTCCAATGATTCTCACAACCCGTTCTACCAAGTCCTTTTTGGGCTCCCTTAATCTGGAAGGTAAAAATATCATGAATTATGTCATTCTCAAAAGATCATGTTTATTTTATACAGCATATGCTTTGAAAGTGTACTTAGAAGACCTGGAATTTAATTGTTGGTCTGCTTGGTCAATTTCCTTTTTTAAATATTATTGAAACTGAGTATCATAAAATCTTGAAAAACCTAATTTAGAAAGAATATTTCTCCTTTTCATCTTTTTTTACTGCATTTTATACCCTGCAGATAGAAACTGGAGTGGAAAATGCTCCAACTCCTGACATGTGACAGAATTAGTAGTTGAACTGAAAAAGTCAATTTTCTGACTTCTTCTCAAAATGATTCCCATGCAAGAATGACAAACATTTTTGCACATATCATAGATGCAATGTAGCTACCCCATTCGTAGTTACTAAGCAGTTACTGAAGACTCACAATGAAAAAACCAGTTTTAGAATAATCAATGGTGCCTCTTCAATACCCCTATGCAACCCACTCTTACACAGGGGATACTACACCTGAAGTGTGTACACTCCTCTGCACTTTCCTGTGCCCACTAACAATACACACTACAGGTGAGAGATCACACTCATCTCTCCCTGCATGAGGAACACTGGCTGATCTCATATCCCATTCCAGTCATGTCCAAGAACATGTACTTTTTACTCAGTGCAGAGCAGATAAATTAAAGAGGGACACTTTTCCTGCACTAAATTTTTCCAATATCAGTAGCTAGTTAATTTATAACAACTGGCAACTACTGAAGAAAACTCAGTTTGTATTGTTAAGAGTGGGGTTTAAATGAGGGTAGCTGCAATTGCACCAAAACCTAAGTTCATACCACATCTAACTGGTGACTGTTCATTCTGCTGTCATAGCAGCTCTCTGTACCTGTCATTGGTTCCTATTCATCCTGGAGATCCTCCATGGACCAAATTAACACAACCAAACTGAGGTCACACCTCAGAAGCAGCTCACCTATGCACGATCTCGTCTGTCACCTTGTTGTCTGGGTCATCCTCCGTGATCTCGTATCGACCCACAAAGTCCATCTCTGCTTTGGGGCCCAGCCTCTCTTTAACTGGCCGTTTCCTTTTGTGGTGGCCCCCTCCATCCCCATTCTGTTCCCCATGGCGGTTGTTCATGTAGTCATCCAGCTGGCTGTCCAGCATGGCTGCCTCGCCCTCCCCTTCCTGCTGCCTCTCCTTCTCCATCAGCTTGCGAGCCAGAACATAGTTGTAGGTCTCACACTGGCGACTGCTCATGCTGACCGCCCCCTCCATTCCCAGAATGCCCAGCTCAGCCGCCACTGCCTCCTGGCTCTGCTCCTGCACCACCGAGCCCCAGATGTTGTTCACCTTCCGGCCTGGTATGGCATGGGCAGAGAGGCGGTTGGAGATGGGCGGGGCCTGGGGCATGTTGCTGCACTTTTGCCGCTTGCGTCTCCACAATGCTGCCTCTTCATCAGAGTCCGATTCACTGTCACCAGAGTCTGCCCCTGCTGTGCTGCGGTAACTTACGCTGAAGGAGGGGGCCATCTGCCGAAGACAGTCCCGGCTTTGGAAGGCATCACCAGTAAAAGCTGGAGCTGTGGGTTTCTAAGAGAAAAAACACTTCCAGTCATTGGGATGGGTCATCTTATCATTACTACCTTTTTTCCTAAACCCTGTGGACATGAGCTGTGGACATGTGGCTTTTTCAGAGGATGATAATCTTTGAAGAATGCATCCTCCTTTCCTCTATCCTCCTTCCAACAGCTGGATGATGGAGTTAGGGAGCAGATGAGGTAGCAGGGGAGAAAAGGTGGACACTTTTTTAAAGCACTGGGATTCTCCCTGCTAGCTAGACCTTCTAGCTGACTACTGATATCTTTCAGTAGCCATAACACTGCCCAACACAAATTTGGGTCAGATGCTGGACAGGAGACCAACTAGAAAAGCTCCATACAGTAAGAGCAACAGGGTACTCTGTTAGACACAGTCAGAATTTGTCACCTAAGCTCTAATGCTTGTGCACATTACCCCACGAGCATTCACAGGAAATAATTTCATTCAGACATGTTGGCCAACATACAGAACACTACCTGCGAAATAAACATGAGAAAATGCCCATCAAGGAGCTCTTCAATTTACAAGTACGATCTTTACTGAGTAACCCCAAACATGACTGGCTGCTCAAAATGAAGACAACTAGCTAAAACCGCGACTGCAATGGTGCAGCCACGCGTTTAAGTAACGTTGGAGGCTAGACCTAGCTTGCTTTGCGCATGATCACGTTTAGCTAGCTGCTAAATAACTGTTTGACTCGAGCAAACTGAAAGACCTAGATGTGATTTCATGACCATGCTAGGTTACAAACAACAGCTAGCTAAATACCCCAAATGTAAATTAGCTTGACAACCATTGCTGTTTTAGGAAAAGAGCTAAAAAAAAATAAATTGAACAAAGGAAATACAAGTAAATAAAGCGCAACATCGTGTGATGACATTTGTCCCTAAATTAAGACTGGGCTAACATTATATTAGCTGGCAGCCCGTAGGCAAACTATTTTGAGTGAGAAACGTTTTGTTAAATTTTTGTTTCAACAATCAGTAAAGTGTTACGTTGAACGTCACTGCACCTGAACTTGTTCATCACCCGCAGCCCCCATTTCAGATTCTGAGTCGGACCCAGAGATCTCTCCATCTTCCAGATCATCCATCCTATCTCCGCTAACTGCCGCCATTTCTGAACACCCGGAAGTAAATAGAGGATTGTGCGCTGCCTTTGCGCATGTAATGGGAAGACTTTGCTGGCCCACTACATCTCGTCAAGAGAACCAATCCGAAGCGTAAAACAGGACAAAACACATACACACCCACTACAATTTCAGGTTAAATTCGCAAAAAAAAAAAAAAAAAAACAAGCCAACCTAACCAGTAATTTTTGGCTGTTTCCCCCACTTTCATAGATTTATGTAGCTCACAATTTAATGCCTAAAATTTTTATCTAGCTAATGTTAAGCATTTAGTTTCTATCATCTTGCCATTATACATTTTGAAACTAGACACTCTTACACGCCTTATTTGTTATGAGCATTTCTCCAGTTTTCATAGAACTATAAGTTACACATGCAAGGTACAAGAACAAGTGTAGCTATCACTGACGTTTTCTGTATTTTGTCAGGATAATTCGAAAATGCCCTAGTCTAATCGGCATAGTTGTCTATATGAACTTTAATCATCTGTTTTCAGACTGAACCATGTTACAACAGCACGTATTTAAATTACCACTCGTAAGAAAAAACACTTAGCAGAGGATGGTTTCGATCCATCGACCTCTGGGTTATGGGCCCAGCACGCTTCCGCTGCGCCACTCTGCTTCACACATTCCGTAATGATAGACTGGTTTTAGTAGTGAAAGAACTAAAGTGGTAACAACTTGGCTAAGGTTAGATTGTATTTATAACAACAATATGTGAATCATTGACTGGGTTCGCGCGCTTAGTGTACGTTCGTATAACTAGACATGTTAAATATTTTCAATCGTGAAATAATAACAGACATCTGATGTAGACGGGAGAGCCAACATTTCAATGTTCTGCTTGCAGAGTCTGACTGTTGTGTCTTTTGCTGATCTTATTTCGCTTTCAAGCAAAATTATTAGATAGCTAGCGGTTGCAAAAGTGCGTATAATTAATAAACTGCCTTCATTTGTATATCTTTTGTAGCTAAATAATTTACGACCTTAAACCTTCCCGGTAGAGGAGACTAAGATCATATTTCCAATTTGGAAACTTTCGTGGAAAGGCAGGATTTGGTTCGACCAATCACTGGAGTTCTGACAGGGGGCCGATCAGTACTGCGTGGCGTGCGCGCACTTGACAGTACCACTTCTCGTGAACCATGCAGCGTTTCGTCCCCCTGACCATTGCACGGCATTGGGCTCTCAGGAAGAAATTCCTCGTAGTCTGCCACCGACAAACAGCAGCTATGTCTACACTCCTTATTAATCAGCCCAAGTACTCTTGGCTCAAAGAATTAGGACTGCACGAGGAGAATGACGGTGTTTACAACGGAACCTGGGGAGGAAAGGGAGAGGTAAGGTGTAGTAAACTAAGCCGAGATTAGTTAGCTGGCTTTCTAAATATAAGTGGGAAGATGGCTGCAAAAAGTGGCAAGCAACCATTGTATCTCTGTACGGCACTCCTGCAAGCGTAATTTATTGAGGATAGCTTACTAGAGTTATCAAAGCGCTACCTACCACGATTTCCTTATTGTCATTAGCTAGCTAATTAGATTTTTACGAATGGATGTAATTATTCGAAAACTTCCCTTACCAATTAGCTTGCTTGCTGCTAGCTTTCCTAGCTGCGTGAGACTTCATGTGGAAATTGAACTTGAATTTGAACTATGTTGGTATGCTGGCCAGGCAACGTCACTTGCTAGCTTCTGCGAGTGTGATAATACACTACAAGTAGCCGGCTAAAATTACGTAGAGTCGGAGTGTCCGAATGAATTTGTGCCGCTTGTGTTAGCCATTCAACTTTTCATATAGTTGAGGGCCCAATTCCAGTTGGTTGCTTTTGTGACTTGTTTGGGTCCAGTTCTTGGCTACGTACCTTAAAGTTGATCTCTCCAGGTGTTGTGTAGCATATCCAGTGGAGAGCAGTTTAAACTTGCCGAACAAGATATGCATAAATGGTTAATTAAATTATTTGACTGTCCACCCAAAGGTTATACAGTGATAACTTTGGAACTCTGTATGAGTATTTGACTGCCTGTATTTGTCATTGAACACACGTGCAGGCCCTCTGCGCCACCTACTGGCTACTGTAAGATACGGGAAATTTTATGCAACTCTTCTTCCAGCATACCATCAGACAAGTCTCTCAACGCCACGATTTTCGGCTGGACACTGACGGTATCCAAAAGACAAACCATAGTGTGCTTATAGTAGTTACATTACCTGTTTCTTGTTTAGCCAGCCAAAGCACTAGCTATGTTTCGTTTTATATTTTTAAACAAATCAAAACACAGCAGTACATGTATAGAAATATTTTAGCTGTTGAGAATATAGAAGCATGCAATTCTTTGTAGGAATCTCTTTTTTGTGCTCTCTCTGACAATTTTAAGGTCCACAGCATGGCATCTGTTCTCAGATTATACCTGTCCTGAACTGTTGTTTCCAGTTCATTTGTTCGGTCTCACTTTTGAACTGGATCATGCTCATTTCACTGTGGCAGACATAATGTCTATTCATACATTTTCCAGCCCGGTTGCAGGGCAGTGAAGTAACAATTGTGATTGGTGAAACCAGAATGAGAATGATCTGCACATGGAATTTTGGCCAGGGGTGTGACGGTCATCCATGTATTCCGTAAATTAGTCATTTAGATATCTTGATCTTTTTTCTCAAACCACTTGGCAAATGATTTGACAGTTGCGCAGTCAGACTGCAATGCTGGCTGTCTGGCCAACGTAGGATTAGACAGGAACATCATGCTTACTGAAATTCGTCTCTACCCAGGCTACCTTAAGGCCAATTACACAGCTGTCACTGGAACTGTTTGAATTTAACGCTATGTCAATCTAAAGTCCCTAATATCACATTAATTTAGTTATGCAGAACTCATTCTACATTGACGTTTCTTAGATCTATACTGGATGTGAAGTGTGTTTTTTTTTTTTCTGGTGCTTAAAGTTCCCTTTTGTTACTTGCAATTGGTCTTTTTTATTTAAGCATAATGGTCTTTAAGCTGCATTTTCCTTAAATGATTAACTTACTGTAACATTATGGGTAATAGATATGGAGCAATGGAGCACTAACCACATCCTTCTGCTTTCAACAGGTTGTCACTTCATACTGTCCTGCCAATAATGAGCCCATCGCCAGAGTACGACAGGTAGTTCCCACAATACATTTCTTTCCTGTGCTCAACCTGCTTACAGGTTTCCTAGGTGGTGTGTCACTACCAGTCATAAATCACTGGGTGTCTTTTAGTGTCAGAATGTTTGAGATGTGTTTTCAGATCCTAATTTCTTTGAATATGGTTTTCTAGGCTACCATGGCAGAGTATGAAGAGACTGTACAGAAAGCAAAGGAAGCATGGAAGATTTGGGCCGATGTATGTACTGTAAAATTATATTGTCTGGTCTTAATTTTAGCTCTAGAGCTTCTTCTAAATGTCCTTAATGTAATGGAATGAAATCAAACCAAATGCCATTTTCCGCTCATTTCTCTCCTTGACAGATCTGTAATTATTTACCTGATCTCAATCTGTTTTTGGGGATATGGTAAATAATAATAGGTTGTTTCACTTAAGCCATACTTTATTATAACTTTGAAAGCATGAAGGTTGTCCTTCCTTGATCCATCTGTACATTTTACAGTTACTAATATTGTAGGGAAGTCTTCTTTGCCTTTAAAAAAATGCACCCTTTTCAGATTCCTGCACCGAAGCGAGGGGAGATTGTGCGGCAGATTGGCGATGCGCTGAGGAGGAAGATCAAAGTTTTGGGCAGCTTGGTAAGAGGGTCGTCTGCTTTAACAGAACATTGTTGTCTTTGTTACCATGCCATGTTATCCATCTGTCTGTACTGGGGATAACCTTTGATCTGAGAAAGGCAACTAATTTAATGAACATTCTGTTTCAGGTGTCCCTGGAGATGGGAAAGATCTACGTGGAGGGCGTGGGGGAGGTGCAGGAGTACGTGGACGTCTGTGACTATGCTGTTGGCCTGTCCCGCATGATTGGAGGTCCTGTTCTACCCTCAGAAAGTAAGTTCCCTGATCGCTGGTGAAATCCTCAGATAGAGTGTGTACATCAATTCATGACCACTAAATGTTGTAGTGGAGTCAGTAGTGTGGCATTTGAGAATATTCACAGTTGTATTTTAGGGGTGGCAGAAAAAGCACGGCATTATGCAACCTTTGACACAGAAAAATTATAAAAACTTGTGGAAATACAACTAATGTACGAGTGCATCTCAGCCATCATCACCCCGAGTTGAGCTCTGATGAGCCAACCGCTTAATTATGTAGGCCTAGCCAACAAAAACTAGAAAAAGCATGAATAAAATTGCACAGCATGAAGCAATTTTGAGAGAATGAAGCAAATAATGAATTCAATCATCTCTGGGCAAGCTAGCCAAGCGGTACCTGTGTATACCACAGACTTACTGCGACTGTGTCATCAGATCCATGTCATGTATGAGACTTACTGTGACTGTGTCCTCAGGACCAGGCCATGCCCTGATCGAGCAGTGGAACCCTGTAGGCCTGGTGGGGATCATCACAGCCTTCAACTTCCCAGTGGCTGTGTATGGCTGGAACAACGCCATCGCTCTCATTTGCGGCAACGTCTGTCTGTGGTGAGCTTCTGGTCCAGCCCAACTGACTGCACTACAAACCACTTTTACATTCCTGTTTTCTCCGCATGACTGTAGGACTGAGCCCAGGGTCATACTTGTCCTTTCCCAGTGTTGCAGCGATGGCACATTACAAATAGCTTTTTGAGGTAGCCTAGATTTTAGAAATAAGCAGGTACTACAAGCCACCTGTTGATGGTATTCTAATCTACAAACTGGAATGGTTCAGTGACCAGTCCACTGCTCCTGAAACCATGTCTGCTTCAAATGTTATCACTCCTCATTCTGTGAACCAAGGTCACCTTTAATAGCCAGTGTTGGTTGTCAGGATTCAGGCAGTATCTGTTTGCTGTTGCTACCTTTGGCACGTTTGTTGCAACTTTTGACATGTGACACATTTTGGCACTTCTCAAAATGTGTTGGCAGCCATGGGTATAATGGTAATCTTTAATGCAAATGACTGTACAGTATTAACTCTTAACCAGAGTAGACTGGGTCAGGCTGGGTTAGACTCGCAGGACAGGGCCTTAACATAGCCTGAAATGGGATCTTCATCAATTTCCATGTGGAAAATCTTACTACGTTGTTATGGCCTAAAGTCCTTAATAATTTTTCTGAGTCAAGATGTTCAAAACAATATATTTTTTGTTGTTTCAGAAAAACCACATTCATTCGTAAATGTGTACAGATGATTAACTTTATTGGACCAATCTGATAGCAAAATTGATTGTAATATTATACACCAGAGCTAAGAGCTCTACAGCATACCAGTGGTTAAGAAATATATAAGCAGTTGGACTGAATGCACCAGCATACAGTATGCCAAATACATGCTGTTGTGGAATTTTTTTAAATTGACCTCCTATTCTTGATATTTATGTAAATATATTTTACCACATAAACTTGACAAAGGTCAATTGATAAGCAGTTGTAATTAATTATGACTTGGTCAATAGGCTTATTAAAGAAATGATGCAGAGTCATGTTACATAAGCAAGAAGAAGAAAAGTATGTTGTGCCTTGGGTTTACACACCATACAGTAGCATCACAGATGTAATTTTATTCCCTTTAATCCTTTTTCCTCTCTTTCATGCTGTCTTGTATCCCCTCAGGAAAGGAGCTCCTACCACACCCCTCACAAGTGTGGCTGTGACAAAGTAAGTCAGTTTCACTGATTTAACTAATCTACCTTACCTCGCTTTGGATAAAATTTATGCACAGCAAATATGAATTACTTCAATGAGAGATGGGGGATGTTGCCAGTTGACATAAAATGTCATTTAAAAAAAAAATCAACACAAAATCCATCCGAACGTGAACTGCATAGAATGTTTTGTTTACTGTGTCTCAGCTCGAGGTAAGATTTTCTACTTCAGTTTAATTTGATACAGCCAGAAGTGTACCATGCTGTACAAGGTCTGTAGTTATTATTGAGTCTAACATGTGGTTGGCAGGAGATATTCTGTGCTCTTGGGAGTTAATTCAGTTTAAAATATCCAAAAGCAAAGATACGTCATATTTTGTCTTAACTCAGTGTGTTTTGTTTGGCAGAATTGTGGCGGAGGTACTGGAACAGAACAATTTACCCGGTGCCATCTGCTCCATGACTTGTGGGGGCGCCGATATTGGGTGAGTCTCAGACTTGCGTCATCAACCACAGATTCTGCGTTTAAAAACCTATTCCCAATATTTTTACTGTGGCTTCAGTTATCCCTTTCAGACCATATATAGATCTGTGAATCTGTAATGCAGCACTCTAGAGCTTAAAAAGCATATTCATTGAGGAGCCCCCACCCCCACCTTCATGTTGATCATAAAACACAATGACAACATGAGTGAAAAAGGATCTGGCAATTTATTAACAAAAAGGACGCGTACACTCTGAAACTGGGCAGTTGCGTTGCAGTTCACCAAAGAAATCAAAAGCAATGCAACAAACAATAAATCAGTATAAATACATACATTAATATCAGAATCAAACAATCAAAAGTAATTCTTAGTCTCATTGCAGGCTAAATCTCATCAAACATCTCTAAAGCACAAAATATTGAGGTGATTAAATGTGTAAAGAAATGTAATTAAATATTTCAGAAAACCAGGCTATGTATAACTGTTGCTGAATTTATCATCTATCCAGAGAAATTACTTTTTTTGCTTGCCCCACTTTGAACGTCATCGCTCTACACTTAAGTCATGGAGACCTGCTTGTCATTTAACAGGGTGCTGTCTGACTTTCGTGTCAGAGAGTAAGCCATTAGAGGTGTAGAGTTGAAAGCTTGAATACTGAAGATAGTTTCTTTCTAAAATACACAAATCTTGCCCCTAGATGTTTTTGTATATGCAGAATATTGACATGTAGATGTGTGTATATATAAATATTGAGTTGAATCTTGATTTTATTAAAGGACATGTTGACCTGACAGATTGTAATATTAATTTGATATTATGTGAATTGTATTTTAAATGTTCAGGGTTTTCGTGACATCCTGCAGAGTCTTGGAAAGTGATCAGGTTTTCCAATGTACTTTAAGAGTATTTTAGAGAAAACTGGTCACAATATAAAACTTGGCCATTCCGACCAACTTGGTAGCATGTCATGTATGAGTAGAACATCAGGGATCTGGAAACATTAGTCAAGTGAATCATTATAAACCCAGAAGTAGCATTCAAGTAATGCCAATCATTTTTTAATACTGTTGACTGCCTGTGATGCGGTGTGTGGTGTTGCCTCCCTTCAGCTCTTCAATGGCAAAGGATGAGCGTGTAGACCTGGTTTCCTTCACAGGCAGCACTCATGTTGGCAAGATGGTGTCTCTGATGGTCCAAGAGCGGTTTGGTGAGTCTTTCCTCTGAAGGCCCCTGGGTGGCAGCGTGTCTTTGGGCATTTTGCCACTGGAGGCTTTGAACCTTGAATGGCTTAAAGTAAAAGTATTTGCATGTCATTTAACCGAATAATTTCTAAGCTATGAAAGGCTGAATAGGTCTGCTGAAAACATGTAATGTGAGGCAAACATTCAGTATTGTACTCCTATTAACCAGGCCTGTTTTGAATTTTACATTTTTTACTCTTCGTAGGTCGTCAGTTGCTAGAGCTTGGTGGGAACAATGCTATTGTAGGTAAGATTTCTCCTCTATTTTGTTATTTATTTATTTTTTTTTTTCTGAAACACTTCCCTTATATGGGCACTGAAGTGTGGATGTGTAGGCATCATTAATCAACAGCTAGATCCTGTGCCTCTGCAATTCTTTTAACCAATAATTTTAATCCATATTGCTAGATGCTGTTCATGTTAGAAGTGTAGCCTTATAATTTTGTTGTTCATTTTACTGTGATAGCCTAGTGAGTCTGTTGTTGCATTTTGTATTTTCAGTCTTTGAGGATGCTGACCTCAACCTTGTAGTGCCCTCTGCAGTCTTTGCTGCTGTTGGAACTGCTGGACAGCGCTGCACAACCACAAGGAGGCTGGTGAGCCTGGGGGCATAGTGGGCCAATCAGCTGCTCATTCTTTCCACTCTGACCAATCACCAGTCAGTGCATTAATGAATTACACATTACCTCGGTCTTCATGACTAATCATGTAATTTTCATTTATCAGTAAGCTGATCACAATATAATTCAACTAACTTTTGTATAGTCCTTATGTGAATATCCCAGGGTGTTTGCAAGAAATTTTTCATTTAGATAATAAGTCCTGAAATAGGCACGTGATATGAGGTACCAGTTGTTAATCTGTCACCGGTCAGTCTTCTGTCTGTCCAGTGTTAAATCAGACAGATTTTACAAGAGGTCTGTGTAACTCTCCAATGTTCAGTAGTGATCATAAGTGGGTTGTAACATTACGCTGCATATTTATTTCAGTTGCTGCATGAGAGCATTCACGATGAAGTTGTAGAGAGAATATCCAAAGCCTACAAACAGGTCCGCATCGGTGACCCCTGGGACCGTAAGTCTGCCACCCACTTAACAAGCACTGCTCTCAGCAGGGCATGAGAGCTAAACAGTCTAATAGCAGATTCTTGTTGGTCACTATGAACTATGTGTTGGCTGATTCATCTTGTGGTGTACTTAAAACCAGTGAAGAATGTGGACTTGTGTTTTTGTTTGTACAGCTAATACCCTATATGGACCCCTCCACACAAAGCAGGCTGTGGAACAGTACAAAGCAGCCATCGAGCAAGCCAAGCAGCAGGGCGGCACTGTGGTGTGCGGGGGACAGGTACCTTATATACCTTTCATGGACTGCAGTGCACTTTACAGCAAACTGCAATGCAGGTTAAAGTGAAATCAGGCAGCCTATATCCTTCAGTTTTTTCCAGTTGGCCTATTATATCATTTTATGCTAGCTGCAAGGTCACAAGGGAATGTTAGCTAAACTGCCTCTTCACACTCCACAATAAACTGCAGAATGTCTGATTAATTAGTTACAGTAGTCAAGACATGTTAGATCCAGTTTTAAAAAAAGAATGTTAGAAGCAGTTGCTTCAGCTGCAGTCAGTGTGTTCAAGTTCAAGGCTTTTTGTCACAGACTTAAGAATACAGGGGTACACATCTGCAGTGAGATTCTTGCTCACTGCTTCTCAACAGTGCCCAATGGGCAACAGAGGTATAACCGCCTATATGTAAAAATGACTCCACATCACAATCATCACTTCAGATCAGTGGAGGTGTGTAGGGATGGATTTATTTAGCTGGGGAGTGGTTAGATAGCAGGATACAGAGAGCTCAGTAGTGGAAAATTGGGGTGCATGCGCTACAGCTCCTCCTGGTGTTTGTGACACGTTTGCACCGTCTCTCAGGAAATGGATCGTCCTGGCAACTACGTTGAGCCCACCATCATCACAGGCCTGGCTCACAACGCCCCCATCGTGCACACTGAGACATTCGTGCCCATCCTCTATGTCCTCAAATTCAAGGTCAGAGGTCACTCTGTTCTTCTCAGTTGAAGCTAACAATAGCATTTGCTTCGTGTTGTGATACTGATAGATACTAGGATAAAAAACTGGTACGGTATTTACAGGAGACCATATAAAATTTTTCTTTGGAAACCAGTTTGCTATGAAATTTTGCAGAACACATGCTGTAGTTTATTACTGAATGAAGTTTTGTTCTGATGTGTAAAACATCCTGCCACATGAAAGTGATTACTGCTTACTGTGCAGTGTCAGCTAATGTTCATATAAATATTTTTTAGAAGATTGACTGTTTTATGGCTCCCATACAAAACTATCAATGACTTCTGTCTTCCTATCCCTATAGATGGAAGAGGAGGCTTTTGCGTGGAACAATGAGGTCAAACAGGGGCTGTCCAGCAGCATCTTCACCAAGGACATGGGGAGGGTGTTCCGCTGGCTGGGGTAAGAGCTGGGCAGGAGCAGAGAGGAGGCTCTGGATCTTATTATTCATGAAATGGGACGAGGATTTGAGGCAAATCAGTGTTTTAAAACACGTTTGTTTTCTTTTTCTGAGAAGGGGTTGGGGAAATGTGGGAGTAAGTCATGGGAATTGAGCATTTTGGAGTTGAAGAAGTAGGTGGATTCATAGCTCAACTTTTGCTGCTAATCAGAACATGTGAACAGAGTAGATCATACTAGAGTAGCACCATCATAGGTAGAAGAGACAGTCAATTCTGCCTACATACAAACTGTTCTGGCTGCAAAGATACAAAAAATGCCCCATGTATGTTGTGACGGCACACTCTTATGTTTCTATAATGCTGTCTACATTCCAGACCCAAAGGCTCGGACTGTGGCATCGTGAACGTCAACATTCCAACCAGCGGAGCAGAAATTGGAGGAGCGTTTGGTGAGTTGACGGTGCCAGCATCCCCAAGCTTCACAAAGCAGTGATGCCTGCTTTCCTCCAGCGTCTGAGTCTGTCATTATCATAGGCTTTCTTTTCCTAACAATTCAAAAAGATATTGAACTCCAATTGCAAGTCAGACATGGGTAAGTTGTGGCAGATACAGAAGAAGAAGACAGAGGAGCAAGTTCAAGTACACAGTAACAAACTGTAGTGATAGAAAACACATGCAAGATCAGGAAACATCATTGAAGCAAACTTCCTCAGTAACATGCAAAGTATTTTTGTGGAACTGACAGTGAAATGTTTGTGTGTGCACGTGTCATGTTTAGGAGGGGAGAAGCACACTGGAGGAGGTCGGGAGTCAGGGAGTGACTCCTGGAAGCAGTACATGAGAAGATCTACTTGGTGAGTGTGTCGCGTAACAGCACATTTTGTCACTGAATGCATAGTCTGTCATCTAGAACAGCCAGCTGTGGCAGGACCCATGTCCATAGAATAGATGAAACAAGCTGCATTACTTCCGGTTTCAGCTGAAAAGGTAACATGAGAATTCTCTGAATCATAGCTGATCTGGTACAGTTCTACAATTTTTTTTAATCATAATTATGGGGTTCCATTAACTGATTCTAAAATTGTAAGATATCAAGTCTTAGAATCATATTATTTAAAACAGTCATACTATTTAAAAAAAAAAAAACATTAAACAAAAAAAGACACATCCCATGTTAACTCATTTTTGACTTGTTAGAATCAAGTGATTTTAAGCTCTCTTGCGATCTGAGTGTTTTAAAGACACGGTTTCGACTCACCTTTACTGCTACCAAAGTGTAGTACTGTCCTGAGTAATACACTGCTGCCATTTTGCATGAAAGTGCTCACCACTTATTAGCTGAGGTAGGAAAGATGAAAATAGCAAATGTCTCACTGGGTCTGAGTAAATGAGACTGTTCATATTGACAGATGTTTTACTTTTTTTGACAGTACCATCAATTACAGCAAGGACCTTCCATTGGCCCAGGGAATCAAGTTTGAGTAAGGCGGATCCACAATGTGTGCTGCCAGTCACCAGCAGGTGGCAGCACACCGCTGATTTTCCACAGTGAAAAAAAATCTTAAGAAAACAAGTATCACTATATGCTTTCAAAGTGGCAAGAGTCAGTTTGGATTATTCCTTTACAATCATTCATAAAATTTCCTCTACTAGTAGAGAAAATCAGAATGACTAACTATATACTGACAGTGTTGGACAAGTCAGTGTTTCAGTATGTGAGTCCGTTTAGTCAGTGAATACGGTTAAATTTAATTCATAGAATTAAATTGAACGTCTTCCGTTAGGTGGTTAGATCTGCAGATGGAGATACAGACTTCCACTTCTTCTTGTATAAAATGCTAGAAGCGTAGAAAAGGTCAAATGACTAACCAGCCTAACAGTTTCTTCATATGTCTCTTATAATTCTGCCTTCTAATCCCGAGGTGCTCTGTACAAATAAATCATGCCTTTATTTTGAAAAGGTGCATCCTTCATCTTTTCTCCCAGGTTTTTATAAAAGAGGTGCAATGAATTTTGGAGTGAAGAATAATCTCAGATAGACCAGTGATCAGTGCATCATTTCACCATTTGATATTTTTTAATGCATTTTGCTACAGATGTTATGCCACTTAAGCCTCCTAGATCAAGTCAGAATACACGTATCCAAGATTAAAAACTGCTCTTCATTAATACAAACACAATCTGAGTGTCCCAACCCTAAAATCAAGATTGTCATATTACTCTAACATAAAGAGCATAATCAAGTGAGATAAATGTATTCAGTCCCCTAAAAAAAGTATGCAGCTTTATGACCAAATCTTTGGTATTATTACCTATTTTGACTTGTAGAAGTGTAATGTTTCCAAATGTCAGCCTCTGTCAAGAATAGGCAACACCTAAGGAAGAATACCACCGGATCACTTTACAGTGAACGTTACATGAGTCCAGTGGGCAGACCTTGGTTTGGCCACCAGAGGGCATGGTATAATGGTGAGTATTTTTTTGACAGTGATCACTTCTCAACCGTCAAGGACTGTGTGAGTCACAAGTGTAATTCCACTGAGCCTGGAATTAGAGTAAATTAGCCTTTTTGGATTCAGACTCCTAACTGAAGGTGTTATTAGTGATCAACAGCTTTCATGGTGGTGTAATCTTCTTGCACAGATGCTCAATATTACTTTGAGTCTAGTCATGCCCCTATCAAATTATCTAGCACGAAGAACAAAAAAGAACCTGCGGCTGATTGATACACACCCATTTTTCTCTTTCCTGCAAACAAAGACCATAGGTACAGGTTTTCTTTACAGGTGTGGTGGCATGGGTAGGATATGCCTGTCTGACCACCTTTTGGTGTTTGACTATTCCTCCTGGATCTGCTCCCACACAGGGCAAGCAGGAAACTTTCTGAATTTTTCTACTTATGCATTGAGGTTCCTCAGAAAAGCAGATATGAACCCATCAAACTGGAACAAAGGAGGATTTCAAACACAAAAGGTAGCATGAATCATGAGCTCTTCAAAGGGGCATGGCAGCCTTTTCACTTCATGCATTATCTTTCTGCACACAGAGGTGAAACTAGGATGAAAGAGCAAAGATACCCAGAAGGAAATGTTGTCACATATAGAATTTATTTCTCTGACATGGCACAAACTTTGGCAAAAAAAATGTGAGCATTTGCATGGCCTGGGAACAGCAACCACACTGAAAGTGCAAGATTCATGCCACAGGCAACAGGGTGGGGGTTGGGATCAGCAAAAGATAACAGGGAACGTTTTTTCTCCATATTTGCATTTAAAACTGGATATAAACTAGGAATAACAACATGTAAAATTGAAACATTAGCAGTTGCTTTTCACATCTTGGCTGTAATTACTTAAACAGGGGTCCACACTGGAAAATGACTATGCCTATAGATAATAGCAGAACCGAGCAAGGAGAATGGAGGCCTTGGCTAAAATACTTAACACCAGAGTACATTAGACTTTACCCAACTTAACTGGGATCCACCTCACTGGCCAGTACCTTCATATAAGGGTCCTGATAGTGTTGAAGTAGAGTGTCTGTCTTTCTTCTTCCCCATTTGTAACAGTGCTTGAAATATTCTAAAACTGGGGCCCTCAGAGCATTAGAGAGCAGGAAAATCCTATTGCACAGCAGTTAAGAACGCTTGCGTTCTAAATGAAGGCAAAGCAACGTCTTCTCTCTCATCCATGTTTAAGGTGCAAGATCTGATTTTCTTGGATGGGTTCTGGACTATTCCGGAACATCACTCAGGTCTCCTCCAACAGCTTTCGTAGGTTCCTCTGCACCTATACAGATTTTAGGCAGGTCAAAAATGTTGGACTGATGCACAGAACACAAACTACAGAAAATGTATTGATGTCCTTCCCTTAGATCAATAACTAGCACTAGTTCAAGATACAACTTTATAATAGCCAATAAGGATAAATGTATTACTCATGTCCACACACACAAATTAAGAAACTTCTTCCACACCCAGAATACAACAGTTTTGATTAATGCTCAAAAGGCAAGCAGTTCACCTCCTTGTTCATGTCCTTTTGACTCATGGTCTTTGTATGAGTCAAAAGGGCATTGGTCAATACAAACTGCTGACGAAGAACAGAAGCCTTCTGTCAGACCTGTTGCAGGTGTTAGCTCTGTAAAATGTAATCACAACTTGCAGTCAAATTTGAAGCTCATCGCTTTTATTAACATTTACTTTTATAAAGGACAATGTACCTTTTCTAGTTTGAATAGGTTTGTGGACAATTCTCCATATATTTCTGCATTATCAACATCCAGCTGGGCTCTGTAGTGCAAAACGTTTCTGAAAAACAATTCATTCATGTTGGGTACATCTAAAATGAGAATTTCACAGATTATTACTTACATTCAAAGTCTCCAGAATGTTTCTCTCTTAGTGGGACTGACTTTTATAAATACAGGGTAAACAAAGCAAATAATCTGCAGCAAACACATGGTGGTGTTAGAAGTTAATCATTAACTCTTGAGCAAGGAATCAGCAAAAGCCCCCAAGATTTACATTTCATTTCATATACAGGGAGTCCTCGGGTTACGACAGTCTCGAGTTACGTCATTTTGTGGTTACGACGCACTTCCATAAATTAATTAAAAAACCTAGTTTCGACCTACACGGTTTGATTCGTAAATACGAACACAGACAAAGATAAAAAATTGTTCTCTTTTTTTTTATTACCGTTTCATTTAATTACTGTATTTTATATGTCCTTCATGTGTTGTGTGTTCAGAGTTAGTGACTTAAGGTGTTAACTTAGGTATAATTTAGGTATAAATTCCGACTTAGGTCGAAAATCGGCTTACGACAAGTCGTGGGAACGGAACTGTAGTAGTATCATTTAATGCAACACTTAACAGTAATGCTGGTCGGAGCTGTATTCCTTGCCTAGAGCTTATGGGCTACAGATACTTTGGACATGGGCACTATTACAACATTGTTCACTACTTGCCCATTAAACTCACTCTAATTAGACACCTTAATTGTTAAATTAAGGTTAGTGATAGCCCCTTGCTCCAGGCTCTTACTCATTGTGTGGATACTCTGCCAGGGAGCCCAGAGTGTTAAGACGCTGCTCCAGTGACACAATCTTGAATGCCATGTAACATGAGGACACAATCAGAATACACACCCTGCGGAGACACAAAAACAGAAACACACACACAAATATTTCACATACACAAATATATAAGTACTTTAACACGGGTCCAACAGTGAGAAGCATTAAAAAAAATTGATTGGGTTTCTTGTTAAGCACAGACAGCAAGTGGTTTTTAGTATTAGCAGCAGTGGGGTTGGATGCCCATGACTGGAGTAACTCTGAAACCACTTGCTTGTGATGGGGTGGTTTACTCACAAGAATAAATAGATAAGGAGGAGAGAGTTCAGAGACGCAGACTGCAGTGGGTTTACTTTGTGCAATTCCCTCACCGGTTTAGTCTGACCTGAAAGAGCAAAATGGTTGCATTTACACACCATGAATATTTACTTTTTTAACAGTTCTGTCTATTACTGGGTTGTCCGAGAGGAACACGTTTAATTTGGTTTTTTAAAAAGTCAATATTAGCCTTGGGGTATTCTACGCCCAAGGACTGTTTCATTATGAGAACACGCAATGATGATTGATTGCTATTTAACTGTACCAAATTTTTTTGGCTGATAGCCTAAGGGTCATCTGTATATAATTCAGCTACCATAGCAGTAATTATTAAGTTTGGGGGGTAGCCATACATTTTGCCCCCAAAGTGTAGATTACAAAGTAAAGGAATCACATTATTACTACTGAAAACAATACTTATTTAGAATCATTTTTGCATCATTTGTTTGCTTGTGTGTGCCATAAGACCTCCACTAAGACATAGATGTAGCATCTTTGGGGATTTTTTGTCTTAATTCAAAATAAAAATGAATGATCAGCATTTGTGTGTGGTACCATTCCGATGGAGTCCATTTTTGGGGTCCGTCTCTTTTTGGAGGTGAATGTCAGCATGCACTGCCACCTCCCCCTTCTTCACCACTTTGAAGAAATTCTGGTTGAGCCCTGGGAACTCTTTCCAAACAAGCACAGCAGTGGCCGTTAACTAGAAGAACCCAGAACTTACCCAGCAGGTATTCTTGTACAAACATGTCAGAGCACCCAAAGCCACTATCCTCCCTCCCTCACTATGAGACTTTCACTATGTGTCATTATATTCTGATACTGAACTGCTAATCGGAAAGAATTACATAATGCTTCTAACATTTCCACAAGCCAGTTCTAGAAAAAATACAGCTGTAATATGTATGATGTAAAGACATTATGTAAATGTTTAGGGAAATGTATATGGATGATATCGATACTGGTACAACTCATAACTCCTTTATCAAAAACTTGTTCTTGCCCTTCAAGTGACAAATTAACAAATTAATCATACAACTGTAATTGTGTAGAACTTCTTCCAGACCAGAAGCACGCAGTCTCCAAACAGACTGTCTTACACTGTCACACCTGCTTCCTGTGGACTTCATACCATGCATTCTTTGGACAACACATTGCGGATCAAACATCGTCCTAGTGGACCATGTACCAACCTTGTACCAATCTCACTATGGTCAGAGGGGCAGAGGACAGAATTACCTGCTATTTTTTCATAGTCAGGGGTCTGCGACCCAGAGCTGCTGCTCTCCAACAGATCCTGCCGCCTCTGCCTCACCACTCCGTCTAGGTCTGAGAAATCTGCTGTGAAGTCATGCTGAAAGGGAGGAGGGAGTCATCTGACTGTTCCCCAGGAGACAAACGAAAAGCCCACACACGTAGCCACGTATCTGCCCTTATTTTCGAATCCCCTTTTTATTACAGATTTACATTACTGAGTCATAACAGGAGAGCCAACCAGCACTGAAACATCTTAACATCAGCATGGGAAATTACATACCTGCATGTGTGTTATACAACAGCACACTGCATGTTTTCACACAAATCACTGTAATTACTATTCCAGCATAATTAATGGATCAACAAAGAAAAACTACCATGCGATGTGGCCTATTTTAACCAATTTCAGAGTGGAAAAGAAGGCCATTAAAAAACAAGAAAGCAAAATTTTAAAAATAACCAAAGTACATGCAAGTACTGTGCAGGAAAAGTGAGTACTGACCAGGGGAAGTGAAGAGGGTCGCTCACATCGGAAGCTGCTTTCTGTTGAGGAAGGAATTGAACTATTTCCCACTTTCTCTGCCTGCAATATTAATAAATGGGCATTTATGAAAGGCCATCTTTGGAATGGTGCACTGTCTGGTATATAAACAAGGTAGTGTTCTCTGCTCCTATAACCACAGGGCCACAGCTCAAATAAAGTAAGAATAACAGTTGCATATCCCTAAGGGGAGGTTTAAAAAATAACCATGAATACTGTTTCTCACACAGTGCATCTGAAAACCCAAAGGTGAATTTTCTGAGCAAAATTGGATAGTCAGGTCCTGAATGACATCGTACAGAATCACAGAATTTGTTTTTTTATGAAATAAAATAAATGCAAACAGGCTAGGAAGAGGGATTCTCCATTCAAATGACTCAAAATAAAATCCTGCTCCAATGTTTTCATTATTTATTTTTACTTATTTATTTATATTTACTTTCCGTTACTTAGGGCAGAACAATGCAGGAATTCAGAAATATCAAAGAATCTACGTACATCCAGATGGAGGCAGATGGTTTTCAGGAATTTGTAGGTGGTATCTCGGGAAAGGAACGACACAAACACATGCTGCAAAGACACATCCAAAACAAAGACAATCAGACCAAACAAGATTTTGATAAGCAAGTCAGGCTTACAGTCTGTCTAACAGCGGCCTGAATGAAACAGAGGCAATCAGCACTAACCCTCTCGTTTGCGGTTGCTATAACAAGGGCGTTTGGCACCAAAATGGCCGTTTTGGTTTTTTTAATAAGGGTCACAGACAGCACAGGGATCGATATCTGTAAAAAAGAAAAAGGGAAGAAACAGGGATCAAGTTATTTGTGAGCCATTTCATGAAAAATTACTGGTAAAAAGGAAGTTAAGAATATGAAGCCAGTGCGGCTGGAAATCTCGGCCATACCTTAGTGCCTTTCCCGAAGACTTTGGAATGGAAGCAGATCCAGTTATCTGATACATACAGCTTTCCCTGATAAAGCATATCTTTTTGCAAGGCACAAGTGTAACCTGAGAAAAGATGAGCTATTTAGAATGGAAATGCTGAAATCTGGGATTTAATATTGTGATAAACATTATTATGTTTGAAAACCACTATCTTGGTATTTGGCATAGTTTTTGTTATATCATACAGTTATAACAAATAGTCATACAGTTTTGCGTGTTTGTTGATACTTAAGTGAAGCTGATAGACTTAATGTCTTTACACAACATCTAAAATGATACATTATGGTCAGCATTTATTATTATTATTATTATTATTATGGACATTAATTTTTCCAATAATTTTATGAAGGCTACAGAAATACAGGAATCACACAACTAAATTTTAAGATGAACTAAAATTGAATTCATTGGTACAGGTTATGAATACAATTCATGTCACCTACAACTTCCCAATGACCATCTGTTTACTTACTTTGTCTCAGCAGCTCGTCTTTGCTGATTTCTTTGAAGATTTTGTGGTACTGGTCATTCGTTTTGGAAAACTGTAAGGATAAACACTGTTACTATACACTCAAGCCAAGGCAATGAATAATATTCAGAGTGATATATCACTCATTCATCAGTCATCATATTCAGTGCATGGGGAGGACCGGTGCACCTGTGTCAGTGGGGAGTATCTGGAAACCACAGAACTCTCGAGTTTCTTAAGCGTCAAGATGCATTCCAGAGTATTTTAGATAGCTCAGAACTGTGTATCGATCTTGAAGAGGTATATGTACATAATTTATCTTAAAAAATGGCTTTCTTGCACCATTAAGCCGAAACACACATGGTATGTTTCGAAATTCAATCCACCAGTTATGCAGTGATACTAGACCCTCAGAGCAAGAGCCAAAGAACTATAAACAGAGGCAGCCTCAGTATATTACTTAACTTTCTGCTTTGACTTGGAACAGCAAAGAGCTGCAGTTAAAAGACAACATGGCAACATCATTCCTACACTAGCGGCTCATGTGACACATATTTTTCAGGGATGCAGACCCTCATGAAAGAATGCCCTCTGTAGGAGAAGGTTCTGGATCACAGCTATCTGTAAACTGATTAGATTACCTCTATGCAGGTTCTGAATAAGAAATTACCATATGCCAAAAACAAAAATGTGTAACTTGATTATATGCTTAAGCTATTACATTAGTGCTGAACTGACCTATTTGAAGAGTCACAAACAGTCATGCATTTAACATTAATATTCTCTACATTTTGGATTCAGTCAACACTCTTCAGGTCACATGCACCAACTATTTATGGCTAATTACTCTCACGTATAAGGTTGGTTACAACTATCTGTAAATCTGTACTTAAGTCCAGGCTGTGTATTTCAGAAAGTGCCTCCTGTTTGCTCTGTACAAACCTGGCTAGAATGGGACTTCTTCCTGCTTGGTTTTGCTTCACTGTCACTTGGACTTTGCAACAGAGATGTCTGCTCAATAACTTTTGACCTAAAAAAAAAAAACAAAACATGTGTACATATGTATGACAAGGTGTACATACCTGGAACAACATACAGATAGACTGAGCAGGTTAATGGACTTAAAGTCAGATGTCTTCCAGGGTGCTTTACACACACACACACACACACACACACACACACACACACACACACACACACACACACACACACACACACACACACACACACACACACACACACACACACACACACATTTGTATACACATTTTTTTTTAAATATGCTACAGTTAGGCACAGTTGATTGTGGATAATTGAATAATTATTAGTTGAAGTTATACTTTTGCTCACAGAAATGAATGTCATATTACCATTGGACTGTATGAAAATGTACTTTAACAGCCAATGCAGTGTGTATGGTGCTTTTAACTTTGAAAGACTTCATTACAAAACTTCTAAACCACTAATAATAAGCTATAAACTCCTTGTGCCATTCTGTCAGAATTATACCTCTGAACAATTACACCTCAAAGTTACAATCAATGTCATGGTCTTCTGGCAAATAACACAAAGTATAATTGTCATAGGTACTCATATTTCATTTGACCACAACAGGAAATCAAGTGGGCTGAAGCGAGCAAAAAGTCAGACCACAAAAAAAGCACACCCCAAATCACACTGCAGTCACAGCCACATAAATACAGCTTTAAATAGCTGAGCCTTATTTTAGTTCCCAAACACGAAGCCATTTAGTGACTGGGAGCCAGTACTGCTTACAGCACAGTTCAAAAGTAACTACCAGGTTCAACAAACATTGCCTGTAATAAATGTGTAAATAACAGATGTTCTGAAACAGTACAAAGGCAGCCACACAGGTGACTCACATTAAGCCAAATGCCAATTAGTTGTATCTGTTAGCTACTTTAATATTGGAGTTTCCAAAGCAACATGAGGCAAACTAACAAAGTTCCAAAAAGGCCCAATTGTCAGGGTCCAAACTTTAGATGCATTGGTCACAACAATTGCTAAATTATTTAATGTGACAAGGGGAACAGTACTATAACAACCCATGCCAAACACGGATAAACAGTAGCAGCAAAGAGGAAGAGCAGTCGTCAGTCAAAGCTCACAGACAGGAACAGATGGACACTTAACAGGATAGTTACAGAACACCCAAAAACCACGGCGTTACAAATGACCACAGATCTGAAGAACACCTCTGTGACCCAGTCCCAATAAAAACTGTGAACCATTACTTTACAAAGCTGGTAAGTGTGGCAGGGCTGCCATTAAGATACTGCTTCTATCCAAAGCTAATACACAAGGACACATAACCTTGTGTAAAAAGCACAAAACCTGGACCCCAAAGAATAGACAAAACTAATGTCACCTGATGACACTTCTAACACAACACTCTTTTTCCTACTTCTGGATGGGTTTAGATTTGGAGAAAGCGAAAGTAAGCCTCCAATCCATGAGTCATCTTTACATGGTCATTTAACTGCAAAGGGACACAAAGCCAATTCCATATGACAAGATGCACCCCATGGTGCAAACACTAATGTTCCATGATGATCATGAATTTCCCACCTTCATGATGATCGTGCTCCCATTGCTATATACACTGGAAAACAATTTCAATGGTGGTTTCATGGTTTCATGAACACTCGGATCAAATGAAACACCTTCCATGGCCTCCACAATCACCAGATATACACATCATCAAACCTCTGGAGCAGAGTGTGAAGTAGATTTCTCAAAGAACTGGAGGACTTCCTTCTTGAACAATGGACCGATACACCCCCACACACAATTCAGAACTGACAATACCCTTAGAATAGAAAGTGAAGGCTATACTCCTTACTAGGTACTTGATATTTGTTTGCTGATTACGCTATTTAATCTCCCACCTGTGTATGACCCCCCCTGCCCCCTCTCCAAATGATGCAGCCTCCACAAGACCAGCAGTCAAAAGAGGAACTGTTAGGACTTTGTCATGGTGCCAGGAAGATGCCAGCTCTTACATGTTTAGTTTAACTACGTTTATGTCCTAACATTGAGGCTTTGTGCGCACCAACTGTAGCTCAGGGCAGCAACGCCCCATCCATTTGCACACAAGGGCTCGTGATAGCGCATGTGTGCTTTGGTCACCAGTGTCATGGGATAAAAAGCCGTAATGTTTAAAAAAGATTATTATTTTATTTTTAATTGATATAGAGAAATTCCAATACCGATGATGTTATAAATTCGCTCTTTACCATTTTGGAGTTTATGCGTGTCATAGGTAGGCTACTAGAGAGTCTTAATTTACCTCACGAGTGGTGGTTTCCTTTTGCATTCTGGGACGTCCGATTCAGTGTCCGCCAGCTGCTGTGGGTCGGTGCCGGGCCTCCCATTTTTCCTTGGCCTGTCCTCTCCGCCATTCTCAGCCTCAGAACTGTTAACATAAGGAAACTGAGTAAACGAAGGTCTTTGTAAAAAGAAATAATAGTGGAAGAGGTGGTGACAATCACACATTATTAGACAATAGTGTCACACAGGACTTGTCATATATAAAAACCTATACAAACCAGATTTATAACATGTACTTTGCATCTAGCGATTTCGTGTCGAAAGGGTCATTTTTATTTGCGGGTGTAAATTCAGGTGACTTCTAACACGTGCAAACGTGAGAGTGTCATATGGGACACCCAGAGCAGCGGTACAAAGCGTATTTACACACTCCTCAATGGTATTCTTTATTTTTATTTTTCAACAAACGAACTTCAGCATGTCTTAGAGGACTTGAAATAACGTCACCAAACGCTGGATCACGGGATGATTAACGCAAGAATAGGAGCGTAAGAGCAGGGGAGACTGCAGCAGGAAAAGTTACTCCCAAACAAGTCAGCTTACATACGAGCAGCAATTCAGATACTGTACCCCGACATGCAATTTTAATTAAATTTACATTATATCCCTATGGAGGAAAAAAAAATTGGCTACCGGAATGTACACTGCAATCAATTTAAACATATCGCTCGTTGTTAGAGTAGCCTATTTAAGTGTGTACGTTAGTTGCATAGAATAGATAACATACTGTTGCACTTCACTAAAGCAGAGTCGTGCAAGCGTTTGGCATGAAGATAAAAATACATTGCTCTTGACTTCACAACACGACAAAACACAAGTCAAAACGTTTTCAATAAACAAACCGAATACAGCTGACTACGACTTAACATGTCACCTCAAATTTCGTAAAAGGAGCTGATACATTAGCCTACATTGACGCACAAAACATCGGTCAATGCGATCGAGAAAAAAACATCCCATGTCTTCAGAAAACAAATAGAATCATTTGTTGATATAACATAATAAAGAATGATTTGCAATATCATACGAAAAGTATCTAGTTGAGCCTCTGTCAGGGATTTGATTTCGTGTTACCTAATACAAACTAATTCTTCAAGCGAACTTACTTGGTCAGGATAGTTTTTGCATCCTTCTTGACAAATTTAAATGATTTCGCTTCTTCCGGCGTGGTTTGCGGAGTTAGAAGGCTCGGCGGCGGCTCGGTCATCAGTACCATCTCGATCGGGACTGCAAGAAGTTTAAAAACTAAGTCATTTGTTTCTTTTCCCTTTCTCCCTAAAGACACTTCTCGCTTGGGCTTGGATTTGGACCGCCCAAAGCCGAGGATAATTTGGCAAAGCAGGCCCGCTCCAGGAAGCTCAGCTCGAGAGGAAATGGGAGGGGAGATGTGGGAGAAAAGGGGCTATTAACACGTGTTGTTTGTTTTTATAACCAATTTGGCCAGCTGAGTGTATGTTCAACGAATCCGAATTTCCCTGAAATTAACTTCTGTTAGCATATTCTGGACTGGAAGAAAGTAGGATTAAGTAGCCTACTGTGTATTTATACAACCCGTTATTCAGGTTTCCCAATACGTGTCAGTACAGGCAGCTGTCAGCAAGTGTCACATCCAAGTATAAAATCAGGTTGGTAAATTATCATAATTGGATATTATATAATATTATATAATTGAAATATTATGGAGGCATAAGTATTTGTGTTTTGTGAAAAAAAAAAACAAGCAAACAAAAAAAAAAACTAGGCTGTACATAATTAACGATGTAAATGATACTGTTGAAGATTACAGTTGCTCATTTGTGCAACAACAATACGTGTAGATGTTTTTTTTCTATGATTTTATGATTAGCGTGACCACTACGGTATATATGGTTTTATTTAAAGTTGTGTTGATAGAGTTCTTTTGAGTTAACTAGGTGTTGACTGCTGTAGCTTGGACTGTGCAAAGTAAAGACCTTAATGGTTTTGGCTGTGTCTATGTGCACACGTTCACTCCTCAACACCAAGACAGAACACTGATGAAATACAGTGGCTTGCAAAAGTATTCAAACACTTGCAGAGTTACAAAAAGTACCTTACAAAAAAGATCTAACAAGTATTCAGTTTTTTGGGTTTGGTTATTTTGTCCCTTGGATGTTCAGAGTTTTTCAGATAGCTAAGGACACTTTAAGGACAGTTTATGTCCTCAGTTCATACTGAAGCTTCTGTAGTGATAACAGAATGACAAGCCGTGAAATCAAAAATGGGCTGAGCTCCATAAGCTATCAGTGACAAACTTATTTGAATCATTGTGTTTTTCCATGGTGAAAATCATCTTTCCATAGGTCCAGACAAGTTCGCATTTGTCAGTGTACTGTTGCTCTACTCATTGTGGGGTTCATGAAATATCATTCCCCAATCATAACACTTCTCTCTCCCATTCAATGTTGAATGTCCCATTCAGTAATTGATGTGAACAAAAGCTCCACCTGCTCAGCACAAAAGGCACTGGCAGAAGCAGCATGCTCGCATGTTTTACATGGTGAATGCACACACCAGGCACAGCTGTTTGTTTCTCTCCCTTTCCCTTTGATGATTCACTGGGGGGTCATAGGGGAGGTGAGGCCATTTTCTGCAAAAGAATTAAAAGGGAGTGGGAAGACAGCTTGTGTTTTCACTCCTACCTCCTTGTTTTGGAAGACTAACACTAGGGTTTAATCAAATATAGTTAACCTATTTTAGCATATGTGCCGTTGAATCAAATGGGACTTGAGTGAATTCCAGATTTCATTAAACTAAATTCATGGTCATAGGGATTAGCATTATCCTAATTAGGACTAGATGCAGCTAAATATGTAGCCTGAAAACAGTGGTGAAAAAAGTGGCGCAGTGAAACAAAAAAGTGGTAAACTCAGGGTGCAATGATTAAATAGCCATGCTATGTTGAAGAATTCTGCATAACCTATTTTAATATAGATTTGTGTGAAACCTGTGTCAGGAAAAAGTTCATTTTATAGCAATTTGGAATGTTATTGTTGCAGTCATGCACCTGTTGCATTCTACATTTGTAAAGTACATGCTACTTAATTTTAACTAGTAAATTTGCCAGCATTACTGAAAGTGGTTTTCTCTGGCATCATCACTGTTGCACCATGAATTTGATCAAAAACAGAGAGGCCCAAAGGTTAAAATCTTTTGTGAACTTAAATGACCACAGTTAGCCTGGCTTGATTTTAGCCCCTTACCTTGAGGATGGCACTTTGACTAAGCAGAACATGACTCAGATGTTGAATTTTACATGGTCTTGAGGAAAGAGCACCCCCTGCTGTCCCAACAGCTCCAGTTCCAATAGTAATTTGTTTTCCAAAGAGTTGTCTTATGAAAGTAATGTACACCAAAGCAAACCCCTCTTGGTGCCACTTGGTGGCAGGATGTAGTGATGTGGAGCAGAGCAGAGAAATGTGGAACAGGATGTTGCAGTGTGAAATAGAGTAGAGCAATGTGAAGAAGGGTGTTGTTTTGTGAAGCAGAGTCGCGCAATGTGGAGTAGAATGGAGTAGTGTGAAGCAGAGTAGAACAATGTAGAGCAGGATGGAGTAGTTTGAAGCAAAGTAGAGCAATGTGGAGCAGGATGTTGTAGCGTGAAGCAGAGAAGAGCAATGTGGAGCAGGATGTTGTAGCGTGAAGCAGAGAAGAGCAATGTGGAGCAGGATGTTGTAGCGTGAAGCAGAAATAGAGGGATGTGGAGCAGGATGTCGTGGAGTGAAGCAGACATCCTGCAATGTGGAGTAGGGTGGAATAGAGCAATGTGGATCAGTGTGGTGCAGAATGAAACAGGACAAATCAGTATGGAGCAATGCAGAACAAGACAGAATCACACACAGCAGGGTGGAACACTTCAGCTGGGTCCTTCAGGTTAAAATCCTTAGTGAGGTTCTGTATTTTGAATTTGTGCAGTAGCTAACCCTGAATATATGCTGCACACTGTTATATGCCGGTCTGAATAAGGAAGATTTTTATAGTACATAAAAAACAGGCTTCATTGGAACAGAAGGGAAAACAGGATGTGGAGGAGGAAGGAGCTTATTGACATAAGCACAAGGGCTTTTCTTCCCTCAGTCTAAAGTAATGAGGCCATCAGCTCAAACCAAAAGGAATTAATGTAACATGAAATGAACGCTCTCATCACCTTTATCATATAAACAGTCATGCTGAAGTTATTATGGCTCTGACCCAAGCTTTTGGGTACTGCCCCTTGTAAGATTGAATAAAGGAATGTTAAAAACAAGCTGGGAAAGTAGGTATTCTTGTTAGTACTTCCTGCTAATCGTTGCCCTCCAGGGGAAAGAGCCAGAGTACCATGAAGTAAGGGGTCTACAGAGATTAGTTAATGTCATCACACTGTTTTCACTGAGCCACAATCACAAAATCACAGGAGAATTATATCAGGATTTTGAGATTTCCAATCATGTATTTTGAGATCACTGATTTTTATCTGATATACAGGGCATGAGAAAATTGAGTTGACATTAGATCAGTCGATTAATGAATCATTTGTGTGAATGCATTTTTTTTACTTCAGCAGAAAAGGCCAGATGTAGATTCTGAGATGCAAAGATAGCAAATAGTCCCTTTTCTCTTTCAAGGAAGTCATATCATAAGTACATAGGAATTTATATGGGATGGGAAGATTTCAACCAGGATCATTCTTTGAGGTCACAAGAGCACCACCAGCAAATAGCAACAAGGGAAGCATTGACATTCTGCTCATAAGAAATTGGAACCTGCTAGTACAAAGCAAGCCATTGCTGTGCCGTCCACACCCACACAGTGGGCACTGTAATCCTCCAATACATGTGGCCGCAAGCCAGTGACTATCTCCCACAGCACAGAGGGGCCAAGCACTAATCAGTGGAATGGTGCATCTTTCAAAAGTGCATGGAAACCTTTAGCTACACTGTGAGTAACTATGATGCTTTTTCAGTGCTAGCTCCAGGAGTCCAGGCCAACTAAAGCCCACCCTCAAGTGTAATGAGCTTTGTTGTTTCTTGCTACTGTGAACCCCCAGCTAAAGTTGTAACATTGTAGTAAAGGCAGTATAAAGACTTGAACAAAATAATGGTCAACAGCTTTTTAAATTGACTCATAAATTGAGAGGAGCACTGCCAAGAGTGATCCCAATGTTGCTGGTTTGCATGCCACTACCCCATTGTTGTGATGCCCTTTTACTTTTTTAAAAACTGAGAGTGGCATCTTGCCACAAGTTACCAGTATGTTCATACTCATTACCACTCTGGTTTGACCTCCGCAGCCTTTGGTTAGGGCTGGTTTGAAGTTTTCGGTCAAACGGAGTGGGATACTTTCAAACCCAGAACAAAAAGGGCAGAAGAAATTACCCTCCCTTGTGCCACCAGTTGTACCAATTGCTGTTTCTTTACCATTCTGTTACTAGTCATTCTGTAACTTTCATGTCTTCTGAAGCAGTAGCATCCACCTAAATGTTTTGATGTGATGATTCATGCATGGACAGCTGCATTGCCTTGATCCTGCTGCTTATGGCACATTGTACTGATGCCTTCACAAAATCAAAATTTTTCCTGTCATATGGACATATACTGTTAAAAGTGAGTCTGATCAAATGAGCTGAACTCGGTAGATAGATGTCATTTCATCACCAGCTGCTGGTAAAGTGTAGTCACACAAATAACCAACAGATGGAGACAAAGACCTTGTCCTGGCCACTGTATGCTATTAGAAACATGAATTTAATCATAATGTTTTTACACAGTGCCTCAAGAGATGCTATTGATAGATTAAAACATGTTAAACTAGTACAGAAGTTTGGTACAAATTAAGTGAATGCAGAAACTCAACAGCTGAGGTGGTATCAGGTAGATAGTGATTAAAATGTATTAAAAGCATTAAGTTTGTGTTTCCATATACTACTATATATCATCCATCAAAGTGTCATTAGTGAAATATGTTTACATACAGAGTCCAGCATTAGGGAGTTGGGTGTCTTGTGTTTACAAAAGAACTGGTGTGACGCACAAAGAAACTGTAGTACATTAGAGCCTCTTGTGACATCACTATGAAGCTGTAGAACTTGCCCACTGCCACAAGGTGGTGCAGTTTTACATTTTAGCAAGCACAATTAGGCTGCTTCTTTTAAGAAGGAAAAAGAAAAAAGAAAGGACCACAAAGAGTGAAAAATAAGTCTGTCAGAGTTCATTAAGTATCGAGGGAACAATGCTGAAACTGGCAATGCAAGCTACGCCAGGCTGGACTGCCATTAATCATGGCTGACACGGAGCTGGGGTTGAGGGGGTGGGGGAGCGCTGCCAGCGACTCTGTTTGTGATTATAGGGCCCAGCCTGCTGAGAGGGAGGGGTGTGTAGACGAGCGGTTCACCGCGGCGTGCTTAGAGTTCAGACGCTCTGCACTCCGTAGTCATAATAGCTAACACTTAAACCACAATAATAAAAACGGAAAAGCCAGAAAGACAGGGATTTTTTAGCAACGTGCTTTTCTTGAGGAATGCGCATATAAAGGCCTACGCACTGGTGTACAGCTGATTCACTTTGTGGGCCACCCCGAGCCTCAGGGCTGCATTTGAAACCAGCCTCTTCAGAAGTTGCTTCTGCCTTCCGACTTTCCCGCTGTCACTCTGTGGTTGGCAGCTCCCAAACACACTCCCCGTTGAGTGTCCAGGGTCCACGTGGCGATAAAACACTGGAGCACTCAGTTCCACAGAGCACTGCACCTTCAGTCTGATGAAAAGCAGCCATGCTGCCTGTGACAAAGCACAGGGAATGGGGCTGTATGTCTGTAACTGCATTCCACAGCTGCATGTCCCGCCTGTATCTATATTGTCGAAGTGCTTTAGTGAGCATGTGTGAATATCCAAGTGGGTGTTTGTACATGTAAGACAGTATGTATGTCTGCACATGTCTGTGTGTAGCAGTATGTGTGAATATGTGTATAAATGTGTGTATGTGTGTTTTCGTAATCACATTTACGTTTATATTTATGGGTAGTTTCAGTTGGAGAAAAATGTACTGTTCATGTATGTATGTGTGTGTGTGTGCGTCTGTATGTGTTACAGACAGACTTTCCTTTTTCAGCCTCTTTATTTAGACTGTATTTGAATGACATTTTACAGAACAATTATCAATCACATAGGTTTGAAAAGGGGAACACAAAGTGAAAAAAGAGAAAAGCATTTTTGAGACAGAGAGACACAGATAAAGAGAGATTTTTCTCTGTTTCTGCTCTTTCCTGACTTTGTAGGTGCTGCTGAGCTTAAGGCAGCAGTGATTCCTGCATGGCCACTGCAGGGAGAAAAAAGCAAGGGTAGAGAATGGAGGAGAATGGATCCGTGACTGCTGGAGATTGAAGCCCTGTTAAGTGCTTTGCTTGAAAGCATGTCTGGCCTCATTAGCTGTCAGTTGTAACAATACTGAACTGGCAGTGAAGACGACTTGGAGTCTCGCGGCCATAAATCACTGGCTGACAGTGCTCTGACAGGGCTGGGAACCAGCACACTTGTGTGAGGTGCTCTCTCTCTCTCTCTCTCTCTCTCTCTCTCGCTCTCTCTTTCTCACTCTCACTTACATGGCACAGCAAACACACTGCTGGGAAACCACACGCACACACTAAAAACACACCATCAAAGCACTTGCCTGACCTTTCCAGAGTGGTGTTGAATGACTCCTGGATGTTACTCCTGGAGTTTTATACAGGGATACTCCTTACTGAGGCATCCTGTCTTTGTGAGTGTGTGTGTGTGTGTGTGTGTGTGTGTGTGTGTGTGTGTGTGTCCTGGGAGGTAGGCGGGCTCACATAGAATAGCTCCCATATTAGTCTCGTCATGTCTGACCTGACAAGCGGTGGTATGGCTGACATCAACAGAGGTGAGGACAGAAAAAAACAAGGTCTGAGGGTCATAAATCACTTCCCCTGACACTCATACAAGGAGGCCAGGGCTGGCCTGGACTGGAGACACAAGAGGCACTGACCCCTTTATCCAGGCCTTTGCTGCTCTTACTCCCACTCCACCTCCTCCACTCTCCCATACTCCTCCTTTTACATAGCTATCCTCTAAGGTTTATGAGTTGTGTCGGTGTATCTTCATTTTGTCTGTTGTCTGACCTTCCTGTCCTGTCTTTGTGTTGATCTCATCCTTTCTTTTCCTCATCATTGTTTGTGTTATTGTCAGCTTCTGGGCTCTTTCTCTTCTTTCTACTGCTGCCCAGAGAAAAGTGCTTAAATAACTGACAGTCGGGTTTCAGCCAAGTCATACAATCCTTCAACCCCTCCCCCCCACCACCTACTCTCTCTCTCTCTGCACATCCATCTTTCTATTACTTTCATGTAACTTCTTCCACATGCCTTTCTTTTTCCTTCATTCCAAATTTTCTTGGCGCTTTTGTTTGTGTGTGTCAATCTCCAAATGTGAATCTGTGTATATGTGTGAAGAGAGTGGGCAGCATGTATTTATGAATGAGGTGTGCATATATAAGTGTTTATATGTTTTTGTTTGTGTGAATTTAAGTGTGGCTTAGTGCCATACAGAGTGACAAGTGCGTTGTAGCAGTGCCTGGGGTATTAGTGAGTATCAGTGTTCATAAGAATGGTAACATTTAAACGTGGGTTTAGTATGAGAACTGAATGTGAGGTTTATGTGAGTGAGCATGTGTGTGTGTTTGTGTGTGTGTATGAGTACATATGTTTTATGTCTGTATGTGTGGCTGAAAGTGCATGTGTGTGTATGTGTGTGT
Source organism: Albula goreensis (assembly GCA_022829145.1). NCBI lineage: Eukaryota > Metazoa > Chordata > Actinopteri > Albuliformes > Albulidae > Albula > Albula goreensis. Next base: position 55,088,220 of record CM040741.1, on the reverse strand, counting down.
GTGTTTCAGTGGCTGGTGGATGAGGGTATAATTATGAGCATGTTCAGCATGTATCAGCATTTTGAGTGGGAGAAACAGAAATGTGTGGTCCTTGTGGTTTGGAATGGAGAAAGTTCTTAAAAGGTTACAAAAATAACGGAGGGAGGAGAACGAGAACACACAATCACTCTCACAGGAGGAGAAGGAGGGAGAACACACAGTCACTTTCACAGGCTTCATAAAATAGATCAGCAGACCCAGCAGCTGCTCGCCATTCATCAAACCTCCCTCTTTAAGCAGGGAAAAAGACACATTGATTCATGTCCTTGAGAGCTCAAATACAAAATGAGCTACACACTGCCCTTTGACTTCCCCATGCAATTAGCACTGAAGATGGAGACAGCAGCTTTTAGTAAGAATAAAAAACTGACTTTATTACACCAAAACTAGTTAAAAATGCAATAATGTTATTATTATTATTATTATTATTATTATTATTATTATTATTATTATTACAAACCATTCTGTCTTTGATATCTGTGCTGTTGGATGAAATGGGAGTGTGTTACAGCAGAACAGATCAGTTGGGGTCAAAGCCTTTTCTTTCACTGACACAAAATCTTTTTGGGCATGGGTGAGGCATTAACTTCTGACAGCTTGTTGACTCCTGAAGTCATGACAGGTAATTATGGAGCTGTCAGATTTTGGCACTAGCAGTGTAGGATTGAGCTATGAGCTGTCTGCGTCCTCATTTATTTCTCATTTTAACATTTTTCTCCCAATCCCCTCTATTATCATCTGTTTCCTGTCCTTAGGGATGAGATGGAGCCTCTGATTCTGCATCTTTCAATAAAGGGGTTGGGATTTCCTGGTAGCACTGATTAGTCCTCTGACTTTAGCACAATTTGATCCTATTTGTGTTCCAAACTCCCCCAATAAAGATAAATAAGATGGAAAAGTGAATAATACAAATGCATTTAAATAATAAAATCACATACAGGCAGAAAGAAGTTTACAAATCCCAATCAGATCCAGAAGCGCTGTGTCAGGGTTACAGGCACTAAAGCAGACAGCTATGACAGACAATTAGGACCCATTTTTCAGCATTCACTGCTGTTCATTTTCTGGGTCTGTCTAGCTCTATCCACTGGGCTGTGTTGTCAGTTGCCTCTCAGTTAGGACACATTACGATTTATTTGTAACCTTTATAGGGTTAAAAGTAGGGTTGCCAGCAGTCCATATTGGCCAGGTTGTGCTTTATTTCAGTATAAAATGGTGTCTCCAGTGTGAGTTGCCTTTTTTGTATCATTTTTTGCAGCTGAGAGAAACCTACTGAATTTTAGGTAGCTATATTTTTACAATGCACCAGCAAGGTAGTTGGTTTAATAAGAAGCAACTTTAAACAGTGTTAAATAACCCATAATTTAATCATTTAACATCACTACACCCCTTAGTAAAAATAAGCATCAGCAACTCTACCATATTCTACCATGTGTCACTGCTTTAAATATGGAATTGCAAAGCAAAAGCTAAAGGTCTAGGACAAAGGAGGAGCAAGAGGTTTTCATTGCTAAATTTTAGAGCACACAAACAAAGATGTGAAGTGCAATGGTAATTATCTTGTATCCTTCAGCATTGTAAATTAAAGCACAAAGAGTTTCATCCTAAAGTAGTACTCCTCGCTTTTACTTACAGTAGTATGGGTGGATTTATGTGTTTTTACCTTGCTCAAATGTTAACACACATAGCTGCCCCAAAAGCCATTCTTCCTCATCCTCCTTTTCTGTTTTAACTCAACACAAAAGAAGTAAATAAAAACCACTCCATTCTCTCTCACCCACTCTCCCCCTTCAGATTCCCACCTACAACGCTGTCATTTTACTTTTACCACAACCCTGTACCACACCACAGAATCTCTGACTCTCTCTCTCTCTCTCTCTCTCTCTCACACACACACACACACACACACACACAAAAGTCCTGCCATAAATCAATGGACAGAATCGTGTCTGCCAGTTAGACTAAACAAGAGCGTTTGTGGGGATTTGTTCTCAGCCATTAATCATCTTGACAGCTTGAAAAACACATTTCCCCTTTAATGACTAGATTTGGATAATCCAGTCTGTTTCCTTCCCAGCCCCTCTCTCCACCCTTCTTTTTTCACCCAGTGCAGTGCTCCAGAACTTGGATCATGTGAAAGAGAGAGAGAGAGAGAGAGAGAGAGAGAGAGAGAGAGAGAGAGAAAGATACTTTCCAGGTTGTAATAAAGGTGGAATAAAAAAGCTCAGATCTATCATAGCTTCAAAAGAATGGAAGCTCAAACACTAAAAACTGGTCACTGTTCATACATGCACCTATTTAGTACATTCAGCTGCCAGTCGGCATGTATTTTCCCACACTATGGGCCATACAGCACAACAGGAAAGCTTACACCATTGGAAGGGGAGCTGTAGCTTTCATTAACAGCAGCTGGAGGCTCACAGGGTCCTGGAATGAGAGAGAGTCCAGCAGTAACCACAGGATCCAGGCCAATATGAGCACTCCCTGCCCATGGCTGAGGAAGCCACAGCGATAGTATCATAGTAGAGGCAGGACACTGATAAAGCACAGGTTCATTCTGCATTATAATGAGCACATTTACCAATTGGTATATTTCAGCAGGGACGGCAGGTCTATTCAATACAGTGTGCATAATTTTTGTAGCACCCCAACCATACCTCCCAGAAGTCCACTTGCACAGGGAAAGTTATTGGGCCAAATCCTAAACAAAAACCGTAAATGAAAAGGTAACATGAATATGGAAAAGGTTCTTTATAAGCTAAACTGCATGTAGAGAAATGGGCCTGATATCCCTGCCTGCTGTTTAAGATAACAGAGTCAAAGATGAAATACGACAGGCTGAGGCCACAACCTGCAGTCTATGGGCTGATGACTCAGGAGTGAGAATGAATGTGTTTAGATCCTGCCAGGGAACAGAAGCAGGATGAAAGTGCAGTGTTTGGGGGCTTGCTGTTTATATCTTTAAATGCAGTTTTTGCTGATGCATGGGAAAATGCATAACAACATTTTTATGGTTATAACTGCAGCATAGATCTGCTCTGGTGCTCTGAGACTGGCATGTGTCATGATATTGTATGCTAAATGCTTGCAATATTATGCATTTCTTGTAGTATAAAATTCTTGTATTTTTGTATGTTTGTAAAGATTCTTTGAAAGATGAAGGAGGTTGAAATCTATTCTGCACTCTGTGCTCCACAACTTCCATAAATGATTCAATGATGTTTAGATATGCTGATTTGGGAGGCCATGGAAGATGTTTGACTCATAACCCTGAATCTGTTCAGCAGTGCGAATGGGGCCCTGATCATCTTGGAATGTAGGAACATTCTGAAGAATCAATTGGTTGTGATTCTACCATGTAAAGTAATAATGAACCATGTGTAGACTTTTAATTGTATGTTGGTTATTTCAAAGCACTAATGCTTTTCCCATTTAGTGTTTCCATTATTTTGTCTAACACTGTTGATTTATATGCACACATACATATACACATATACATATACATATTGGAAAAGAACATTTGACCTCAGTCTCTCAGTGCTATAGGTTACTGTTGGTTTACGCTGGACATTGCAATTATGTCTGGCCAACACACAGCTCAAAAATGGTGACAGAGTGTGGCCAGGAACCCAGGCTTCTGTCTCCAGAGGTGACCACATTGGGTATGGCTAACATGAGCTCCTAGAGCCACAGTTCCCTGCCAAGGCACGTCCTTGCATGAGCACTGCATTTTGCTGATGTACGAGAGCTGACAGCGCACGAGAGCTGACAGCCCAGCGGCGTTTCCCCCAGCGCTCCAGCAAATCAGTCCCAGCTGGGCTCCTGCACATTAGCATTAGCAATAGCAGACCACTGGCTGATCAGTCCCAGCTGGGTTCCCACATATTAGCATTAGCAATAGTGCTGTGCTGTGATCAGGTGGGGAGTGTTGGTAGACAGTTTGAAAACTTGGAGGGTAGTCAGCCAACAGGGAAGGTGGTAGTGGGCAATTATAGAGAAGTCTCATGGGTCAGGATAAATTACAGTAGAGTTTTCGCCAATACTACAGGAACCCATGGAAATTAGCCTGACATTTTTTTTTGGAAGGGCGTGATTTGTTTTCAAACAAATCAAGTGTGGAGGCATGTGCTGTATTTAGGGGTTTTGGAGGAGGACGTTGATAGGGGAGGAGATGAGAAAAATAAGAAATTGAGAGACTGAGCATGACAGAAACAACATGAAGGAAGTCTAGTCCAGGTTAAGTGTGCACTCCCAACCCTTGAGAAAACATTTTCCCCATATTGGTTGTTTTTAGGGGGCCACGTTGTGCTTTCTTACTACTAGCCTCTCTTGGTGAATTCATCCATGTAATAATTAACATAAAATGAAAGTCATTTTATCTGTTAAAAGAATGGTGGAAGCATCAGTTTGTTTGGCCTCCTTTCTGTGCCTGTGTGAGTCGTTCATGAATCACTGCCTGTGCTTACTGTGGAGGTTCATGTTGTGAACATAGATATGTGTGACGCTCCCTGCCCCCCATCCCTGCTGCACCCTCTGTATGTGTGTGTCTCTCAGTCCCTGGCTGTGATGCCGATTGGACTCACCCTCCAAATGTGGAGTGGTGAGACACTCTGTCATCATTAATCACCCGGCTTGTCGGCTGTCCCCCAGGACTCGCCGCTAAGCGTGGGACGGCCGGAACACTGGTGACAGCAGATATGCGTTGCATGCTAACCGGACCCTACGGGACAACGTGGGCCAGTGGAGATGCTCTGAACCCTAACCACACCCTATGGGACCAGCACAGATGAACAGCCTCATTTTACAAAGCAGGCCTACAGCACTCACAGAGCAGCAGCAGTGCTCCTTTTGTCTCCATGCAGCCTCACACGCCAGCGTTACACAGGTTACCTCCCTGCTGTATGATTGTGGATGGCCCATTCATTAGTGTGCGTGTCAGGTATGGAAATGCGATTCAACAAGAATGACATGAGATAAAGTTATTGATGACATAAAGGAAGGAAAGTACAGATAGATAGACTGGATAAATACAGAAGTGTGAAGAGGTAAAAACAGCTTGCCCATGACAAGATTGATTTCTGTCTTCTTCCCATGAGCTTTACATTTGTCTGTTCCTTTTTCAACCATTCAGTATAGATTCCTGTACAATGGACTCTTCTTAGTGTTTTGTATTTTCCCTACAAACCTTTAGGTGGCGACAAAAACCACAACATTTTATTCCTATTCATCAAACATTTGTAGGTTAAAGGAAAAGGTGTTTACTAAATGAAAATCTGGAATTTCTTTTACAGTGAGCTGTAGAAATCTTTTAATCTTTGTACATCTGTCACAGAATGAGAGCAGTTTGAATGAAACAATGAAACCTGATATTCTGATATAAAATTCCGACAGGGAAATCATATTCAAATGCACTGTGGACACCTGAGGTCAGACTCACACACAAACACAAATGCACACACACTCAGAACTGAGAATATGGCTGCTAATGGTTATCATCACTCATAATGATGACAGTGTCCCTGCTGTGCTATTCAGTCTCAGTTCCATTGTTTTCTCCTGTCTGTCAGTCTGTCTCCCTGTCCCCATCTTCTGTTTACCTCTCTATTAACCTGCTAAGAAACCATTCAGCCTGTGTGACCGTCAATCTCAACGACGCGTTGCCTTAGCAGCACAGAAAGTCATGGGAAACCGATACATCTCTGGTTACATGATGGAACCATGCAAAGCTGATAGGGGTCTAACAAGGGCCCTAAAAGTGCTAACATGTCGAGTTAGCGGCTCCCTGCAGAGTAGCACCTGCACCAGGCACTAATAATCTATCAGCCTCATTAATGGGGAGACATGGCTCAATATCCCTCCCAGGGACATGGGCTGTTACCCTGGCGACAGGACAGGTCCAAGCAGCACTGATTGTTGTGACACTGACTGCTGAGCAGAAAAAACATCCTTATGTGATCAACAATTTGAAGTATAAATAGTGTCACTGATCTGGTAATTATGGAGTTGTCGTTCCTTTCCCGATGACCATTTGATGAAAATATGACTCAGCCTAATTAAAGTAATTAAATCATCTATGACACACCCATATGGGTTACCACAGCAGAGAACATGTTTTCTACACTAAATGCATCCTCCAGTACATGGGGAATAGATCTGAGAAGGGGCAACTGCATTAGAAATGCAGTAGTTCTTCATCAATAGCATTATAATTGTCTCTTTGCTTAGTAGACATTTTTTTCAATGGGACTTAACCTTGTTTTGTACATTTCATCAAATTAAACAGCTCAATATTTTCTGAAGCAATTTGGTGTGGTGCAAAGGAAAAATGGACAAAGCTAATCCAAGATTCAAACTTGCAACATTCTGGCTGGAGGATCGATTTCCCTACCACTGTTTGCCTATTGATTCTACTGTGCCCTGAATCTTAGGCAGAAGGGTTGTAACCATGCCCTTTTTGCACAAAGTTCACCACCCAGAGGGGGAGAGGGAGGAGGGCAGACAGGTGGTCCCCTGGGCTGTCATTAAAAGCACAATGCCTGGGGCCTGCCCACGGTTTGTATGTGCTCAGGCCACTGCTACATACATGAGGACAAACAGCACTGAGGAGACAGAGACTACATGGAGGAGGAGAGAGAGAGGGGAGAGCAGAAAAGTCTGAGGAAGCTGGCTGGTGTCCCTTGTGCTCTGAGAGATATGAAGACACACTCCGCAGCTGAAAACCACAGGCTCCAAATGCATTATGGGGGGAGACACCCACGTACATCAATCACTGGGCCTCTGTCAGTCTGGAACAAAGGACCCTCTCACACACTCATACACACCATGATACAGAAAGGCCGGCATCCATATTCATAAATATATTCATATATTCTTTGTACCACTGCAGTGCCAAAATATTTTGTATTTTAAATAACGCCTACCTATATTTCCTGATGCTATTAACGGCTGCGGGGCACTTTATGTTAGACTAAAGAAAACATGTTACACCTTCAGCTCTGCCTGTTTACGGTTACGAAATTTAGCTGCTCATCTTTATCTAACTGCTTCGGCAGATTATCTTGCCGCACCGTGGCTGCCCTGTTATTTAGACTCCAGACTGTCAACTCGTTATCTTAAAAGCCGGATCTTGCGGCTACTGTCAGGCAGGGTTCACCTTGAATTAATGTCAAGTGTCATGTGAGCGAAAGAACATTGTTGCCACGACGACAGAAAACAAGCAACTAAAAGTGGTGTAAAGGACAAGTGATGGACACCCAGATCGATACTGTTCACCCCCAGGAGGTGTGCCTGGCAGCACACACCTTCACTGGCGCTCCAGTCGTATCGTCAGAGCGAGTCAGCACAGCCATAACATCAACACTACATGACATTTATCCATATTAATGCGCAACTTTATTGTTTAATCGTACGTCATTAAATCTGAATCCGAAAGACCAGGCTAAGCTGTTATTACTCTCGACCTCATCAGATTTCACCCAAAGTGAATGTGAAAATATTTTTGGCCACGAGAACAATTCCAAAAACATTTATTCTGCACAAAAATTTAAAAGACAGCCTTTAAATATAATTATAATCATTTATTAAACAAAATAAGACACCCTCTCACCTGTTTATAAGGGATAGCACTGCCATCTCAGGTTTTAATCTTTGATCACTTTAATCACCATCTCCTCACACCTGTGTTTTCACTCAGATACATTACAAAAAATATTACATCTTTTTTTTTTTGTTTTTTTACGCTTCATTATCTGTACACTTAAAAAATAAGAGGGTTTTTTGAAGTCCAGTGGGGTCATATGAAACCACCCCCCACCCCCATTAGAGAGGTTAACCTGCAAGAAGACAAGCAGAAGAACGAGAGGGTGAAAAAGATTTTAAAACAATAAAAATTAGCCTTTTTTGCAAAAAGAAAAAAAGACGGGTTTCTCAGTAAGAAGCTCCCAATTAAAGTTTGCTGTGTTTGCATACCACAAAACTTTTATTTTTAAAAAGAGTATAATCAGCAATAATAATATTTATAATTGTAAGAATAAGAATTAAGAACAATGCATTTGGATAATAAACTTTCCCCTCAGCTTGAAAGCCAAGCGCTCAGTAAAAAATAAATACAACATTTTCAAGTCCGGGAGAAAAAGTGAAAGATCTAGAAACCCCGATCCCACACACTCTGAGCCCAGCCTGCATGCATCCGGATTTTTTGGTCTCCTCCAAAAGCAAGAGTCACTGGAATCCCTTTGGAGGTGACTGGCATCCCAGTTACAATCACTTGCAGTCCACAATCCAATTACTAGGAACCCAGAAGTGCTGAAGAGGTGGAACTTTAATGGTATCCCGGTATGAACGATAGGTAGCGCAGTGCGTGTTCGTGAGACATCCCAGCAGAAACCTCTGTCTTCCAGCAGCTCTGTGGTATCCCAGCACTCTCCACTGTCATGCAAGTGTCCCTTCTCTGCACCCTAATGGGGATCAGGGGTACCCCAGTGCAGAGGCAGAGCCCAGCCTCTGGCTATAGAGGGCGTAGGGGGAGTAATAGGGCGTAGAGGCAGGGAGGGAGGGCATGGGGAGGGAGGGGGCAGCAGGGAGGTGCACCTTACTATAGGGGTGGTAGCGGGCCAGGCCCAAACTAGGTGGAGCCCGCAAAGAGAAGGAACTGGCCAGGGAGGCAGGACTGCCCTGCGGAGGGAGGTGCAGATGGCAGGAGGAGGATGCGGAGGCAGAGGAGGGGTAGGCAGAGAGGAGCTTTCCGTCCATGCCGGGGAGTGCAGTGTGGGTGCGCAGGTGGGCCAGCAGCTCCTCAGAGGAGGCGAAGCGCTTGTCACATGGGCCCCCCGCTGAAACCCAGTTGCAGGCATGGGGGAGGGGCTCATTGGGCAGCATGAAGCCGTAGGTGTAGAGCGGGTGGGACAGCGAGGGTGTGGCGCTGGATGACAGAGAGCTTGGGTGGAGAGAGTGCAGTGGGTGAGTGGGGTACACCAAAGGGAACCCTGACTTGAGGGTGGAGGAGGGGTCGTGGACACAGGAAGAACAGCTGCTGCTGCCTAGGTGTGGGGTGTTGGGGTAGGTCAGACAGTAGGGGTCCCGGCACAGGCCTTGCATGAAGGAGGGTGGGGAGGCTCCTGTGAGTGGGCTAGAGCTGGGGTGCTTCCCAGGGACCCCTACACCCCCTCCTACCAGGCTGGACTTGGTATGATCCAACCCAGGAACGAAGGGGGAGGGGTAACCTGCATAGGCACCCACAATGGAGGCATGGTAGCCCATGCCGGAGGACGGAAGAGGGAAGACAGAGTGGCCTGGTTTGAATGGGGAGACGGGAGCCACATGTCCGGCCTGAGGGGGCAGGGGGTCAGGTTTGCCATCAGGATGCGGGCTGCCAGTGGAGCTGTCTCGGCTGGCGTTAGCACTGGCCCTGGTATGGGTGGAGTTGGCAGCCTGAGCGCCGTCCGGACTAGGTTTGCATGCCTCCATCTCTTTCTTCAGGCTGCTGCCATTGTCTGAGGCACCAGGGTCAGTGGCACCGGGTTTGGTGTCCGTGTGTGGGGGCGGGGCGTGAGGGTGCTGTGTATGCAGGTTGGGGGTGGGGGACTGTGTGCGCAGTGAGGGGGAGCCCGCTCTTGAGTTTGGTGAAATGGCATGTGGGGGGAAGGACGGACAGGGGGTTGCACCCCCGCCCCCACTGCCAGTCAACCGGAACCCAGCTTTGTCCGTGCCACCGCTGACCCCGCCTCCATCTTTCCGACACTCCCCACCTAATTTGGAATAAGGCTTGAAGCTGGACTTGTCCTCCAGAGAGGGACGGGGCTCCCCGAGTTTGAGAGTGGATCCCGAGGGACGACCGGCTGCCTCCTTGTCACTGTGGCTGCTGGAACTGATGGAGCCCAACTTGGTGGAAGGGGGCGGGTCTGGTTTGCCAATTTGGGAACAGGTCTGTGCCAGCAAGGCCAGGGGACTCTTTTTGGCGTCCAGCTGTGAAGATGACAGAAACAGGAATAATGAACGGTCTTTCATTCTTAACACACCTGAGTGTGTTGTCATATTTATTGCCACATCTAGCAATGTGAAAATGTTCATAACAGGCCTTCAGTTCCATACATTATAATGGAACACCACTCTACTGAAAAGTATCTTATTTGTTAAGTGTTTTTGCGTTTTAATCACTTGCTTAAAATCAAACCACAGAAACTACGAATTGTGTCAATATCACTTGCATAAAAGTTCGTCAGCTGATTTCGTTTTGAAATAACCAGGATGGGTCATTCTTATACTCTTAGTCATTCTGTGTCTGCTCTTAGCCCATTCAGATAATGACAAAGGGATCAGAAGATTGAGGCTTAGTCTCCCAGTGACATACGCACTCTGCCTAAATGCTAAATGCGTGTGGTTCAGTTTGTCATATAAGTCAGCAAAAACAAACATCTAACAAAAACAACCTCCTACAATGTTCAGCACATATATGGTACGCGCTATAGTTCTAAAAAGGGTCATAGTTTACTGGGCAGCTCATTTCGGAGAATCACGTTGGCTAGAATTTTTAATTACTTACTCCAGAAACTATTTTTACCGTCAACAATAAATCGAGCGAACTTCGGTTACCAGAGTGCTTATATTGGTTAACTTAACTCTTGCTCTGTCTTTTAGAGGAGAAGAAGGGGGTAATTGATGAATGTACTATGTGGTGAATAAATCCCCGTCTCTGCTCTGGGGAACGCCTAAAGGCCATAATTCATAATGATTCATACAATTTATTCCATGAAGTATGTGGCGTGCATATATAGCTAAAACAGGAATGGCGCAAAGAAAGAAAGAGAAAAGAAAAAAGAGAGAAATAAAGAAAAAGAATCTCTGTGCCATGTTCCCTTTTTCTCGGGTAAGAACTTCTTACGGGCCATTTGCCTACCTGACGAAATATGGACAGACCTCGACCCTGTTTCAGTTGAGTAAATGCAAATTAAGAGGTAGGCCACATAACTCAAATGTTTTAAATATTCGAAGCCTTGCACAAAGACTACAAATGAGTGACTGCAGTGTTCAGTACATTCATTACTGTAATGCATTCACTACAAATCGTTTGGAAAACAATTAATTTGAATACAAACCATCATTTTAAACGGTGTGACTTAAATCCAAAAATGTGAAGTATTGTGAAAAATCATTTTGACACCGGTCAATCTTTTACTGTGATTATCCATGACCGTGTTCTCTCTACACTGAGGCGCTTGTAAGAGATACTGAGGAGCTACAGACAATCCGAAAGAAGATTGCAGCTTTGAAAACAAGTAAGGTACTACATTTTTAAAACGAATTGTAAATGGCATTTTTTTTGCTGATAAATATACAAAGATAATATACAACGAAAGAAACCTCACAGTTTAAGAAGGGCACAGAGGCTAATTTCATACATTCTAATCTGCCAATATACCGATGATGGCACAAAATAACAGTAGCGTTTGGGGCGATGCGCAAAAAAATCGCTTGGCCAGTTACAGAATTTGATAACTCCACAGAGGACACAAGTATCAGTAGAGTGCGGAAATTGAGTGCGTTTTGCTGCACGCAGTAACATGCGAACAGCAACGCAAAGCCGCTGGGGAGAAGGGTACGTTACCTCAATGCTTACTGGTGCTGAAGTCAGTGGCTGGAGATACTCCGGGTGAAGTAAGTGGCTGGAATGTGCGGTCAACATCTTGAGAACCCGTATAGGCAGCCGCTTCGCCTGGCGTATAGGATCCGAGGGAGGCAGTAAAAAAATTGGTGCGTTTTTAATCCCGAAATGCCTGAGGTCACTAGAGTTATCAGCACCGTCGCTTTTGGAGAGTTCGGTTGTCTGGCTTCGTATTTTGTGCGTTTTAGATCCACAGGGAGGATCGTTCATTTGGAGCAAGGCGTCGTGGGGTTCGTGTTGGGGCACCGAGTGACGGTAATTCGGAGAGCATTTATGCCATAGGAAATAAAGCCAGTAAGTTCTTACTTTCCTTTTCAAAGTCTTTTTAAATAATCCAAACAAACGTTCCTCTTAATAATCCCCTTGGACAGCCAAAAGAAGAGAAGGAAACAACCGCCTTGTCTTTTCGTCCGGCTAAAGAAAAAAGAGAATTCTCCTTAGTTCACGCATCATTCCAAGTCCCGTTCCGCCCTCTATCCTGTTTCTTGTTCTGAGAGGACACCAGTCACCACCGCTGTGGCTACCCGATAGGAGAGTCGACAGCAAAAACCCTGAACAGACTACAGTCAGAGGGACGGGAGGGGAGATGGAGGAATGAGTGATGTGAAAGGAGAATAATAAGATATCCCAGAACGCGGCAGTTCGTAGCAGACACAAGCAGACAGCGCCTTCAGCCCCAGCGATCTTCTTCTTAACACACATTCCTTTCAACCATCAACACTTCAAATATCTGAGATCAGGGAAAGATCTTCAAAGCGAGCGAGCCGCTGTCCAATAGTCAGGGCTCGCATTGCTAATGAGAGGGTCGGTGCTATCCTTCTAAGGGCGGGGCGAATCATTTCCACGCTTTCTCTCTTCTCTCTAACCCTGATTCATTACATGACAGTAACATCGCGAACCTTGATTTGTCGTTCAATTTTCCTTGAACTGTTTTCAGCACGTTTTTTTTTGCTCCACTACCTGATGCGAATAAAGGTCTATACTTACTATCAAAACCCACTGGTTCACGGCACATCTGCACTCAGTCCGCACATTGCGCCGTTATTTGCTTGACAGAAAGGGGGCGCTTGACCCAGTGAATTGAAATTAAACTCTGTTGCTGAGGGTAAACTATGCCTTATATACGAAATAAATAAATACATAAATAACACTGAACAAACATTCATAACTCAGAACATGAATAACTTATTCAGGTATTTGTTATTTCCACGTGTATGTATTTTAAAAAATTCTTTTATATATTGAAATTATTCATGAATTTATAGCTCTTAACATTTTTTTTTTCAGATAAAACAATTCATTTCGATTCAGCATCTACAAAGTAAATTATATACTGTGGTAAAATACTTGAGCTGGCCTAGAGTACTCAGTTTCATAACTAGCAGCACTGACTCTGCCATGTTCAACAAGCATTAAGTATCCTGACGCTGTCACCTAAGCTATTGACTGAAATCTACTCATACATAAAGAGTAAGTAAATAACTATAATAATAAATAAATGTGTACATAAATAAAATAACAAATATATAAATAAGAAAGATGTGCTGATTAATGCATTTTTCCAATTACATTTATTTATTTATAAATTGTTTAATATATTTTTTCATTTAAGTAAGTATGTGTGTAGGCGTGTCTGTATGTATGCATGTATGCGTTAAATTATTGCTTCCTTTGTTAATTCATTTACTCTCTTTTTTGTATATTCATTTACTAAATTTTGCACACATTACCCTCCTTAGTCTGTTGTGTCGATAGCCTCCTCATCTGATCCTGTTCGTAAATTCCCCTGCGACGCTCCTGCCTGCAGTTCATCAAAACAGTTGTCAAGTGCAGCAATTTGTTTATCTCCTACGCATAACGTCAATCACATTTATGTCCACTGTCAGCTGTGTTTGTCTGCAGAACAACATGTGAATTGTTACAAAACAATTTATGCACAATGCCATACAACATAGGGAATGTGTGGGTTACATCAAACAAGCAAATTTTTTTTTCTATTTTAATAAATGAAATCATGTACAAAATCAAGGCTCACTTCTCATTTGACACTTACAAATACCAAATTTGTACACCAAAATCTCATTAACTTTGCCTGACCATAAAGGACTTTTTAGGACAAGCTCGAGTTTGAAAATACCAATTTTACAGTGATTAATTAGGATTCCTGCAAAGAAGCCATGTTAAATTTGCAATGCATGTCAGTTGAGTCTGGTTCTTCCCTGCCACTTTAACGTCCAGTGGAGAATAAATCTAATAAAACATGAACAACCACAATGTTCATGTCTGCCCATAAATCTGGAATGTTAATAACTTTATTGCATTACAGCTGACTGATTTGCCAATGAGCTAATTTTGTTAACCTAATTATACAATGAATTGGTTAAAGTACTTAAAAATTACGCCTGACAAGAGCTATTAGTGGAAGCCCGAAATAGTCGAAGCTTTGATGCGGTGAATCCTTCACAGGCTCGATTGTGTGCAAAATTTGTCAGTCTTAATCCTTCATAACCTATGGGCAAAATTTTGCATATAAGCTTGGTGCAAACTTCCCCCGCACAAAAGCCCCATCAACAGCAGACAACCTCGAAGTCTGTAAAAATAATAAAATAATAAGCTGCACACTCACACATATACACAATGTTTTTCCCCTTTGCTGTTTGACACATTGAGGCTGAGGTGATATAATGCAAAACAATGTAATGCATGCACATATAAAAGACTGTGTATTTGGGTGTGTTTGTGTGTGTGTGTGTGTGTGTGTGCATGTGTATGAGTGTATGTTTGGTCATGAATGGACTGCCCAACAAACAGATAGGACACAATGTCTGTATTCTTTTTTCCCTCACTATCACTTCTCCTGCTCCACCATCTACTACACCTGTTTTGCTTAGTCATACACAAAACACTCAGGACCTGTCAATCAGAGCCTGTGCTGTGATACCATGGGTAGTACACGAAAAACACAGGGTCAGGATAAAAGGTCAAAGGTCATGTCACAATGAAGGGCATGTGCAATGTTTATCCAGATGTAACACAGAATGCATCACATTTCTATGATCATGTACAGAGTCTGCTCTGGAACACAGACCGGGTGTAAGGAATGCTGCACTGTTTGATTTTTGTTGCAAGTAATAAGGCAGTATATTTTCTCATTTAGCCTCAAATAGTTTCTCTGTATTGATTTAATAAGATAGGGCACTTTCAGTGCTTTGCAATAATTTGATCATAAATTGTGACATACCAAAACTTCATTGATTTATTTGAGTATGGTGAAATAAAGAAAGCTTCCTCTCTAGCTTGCATAAGGACTTGAAACTTGGTAAATGAGTATCAGTGACAATGCTAAAAGAGTAACCCAAGGAGTAATAAAAGCTAAAGCCCAAGAAGGAACTTCCTCAGTCAGGTGAGATAAAATCCTATTACACAGCAGCAAGATATAGTCAGATATATCCAACTTTTCATTGCACTGCCTTATGTTTAAATAGCACATACTCTTATCCAGAGCAACTTACAATATGGAAAACATTAGGTGATCCACCTATTTAGTATGGGTGATAGTGCCAGATCTGGCTAACAATACACCCAGAACAGAGGATGCACAGCATGGGTAACATGACTAAGGCACTAATGCACAGTAGCTGTGCTACCCGGAAATAAAACGCAAATTCAAGTACAAACAATACGTCCACACTAAGCTTTACTAAGAAAAACATAAAACCATAAAAGTACCACAACCCAGTGACTACCACAGTTTATGCAAAAGATTGAAGTGCTACACAGTGGAGATGCAGATCTAAAGGGAAGTAAGATGCATGTTGAAGAGATGAGTGTTTTTTAGGTTGCACTGGAAAGCGATTGATTCTGAGGTCCTGACCACAGTGGGAAGCTCATACTGCCACTGGGGGCCCAGTAGAGACAGGCATAGTGACCGAGAGGCATAACCACACAGTAAGCGGGCTGTTTGTTGCCGGTACTTTCAGAATGGAGAGATTTCATGCCACTTTTGAGCTATCATAGTCAAAATAAATTAAGAAGCATTATTTTCACAGATAACATGTATGCAGAAAAGTTTTGTTATAGAGAGTATTTTCTTTTGGCAAGACTGATTTTTTGACTGAAGAGGAAAGATATATGGGTTATTGAGAACTGATGGCCTAAAATGTGGTTTTCCATTACCATATCCGCCACAAATCAAATCAAGTCTTTTCCAACTTACCTTGCAGGAACTGAAAAATATCAGCCGTAATATTGATCAATAAATCATTTAGGCTTGACTTAATGTAGTGGTATTGACAAAGGACATCTATCCCTTACTTTCTGTTTACTTGTCTTGATCTCATGGACTGTTTGAGGGAGCTCACACATCCTGATCCGTACTTCCTCCATTGTCCCTGTTTTGTGAGTCATCACAGACGCCGGGAGCTGGGGAGCCAATGGCAGAGGTTATCTCTGTCTGTCAGCAGCTCACCTCTCCTCCACACTGACTGAAACCATTTGCCTCAGTAGTTGGTCAGTGTGTGTGTGTATGAGTATATATATATTCGTGTGCATGTTTGTCCTTATATGTGAGTATGTGTGTTTACTCACACCTCTTTCAGTCAATAGCCTGAGCGTATGGCTTACTATGATTAGTAGTAATCCATCACCTCACACAAAGAGCAAGCAGTTCAGAGGCAGCTGAGCACACCCATAAAAGCACAGGGAGAGTGGAATGCAAGCTTGTTCACATATCTCAGGGATGTATCCTGTGATTTCTCCACATGCGCTTCTCTGTCTCCCTTGTTCAGTGGATAACAGATAAATGTACCACTGATGGAGGCCAACTCCCTCCATGCTGCCTGCCAAAACGTCTTTAGTAAGTACTCAAACATAATTTTACAGTACCAGATTAACTGGTTAACTGTGAAATTGTTAAGGCATTGTCCATTGATCCATAATTTCATGAATGTGTTTCAGACTTCTCTGAACCATCCCTGTTAGCCACCATACAGCCGACCCGGAGCGTGCGAGAGGTAATCAACAACACTGGCTTCTGAGTGTCTTAGTCTGATTAATCTAAACTGGTATCATTCATGAATTACAGCTTTAAATCAAAGTCAAATGCTCTTACAATACTTAAAGGCGGCAAGTTGTCCTTGGCCACAACTTATGTAGATATTTGTTGCATTGCTCAATGCTCTAGCCCAAATATACTTATGTAGTTGAGAGCGGGAGCTGAATTCAGAAAGTTGAGAAGCAGTATGATACAAGTTCCTGACAGGTAAATGTTTTGATTAGCTCTCCATGAAAACTGTTCTCAATTTCCAAATCATGTCCTTCAACAGAGGGAGACAGTGACATCCTTGACATCACATGACGTGTTCCACAAAAGGAAGTGTCCATCATCATGAATTTGTCTCTCATTTCACTGAGTTTCCCGTGAGCTCATCTATGGCAGAGAGTATAAGGCTTTGTTTCACTCCTCTCAATATTTAGCTTGTTATGGTGAAGGTAATTGGTAGGAAGAATGGTGGTGTGTTTGTCTATAGACTTGAAACCCCCTGTCTGTTCACATGGCTGCCTGGCCCTTACACCAGAGCAGAATGTGGAGATAAAAGAAATGGCTTGGGGTTCAAAGGGGAAAAGCAGGAAGTTAGTGTAGTTTAACACGGGAACTCCTTTGTTTTGGATATGTATGTTCAGGATATGAATGGGAACAATGTCTGTTGCCAATGTACACACATTAAGGTCCATTATTGCAACACATCTGAAGCTCCAGGGTCAGGATATAGAGTAGTTTGAGTGTTTTATAGATATCAGGCTACAACTCCATGAGTTTTGAAGATAGATATGGGGGTGTGTGTGCATGTAGTTAGAGAGCAGACAGTGAAAACATGTTACCTTTCTCATTCCTTACAATTGCAGTAGCATTATTCCATCTTGTTTCCTCCTCTCCTTTGGATGGCATAGATGCAGTGTGGTTTAGACAACAGGGAGCATTGCTATGAATTCAAAGAGAGAAAATTATTAAAAGACGTGAATTAGTAGTCAAGACAATCAGTAGCTAAAGATGTCATGCGATTTTTAATGAGTGAGATTAGTAAAAAGGAATGGAGCTCTGATGCAGAGTAACCCATCATATGTTTAGGAGCCCTTTGAGAAGGAAAGATGTACACAGTGCAAACACAACGCACGTCTAGGGACTAAGGAGCACAAGCTTTGAAACATACAGGCATGTATTTTAATCCACAAATACAGATAATGCAATTATCTAATTGTTGAACAAACCAAAATACATTTGTGAAGAGAAAGTTGAATTTTTAGTCAAAATTAAGAACAAATTTGGATTAAATGCCAGCCCCAGAACTTTCTAAGAATTTTCTTTCAGTCATTTCTGCATCGGAATAAAAAGCGGCGTGTGTTAGCCATTCATCTTAAACAAAGGTAAAAAAGAGGTAAAGAGGGAAGAATAGACAGAGAATAGAGAAGGAAAAGGAAGACATTGAAAGCGTTAAACTGAAGAATGTGACAGTCTAACTAATTGGGGAATACTCTTTCATGTTCAATGTGTACTCTTTAAGTCGGCTGTCTCTAGCCTCTTCTCGCAAGGTCACTGACTGATCATGGCTTCCTGCTGCTGACGTTTCAACAGGTCAGTGACTGATCACCACTTCCTGCTGGTGAAATTTCTACAGATCAGTGACTGATCGCTACTTCCTGCTGATGATGTTTCTGCAGGTCACTAACTGATTGCTGCTTCCTGCCAGTGATGTTTCCAAGGTAGGCTTCCTGTTGTGAGGCCCACAAAAAATTCTGAAGTTGACTGTGGAGATAATGGTTGAACAGCAAGTGAGTTTCCCTAAGCGGAGAGATCTTTAAAAAAAAAACACCCTGAAAAACACATACACTTATTCTGAAAAAGATAACACATCCTGACCTATTGACTAATACATTCACCGTGAGGGTACATAACTGAAAATACTCTAGTGAAAAGTATGCTGTATATTTAACATTAATTTCTTTGCATGTGTGTACTGGCAGTGTTGTACATTTCATGGCAAGGGGAAGTACAATGTTTATCCAAAAGGGGCCCTGGTGATGAATTCAGCATATGGATACTGGTCTGCTCATCATGTCTTTCCATCCCACCGTTCAGCGTCTGCTGCAGGTTGTGGTTTTATTGACCTCTCTCGTGTTCCTGGGTAATTTATGAGAACCCCTCTCTGATACTGAGCTCGAATTTTTTCAAATCTGCAGAGCTTTTCATCTTCTGAAGGGCATAAATCTCACTTTGCTAGCTGCCCCTGCTGCCAAACACACATTCCTCCCAAAGTAAATTAAGATAAAAGAAAATACATAATACCTTTTTCTGTTTACTTTTTCCCCCAAGCAATAAATTACCCCAATAAAATATACCAAAGACATGCTTTGAGTTTTGCCTGTTTTGGGGGAGGGGGTGGTTGGGGTGGGTCAAATTGCTCCATAGACATATACACATATATACATATATGCATGCATACATGCATACATACAGACATACATACATACACACAAACAGACAGACATACAGACATGCATACATGCATAAACATATTATGATTTACTTGTACAGCAAAACCCTTTCCTGGGTTATATTTGACATATAGTTCATTTACAGCTAGATATTTATGGAAATGCTATAAATCAAGAGCCATCCTTAAAGGCACAGTATTTGTAGCAGAGCCCATGGGTGGGACTGAATCCTGCAACCCTTGGCAGTGTGACAAAATGTTTTGTTGTGCTGCCAAAGTCTGTGTCTTGTTCTCAGATGATGAGTGTGAATTTGTGTGCGTGTTTGTGCGCACGTATGGAGGAAGTTCAGTGGTTAACACTAAGGCCTTAAATGTTCCCTCCTGTTCCAGGGGCAAATGCATCATGGAGCTGCTGTACGTTTATGCTTCACCTGGGGATCATTTTTCACTCTTTATATCCCCCCCTTCACTTACTGTTTGGCCAGCCGAGCTCCAGAGAGCGACGGGAAGCCTTCAAGGGTGTCAGGTGACCTGTACAGTGGCGTGCAGAGGAGGGAAGCAAAATGATAAATGGTAAAGAATAAAGAGATGGAATAGAAGAGAGAGGGGAGGGAGTCACCTCCATTTAATTAGCTGTGACTGATTTATGAAGTGTGTGGTATGGAAATGGATGCCCGAGGGCTGAGACCGCTGCTGTTGTCATGTGTCTTCTCCAGAAATAATAACAATATTAAAGAAGAAAAACAAGACAGTTTTACAGCTCACGGCTGATGCATGTTAGTCACCAAACCCTGGTGAACTGTAAAAGTAATTTTCATTCTGTCTATGGATGTGTGTATTTGTTTGTGTGTGCATGTGTGTATGTGCACTTTCACACTTACTATATGTTTATTATGAGTTTCATTTTTTTTTGGATGGCTTAATTATTTGTAAATCAAACTTGAATGGGTTATCGACCTTGTGCTTCCTTAGTGATTCCAAATAAATGTTTTAACAGAATCGACTTTCACAGGATAATTAACATTTTCCATGGAAAAATCAAATGAATTCAGACTATGATTACAAATTTCATGATAGATGTAAAATGCAAGGTTATCAGGCTGCAAGCCCTGGGTGCTTTTTTAAAAAGCAGAATTGACTATTGAATGCAGAAGTGCACAAAACCATAGACTGGAGCACTGAGAACACAGCCCATATCTCAAAGCTGACCAAATAGTGAAATAGAAAACAAGATTCCAAGGAAAATAATAATTTTGATGAGCTTCTCTCAGCTTAATTAGATAAAATCAAAACCATTTGATGGTCAATCACTGGATATATCTAACAACACCCTCAGATAAGACATGACAGTTGTTGAAAGAATGACTTGTTTACATACTTGTGCTCCTGTGTAATCTCTCTCCCCCATGCTTCAGTAAGCCGCAAGGAGCCCTCAGATTGTCTGTCTTGTTTATAAGGTGGTTGACCAGTATGTGTTTGCTCTCTCATCATTTAGCCCATGGTCCTTGTCTGTATGTTACCTGCACCTCCTCCATTCACTTGTATGTGCAGAACATTTCCCTGATGTTCTAGCTAGATGAGGTCTGTAGTTAATCTAACCACAATGCACAACTCTGGGCATGAATGTAAACAAGCGCTACTATTCTACTCCCCCACCACCACCCACCCCCACCACCCAATAAGCTTGAGGAAAAAATGCTGCTAAAGAAAATGCCAATTGCCACTCAAAGTCAAAAGATGAACTGTTTCCCTTAGACAGGCTGAGTCTTTTTTCCCCTCAAAACACGTGTTACACAGTTGTACATGCGGTCGTCCCATCAACAAAAGCGGTCATTGTGCTGCATGCAGAGAAGCTATCAGGAGGGGTGGGCGGGGAATGCCCGTGGAGAACAGGCTGCCAGGAGGCCTCAGCTCCGAATCAGATTGTTGTACATCATTGTGTGAAATTTAAGCTGACATCAAAGGTGTTTTTCTGCCCTAACCACCCCACTCCCCCCGCCACCAAGATACGCCTTTAGAAGGAGCCACAATCAACCCATTCAGAGGACTCATGACACGTCTCATTTCAGAACATTTTTTTAATGAAACCTCCACATTCCTCATGCTTTGTAAAGTGACTGCTGTGTCTATCATATATAACAATCTCCATTTCTGTCACCCTCTCTCTCTATCACACACACATACTTATACATAAAGTGCCACCACAAAAGGTTTGGTGCCCAAATGTACAAATGTTGGCCACAATTTACAGTATGTAGTGTGTTTGCATTTTCCTTTACCGTATGTGTCCCTATCCAGAGGACATAGACTGTTCCACTAAAGCATTCTGGGAGGCAACAAAAACACCACAGACATTTTCATATCCATAACATACCATCAACATCACAGATGTTTTCATGTTTGCAATGTACCATGGCTGTTATACATTTTCACATTTTCTTCGACTCCTTGTGGGTGCCTAGGCTCACCACAGAGCTTTGAAAGGGCAGTAACCAGTGCCTTCAGTTCAGTACACTCCATGGTCTTACATCTTGAACCCTTGAAGCCGCAGAACGATTGAGGTCATCTGTTGCATTCCATATATATTTATTCCCAGAAGGAGAGCACAACATGTGCTAGCTAGCCTGAATAAACACCCTCCTTTAGCCCTAGGACAGCCCTCTCTGTCTCTGTAGTGCAAAGAAAGATCATTAATCAAACATCCCAAGGACTGACAGACAACGTCATTGTTTTACTGATGCAGAAATTTACTTTGCTAATTAAGGAGGTGGAGGGATCAATAGTGGCCTTTTTAAAATGGTTAAGCTGCACGAAAATTGATGGTGAGCTTTGAGCCCCTGGGGTGGGGTGGGGGTCCCTACATTCGTCGCTCAGCCCGATTCCAATGATGCTGTCTGACCGATCTATTATCATTGATCGCCGCTGCACAGACGACGGCTTAAACAAAGATGCAAAAGGGGAAAACAATTCCATTTTAAAGACCAATTTGTTTCAGGGCATAAGCATCCATTGCTCTTTTTCTCCTGCCGCCACAACCTTTTGAGGTAGAGCGTTTGGATCGATCATTTCAACAGTTAATTATCTAAAAAATGCATTGGTTTTCTGCGGGTCTTGGATCTCCTTTTGGTAATGAGTACATTTTAGAAGACAGGCATCTGATCTCAAAATGCCCATAATGGCTGCCACTATAAAACACACATGCAACACCACACACCCACATACAAACACCTTATCCCAGAGACACCAACCATGACACAACCATGTGCACAACTCAGCTTCTAAATATTAGAGACCCATGTAGAGGAAAAGGGCAATAGGTACATGGCCATTTGGCAGTGGACTGTAAACCTGGTCACAATGTTCCCTGGTGCATTTCCTAGTCATTTAGTGAATGCAATGATTGCTTTCAAACTCTTTCTCATTCATTTCTAATGAAAGGCTGTAATATCTGAGACAACATTGAGTATTTATCTGATTAAAGAGGTACAGACAGGTCATTTATTAAGATACAGTGTAGCCTTCCGTGTCAACTACTCCAAAATCTGGTTAAACCTGTTATTATTAGAGTCACTAGTTACAGTCCTGATATTCTTTTTCATTTTAATTCATTGCAAAGATGTATGTCGCACTGAAAATATCTTCAAAGAAGTGTTTGTGCCCACAGTTTACCTTTCTCTATGCTCTAAGAACAGTCAAGTTCGTTCACTTCCCACCCTGTCAAAAATGAATTATATGCACCCTTCCGAACAGTAAACACCGGAGCAACAGTTATGCGAAATGTAATGTACCCAATGCGGTGCGGATTCACAGACAAGTAATGTTTGCATACGAGTTAAACGATCGACTCACAAGCAATTCGCCTCAAAGCAGAACACCGTCAGTTCAAAAATGACTTTACAGCTTTTGTCAAACATCTATCAGCGCACACCACACGCTCTTCTGTCCTCTTTCAAGCGTGGCAGCTGCTCGACACTCCCCGTCCAAACACTTGGCTTGTGGTTTAACACGGATGATAATAACGATGAAATAGTAGAAAGAGAGGCTATTTTAAGCATGTTTAAGTGCTCCTCTTCTTTCGTTCAGTAGATTTTCCCATCAGGGAACACCGATGAACAGACACTATATCTAACATTCTTCAGTTTTCAATAGTTTTGTTTTAATGCACTCATCAAAACCTCTTGCCTTATAAAATGTCTACTGTGCTGGTTTCACAAATAATGTTATATTGAAAAGGATGAACGTTCTGAAAACATCGGTAAACTAAAGGAATGTTTTGCGGTTACGATTCGGAGCTGGTTTTCTGCGCTGCGCAAAGACCGGGCAACCGAGAAAGGAAATTGAGTAGGAAGGAAAAAGTTGGCCACAGTGGATCTGTCAGTCGGCGCGAGCTGGAGTGAAAGGAGGGCCTTGTCAGTCGTCCCGGGCTTTGATGTGACGAAGGATAGAGGCGCTCAATTAAAAGCCTATCAATGTGTAAGTAAATCAACGCCTATCAGCCTTGTCACATCAAACAAATGATTATGACACAGGTCCGCCCACCTCATTAATCTCACAGTATGCCTTTGACAGCTCAGGGTCAAGGAGGCGTAAAGAAAGTCCTGGACTGGATTTTTAAAAATATGGATCGGATGACTAGCCAAATGAACGGCTGCAAAATCTGTAAGGTTTGAGCCTACTTACCTTTACTTCCCGCCTTTGTCATATTATTTTTTTTATTACGTGTATTATTCTTATTTTTATTGTATTTATTTATTTTGCTGACTCGGAGGTTGGGATGCCAAAGACTGATAAAGCAAATATGCTTACAGACTAACTTGAAACTCTGTTAGATTTTTTGAATTATGTAAAACATAAAATTATCTATGTTGTTATGATTACCTACCTTGCTAGATTATGCTGGCATGAAAGCATATTGTTTTGCCTGGTTAGCTAGGTGTTATTGGAGAGGAATTGTATTTTAGACTGTGGGATCCACCTTAATATGGTTAAGTTGCTACAGTTATCTCCTTACATCAATATTTGCTCATAATTGTATCGCTTTGACCGTAAAAGAGGAAGGTTCAATCTTCTGCAATCTAATGTGAGCAACCATCATAGTCATTTACACTACTTGCTCAAAAATGTTGTAAATTCAAAGATTAATATAAATTTGAGGTATTATTTTAATTCCCTGTCTTCCGAGGCTCTATCAGCTTTTTTGTACAGAATAAAGTAGACAAGCTCTTTCCATTTTTATCATGGTGACTTAAGGCAAGAAACAGGAGGGTAATAACCAATTTTATGTCAGCAGCTTCACTCTTACAATTTTAGCATTATGGCAAATGTCCTGTGAACCATATCATCAATCCTCAGGAATAAGGCTACATAATAGCATGCTTAACTGAAGGGTTCCAGCAACTTTGGTAATAACTTACATGTAATGCACTGCTTAATGAGTCTGTATGAGACATTCTCATGATCAACAGCTGCAGACTGACTCAAACATTCAGCCAGTCAAATGATCGAATATGCTGTATTAAAAGAAGGAATTTTCTCTATACTGTTTCAAGGCATCAAAATATAAATATATATGATGAATCATTTGTGTGTGTGTGTGTGTGTGTGTGTGTGTGTGTGTGTGTGTGTGTGTGTGTGTGCGCGTGCGTGCTAGGGTTAGGGTTAGGGTTAGGGTTAGGGTCAGGTTAGAGTTAGGGTTAGGGATATAATATGTTCCTGCCCATGCCAACCCAGTCTTCTACATTGAACAGGGTCTTAGTCTTAACAAAACACAGAGATTGTCTTCTCCATTACCACACAAGGTGCTTATAGAGTAGGGGGAAAGAATGCCACAGTGATTGTTCAGAAAAAATGAAATAAAACTAAAACAAAACTTGCACAAAGTTCAAAGCTCTCTTGCTTGAGGAAGGGTTTATTTTTTTTTTTTTTGTTTAAAACCCTTTATTTGCCCAAAAAGTAATTGGAGGAAAGCACACAGTCAAATGCCAGTTCTTTTCAGCTGTATATCCTTCAGGGCAAAGATCTACCTCTTGACAAAGGACCTACAGCCAAAATGTGCTTGCATCTGGGTTTTTCAAACATGCACTGTGGCTTCTCATCAGTCCTCCTGTAAATTCACAATGCAGTGGAGCCTCAGGGCTAAGACTCCCTGAGATACGGACTACCTGGACAACAAGCATCAAGCCAGGAGTGCATTCTATTGGTAACTGAGAAGGACGTGCATCATTTGGAAAGCTGACAATGAATGAAAAATGAATGAATGTTCTAATAAGATCCTAAAAAGGTGCACTGTTCATCTTACTGTTGGTAATTTACTTAAACCAAGGTTTAGAAGTTCAAAATAACAGTAGCCAATTAAAAAGGCAATAGCAATTGCAGTAAACAGTTCCAGACAACTAGAGAAAATGAAACTGAGAGAAAAGAGTGAGACTTCTAGAAGGGAAGTAGTATTCAACCATTGATCAGTGTTTTATCCCTTTTACAGCTACACCAAAAACAATATTTAAAAAAATATCTGATAAATACAAACCCTCTAACCTGAATTTAAAGCATCAATCAAAACATTTTATTTATTTTACTTTGACAAGATTATGAAGAATTTGCTAAAATATGTATCAAAATCAGTGGGTTAAGCTGCCTTGCAATTTGTGATAGCATTTATTGGTATTTCCAATTGAACCTTCAAAAAAAACATAACGGTGCAACAGGTAAGAATTTTATTTTGAGATACAGCCAGGCTTTCATTAAAAATTGGTTTCACATGGTCAGTGGAATCCTCTTTGAAAATATCAGGTCCACAAACTGTGCGCTTAACTTTTTAATCGCCTTTGTAAAAGCAAGTCTTTGTAAAATAGATGAATAGCCAATCACAGTCATTGTTCATACAGTACTGCAAGAAACTATCCTCTTTTTTAATCAGATTGTGCCTGTGCAATCTCAGAGCTGTGAAGAAGACTTAGCTACAGGCTGAATGGAGTGAGTGGTTTTTTGGTTTTCACCTACTATGTATATTATATAAAAGTAAAACATATAATCTTACCATTTTAGTGTGTGAAGCAACATA
This sequence comes from Albula goreensis, assembly GCA_022829145.1. Classification (NCBI taxonomy): domain Eukaryota; kingdom Metazoa; phylum Chordata; class Actinopteri; order Albuliformes; family Albulidae; genus Albula; species Albula goreensis. Next base: position 55,061,972 of record CM040741.1, on the reverse strand, counting down.
AGAGTGGTTGAATAGCTAGTCTGAATTGTAGGTACATCAGTCACAGAAACTGCTAGACTATTTAATATGTCAAGGCAAAAGGTGTCAAATACACCATGGGACACACAAACAAGGGAAAACTACATTATGAAAGAGATACTTGGTCACAAGCCGAATCTTACTGACAGGGAAAGATGTATCTCTGGTTCTACTATCTGAGATTTAATGGTAAAACTGTGGTTTGCAGATACCACCATCTAACACACAACATTTTGTAATTATGTAATTATATCTTATGAAACAGAGCAGCACCTGATAGATAGGCTGCAAAGAAATGAGCAGAGAGACACTTGTAGACACATTGAAAAAGTAGTTCAGAAACTCTTATCTCCTCCACTTCATTACTTTACCCTCAATAAAGTAGGTTTATTTGGTAAAACTTGTCAAAAGCTTGAAATGCAAAATGTATTTTTTGAAAATCATTAGCATATGTACTACAAATTTACCTGTCACACACTGAAAAGAATCTACATTTCAAGCTGCATCCTTTGATATCCCATAAATCAAACTGGAGAGATTAATGAATCAAGATTTTTGAGGACATAACCTTTCACTCGTGATGACAGAACACGAAAAGCCTGAAGTTAGACTGAAACATCAATGACTGAATTTATTGGCTGAGGGTGAATAAATACATGCAAATCAGTTCCATGATTTTACATGATAAACGGCTCAGTGACCTCACTTAGGCGAAAAGCTGCTCTGACACTTGTAAATCTTTCCTCAACTGACAGCTGTTGCCCCAGCAGGGCAGAGTTACTCAGAGGGCCTCAAACGACAGAGCTATAAAACTTGTTAAATGATAAAGCTACTATCAAACTATTCCTCCAATTCAACTACCTTTAGACGAACCATGTTATGTTCACAGTGAACCATTTATCTTACCATCTCAGTTAAAACTTTTCCCTTGGTTTCATTGGTGTAATTAACTTATATTCACATTGACAAAGCTTACACATAAGCTACCTGACCATGTGTCAACCCCATCTACTTTTGTGTGGTTGTTTTGATTACGTATCTTTTTTAAAATTCTTCCCTTTCTTGCCTTTCTTCGCTCATCTCTTCAAACACTTATTCAGTCTGCAGGAACACTGTAGCAACACATTTCTGAAAAGTTATAAAATGTTATATAGTAGCTAAGAGTGAAAGTTGCTTCAACACTGCCTGCCAAGAGGTTGCTGTGGTGGGACATCATAAATTACCCAGGACAGCGGACCAGAGGGTGGGGGAGAGAGGAGGGAGGAGAGAGAAAGGCCAGAAGTAAGCACAGCTTTCTTTATCGTCCAGCTTGATGAATGAGCTTCAAAACAAGGCAGAAAATACATCATATCCCCTTTAATGGGTGCGCATTTCTGTATCCATAACTCACCTTTCTAAAATAGGAAAAAAAAGGTGAAATACGGTGTCGTATATTCCTCCCCCTGACACATTTACGAGTCCTCCTGCAGTATAAACGCGGTGATTGCTATTTCAAAGTACCATGTCAGGCCCGGCGCTGAGTACAACCAGCTGCTGGAGTGGAGGGGGAGAGCAAGAGAGCTGGGGAGAATTTACAGTCCTGGCAAAGTTGGAATGTCTATTCAAAAACTCTCACTCGTCACCGTAAATTTACAGTGTTTGTGCTTACTGTTATTAGATCTAAATCCATGGCCTGGCCACGGCCATCCGTTTCAGGCAAACGGCTGGAGGGGATTCTTGCCTGACAGTCGGTCCCAGCTGTGAATGGGTTTGGGATGAAAAGAGCAGAGCTGCTGTAAGAAGGAGAAGTGGCCATAGTTCATCTCTGCATTGTTGTTGCTGCACTTGAAAGCAAAACTGTACAACTGTACAAATTTATTCTGTGATCTGTATCACATTAAATAGACACAGTGTTTCTGAGTTTTGTCGTTTATTTTAGTCAGACCTGTGATGCAATACTTTTTTTGTAAGCCATATGTGTGGGTTTCTCTCAGTCTTATGTGGGTCTCTCTCTCTCTCCCACTGAATTTATATAAATCTGTCAGTGTTGGTCCTGTGTCCTGAGATTCACTTACCTATAAGCACATGGCCCAAACCTTATATATACATATTATATACTAGCAAGTGCCCTAGTGATACATGTATTCTCAGGTGCACACCTTAGCCCTAGACCCAGTCACAGTGTAACAATGCTGAAATCAAAATGCCTTTATTTTAATTCCTTTTTCACATTAACAATTTTACATGATTTTATGTGTGTGTTTTTAATCATACATTTCTGGATTTCATCTCTGTCCTGATTGTATATCCCTCCTCCTGTTAAACATATGGTTATTCTTCAACATTCTCTCTCTTTTTCCTTTCTCTCTTTCAATCCCTCTCAGCCCTCCAGCCCCTCCCCCACCCTTCAGTGGATCAGTCTATTAAAATCTATTCTGGACTCTTGCCACTGGCACATCATTCATTTAAGCCAGGGCCAAGGAGAATTATTGTTGTGTTAATCTTAAAGCCTTTTAGAAGATCAAAGTTGTCAGACATTAATCACAGTTCCTCATAAATCCAAACGCAGAAATGTACACACACATAAATGCAAAGAGAAACACACTTGCATGCCTGGAGACACACACAGACCCACACACACACATACACACACACACACACACAATCAAATACAAAGACATATATGTACACACACATACTCTCATGCAAGCATACACAATCATACACACATACAAGATAAGAAGGCTGTGCTCTCCTCCTTTTCTCTTCTCACTGGGCGAGTGTGAGTGCTGCCCGCCTCCCCTCTGTTTGTACTTTACGCCTCCACTCTCCACCCCTCCCTCAATCATTGGAACACGGTATTTATTCTCCTCTTCTTTATTCCCTTCTGTAATCCTCCTCTTTCATTTTTCACTTTCTACTTCTCCCATTTCCCCTTACTTTGCTACTTTTCTGTTTCTTCTGCTTTGTTTGTTTATTCTTTTATGTTTTCCTTTCCCTCCCTGACTCTATTTTTTCTTGGGTCAGCAGAAAGGGTATGATTGCATGGGTGAAAGGATTATTTTTATATGATATTATTAATATTTTTTATCTGCATATTTTATATTCAACATTGTGCAGAGATAATGGAGTGAGACTAACACATAATGCCTTTCATGTTTTATCCTTTTGATATGAGCAACAAGTGAATATCATTGAAACAGTGACAGTCAGGGACACTTTTTACTCTCCCTGGCAGGTGAATTCATCTAAAACATGTAGGTGGGTAAGTTTTAAGAAATAGCTGGTGGGAGTTATTTAAGCCCTCGCTCCAAAGAATACATACAAAAGAGAAAAGCCTTCAAAAGATGATGCAGGAATCAAACATTGTTCATTTGTGTTTGAATGAGGTGAGACACAAAATTTGTGTGAAAGTTATTGTAATAAAAAAGAATAAACAACTGAAGAGCAAAGCAGCTGGACAGAAGTGTCTGCTTCAGAAGTAGTTTATGCGTAGGATGAAAATTACCAGACTCCTTAGGCTTTTCCGCCACAGCAGTAGATGCCTGAGCTCTCCCACACATGGATTAGATGTCAGTAATTATTATGGATTTAACAGATTTCTCTTCGAGCAGATGTTCATTTTCAGCCACGACTCAGCTGTTGTGTCACACAGGGCTAAACAACATCATTGTGATAAAAAAAATGACAGTGGGTAAGAAGAACAATCAGAATCAGGGTCCATCTTATATCTACATTCAACTGTCCTGTGCTCTGATTCCCGGATTTCGTCCAGACCACCACTGAGAGTCGATATGATTGTTTTTCTTCATGGAAACTTCCAAAGGCCTCTGCAGAGGCATCCATCTTTTCCTCAGACTGTCTTTAGGCCTCTCCAGCTGCTGAACTTCTGCCGTGATTTTGATGGGATGTTGAATCTTAAGGGATTTGAGTTTGATGAAAAACAGTAGACGTCTTTGGCCCAGAACTGGAAGTGAGGACCTTGGTTCAAATGTTCTGTATAATAACTGATACCAATCCTTTTTACAGACTTCTGTTAAAAAACTGATACATCCTAGGGTAATATTAACCATGGTCGAGCAGGCCTGAAAGCCCCGCCTTTGCTGAGTGTTCATGAGACAGCCAATGGGAATTCAGCTTTCATCACAGAGATAAAGCCTGACAGTCAATTTCGACTCTAAGGAAATGGGATTATGAACTCCTGTATCCAGATACAGGCATATAGTACCTTATGTTCTTTTTTTCTGTTATATGCATTTGTGTGTCTTATAAAAAGTATGGAAATGTACGAAGTACTTGTTTTATTATGTCCAAGCACTTGGCATATGCAGACATTGAATGTAATGGAATTAACTGGAGAAGGCAGTCTAATCACATATGCAGAATGTTCAAATAAACTATCAAATTTGACCTTGTGGAGAACTGGAGCACTAGGTTGTCATACTATATGTCCCAGGTCAGAGTAGAGTTTGTAGAGAGTAGAGTAGTGGAACATTTCTGTTCTCTTTCATCACTATTCCTACTTTTGCATAAAAGAGCAAAAAGTAAAAAAGTAAATGCTTAGGCTGATTGTTGGATTGGTATTATGATGTTTCTTTTTTATTATCATTATAGTTAGTTACCTTAGGCTTAGCATTGGTATTAATGTTAACTTCTTTGAACACACTCTTTTCCAGGATAACTTTGACAATAGCCAAATCTTTAAGTGGAACTTGAACCCACAACCCTCTCAACGCAACAGAAGAGCTGTAACCATTTAACCACGCTGTGTTCCTCATAAATGGTACATAACCAACTGAAAATGGAGTGAAGTTTTTGGAATCACAGCCTGCTTGTCTCACAGAGCACACAGAGGATCATTACCCTGACATCTCTGTGCCCTGGGGGAAGGGGGGGGAGTTGCCGGTTTTTGATGTGTGATCCACCAGGGCTTGCGTTGGCTGGCAGATTGTATCAGCAAATAGGGCTGAAGAACGTGGGGGAGACCGAATAAAAGGGGGGTTAGTGATAAAAATGTCAAGGATTATCTTCTATTCACGGGCCCTGTGATGTCGTATCAAAAAGGATTTGGTGGAAATGATTTGACAGGAAGAGAGATGATTTGGGGTTGGGGGGCGGGGTGGGGGGTGTTCAGCGTGTTACAGAGAGACAGGATTTTGTCTTCTGTTATAATTCATTTTCTCATTTTCTTCTCTGGATGCCTCTCAAACATGCTTTTGTTTTTACACAGATTGAAACTTGCAGAGGAAATATTATGGGATGACTGCAGCTGTCACTCAGGTGATTTGTCAGTCTGTCATTGAGAGTAAAGTCATTGGGGGAATAGTGATTCACGCTGTGTAACTGCTCATGAATTCACACTGCACAACTTGTAGCAAGATGTAAATTACAAATTGATGGTGCAATGAAGATGATGACCAAAAGTCATATTATGCCCTTACCACTTCTCCACAAAGAATCTCCTCATTAATCAGAGTTTATATTAACATTTGTGTACCGAATTGGTGCTTACGATTCAAAAAATAATGCAAATTCATGCAAACAAGGGTTTGAAAATGAACCTTGGAGAGAGTATTTAGGTGGAATCCTCCAATCAGTGGCTCTCACATGGAAGGCTTATAGCGGCTTCCTGCTTCCAAACCAGCAGCTACCCTGAGAGGTTTCTCACATGATGATTCTACAGCCCTTTCCACACTAAAGGAAACTGCTGGCACGTTGCATCATTTCCCAGCAAATTTGCCCAGTGTGAATTGTAATCCTGGCATGTTGTGGCGCCAGATTTAAACCACCAACCGAGGTAGTATTTTTACTAATCCATGCCAGCATGCAGTTTGGCGTGAGAAGCCGCGCTCTTCACGCTGGAGAGAAGTGTAACTTCCGCATGTTTCATGGCTTTTTGATTACATGTAGAGGCTGGTCTTTTAGCCAATCAGTAGCTAACTGATGCATTTTTTAGTTTGGTCATTTATTGTTCTTAAGAAGCTCAGGTCAACCTAAAAAAGGATAAATCTATAGGCATGATGGCACAGCAAATTTTAAAGAAAAATAAAAATAACAAACATCACCTCATGGTCATTTATTTAATTTTTTCATTGTAGCTAACATGTTTTATCATGAAGCCTTTGTCAGAGGATTAAGAATGACACTACAAGCCAAGTATTTATATGCTTTTTGTCTTAAAAACTTTGGCTTATGATGTTATTCTTCATGGCCTGACAAAGACTTCATGCCCAAACGTGTTAGCCTCAGCCAAAAACTGAAAAAGGTGCACATGAGGAGACATTTCTTATTTTTATTTTTATTTTTATTTTAAATTCAGTGTGCTGCCATTTCCATAGTTCAGTACTATGATCTTTTTTCTTACAGATCAGGTTTTTCATAGCAGAGCACTCAGCCAGTAGGCACGGTGAGGAAGTGCACCTGTAGCTGATACTCAAGCCAACATGTTTCAAACTTTTTTGTACAAGCTGTTTTGGTTTTTAATGATACATTTCAAAATGGATGACTAGGTTTATGCCAAAAATATTGTAAAAATGCTTAAACTTCATGCAAAATAAGCGTCACTAACACAGTTTATTGGAACTATAAATAACACTGTGGTGAATCAGAGGATAGCAGACATTCTCCAGAGCAGGTGAATTGATTCAGAGCAAAATAGAAAGTATAAAGCCATAGGTTTATTTCAACAAAATAAACCACCATAATATGAGAAGGACTGGCCCTTCACATTGCAAACTCAGGGACCAGCATCGCCACTGTTTAGCTGCCTTCAACAGCACTCTGCAATTAAATATCAGTGGCCTGAGAGTCTAAAGACAGCAGCAAGGCTAGCGTCACTTTGCATCATTTCCTGGCTGGTGGCAGCGGTACAAGTTTGGTTTGGATAGTACCAATAAGGCAAATCCCACTAGAATTTTACTGGTGTAAATTGTACAGAATGGACAGATGTGGGACTGGAAATGATGACTTTGTCTGCCAACCTTGGATGAAAGTGGCTTGTGTCTTTTAAATGCATTATGGAAGCAGCCTTTGATCTCCTCATGGATACGCCCAGACCAATTAATTCTTGTAGTTACTGGCAACCTTCAAAGCATTGTTCTTGCCAGTAAATTGTTGTCCCAGTTGAGTAAGTCTATGAGTCAAGTTGAATGAAAACTGAGCTATGAAAACAGCACTTTGATGTGTTAATTGAATAATTGATTTTCCTCCTGTTGTCACTACTTTTAAAAGCCTGTGATGGTTCAGGTTGATGACAGCCCTGGTGGGCTAAGCTGTTCAATGACCTGCTTAGCTAAACGTGAAAAAGGCTTTTTGAAATGGATTGCGAAATGGTGTTCTTACATTTAACTTCGTCCCATAAATCTTGGGTGTTGATTTCCTTCCTATCAGCAACAATTTCAGAATCCTGTCTCAAATCCATTCCACTTGTGTTCTGTGACAATGCCCCCTCTCCAGAGATCCATACAATTTCTTCCCCCCTGCCTTGCACTTATGTTACATTACACTAGAGACATATGTTTTACCTCCATTTAAGTATACAGTGGCGTAATGATGTGGCTCTCTGGTGGCAAACTGGTTCTTTGAATGTTCCCATGTTGAACCAACTCCAAAACTGCACTAGCACCAGCCTGGAACTAGACCTAGTTCGCATGGGTGGAAAGGGGCTACTTGATGCCTTCCTGAACCAGTCCCAGTTCTTGCTGGGAACTGAGGTTATTTTGAACAAAAACCAAAATAACAACATAGCTGTTACAATAAGTCTGTACTAACAAAACTAAATCTGTTGAGTTTTTCTGTATCTGAGTGCTGAAACAAGCTTGTAACACTGGCTATAGTAAAAAGCAATGGCAACCCCAGTAGACTTAAGGGCAACCAAACTGTTTGCTTTCTGTCTTTAAGACCTGCGTCAACCTTCAAGCGTTTTCTCCTACATTTGCTAAAATTACTTCATGATAGCAAAAGTGTGTTTCCTACTTCACCACCTCTCAAACTAAATGGTCCTTTCTAATGTGCAACTGGATATTTCACCCCTGGCCTGTTCCACCTGTCTGCAACCCCTCTGTATATTAAATTACCATTTTATTTACCACAACAGGCACTGTGTGAGTTCTCTGTTTGTCTTTTACATTGCAACAGCAGTTTATTTTCTAGCATAATGCAAACCATTAAGACCATTGATAACAGACATTTTTTTTGATGTTGGAGTCATTTATTATGTAATTGCAGTCATACCTTTTTGTGTCCACATCAACAGTACCTGTTGCTGGGCTATGTTAGATTGTTTCCTTTCCCTTACACCCTGATCCCCCCAGCCTTTGGTTTGCAAAGTGGGTTCATAATTTCATATTCAAGTAATGTGCAGGCGTTAACTGAACCTGCTTCCCACTTTGTTAAATTACATCGGAGAAGAAGACCTCAATCACCCCTGCCCCCCCTCTCCGCCATCAGAAAAGAAAGAGTGGGAGATGGTGGGTGGGGGGAGGGGTATTAGTGGGCTAGGTCAATTACTGTTTCCCTTCCCTTGCAGCCACCCTCAGGGCATTCCACCCCCCACACCTACTGCCCCCCCACCTCAACTTTTTTGTCTCATATAATTGAAATGATCTATTCTCCTGCCTGTCATCTCTGTCTCTTTGTCTGAAATCCCCCACATACGATTACCACACGCGCCGTAACCATGTCGGCTTTATGGCTGGAGGTGGTATCCCCGGGTTTCAGTGTGATACCCACCCCATTTCCTTGAGGAGGCCTGAGGCGACAGAGGGGGTAGGTAGTGCGTGTCACTCTGGCTCTGGCAACTACCCCTGAGTCTTATACATCATGGTTTAAATTAGGGTTTCAGAGAGCAAGAGAGATGACTTTGGCTTTGTGCGGTATTCGTTTCTTGGTTTTTCCCTGCAGATTATAGTCACAGTTCGAACAAACTTGAAAGAAGGCATCCGCGTTTAAAGTTTCACCTGGCTCTGTAACAGAGCCCTGCCCGAGCGTGCGCATGTATGTTGAAGAGGGATTTTTTGTGCGAGTGTGTGACTTGTGTCACAAAGAGGTGCTGCACAAAAAACGTGCGCCAGGCTCCTTCCCTCACTTGTCCCTCCCGGCAGCAAACTGCCAGGAACGACAGATCTCACAAAAGAGGAAAGAGGCAGGGGGTGGTGGAGGGCTAGGGGGGCTGGTGAAGGAGAGGCGGGGGGTTAAGGAATGGAAATAAAGTAAAGAAGGGAACCTGACAACACCTTGAAAAGAGGCATTGTGCGCAGGGAACCGCATCGCTGAGAAGCCCCTTTGATCTTAAGAGGATGAGAGGGGGGAAGAGCTTGTAAACCCCCAGTTCAGAGCTTATTGGCGGAAATAGAGGAGAAACCAGACTTGCAATTACCACCCCTGAGAGTAAAACAAATACAATGGAAACTGCTGCAGATGACAGCAACAGCAACAACGACAGTGGTGTCCCACAAGATTCAAGGCTGAGCTGGGGTATCTGCTCAAGATCATGGTTTTGGATTCTGATTAGCTGCTTCAGCTTTTAGGTATGCAAATCCGGTGTCTAAGCCTAGTTTTTGGCTGAAATAGTTTGGAAACAGATTCTTTTGACTCAAGGTCTTCCTCACTATTTCATGAGTGTTAATTGTTTGTCTATAATAATTCCAAAAAGATGGTTCAGGTACAGAAGAAACGATCATGAACTTTAAAAAATCAATTAAGATATACTCTAGAAGTTATACAAGCAGATATGCTATGCATAACACCCAGATGTAAAAAACCGTAGCATTACAAAAGAGAATACTTTAAAAAGAATTAACCAAAAAATGGAAGAGGAAGGCTCTCAGATAAATGCACACGCACCTCTTTCTTTTCCTCCCTCCATCCCTCTCTTTGTGTCTCAGGAGAGAGGCGGGGAGCTCCCTCTTTCCACAGTGCACCAGCAGCACTTTTCAGAAAACAAAGCGGGGAGCACAATGCTGCTGAATGGGGGAGTGCGCTCTCAGGCTCTGAAGGGGGGCGGCTGCACAGGGGTTGTCAGATGTCGGCGTTGGGTTGTTCCTGCGTTTGTGGAAACAGTGGGGGGAACCTGGCTTTGAAGTCTTCCCTTTGATGGAGCTCTGTGAAGCATAGATGTATATATATGCTGTGAAGTGCCCCTTGCTGGCAGGATGCAAAGTCGTCAACACCCACTGATTCCTGGAGTTAAGGAGGGAGGAGATGAGATGCGCAGACAAACAGATACACACACACACACACACACACACACACACACACACACACACACACACACACACACACACACACACACACACACACACACACACACACACACACACACACACACACAAATACGTTAACACATAATTTCAATCCTAGAATACATAGTGTGCCTTTTCCCTACTTTTGCTGCCATGGAGTCTGTGTCATATTGACCTATGGGTTTTTACACTTTATCTGACAATACCCTGAGGCATTTCCTTCTGCCTCTGAGGTAATTGCTAATAGCTTTACTCTATATTTCCCCCAGTCATTTCCAACCTCATACCTCCATCAGCAGGTTCACATCTGCATCTAGAACCTCCATCAATCAGCAGGTTTAAATCTGCATCTAGAACATCCATCCATCTGCAGGTTTACACCTGTATCTACAATCTCCAGCAGCAGGCTCACATCTGCATCTAGAACCTCCATCCATTAGCAGGTTTAAATCTGCATCTAGAACCTTTATCAGCAGGTTAATATTAGCTGGGGACCAGAGCAATGGGACCAGAGTCTTACCAACAATGAAAGGTAAGATAAATCAGTTAAACCATACACATGGCAGGTAATTAAAACATTTCAAAATTGTAGAATTCAAATATATATGTTTGCTTATGTATTAAGTAAAATATTAAGTTATAGTGGCTAGAGTACAACATTGTTTTTTGGTATTAAAATGTCCATAAAATCAATATTGGGCAACAGTAAATCCGACAATAAAAAATAAACAAATTAATTTAACTCATCAATGGAAGTCTCTCAGAATTAGTTTACTTGCAGAGTGAAAGTATGAATGTAGCAGTTATTTACTGTGCTTGCCCTGAAAATTGGCACATGTCCAGTCTGTCAATCTCAATTATCATAACAATAAGCATAAACATTTAAATGAGCCAATCAGATATTCTGATTCATCACTTTTGCAGGAGACAGTTAAGCAGAGTACTGCATATTACTGATTCATAATTATTAGGATTTAACCAAGTCTTGAGATGTGTCCAATTTACAAATCTGTGCAAAAAAAGTGTCTTTCCTCAGTTCCTATGTAATGTTTCCTGGGTGCATTTTAGTAACTACTAGAGTGCCAGGAAATTGGGCAGACATAAGATCGGAGATTCTGTCACATTCTGCCATAGGGAACACCACACAAACTTTACCACAGAGAGAAAGAGTATGCATGTGTATGTGTGCGCATACAGTATATGTAGGAGGAAGAGTGTTAAAAAAATAAGTGGGGGAAAAGTAAGGTCACATTTATACAACTGTTTGACTTTGAAAGTGTGTTTGTGTGTGAGTGTGTGGAGGTTTTTGGAGGGCTGGGGATTGTGTGCACTGACAGGGGTCAAACAGGGCCTGTCAACAGCATTGCTGCTTTAATTCAACATATTAATTCAGCCTGTCATTGCCAATAATTCACCACAAATGGGCAGGAGCTCCAGCACATGTGCACATGCTTAGGGTCCCGTAACTTCAACCCGCTTGTTAAAATGAAACTTCTCTTTGCACAGAGCACTGCTGAATGCATTAATGCACAGCTACAAAGGCCGTGTTTCCCTCTGGTAAAATCACACATGGGAGACGTGACAGTGGAGACATATTGAGAGTTATCAGGACTACGGAAAATCATTTCATCTTCTTAAAACAAGCTGACTAAACATCATAAACGGACTGATAAATAACGAGATTTCATGCTCGGTCACAGACCCCCTTCCTCTTCAATAATTTGTACAACATTATTAATAATTTATTTGCACACTTTACTCCTTTATCCTGTGCAATCTAAAGGCCCATTTTATCCAGCAGGGTTCCCATATGAAGTGTAATATTTCAATGTAAATATGTCTCTTTAGATGCAACCTGTATCCTTCAGGTCTTATTGTAAGTTACGATAATTGGTTTTGCCAAAATATACAAAATGAACATACTAACACTGAGGCAGTCCAAGTACAAAATGAAAATCATATGAGGTGATTCTCATCTCTCTTCTCAATCTATTATTTTCTTTGCTTTGAACCTGAAATGGGATGCTCCTAGAAATAATTAATTCTGCCTGCTACTGAAACTCAAATCCTAAACGTGAGTGATTGTTTTGCTGAGGGGTCAATTCGCCAACCAAACCTGTTGCGGGATGCAGGTTTCAGTCAAGAGGATTTAGGCCCTGCTCTTGTCCCTTTAGGGCAGGCTACTTAACGTGTGTTGATCCAGCAATTAATCAGGTATATACATGGATAACATGATGTTGTCTATGAATGCCAGCCAGGATAAGGGCATCTGTTAAGCAAATAGACAATGTTATTATCGGCTAATGAAAAACCTACAAGGACAGCCTGGCCAGGTATTGTGTAAAAGAGGACTAGAGTAGCCTTAATCCTTCTGTAGGCAGGCCTTGTTGAGCCAAGAGAAACAAATGGAAGGAGAGCCCCAGCAGCACTTTTACACTCGCTCAAGCAGAGCAAATTCTCCCTTTATGAAATTTCTCTCTTCCTCTGTCTCAGTGGAAGGAGTAACCTTTATTGCGACCCTCAGAACACAGCACTGGCAGGACTCTAACAGAAATAGTATAGAGTGATCTTTTCCTTTCACCTTTTATTATGACTCTTTATTTCCCCCTCCACCACTTCTTATGTCTCTCTGACCTTATCCGTACTGATTTTGAGTGAAAACGAAAACCACGAGGTTTTGGGGAAACTTCCGAAAGTGAAGTACTTCTATATTTTCCTTTTGGAGCTGATGCTGGAGAGGTGGTGGGGGCCGGGGTGTGTGTGCTGGGGGGAGGAGGGTGGGGGAGGGGGCAGGGGTAGCTGAACAGTGCAGGAATGTTTCTGCGTTTATCAGGGGAGAGGAGCTCATGCTTTTTATTCGTCCTGGCAGTGATGCCCACTAATACCTCTTTTCCCCAGCAGAGCTGGTGCAGGCCATCTGACCCCACACTGCTCAATTACTTTTCCGTCTGCTTTGCCATAGTATGCGACATAATGCTTCACACTGGTGCCTGCCTCAAGACAACTGTCAAATACACTGCCTGTTAATGACACTTCAAGTGCATTACATTCATTCCAGCTTCAAACCCCAGCAGTGGCCAGCTTGTTGGGATGTACATTATGTTGAGGTGCTTTTAACAGAGGTAGTATCCCTTCCAAATGACTGTAATACAAGTTCTGGGCAGTGATATATAAGCAGTAGTATATTTCCTATTTGCATTAAATGATATGGAGTACTGTTCATATTTCCTAATTGAACAATTGAGAGTCATATAATGTTTTATATATTTTTTATAATTTTCTCAGGTTAACTTGCAAACTTTCAGGTGGTCTCTTAGCAACTGGTTTGTACCTGATGGTACAGTGTGTTTAATCTGGTCAAATCTGTTAACACCTCATCTAAAATGTCCGGGGATGGAGAAAAGGGAACAGCTGGGTGTAGAATTAGTACATCCCACTGCGGAGTGTCAAAAATGACACATTTATCATTTAAGTAACATAACTGTTATGAAGTAGCACAATTAAAGCTGAATATGTTAGATGATAGAATTACTGGCAAACGTTGTTGTAAATGTGCTATTGTAAGTAGAACGTTTCCCACCCTGCACAGGCCTCTGGCAATGACAAGTATTCAGAATTACAGCCCTGTGGAGATTTAGATAAAAAGACATGAAAAATGATGGTAATCCACACGGCATGTCTCCCTTTGGAAATATCTTGAACTTGGACTTCGACGTTACGTTTCTCCCCCTGGCCTCGTAATGTTCCTTTCACCAAAGGGCAACAGAGGCGGAGAATGAGCTGGAACTTTGCCCCGATCCTCAACTTTGCCCGGCTCTGTCCCGCTATGTTCCCTTTCACAGCACTTCAAAGGGAAACGGCTCCTCTGGGCTCATGACGGAGAAGTTTAAGGGTGCCCCTGAAGCCTTTTAAATCACCTGAAGTGAGTGATGTCATTGCACTTGTGTACCATCACACAGAACTGTGGAGAGGTAGAAAAAAATGAAAAAGGTGAAAAAGGGATCCTGCAGATGCTTTTTGTATTCGTTTTTTCTTCCTCCCGCCCTTCACCACACTATGGGGAATATACTGTATGGTCCATCAAAAATTCATAACCATGAAAGATAAGTTAATGATGATATGAAACAATAATCACTGTGGCTTTTGGGGATAGGGAAATTAATACAGAAGGGTGAATACAATTTTATGTTTCTAATGGGCGTCTGTGAATTTGCATTCTTCATTAGCTTTTTAGCTGTATCCTTCCAGCCCAACTTTCAAATTATGCAAGCCCTCTCATGTAGAGGGTTGAAGCAATTTTACTATCACAATATTATGACATGTTATGATAATGGCACGCAATGATTTTGGGTTTATTAAACATCAACAAGTTTTTCTTCACCTCCTAGTTATCTCTTGTTCATTGAGTTATCCTCTAAGGTGGCCTTGAGCAATTTTGTTTCTTTCATAAACTTCTCTCTCTCTCTCTCTCTCTCTCTCTCTCTCTCTCTCTCTCTCTAACATTCCCCTGTTCCTCCAGTGTTCCACTGTTCCAGGCTTTACTTATAACATTTTTTCTGTGCCTGAGTGTGACAGATTGTTAAAGGAACACATGACAGGAGTTCAGATGGCAGACAAGAATGAGATCAGACATGTGATGTGATATAAAGAGGTCACAAGGTCTGCACCCCCCAACTCCCCCTGCTCCTCCCACCATTCCCTCCACCAGCAGCTCACACTAATTTTAAACATATGATCCACACAGCCATCACTGAGAAACACGCCTCTCACAGACACATACTCACAAGGCTGCTATCTGACTTCTATCAAAACAAGAGCATGGAGAGAGCACGGGGGAGGGGGAGGAGGAAAAAGAGCAAGTTTAAAAAACCTCAAAGCAGAGAAATTGAAATTGAAAGTGAAGGCTTGACATATAATATAACACCCGTAATGTGATTAGGTCTGTGTGACAACTCCCCTCTTATATTTCCAGAACTTGAAGGGGAAGTCAGATCTGCCGACGCCAAAACACATTCTGACTCCTGCCGCAGAAAGGAGGACGAAGGAAAAACTGAAGCACTGTTTAATTCCCTTGTTCCGTTAATTTAGCTTGAGATGTCTGATGCTTTAAGGAGGCCGAGGACAATGCCGCTGTTGAGTTATGGCCCTGAGTGGAATTGCAAAGGCATATGGGGGGAAAGAGATGAGGTTTCCTGGTCCTTGCTGGTTCAAGCCAAGAGCAGAGAAAGGAGGATTCTGGGAAAGGGACATGCCACAGCTGAAGAATTAGCTGCTAAATATCTGGGCCAATAAACTCCGGTCAGGCAACTTTAGCATGAAATGGCAACCACACAGAAGTTAATGTTTTACTGTAGTAATGTTAACTGTAAGTTCTGTGTGAGGTTCATATTGTTTACGAATGATTCAGTTAGTGTTTACATTTACATAAAAACAAATGATCAGACCAACAATTATAATTTTAGTTGTAATAATACATGTAATTTCAAGGCTACATTCTGTGAAGTAAATTCTGTAAAATTCTGGACATTTATGATATGCTTGTGTGACAAAAGCAATATTTTTGAGCCTGATACGCAGTGCTGGTTTGTCTCATCATACTTTTTAAAAAGGACTTTTGCACCATAAAACATCAGAACAGCTACTGGCAGGGCAGCCCATGTGACACTTTGAAATATTGTCTCGTGAGGGGAGTGCAATCACTTTTTATGAGTTATTTCCTCGTATTGTGGTTCCAGTCCCATGACTGAGTATAATTCTCCTGCCTTCTCTACGCCCGCTGTATCTGTGCCAGTGAGAGAGGGGACACATGGAGAAATATACACCAAAAAATGGAAATAAGTGAGGGAGGAAGCAAGAAACTGGGACTGGAGAGAGAGAGGATGAATGAAGGAGAGTAAAAAGAATGAACACATTAGAGAAATGAGAGCAGGTAGCCAGAGAGTCTCTGCAAGGCAATGCAGGGTCTTGGAGAAAAAGCTAGAGTGAGAATGAGAGAGAGAGAGAGAGAGAGAGAGAGAGAGAGAGAGAGAGAGAGAGAGAGGGAGAGAGAAAGAGAGAGAGAAAGAGTGTGTGTGTGTGCATGTGTGTGTATTTGGGAGAGAGAGAGTGGGGGCAGGAGAAAGAGTGGAAAGAAATGGCCCTTGCAGCTCTGTCCAGCAGGAAATTCAATAAAAATTCTTCAAAAGGCTGAGGCTGACATTGAAAAATAGGGAAATTATAAGATAGACCATGGTAAAGAAAGAGAAGAGTTATTATATTTGGCACAGGGAAGGCAGGCAGGTGCCCAGGGCCTCTGCGTTAGAGAGACTTAAGCCTCACATTGATTAAATATGGGGCTCAAACCTGAAGCCCGCAAGCCACAGCAGCAAGGAGACAAGTTTGTATTCAGGGAATGAGGGAAGGAAAAAATAGACACAGAGAGGGCCGGGGGAGGGAAAGAGAAAGGGACAGGGAGCAGAAGAAGAAAGTGTACAGACAGGTAGTAATGTCAGCATTAAATATACCTGTACTGGTTTAACCTGAGGAAGGACTCCTTAAGGCAGAGCAAGTGGTGAAGGCACAAAGGAATGAAAGATGGATCGAGTGATGGATGGAGGAATTTGGTTATCGCATAGTTCAAAAAGACTGAATGGTAAGCTGGGAGGTGAATAGTTGGGAGCGGACTGGAGGAGGGTGGCTGGAGTTGGGGGGGGGCAGGGGGCGGGGGGCGGGTCAGGGAGTTTGGATGCTAGGCTTGGGTAGCATCATCTGCCAAACACAGTAAAAGTGAAAAGCCAAGTGAAGCCAAAAGTGAAAAGGGTTTTCAGCACTGAGAAATGAGGGTCATTTTTCAAACCTGTTTAAAATTTTGTCAGGAGGCAGAGAGGGCCAGCTTGTTCATTCTGTGACCTTGACTCTCTCTCTCTCTCTCTCTCTCTCTCTCTCTCTCTCTCTCTCACACAAACACACACACACACAACAATCTCACTCTTTGCCTTCTCTCTGTCTCTCTGCCATGCCAATATATCTTTGTTACTTTTTATTACTTTTTTATGAAAGTGTGGGTGTACTAAATTAAATAAATTTAAGTCATATAAATCAATGCTCGATTGGGTTAAATATTGTTGTGGCTTGTGTTTACTTAAGTTACACAAAATGAATTAGACTAGGAGATGACTGACTGTGCAGCATGCAGGAAGCAATAAGTACATGAATATTGAAGTGCCATATTATAATAAGGCTAATAATAGCCTACATAATCTGGCACAGTATTTATCAACTAGTAGCCAGGGGGCCACATTTGCACCATTCCACATAATGGTGCTTCCCACACCATGTTTTTTTGTAGAGTAAAACAGAAGGGAAATGGAATTGTTCCGGGGCCTACATGACCATATTAATCTTGCACTCTGAGGAAATAGGTGGAGGTTTAATTAATCTTGCACTCTGAGGAGTAAGGTGGAGGTATAGTTAATCGTCCCACTGAGAGGTCGGGTGGAGATGCTTTGCCAAGGGGACACCTAATCTAAATCAGTGCGGCAAACCCAGGTGACACAATGAAGCTCAGAGCACATAGGCTCCGTCTGTCAGTGACAGTGGAAGGTGGAGACAAAACAGAGAGAGGCTTTCATTTTGGAATTTTGGCATTAAAGACCACATCTTAATTATTTATCTCTGTCATTTCCTTCCATTCACCATACATCTCCTCTCCCTCATGGGCTTGATGTGCCTGGTATAGTTAAAGGCTAAATGATGGAGAAAGTTTACTAAGAAATGCTGTGTCAAAACTTTAGTAACAATGGCAGAGACAGAAAAGAGCTCTCGATTATTTTAAACCTTTTCTGAATCATTGTGTGTGTGCGCGTGCGTGTGTGTGCGTACCTATGAGTGCGTTTTGTGTTTGTGTGTGCATGCATTTATGTGTTTATATTAGAGTCAGGTCTGTGAAAGTGTCAACAAAAAATTATAAATCTGCCTATTTGGCAACTTGAGATGGTATTGTACTTTGAAAAGGTCTTTTTGATCACACAAACTTTCTCTGGGATTGTGCTTTCATCAAAGCTCTTCAAATCTTTTCCAGCTTCATTTCACCTCTGATTCCTGCCTCAGAAATTTTAAACGATAACCTTTGAAGCTAAACTAACTGGGAGACTAACAGAAAAGAGGAACCTTATCACTTTTCGCTGTCAGCGAATTGAAAGAACGCAGAAAAAGGCACAAAGCTATCTGCTATTTCATTTACTGCTGCAGCTTAATTCAATCAAATCTCGCCTCAGGTTTAAGTCTGCAGGTGACAGGTACATTGACTGCACTTTGAGTCATGTGTCATTGGAGAACAGTACAGTTATTGTTCCTGTGTGTGTATTGGAGGCCTGCATGTGTGTGTGTGTGTGTGTGTGTGAGTGAGTATGCATGTTCACACACACATATGATGACACCAGTTCTGCCTTGTTGTAGACTATATACTTAGATTTGACCTGGCAATCTGACTCAGTTCAGTGGCACTCATGGAATGTTCTGTTAGTTTCAATCGCCATTTAAAAAATGTCATTGCCAATTAAAATGCAAGGCTTGAAACAGAAAACTGTGGTAAAAAGGTATGTTGAGGATAGAAAGCCCTCAAAGACAAAACTTTATGTCCCATAAAGAGCATAAAAAGTTACCTGTACATCAACTGCTATTAATGGCTCTCCACATCCCATTACTTCACATCTCACTGATAAAAGTACTCACATGGTTCTCTTATGCTACTTTCTGTTTACACTTGTGCTTGGGATGATGGCAAACCAGATATCACTGTTTTCAGTGAAAATATGACAGCAAATTCTATTGAGGCAGGTGGCATATTCAGTCTACCACAGTGGTAGATGGAAACTCTCTTTTGCCCCTCTAGAGGTGGTTGGTGGGAGGGGAAAAACAAACAGGATGTCCCATAGCAGAGGAGCGGTTTAGTCCAAGCAGGGGTGAAGAGTTCAGAGAGGGTTAAGACAGAGGAGGAGAACACTCAGGGGAAGGGGGAGGGGTACTGGGTCCCCAGCAGCTCCTTGGCATGGGGTTTCAAATCCATTCAAATCCCCTAACCTATTAAATGGACATCGTAGAGGAAAGGAAGACTGACACTTTTTTGGCTTTCATCTGTCAGGCACAGGCCTTGCTTTATTTGATTTGGTGTCAATATTTGTTCCTTTGGTGAAAGGCAGAATTAAACGGGGTGAGGGAGGGATGAGGGGGCGGACCCAGACAAACTGCAATAACGGAGGACATGGCCGGTGTTGTGGCGGGCGGGTGTGATAATGGATTTGCACATCCGAGCCGTCAGGGCCCTGGCTGAGAAATGTGAGCTGACGCAGGGTTGGCCGCGTGCGAAGACAATCCTGTGTGCAGCGAGGCAGGGCCCGGGTGTGTGTCTGTCTGGAGGCTCTGTAGGGCCCGTGGTGGATCAAAGTGCCATCTCCCGTTGTTTTGGGGCTGACCTGGGCCATCACCCCCATGTTCTGGGCCCCTCCTCTGTTCTCCTGCCTGCGACCCCTGGCCACAGACCCATCCTGCCACTGCCAATCCACATAAGAGTTTATAACCGTGTAAAGCTAACAAAGATACAAACAGGGACTGCAGTGAAAATGAATAATTACCATAAATACCTGGCAAATTTTGCCTGGCTACTGATGCAGTGTATAACAAGAGGTCTACATTTGTATATGGAGTTTGTCTACATGCAATCCAGTTTGCAAGGAGAACAACAAATGTATTTTCAACACTGATTAGATCAATCATACAGGTGGCTTACTTTAACTATATGCCTCTGGAAAAGGCATACGACACTATTTAGCTGTCCCAGGGGATCTTTGGTTCATGTTAAGACAAGGCCACTAAATGATCTTCAAAGATACTCATGGATTTCTACTATGTTAAATGTAACAGAAGAGAAAACCCACCAATCAACAGAATCATTGCCATTAACACAACAATCAACAATCATCTTATTTTTATTTTTTATTTTTTTTTACCATTACCCAATTTTTCTTCACTGTTGTGAATGCATTATATTTAGACCTGTCCTATCACTAAAATGTCCCATGCTTTACAGCACAACATAATTCAACCTCCTGTTTTCCACACTGTGGTATTGCCTTGCTAAACCAAACCCTCTCTCCCCATGTGACTCTCATTGTGAGTCAACACTGGTGCTGGATTTGACTCAGACTGTGGGGCAGGCCCATCAATATACTATGCTCTCAGGAATTCATAATCATCTTAATGTCTGAAGGCTGTGAAGTTGCAGTGGTGAGGTAGCCGTGTGAAGTGTGGAGAGAAGCGGTCTAATGAAAATGGATCTTAAGAGCTCTACTGAAGCCCCCCTGTTGAGTTAATCTTCCTTCCAGGTGAGAGTTTTGTCACATTCAATGTGGCAGGCGAGGTAATCTGTCGCTAATCCAAACCAAATTACCACCTTCCCGGGCGGGTGAGCCACTGGTCCCAGTGGGACAGCTGTAATGGAATAAGCACCCGTAGTTCAGACAGACCGTCACAGAGCACGCTGAAGGAAAAGGAAAAAACAGGAATCATGGTCAATCTATGTGCTGAAATTCATTCCTCAAAATAATATTCATACTTTAATGCACATACAAATTCAGCAAATATAAACAAAGCAATTAAAATTGTGGGAAAACACACTAAAATTGTGGCAGTTCCATATGTAATAAGAATGCATACTGATATGCAATATATAGTTGTAAGATATATGTACACATGACTGTACATAAAAATATGGATTTGGAGATGGTCAAGTGGGGATTTCTTGATTACATGTTTTTCTGACTTGAAGTTTATTGGAACGAAAACCTTTTCATTTGTTATGCTTTTCATGTGTATATATAAAGACATCATAATGAACAATTATGCAACATGTGCTATGTATTTATTTTAACATCCATTGAAAAATGTGTTCATCGTATTATTTAATTTGATTTTAAAATTTTGCCATATGTTGTACTGAATAGCTTTTTAATAGGGGCTGCTTTGATTTGGTGTTTCATGACAATGTGATGAATCAGACTGTGCAGCACAGGCTCGTAGTCACATACCTGTCAGAGGTCAAGATACTGGGCCGAGTTTCCCAGAATTACCCCTCTCACGTAATCACTCCGGCTGCTTAGCAACCATGGTCCATCTGACTGAAGTGTGTTTGAATGGTTCCATCTGCCCACACTGCAGACAGATGCTTTCCTTCTTTTTTGCCTTTTTTCTGTCTTTACTCAATCAATCCATTTATTTTTGCAAATGTTGTCATGATGAGTGTTGAAGACATTATTGCAGACACACACACACTATCGTGCTTTTCCAAAATGGTTGTTTGACAGATAAACTACGAGAAAATGAATTCAAGACTTTGTAATTTTGTTTGTTAATGAAAATATATGAAATACAAATGTTGGTCTCCAACATCTACTCCGTTTCAAACTCTGAAATAAAAAAAAGATCTGTTGAGAATTCAAAATACAGGGTGGGGGGTCAGTTCATTTTTTATTTTTTCCACAAATTACTTTGAACACTTTTGACTGTCAAGCTGCTAATTTATGACTGTGCAAACTTCCAAGTGTTTGGCTTGGACTTTAAACACAGGGTCCCACAGCTCTCAAAGGTGACATAATAAAATATGGAGGCCGTTTGCTTTCTATTTATTTTTATATTTCTCTGCTTATATTTCTCTGCTTTTCATGGAGCGACTCCTTTTAATACTCTGGAGTGCAGTAGGAGAAACGATTCCTGTTCACATTAATAAAAATATTTGTCAAAGCAAGGTCTTATAGTCAAAATGTCACTTAAATAACTTCTCTGTTTTTCTTTCCAATCATAACTCAACAGACCCAGCCTTTGTGTGCTGAATTTTATATTCCTGCTCAAATTTTGCCTCTACATTTGCTCATATGAGGTGGTCCAAAATATAATTTTGGGTTTTCAGAGGACAGCATTGTTTTGTGGCAAAGATATTGCTGTCAAGTTTTTGTTTTCTCAGACCTCACTCAAAACCAATTCTCTTCTTCTCTTATTCCCTCTCCCTGATTTATTTTTCTCATTCTTTTCAATGAGCAGGGCCCGGCTTGTCTTCACACTTAAAATAATGAAAACAGGGTCATGTTCAGAGTGGTGCCTGCAGCAGAGCTTTGGGACGGAGGCAGGAGAAAGAGGAGGCCCAGCGTGGTGTAACATTGCAGTGGGATTTGGTTACAAAAAACACAGAAACAAAGTCCCTCAGAGAGGGTCAAGGCATTTTACTGGAACAAACATTATTAGGAATATAGCTTTGTGCCACCAATTACAATGGTGTATGTGAAGTGTGTGTGTGTGTGTGTGTGTGTGTATGCATGAAAGAAGGCTTTCCAGTGCAGCTCATGACTGAGTACTGGGACAGTGTATTAATTATAGGCTTAGTGACAGTGAGATGGCCCACATGCTGCTGGAGGAGCAGTGAAAGGGTCACTGCTCAGTAAGGGAGGGGTTACACAGGAAACGCTCTGTCTTGCCACATGCATTTGCAGCTTTCTGTTAATCTGTGGTATGTTTGCGTGTGTATGTGTGTGTGTGTGTGTGTGTGTGTCTGTGTGTGTGTGTGCCGGCGTGTGTGGTCATCTGTTTTGGTCAATGTGTAGTTGCAGTCAAAATGTTCTCACAAGAAGTGTGTGTGTGTGTGTGTGTGTGTGCGGGCGTGTGTGGTCATCTGTTTTGGTCAATGTGTAGTTGCAGTCAAAATGTTCTCACAAGTAGTGTGTGTGTGTGTGTGTGTGTGTGTGAGTACATCTCAGTGACAAGCAATGATGGATGGACTCCTGTCTGTCAGGTCCTTGAAGCTCCTGGGGTCAGACTTTGATGTGCTTGATGAATAATAAATAACACATGAAGTGTGAGCTCAACAGAGAGTGTGTGTGTGTGTTGAGGAGATGTCCAGGCTTTTAGCCTGGAGATACCGACTGCTCTCACCTGACATTTCATTTCATTACAGATGAGTGTCGTAAGGGTGTCTGAGGAGATGGGGTGAATGAGAGGGCAAAGGTCAAAGGTCAGAGAGGGGGCGACTGTCAAGCTAAGAGAATGCATCACAGCTGGGTGATGCACCCCCTCAGGTAAAAGGGGACTTTCTCAACTCAAATAGACTAGAGAGAAAGGGATACAATACACAATTATTGTATCCATCCCTGTAATGTAGGCAGCTTAAAATGGTGCAGTATTGGTAAAGAGACCACCAGTTATGTGGCGAATATGAATATGAACCTTTTCTTTACTGTTTCTTAATATGGTCATCTTCCCTATACTCTGCACAAGACCCTAATCCCTCCAATCACAACTGGAGCTAGGACTGTAACTCACAATCTCAAAGTCTGAGCCAGGACCCAGATCAACCAACAAAGTCTATGAAAAGTATATTGAAAACTGATATTATTTTAAAAAATGGGAGAAGGCTATCAATATTTCTGTCATTTACATTCTGCTTTGCTTTAGTCTTTTAATGAAGCCACACTAAGATCAGTAGATATGTTTTCATCCAGCTCACGATTCTAAAGCTGTACAGGCAACAAAAATTATAAAAAAATATTTGGCTGCTCTGAGTTATGTAATATAATTAGTATGAACCACAGATTTTATTTTACTTCTGGAGAGCAATACTCAGTTTTCAAAGGTTCTATTTTTATATAAACAACTGCAATAAACGACATCTCTTTTTTTACTTTTTTGTATCTCTTTTCCTCTCATCTCTACCTCTCTCTTTTTCTGTCTCTCTTGCACACACACATATGAAAATACACTCAATTAAAATTTAAAAGCAAAGAATGAAAGCCAGGTGTGCAAGAAAAGGTTTTTTTTTTTTTTTGGGGCGGGGGTGATCAACCCCATATGTTTGACCCCCAGCAGTGTCCAAGGGTGTGGCCTAAGTGAAGGGGTGACAGGCCGGTCATGGCCTCTGTTGTTAACCAAGACCCAGTCTTGAAACTCAGCCCCAGGGGATGCTGGAAGTTTACCTTAGGGTCAAAGGTCAGAAAGTTAAACAGTGGCACCGCGGTTGTCTTTTTCAATCCTGAATTCCCACTTCAAATATTCAAGCCCACCTGACAATTATCTACCCTTAATTTGTTAAACTTTTTTGTATTATTTTAAACTGAAATGGCTTTCAGTAGCAACTATACTGAACGTATTTGATTAATTATAGAATTTAGTTAATTTTGTTTATTTTTAAACTGCTCCTACCTTCTGTATCATGGAACTATCAATTGCAGTTATTTGTTTTGGTCTTTCATGGTCGAATGATTAGGAAATAAATTACTCAAGCTTCCTTCATACACAGCTTCCTTCATATTCTGATACTTCCTTACTAATTATTTATTCAGTAGGTGTAACATATCTTCTAAAAATAGATACATTAATAATGCCTTTCTTCTTTTATCCCCTTGGTTGTAATTCTCAGTCATGACAGTAGATGTGTTCTATGACTGCAACATCATCCATTTGTTACTCCCTGTTGGACTACTCTTCACCACAATAGGCACTGGCATTGTCAGGATTTTATGAAAAGCACCAAAGTGCCAGTTTTGCAATTAAACATGTAAGCCATGC
Organism: Albula goreensis; assembly: GCA_022829145.1. Taxonomy (NCBI): domain Eukaryota; kingdom Metazoa; phylum Chordata; class Actinopteri; order Albuliformes; family Albulidae; genus Albula; species Albula goreensis. Next base: position 55,037,148 of record CM040741.1, on the reverse strand, counting down.
TGTGGTGTGGAGCATGACTTCAAGCAAGGTGTGACCTGAGTTCACAGCATAGTGCATCCAGTTGTCTGATAAAGGCATGGCCCTGTGACAGGCTCAGGCAGAGGCAGGGAGTGACAGGTATTTTCATAATTTCCCCATAAATCTGTCAAACAGCTCAATGTGTTTATGTATTTATCTGCGTATTCGGATGATCAAACAGGCCGCTTTGTTTGTGATTTATGATGCCGCCAGCAAATCATCAGTCTTCACCATCTTCCATAGATATGAGAAAAATATTATTCTTTTGACATTTAAATCGATATTCTTCATATTCCATCGGATGAACTTTTACCCTTCCCCCTGAATTTTTTCAAAGGTTCAAATATGATACCTTTGAATGTATGAATGTGTTATGTGACTGGCTGAGGAATTACTGCCCACAGAATACCTCTTGTGAGATTAAAAGCAGTGTCAATCAAAATCCTCAGGCAGAAAAAAAAAGATGTGCACAGAGTTGGATGAGTGTGAGAAAAAGGGAGGGAGCAGTGCCGATGAAAGCTGAATCAGTATCAAATTCCACCCCCCTTCCCCCCAAGAAATAAAGAAAACAAAATCATGGAGGAATCGACTCATATGCATCCAGCTTGTACCCTGTTTAACCCCCCAAATGGTAACATTAATTCCCTTTGACAAGGTACTTACAGCCATGACAAGTCAATGATACAAAAGCCCCCAGGAACCGAGCAGAGTGATGCCAGGCGTCTGGAACGCCTAATAACACTGTTATCATTTTTGTCCTGTTTCATGAGTTAAGTGTGAGTGTAAGTGTCTGAATGTGTGAGTGCGTGTGTGTGTGTGTGTGTGTGTGTGTGTATTTGTGTGTCATTGTGTTTGGCTGAAGTAAAGGGGAAATTGAGAACATAACATGAGAGTGTGGGGGATTATAAAGGGTGTCCAGGGTGATGTCATAATAGGTTGCCAGTGGGAGATGTCATATTAGATGCCATTCTCCATCATTTCATTGGCTAAAGCAGATGAGCAGATAAGGAGCACAGGAAATGAAGAGACATGGTCTTGAGGGAGAGAGAGAAAGAGAAAGAAGAAAGAGAGATGAGAGGGAGAGAGATACAAAAAAGCGAAGAGAAAGCCAAGCCTTCAGATTTGATGTGGGCGTTTTTCTGACAGCTATAATTCTCCAGCCTACAGAATTTCATCAACAGGAGTTGTGTTAAAGCTGTGCCGCAGGGCTCTGGGCCTTTCAAGTCTCCCGCTCTGACAGGTAGATTTATTAGTCCTGAAATTTGTACAGATCAGACGTCACTCATGGCAAACTGTCAAAGTGTCAGCATGCTGTTTTCCTGTAGGGGCCCTTTGGCTTTTTGCTGCGTTACCACGGGGACAAGGCCTTCTCATTCACTTGCTCTCACACAGAGAGAGCGAGAGAAAGAGCGAGAGAGAGAGGTCTGACACATGGTAGACAGATAGACAGGGGGATGGATTGACAAGCTGGGATACAAATGGATTAGTTTAAAGATGGAACTTATACAGATGACAGACAGACAAACAGCCAAGAAGGTGGACAGACAGAAGAGCAAGCCGATAAAATGGGGGAGGATGTGAGAAGTATTAAGGTAAAGCTAAAGTGATTAGATGAGAAAACATGGGATTGGTAGAGCATAACTGTATTTTTTCCCTAATGGCTGACATTTTTTTAAAATTTCATCACCATTATTTTGGAGAGTGACAGGGGAGGGGTGAGGTGATGTGTCAGGTGATTTCATGGTGTTGACATAACTATAATCTGCCAAATTTAAAAAAAGGCATAAGAAATCTTTAAAACAGTATAAGAACACAAAGATGTTCTTGTGCCGCTCTTTGTTTGTCTATGCTTTTAATGTTGAGTTTATGGCATATGCCAGGTTTTTGGTTACAGTTTCTGGGCACTAAACCCAAACACACAATACAAGGCAAAATATGTATTGTTTGGAAAGAAATGGCACATTGGATAGAGATGGAGGTTGAAAATCAGGGCAAAGTAACATTAGGATGTTGATATATTTCAGCATAATTGTTGAGCATATCTTTTATCATGAATTTCAAGCCAAGGCTTGTGCAAAATGAACTCTGAAAATAAAATACTTTGTAAATATACACATACCTTGATAAAAAATACCTTTTAAATGGCTCTCTTTAACATAAAATGTACTAAAAATGATATGAAATTATCACATTGGGAAAGATGCATTTCAATATAAAATAGGCCATTTAACAAATAGGCTATTTAATTATTTAATCTACAACCATAGTTTATTTTAAGGGAATGTTGCTATTGGTTACTAACAATTACTCTGTTCATTATTACATTTTTTCATGACATGTTGCAAACAAGTAGGCAGTAAATTGACATTTTATTGTTTGGACTCTGCTCAAGCTATGCTGGCTAATAACTCCACAGATTTTAAAGTTGTGATATTAAAGCTTGACTTGAATCATTAATAAATCTTAGCATATTGTAGACATATTCAAATATTATACCCTATCAAATTATACCCTATTTACAAATAGGCTTTTAGCAATTTTACAATCAAATGTAACTGTAGAATACCACTCTTATTAAACATAAAATCTTGTAAGAAGTTGCTACAGGCATGTATGTACTATTACTATGCGCATGCTACGGCCAGGGACATACTGTAGCTGTTTCTGGGCTTCAGCCATTTGTGGGCTAGAGCTGTTTCTGTGTCACAGTTATTTCTCAGTGGGGCTGGACATTGAGAAACAACCAGCAAAATGCATAATCTAAAGAGGACAAATCAGGATGACATCCAGTAAAAGCCCACAGTATTCACCTCGGTTGTCTCTCTCCCACTTTCCCTTTGTTTTCTTGGTTGAGTCAATCGATTTTGCAATCGCAAAAAATGTAGCTTCACAATTGAGAACATGTGCTTTTAAATGATTCTGGGAACTGGCCTGGCTGTATAATTGATTTTCTAGCTATGTCAACAGCACGGTGTGCCTCACATAGACCCCTGTAAATCTACAGGACCATAATTCTCAACAGTGGCAATAAACCGTTAAATAGGATGATGGGGAATTCCAAATATCATACAACGTTGACTGCTTTAAACGTAATCTTGCTTAACTGTTGATAATCTTCCAAATAGTTACTTTACTGTTGAGTGATACAGAAAAATGAAGAAGAGTGGGGGCTATAGCTCCTGTGGGTACATTCAGGGCAATGTGTTAAGAGAAGAAGGAATGGATGGACGCGACTATCCAAAGATGCATTAGATGGTCAGGGAATATAAACTCTCAGAGCTGTTAAGTATAAAACACTCTTACCAAGAGAGAGAGAGAGAAAGGGAGAGAGAGAGAAAGAGAGAGAGAGAGTTTCCTGGCTGCTGCTCAGAAATTTCCCTCAGCTGCACATCTGGTTCTTATTCTTCAGAGTTCATTAGTCATATTGGGGCTGTCTGAAGATAAATCTATCACCCAGGACAAACACAAACAATTTGAAAAATGAAAGGAAGTGAGGTGACACAACTTTGACGTTTCAATAAATCATTTCAGCAGGATTAAAAACATACGTGTCTTGATGGAAAGGAGATGGTGGGGGGGAGGGCAGGTGTGTGTTCAGGGGGGTGGTCTCTCATAGACATAGACTGGCCTGTACTTTTTAATCAGAGTGTTCTTGTAGACTGTAAAAATGTTTAATTGTGAATTAAGCTCTAACATATTTGTATGAGTCTACATGAGTTGTACTGTATGATACAGAACACAGAGAAGAGTGATTTAAAACTAAACGTTTTTCTGTGAAGAAACGTGATATATGCTGATTTATGGTAAACCTGAAATCAGCGATTTATATTTGTTCCAGTGAATGTTACAATACATGCCTGTGTCCAATACATTTTATCAATAAAACAAATACAAATTTACTTTGTTCAAATGTCTGGGTCACTCCCTTCGGGTGTCTCATAAAACTTATTGTCTACTTTTGTTCTCTGATTTATGGCATGGAATTGAGTGTTGAATAAGTCCCATATTTTAATAATGATATACACCTGTTGAGTCTTTATTTTTATAGTATATGTTTTTTCCTTCGTCATCTTGCCAAAATATTTTCATTTATCTCCTGATGTTCTCATTATCTGCCAACAGAGTTTAGACAGTGGAATATAAAGAATAATCCATTTTATGTGAGATGATCCACTGACTGTAGAGTGCAGTTACTGTACGTCTCTGGCTCATGGTTTTTGTCAACTAACTTTTGTATGGAGAGTTTAGACATTATTATGAAGCAGACCTTCCCGCCGTCATGGAAACTTGTGCTTTTGGGAAAAAAAGGCTCTGCATTCTTCACCTTAGGAAGAAGGAAAAAGACAATGAGGAGGAGGAGGAGAAGTGTGAGGAATGGGAAGAATGAAAAGAAGCAGATGAGAAGATCGAGGGGGAGGTCAAGGGAAAAAAGGAGAATAGAGAGAAAGAGACAGAGAGAGATGCTCCATTGGCAGACAGTTTCTCTCTGTGCTGGGGGGCACACTTTGTTCTCCACTCATTCTGACAGCATTTTATTAAGAGTTGTCCACCCGCCCTAGCCTCAGGGGGTGGGGGGAGGTGGAGGGCATGGAGAAATAGAAAGGGAAGAAAGAAAGGGTGAATGACAGGCATGTCCCTAATTTAAGCTTGGCTTCTGGTTCTTTCAAAATGAAATAAAGCAGGGTTAATTTGATTTTTTGATGATCATGTCCACTCTGCCTCTGCCCAGCTGCACACATACAAACACAGACATGTACATACAATCTCTTTATCATGTATTTCTAACTCATGTGTCTGTGTGTGGTAATGCCTGTGTTTGAATTAGTCAGTTTTCTTGTTTGCATACCTGTGTGTGTATTTGTTAACAGCTCTGAGAATGTTGTTTTTGTGCATATCTGTGTGTGCTTTTGCAGGTTTGCGATGGCATTTGTTTATCCTATGAGCTGCTGACAATGACTATTTATGCAGTTTTGAGTGTGTGTGTGTGTCCTTGTGTATATTTTCTAAGTGTGTGTATGTGTTTGTTTGCATGTACCCTTTTAAATTTGCATCAGTATTTTAGTAGTAGCCTTTTAATAGTTGTACTTTAGTCAGTGGTGTATTTCAGTAGTTGTACTTTATTCAGGGGTGCATTTCAGTAGCTGTACTTTATTTAAGGGTGCATTTCAGTAGCTACACCTTATTCAGTGGTGCTCCTCAGACACTGAAACTGCCTGGTTTGCCCAAATCTCCCTCCATGCCATTGCAAAAAGTAACATAATCTGAATTCTGTACGAAATATAAACAACCATCTTTCCTCCATTCTCCTGAGGCCTCGTTTCTACAGCCCTCTTATCAATATTTGAAGAATTCTGTGTTTGACAGAGAACCTTTGGGTTTCTGTGCCCAGAGGTAAAGGGCTTCAGGAGGGCTTCGCATGGATGTGCTCCAGTCAAACAGTCTGTCTGACATAACTACCGATCTCAGCATTTTCCTTAGGCTGTGTGTGTGTGTGCTTGGTGTATGTGTGTGTCTATGTGTGCATTCATTGTGGTGATGACGATCAGAATGATGATGATGACCGTGAGGCTGAACTGGAAAAAGAATAATTTGACAGTAACTGTCATCCATGTCTTAACAGAATTCATGAACCTGTTTTGAGGGGAGGAGGGATTTTATCAAATACGGGTGTGTTCTGTATGGTTAAACTTGTCAGGGCAGTGCTGGAGGGAGCTGGTTTAGACCACACTGAGTGAGAACGTGCACAGTTTGGTTTGTCTCTGTCTGAGCAAAGGCCTAACACTGAAGGCACATGTATATGAGGATGTGAATATGTTGGACATTTTTTCTGCGTGCATTTTACCAGTTCTTGATTTCAAATGGTTTGCGTCACATGTATGCACACACAAATGTGCACACACACATACTGATTTGCATGCATACAAGGACACAAACACATCCACACATAGACACAGAAAAACATGTATTTGAACGATGTGCATTTGGACTTCTGATTTTATAATGTACTTCATTGCAGAAACATATTTGTAATCTGTACGGACATATTTAACAGTAAAGTACAGACACAGTAGATGTTTGTAAATAGTACATAGACCTGATTAATCATTTTTGTATGAACAAAGTGGCATGGTTGTCTGACTAGGGGAACCTGAAGCAGTCATTGGGGTGCAGTTAGTCTTGTGTGGGGTGTTTCTGAGCCTGTGTGTGAAACCTGCAGGGATGGAAAGGGGAGAGGTGACGTGAGTGGAGGGCACCTTTGGCAAACCGTAGAAAGCGGTTCAAAGTCACACCAGAGTTTCAGCGCAGCCCAGTAAAAGCTGCAGCTTCATTTACAAGCTGATTTATGGGTGCTGGGGCCAGGCAGGGGTGTCAGTGCTGACAGGAGAGGGATGGCTTTCGTGACCGAACAGGAGAAAAGCACTGAGTCAAATGAGAGGGAGAAAGAAGGATAGTAGGGGAGGGAGAAACTCATCTGGGGGGAGGAGGGGGGAGGTTTAGTGTGTTTGTGTGTCCATGTGCATCCATTCTATCCTCACACTTTCTGTATCTGTCTAACACGTGTCCTTTAAGTGCAAATGCGTCATCACCCTTCCTCCTCTTCCTCCTCTTCTTCTTACCCTTCATGTTGTAATTGTTGCCACAGCCCTTATCATCAGCATCGATGTCACTGGAGCCCTGTGCAGTCAGACCCCTGCTGTATCTCAGTATGGGCTAGAGCAGCCCCTGCGTCAGGCGGATGTGCAATAAATTGAATTCTGCAAAGAGGAAACAGTAAATCAGTAACTAAAAGACAGAGTGTGAGCTGTAAATCAGCACTTACAAAGAGACCGATGATAGGAGAAGAAAGGGGCGCCCACACGGTTTCCCGTTAGCACTCCTTTAAAGCACCGCCACGCAGGAAGCCACGTTTCCCACTTCCTGTCTGGAGAGCAGGGAAAGAGGGTGAAAATGAGGTGTGATAAAAGCATCTTTCCCCCTCGTTTGGTTGTGTTTCTTTTTTTTTTAGTTGTTTTTTGTTGCATTTGATCTCTTTCCCAAGGACGCTTGGGTTTTCTGTTGTCGTGATTGGCTCTGTTTGGGCGGAAAATGTGAACAGGGGAAAAAACGACCTGTGTGCGGTTCCTGGGGATCCACAGAGAGCACTCGCCATGTCAGGGACAGTGCAGTGGAAAACTCAAATGACAGATATATGAGCACAGATCATTCATACTGCAGACATGAGTTTGCATTTCCACTGGCCTCTGATAGACAGGAAAAATTATGACTGACAATTCCTCCATTTCTGTTTATTTTTACTGGTTAGCTAATGCATACTTCTTTGACTTTTAGATGTATTTACATACCATTTTTAATTATTATTGATGGACTTAATATCAATGTTTTTAATTGTTAACATTCTTATTTATAGAATTTGATATAATTCTATAAATAAAATGTTATAGAATGTTATAGTTATAGATAATAATTTTTATTGAGTTAATTTGCGTCTGAATTTCAGAGTGTACAGTGAAGCTTTGGCCCTTGCAGTGCTTGTGACAGTGAGACAGGGGAGAGAGAAAATGGGGGGAGTGTGGGTTCTGTCACAGCTGTGCTTGCTGTCAGTCAGGTGGGGCACGGAAGCAGTCGGCTGATGTGACCCGTCGTCCTGTGCACCGACAGCAGGGCCTGACCCCATTACACCTGTCAGCGCTCAGGTATCATGTGACCCGTGGAGCGGGACCGCCGCGTCACAGTCGCAGCAGCTGTGCGCGCTGGCGTGGGTGGGGGTGCAGGGTGGCAGTGCGTGACACAGACACAGAGGGGGCTCCCCCATGGAGACAGGGGGGCGCTTGGGCAGACAGCATCGTTCACATGAAAGAGGGCCCCCCAGGAGCCTTCCAGACATGTGAAAAAAGAAAACAAGACAGGGACAAACAAGTGGAGAGACTCATGACAGAAAGGACAGGAGGAGGCACAGTGGGTGGTTTCCAAATTAAATGGGGCGCCAGATACTAATTTCTACACTGGAGAGAGAAGGGGGGATGTGTGTGTCTGTGCTTGGGTGGATGAGTCGGCCAAAATTAAAGGGATGAAAACACAACATTCTTTCGTATTATAACTCCATAGTTTTAACATTTCATCGCAAGCCAAAAATCCTCATTACCGAACTGTGCATAAAATATGCTGTCCATTATTTCACTACATTTAGCTGCATTGATTTCTGTTTTGTCTGTCCCGTTTTTTGTTTATGCCCTCACCATTTCCCCCCATCCTAATTGAACAGATATTGAGCTGTACAGCGATCCTCACCTGTATGAAGATCCAATGTGAGATCTGACAAAGGTAAGGTACATAAAAAACAATAGGCAACTTTGCCTAAGCAAGTTATGGGTTTCATTTTCATGTCAGACACGTGATCAACAAATAATATATAATAGCATGGACTTATAGGTAAACGTGGCTATCCAAAGTAGTCGATCATGGAGTTTATTTGTATTCCTAGAATTTTTTTCAGCTAATTCATCTTGTGTTTATTTCCTGTTTATAGTCCCTTATCTAATACTGCTGAGAGTCATTATTTCTAATTTGTTGTTTGTTTTACAGATCAGAATATCATTTACAATGACTTATGCACGTGAGCTAGCTTTATGCATCATCTGTGCACTGAAGAACAAAGCACTAACGTAATGTTGGAGTTTAGCCTGTACTTTGGCAGTGTTTCTGTGTGATTAGGGGGGCATAAATAATGCTTGCACAGGGGGAAGGTAAAATACTGAAACTATGGACAAAGACATTCAAATGCACGAATTCCCTAACTCACTAATGCAGAATCCTGTTCAGTGTTTTGTAAAAACTAGGAATTCAATTTAATTCAGACAATATATTATTCACCAGATAATGGTGTATTCAAAACTTATTAATGTTTAAAAATGAATGTAATTAACTGCAGTTCTGTTAATCATTTCAGTCTATGAAAAAAGCTACACAACGATCTGCCTTTGTCGTAGACTGAAGGACAGTCTTTGTCTAGGCAAAAACAATGGAACTTGTGAGAGAAAAATGTGTTTACGTCGGAAGTGAAAATATAGAGAGGTATGCAAAGGTGATAAAGGATCCCTGGACAAAAAACAAAAGATGACATTGGAACCACTGTTATGTCAAAAAAACATCACTGTACGCTAAGTCCCTCGACAACATAATAACAATATCACAATGTGCACAGCCATTGAGCAAAACTGGTAACACATAACCACAGAGTTACTTGAAAGTAACTTTCTTCTCATTCGGGACAATGAGAGCTTCCATCATAGGGTATGTACATAAGATGCATGGCTTAAAGTTTAAGGCAATGCCATGCATGTTAGTGTTATTGCTTGCACACTATTCACTTTTCCTAATTGCTGTTGAGGAGTTATCTCAGCTGGTTTCTGGCAAGTTTATGGCCATCCCTGTATGCACTCTGCCCTCCCTCAGGCCATGGCCTGTAAATGGCCTGTAATTTTCTGTGTGCTGAAGCCTGTCACACAGGGCACTGCCTCAGTCTGACTGGCAGGTAAATATTTTTAGAAAATTATGACATCCTATAATCATTACATTTTTCTGAGGCATTTCCTGTGCTGTAAAATGGAACAGTGCAAACTATGTATATATGGTCCTCCATAAACTGTTCCACAATGTAATAAAGTTTCTGGAAATTCTCAGTCTTGGGTACTTCACCATATACTGCCTTATTTTTTACATACTATTGGTGTGCATTTGCAAGATTCAGACCCATCTGAATTTACTAAGGTAGAAACATAAGCCTGTACAAGCAATCACCTTATCCTTGAGTTGTTTTTAAATTTTCGGGATTTTGGGAAATGTTTGGAGGGAAGAGATGACAACCAGACCTTGTGCCGTTATCAAACTGTTTAACATTCTCTGGACACAGCCTGTCAGCGTTCTGATGAAAGATTAGGATGAAACACTGCCAGATTTCTGGCTAGTCACAGGGGGAAGTCATCCTATGAAACAGGAACCTTTTCTGTGCGCTAATGTGAGCATGCTCATTTATCAAACATCTCAGTGCTGCTCAATCCATCTCACCTTTGTAAACTATGACTAAGAGGAGACCAAAGCAAACTGCCCCGGTGGAGCTATCACCATTCACAATGAAAGACTATGACTCTGGTATACGCCACCTACACTGTGGACACAGATGTGCTGCTGTTCTTATCTTGGCTGAAACAAAGAAAGAGTCCTGCTGTGCAAATTGCAGCATTTGTACTCGAAACAAAAATGTATTCTCGCATGTCACATTTGGTGATATTTTTCATCAAATAGTTATGGGATTATTTTTGCATGCCTGTAAAGTAATAGATACAACTGAAATCTTATCCTGTAAGAACCTGATTGCTGGTACATTAAGGACCTCCAGCATAAAACATACACTAATGTAGGCAAAGCAGAAAATTCTGCTGATGAAACAAACAGTTAAGAGGCTTTGGGTGTGCTGACCTCACTTATAATCATGGTGATTGGAATCAGAAAAGATGGAATTTTGCTACTCGGTTTACTTTATCCACATCTTTCTCACATATAATTGGTATATTACTGCTTTCACCTAAATTTCATTTTGGTGCCCTTAAAAATGAATAACTATGATGCATTGGTTACCCCAAAAGCAATGCCTCCCTACACGTGGTGGGCCATTCTGTGCAGGACCAGGTAGTTCTGCTCAATTTGCGTCATGCAATGAACTACCTTGGGGTATAGATACCCTGCCCCATGTAAGTCCCAGGCTCAGGGTTATGTGGGCCCCTTCAGCTGACTCCTGAGTCAAAAGGCTAAGGGAGAGAACCCCTATAGAAAAGCTGGAAAGGGTTGCCTTCAATGTATTATTTTTCAACACATTATGCCACAATTACGACAGCCCTTACATTCAAGCATTTACCAAACATTGTGTTATGCACTCCTTTGGATTGTGTGAGGGAAATCCTGAAGCAAGTTCAGTCCTTGATTTCCATAGCAACCTGCCTGGGCTTTATGCCAAGATGAGGTCCCATAGCCTGAGGAGAGGACACTCCCTGGCCCTCTAATCCCTGCCAAAAATCACTGATCTTAGCAATCACAGGTTGTAAGGTCATTTTGGGCAGGCATAAAGCCAAGCCACCCCTGGACAATAAGGTGCTTTCACACCATGACTTACTCGCTCCAATGGGTGCTTAGAGCTCATCATCACCAACAAACAATTGGACTGTAACCCCTGAGCAAGGCAAAAGTAACAGTAAAGGAAAGAATGTACCAGCATTGATGAAAATTTCACCCATGGTATCTGATCTCTCGGAGGATCTCCGACAGATTGAGGACATCCGCAAAACAGCTATTATCAACAGGGAGCTGGCTAGACTCCATCTAGATACTGCAGGAGACCCAGTTTGCTGACAGTGGCGCATGACTAGAGAGATTATACCTTCTACAGGCAAGGGAAAAAACTAAAACATCATGGCATTGGCTTCACAATCAAACACACTCATTGGCATGATTGAACCACTAACAATAGTGAATTATACTCATGAGACTGCTTACTGCCACTGGCAATATAAATGTCTTTAACATCAACACCCCTACTCTCCACTCACTACCAGAGACCTATGATCAGTTCTATGAGGAGCTTCATAACATCATAAGTAAACTTCCACATTTGAAACATGGGTCAATTTGGTCACTTCAACACAAAGGTTGTTTCCAACCACAATTTGTGGTCTGCTTTGTAGATGAAAGATAAACGCCTGTGTGCAAAGAGAAAGTGGGCTAGGCTCATATCGAAATCTTTGTGTCACGAGTATTCTCTCAAGAATTCCAACACAGCCACAACCAATTCCTATCAGACAAGCCTGATGGAAGCATGGAAACATAATAGGCATACATTAGAGATGCTATCTTCAATGTGGATATCAATACCTCTTGCAAGCAGACAAGGTGACATCGTGACTGGTTTGATGGACACCAGGCTGTACTGGAGCTCATCCTCAAAGCAAATCAGGCAGTGTTCTTTAAGATCAAACCCCTATTTCAACATCACTAAGGCCTGGGAAAGCTGCCTGCAGTGCAACCCAAACCACCCCCTGGACCTTACCAACAACTACTGGATGAAGGCAGGTGGTTTGGAAAATATTCACTGGTATGTGAAATTTGTATTGTACTAGTTGGCATATCAGAGATTCTATAGTAAAATTGTCAATTCCAAATCCAGTAATTTAGGAAATAAAGCATAAAAATGAGATCGCAGTGTTAGGGACAGCTAAAGACAACATCAGAGTGATAGGGGCATTGAGTGGCATTGAGGTGGAGTTCACCTATTCACAGGTGTGGCACTGTGAAAGCTCCCTGAAAGTGGCTCAATGGGTCCACAGCTCAACCCCATTAGTGCTGAATTTCCAAGGCTTGTTAGTGGCCTGGTCTCAGATAATTTACGGTACTTTCATCTGAACGGAATGCATTTCTTGTACAGTGTAATGGAAGCAATCTATTCTTGCTGTCAACATGTGAAAACACTTTCTTCTCTCTTGTTCAGTGCCGGGGAAATGTTTGACAGTGAGAAAGGAAACCTGCTTTTGTATCGGGAACAGGGCATTTGTTGATGTTTGGGCGTGTCAGAGAATAAGTGCTTGAGTGTTTTCTGAGTATCTGTTTGTGTTTCCATGAATTTGTGTGCAGTTGTGTTTCAGGTTTTGTGTTTGTAAAAGCATTGAATTTGGCAAATGAATTCTCAATTCCATATTGTGTTGACTCTATAAGATGTCCTATTACATTTATTGATAAATCCTAAATAATTATTCCTTGTTGAGAGATGGTGCCTTAAAAGCAAGGGTGTTTACCATTTATAGCAAATAGACACCACTGGATGCAGTCTGGGCATGTATTTATGGACTTATGCAACCAACAAAGTTGCAAATAAATGGGATGCACCTGTAGGCATTTGGAAATGATGGTAGGTAGTGCAAGTAAGGAAATGTTCAGTTAGTGGGGCAGAATGCCCAGGGATGGAAAGGTTTCTCACTTGGGAGTAACAGCTTTTATTTTTCTTATGTGTCACAGCTTGGAACATTTAATATCAACAGCTTGTGTGTCATTATTTTCTCTGACTTTTTCTTGATTTAATGAGGGTGGAATTGTATGTGTTGAACCAGAATGATCAGAGGGGCAAAAATGATTTACTAGAATGTTCCGTATAAACATTTATGACTTAATTTAATTCATTTTAACCTGGTGTTTTCAGTGGTGGGTGGATTCCCATAAGGGAAAAAAACACATGAATGGTTATGGTGTCGGGGTTATCTCCTCAGGCTCCTGTCAGAACTAAATGTAGATGTGGCAGCAAAACATTACAAAGTGCAGTTATTTCTGAAATGTAGCTAAAGAAGTATTTCATCTTTTATTCTGTATGTATCCTTACTGCTTCCGCTCACATAGGGCGTCGACTTCAGTTTTGTTGCAAGCCTTCACAACCACAAACTCTCTATTAGTACTATTTATCTTGGTTTAATACCTTACATGTCAGAGAAAAGCAGGCTAGACTGCTAAAGTGCTAATGCAATATCTAATGCAATGTAGGTGTGCGCTAATATCCAGCACCTGCTCCTTGATTGACTAATCTGTGTTTGAATAATTCTAATAGGAAAACGATAGGCACAACATACACCAGCAACCAACAAAGTTTACTAGGATATCAATTTAGTGATTCACTGGCCAGAAAATGACACTCCATCTGTTATTATCATGTCTGAATGAGATTTTGTTAGTGTTTCTGATAAATATTACACATGCATAATAAATGTCACACTGTATGACAGTTGTTGAAGATGCGCATGGTCATAATTTCTGACCATATTATTCATATTCAATATTATGGAGTGGCACATGTAATGCAATAGAGGAGTATTATTTTTTGCTTTTTCAGTGAGCTGTTCTAGGTCAGTAAGAAATGATTTGTGTATTAATTCCATCAGGATTGATATAGACTGTGTTACTGCATTTGCACATGCTGGGAGCAATGAGGAGAATTAGCATATGAATTCTTCATGGATTTATTTGACATTGCATATCCACAAATTTTCTTTGAACTCAAACATTTATTGAAAATGAAAAATTTACAGGGATTTGTGGAACATCAGGTAGTGGTGGACAGTTTGATTCTTTTTGCTAAATCAGTTCTTTCTAACAGCATGAGTCAATATACCAGGTTTTCTTCAGTTTTCAAACTTGATACTTTTGCACCTGTACAAAGTATATTCAAATCCATTTAATTTTTCAGAAATGTTGAGCTTCATTGCAAGATACTTTCAGATAAACACCTTGTGTAACAACATCTCTGGAGTTGTAGCCCTGATAACTACCATAGAACAAGTCTTTGCGGCCTGCCAGGTACACGTTTAGGTGTACTGTTTCACCAGGTGGAATGACACAGTTCCTGACCTTTGATTCGATACTGCTACCATTCCCCAGGCTTTAATCTAGACCTCTGACGCCCCGTCCACATTTTGACTACTCTGTGCAGATATGCGGTGTGTTCTCCCCCGTGTCTTGTGCTCATAAAGTATTTAGATGAATGTCAATTTCCAGGTCATGGCTGTCTGCCAGTACACCTGAGGGCTTTGGCCCAGATAAGATCAGCAACCTGCCAATCACACCACACCCCAAACGTGCCACTATGCATTTAATGTTGTTTAATTTTAAATGGCGCCTCTTTAATTATTCAGCCGCGGCTGTCGCCGTGCTGACAGGAAGTGTCTCAACACTGAGACTGAATCCAGAGGGTTGGCCTGTCACTCCCGTCTTTGTCCTTCCTCTGGTCTCACCCTTATACCTGTGTCTAATGACACCTGCTGTGGCAGCCCTTCCCCCATATCTTTGTATTTGCTCTTGACAGAGATGTTTCCCATTTATCTGCTTGAATTAAAGTGCTTGATTGTAATTTCTTTATCATATCTTTGCTTTGATTGCACTAACTTCAGCATTCTACAGACTTACATACACTTCTTCCCAAGTGAGTGCTTGCAGGTACCAATTCTTTTCACTCTTTGTTTCACCAGATAAGCTGTGCTGTTTCTGTACCCTGGGGATGGCATTGGGCATTGCTGATGCAGCAGGCATAAGCAACCATAGTGCTGGTTGCCAATATGCAACGAGACAGGGGAATTAGTGTCAGCTGAAACCCTCCCTCCCTGGGTTGATGTTCATCCCTATGGGACTCAGCCCAGTGCACACTTTTCTTTCTTTTTGAGGATTTACCCCCTTTTCTTAACCCAAACTGAACTCTATTCTTTAGGCCCAACAAATGACTGTGCTCCACAGACAGGAAAGAGGAAAGCATACACATGTAACCCGTCCAGTTCATATGGAGATTAAACCTTGCTTCATTTCCACACTGCAGATGCAATACCAACCTCACATTTCCAATTCCGCTGGGGGAACATTACATAACCATATTTAGCTCATGAGTCTGGCCAGCTCCTGACTGGCCAGGAGAGGCCACTAGCGAGTGATGAAAATGAGGATTAGCTTTTCCATTTTTATGACATTGGAGTACAGAATTGCTATTTATGTGCCTATCATACACAATTACCTATAATAATTTCCACTGTTCACTCACATTTTGATTTACTATCTATTCAGTACAGCTGCATAATTAAATAAAGCAGGTTAAGCACCTTTCCTAAGGGATCATTGGCAGTGTTGGCACATGGGATTTGAACCTGCAAAAGCTGTTACCTAACTATTGTAGGCATAGACTGCTGGGTCTGATAGCCAGGCTCTGCAGCCACCTGACTGTGTCATTGTGT
The DNA here is from genome assembly GCA_022829145.1 of Albula goreensis. Classification (NCBI taxonomy): domain Eukaryota; kingdom Metazoa; phylum Chordata; class Actinopteri; order Albuliformes; family Albulidae; genus Albula; species Albula goreensis. The sequence continues at coordinate 55,021,327 of CM040741.1, read as the reverse complement.
CTTAGTTTTCAGAAGGGTGCAGAAGCAGTGGAGGCAGAGTAAAAACAAGAAGAGACATAGTGAGGAAGAAAAAGTAACATGAGACACGGATTGCTGCTGCAGTCACAGTCTGTACCAGAATATGAGCTGGGGTTCTGTTTCCTCCATGATCACTTATGTGGTCTCTCTACTCCATATATCTGTGTGTGGGCCTCTATTCTGACATCACACACCAGTAAGAGAAGCTGGTGATGCCCCCACCCCTTTTTTCAGAACTGGTTCCGGTAGCCCACCCATTCCATGACGCACCCCAATGCCACCCACCCCAACCTCTGTTACCTCTCCATCTGCTGCAGGCCACCAGAGCTGCCTTACCAGAACATGAGCAAAGATGGCCATACCAACCACATATTGTCACGTCTTTCACCTTCACCGAGACCACTTTCTGAAAGATGGGGAGAAAGGAAGGAGGGGGGGACATAAATCTCAAATACATCCCTGTCCTTGTGATAGGGGTGGCATTGGAGGGGAGCATTTTTCAATAGCTTCATGAATAAATTAAAGCATTAGTATGCTTTGCCAGATATTACTTAATTATTATAGATATCCTCACAACACACACAAACACACACATACATGAATGTGGAAATATTCATGAATGTGGACACATACCAACACATATCAGCATGTATGTCCCCTGTTTGCATCCAGTCTTCTTGTTGATTGGTTCTTTTCGGCAACTCTTGTTAGCTGCAGCACACAGAGAGAAATGACTGTTGCTACCAATGTCATTTACATTGTCCAGGAGAAAAAACCTATCTGTGCAGGGCAAGCTTATTTATGGCACATTAGGGTGCTTTGTCTGCTTGGCTGTCTCCTGGCCCCATCCATCCAGTGCCTGTTTTCGAATAATGCTCTGAAGCGTGCCCTTGGGGGTGTAGGTGGGAGGGGTTGGGGGGAGGCGAGGTGTAGTCCGGGAAAGGGGGGCTGGGAAAGGCGAATTGATTGCGATCTCAGAAAGCAAGATTACAGCAATAACTTAAAGGGAAACAATAATTACTGGATCATAGCCGTGTCAGCAAGTCTCACACAGCAAAACAAAGCGCTCTGAGCCCTCCCTGACGAGCTCCGCTCTGTCGCCCCATTGGGGGGTAATGGAGCCCTGAACCACAGACAGGAGAGAGGAGGAAGTGGGGAGAGGTGCTCAGGTTTTTGTTATTGCTGCTGTTGTCTTCCTCCATCCTTTTCATCACCATTATTATTGTCACTCTGACAAAAAGGAAAGACAAAGCTGCTGATTGACTTAATTACTATTGTTAATGAACTGGTTGCTACACAGACTGTTCCAAACACACTAACCCTCAAAAGGACAAACCCACACATATACACAAGACACTGAAAACATTAAGATGTCAAACATTGTTTTCAAATTGACCAAGATTTACTGTCAAGTGAAATCATAGGCTGTCACTCTCAAAGAAGATCTAGCACAGCTGCCATGCATTGTGTTTATTCTGTCTGAAGCAATGAGACACAAAGGCAGTGCTGTGTTTATGAATGTGTGTGCTTGTCCAAAAATATATAATTAGTTTGAGTGTGTTCTAAACATGTTGATAGTGAATCATTAATAACATCATAAACCATTAATCTGCCATCAAGTAATCCATGATAAAGAAAATTGTACAGACAGGAACTACAGTGGAGTGGCAATTGATGTGCTTCTATTTTCTGTACAGCACTTCCTTTCAGTATAAACATCATGGGAGATGCAGTTTCATTGTGCATTGTGCATATCAGTGGTTCACTGTTTTTTTCCATTCTGTCAGTTAATTAAAAAAGCATATGAAGATGTTTAATCAGTCCTTTTCAGTTTTATTTTTAGCCTGCCGTGAAACTTATCCCGACCATCCTTCCTCTGCCAACCCCCGTAAGCCCACCCCAGAAACCAATCTATCCTCCCACCCCCCCAACTCTCTCCTACCAGCCATAAATCCTGGCGACAGAAACACTTTAATGGGTAATTAATTGATGCTGCTCCTGTGCTGTAATAAGACAATAAATTACGATACAGGCCAGTGTGCTGTGTCAGTGTGTGTTGCTAATGGTTCTTCAGGGCTGGAGAAGCAGAGTAATAAATTAGAGAGGAATTAACTGCTGTGTGCTGGGCACTTCTGCTGCTCGGGGAGATAGAAACAGGGAGTGAGAGAAGGAGGAAGGGGAGTGAGGAAGGTAGAGAGAGTAAGGGAGGGAGAGTGAAAGACAAATCAAGAAATGTCAAGACATTCATTCCATGGGGGTGGGGGGGCACCCAAAACTAATTGCTAGATTATTAAAATATATTAACAACATTGTATTACACTGTACATTGTTAATGGTTAGCTTTTTCTTCGCTTTGCAGCAAATCAGGAATTCTTAAAAGTTATTGTGAAAATATAGTTTCCTGAGCCAGTATGTTCATGATATAACATCACACTCCAGGCTCTCTGCGGCTCCTTCCTATGTTCTAAAGGCATCATCATGTACAGGCAACAGAACAAAACATTATTAACTGTATAAAAATTCAGAAAATAATAATGCTAATATTTCCATGAATATTAATAAAACCTCAAACTAAATGCAACTAAAATAAGCTTGTTATTTCATCATGCCATGGTTGCCAAAATTATTATGTTTTCATTATTGCAGTTCTGTCTGTGTGTAGCCACAATGTGAGAAGGAATGTTTCTAAAATCTCTATAGAGATTTAGGGGTTCAGGGGAATGTTGAAATCTCCATTTGTCTGCACCCTTCATGGTGATCAGCACATGAAATGTTGAGGGGTTTGTTGCAGGAGTAAATTAGGGCTTAATAAACAGGGACACAATCCCTTGCTAGGATACGCAGAATTTTCTGTAGCTGGGCCTTAATCCCATTTTTCCTGGTTGTCTGATTAAGAGGTGAGTGAGGGATTAAAGAAGAGAGGGAGAGAGAGAGAAAGCAAGAGGCAGAGACAGCAAGAGAGAGAGGGAGAGAGCAAGGTTGGCAACAGAAAAGAAAATAAGGTGAGGACGAAAAGGGTGAAAAAAATCTCAAATGAGATTAAAAGTGAATCGGCAAAGAAAAATGACCATGCAGTTTATGTCCTTCTAATTAAAAATCCCGCCAATCTTTCCTTCGCTCAACCTCCTAATGTTGCACTAACGAGCTGGGTTTAGTGGCAGTTATGTAGATAAAAACTCCCTCTGATTGATCCGCACGGGCTGTTGAAATTCGTTTCGCTCCACCATATTGATTTCATTCCGCTGGTTGTGAAGTGCTAATTAATAATGATAATAAAAGTGTCACAGCTCATTAACATCACCCGAACAGGTTTTTTTTTCTGTATCCCTTTATCTTCCTTCTCTCTTCTTCCCTTTCTCCCTCTCTCTCTCTCATGCATGTTTTGTTCAGAATTTAAAAATAAATGAATCTCAGCAGATCTTTTATGAGCAATATATTCAACGGCAACAATACGGTCATATAATATGACACGGAATAGAATGTCAGTGTCACTGAATACCCTTATTAACTGTGATCTACCGCGTCTACAGACCATTGGTAACGGACTGTCTCACTAGTAAACATAAAGATAGATCAATGCATCTTGGACTAGTTCACAGTCTGAAAGTAAATGAACATCAACTGAACTCATCTAGCACAAGTTTATCACATCTGTTACATTCACAAGCTGGCTTGCTGTCTTATGTTCCAACTAGCCAACTTTACAGGTGAGCAAATCTGTGAATCTAAAAAAACTGAGAGTGACGTGGTAGATTAAGTTCACACTGTAGTTCATTTGTAAATTCCTTTTAGTTAAATGGAACGTCTCTCTATTACTTATCTACCAAAGTGATACCACCAGCTTTTCAGACAAAATATATTTTATGGTAGCCAGAAAAATGTGGCTAATTTGTACCTAATTAATTACAGAAGCAGCTAAGAACTTGAGCTGAATAGCCCACCTACAAAAGATCATGATTCATCAGAAGCAGTAAATGGTGGATGGTGTTATTCCACACAGTAGTTGTTAACAATTGTAATAACTATGAGCCTGGTAAGTGAATCCTGGGTTCTGTGGGTCACTGCTGCATTAGTGCACCTACGCACAAGGCATTTCTACTATAGGATTTGTCGTTGATGAGAGATTCTAGCTTCCTCATGGACTACAATGTAGTAAACTGAGAGGCGAAGTGGTTCACATGATTGGACCCAGGAAATGGTATTCCCATTTTACCATGGACTTTTACACAACCAACCATGAGAATGCCATTTTGCTGAACATTTAGGTCTTCTCTGTCAGCCCACTCAGGTTGTTTTGTAAATTCTTTTGATTTTATAATTTTTTTTTGTCCTTTTCTGCCCGCAGTAGAGTGAAAAACTACATTTCCAACAAGTGATGCTGCTCTGATAACCCAATGTAATTTTCTTTTGTAATGGTAAGCTTTGTACACTATAAAGTACATTTAACTGTATTTATGTACAAAATTATGCGTTAATTATAATTTTTTAGTATTGATATTTTGGCCCTAATTTGACATTGACACCTCTGATTTGACTTAATACCTCAAATTTGGTCTTGATATTTTGGCTCTAAATTAGGAAGCTTGACAGATTAGTGTCTAAGAACACTTATAACAGTGATATATATCCCTTTGTCTTCTTCTCAACTTAAAGGACATTTAGCTTGTTAGCAAGAACAAGAACAATTGCACAATGCACTTGTACCTATGTCAGAATGAGGATAATACAGGAGTTGTTTTTGGTCTTTTGGTAGATATCACTTCACATAAGTATATTTAGTAAGGTATAAGTGTCCGTGAAATCCTGTTTTTATGGAAATGGTGTTATAAAAAGTGCCAATGGGAAAAGTATATGGTGAGAGATGTTCGATGGACCCAGTTTGTGGAATCACAGACGCGCCCCACTTGGCCTGTCTGCAGTCATTGGCTTGTGGATGAAAGTTTGTTGGGGAGGGCACTTTAGCTGCCATCCCATTTGTGTGGGTGGAGGTGGCACAGCACTGAGCAGACCATAGTGCACATTTACATTTTACATTCTTGTAATTATTTGTTTTACTTTTGCCATCAGCATTCATGATTGCATCGTTGATGCTCTGTTTTATTCTTGGCCTGGAGGAATATGTGTTTATACATATTACATGATTATTCTGTCTCTAATCTTCAACTTTAAAAATAAACAGTGTACAAATGAAATGGAAATTATTTCCATTGTGTCTTTAAACATTTAGTTGCTTAATTATCGTCTACTTGATTGCATTTTCTTTTTAACATCCTTTGGCTTGCTGCACAAGGAAATCCGTGACAGATAAATCAGAGAGACCACAATTCAAAACAAAATTTGTTCAATCTTGATTTCATTTTTTTTCAGGTTTTTTTTTCTTGGAAGTGCACCAGAAGGTTTGTTTTTATCTTGCCAAGTTCATTTATGTATCACAGGTGAGGGACTGAAACTCTGCAATTATAAGAGAGGACAGTGAGTACAACGGTGTGTTTAATTTCCTTTGTCTTCTGTTTCAACTGGTGTTTGTTTGACTTCACGCTACTGTATATTCAGCTTTAACCCCACCTGAGAACCCCCTCTGGATGAAAAATAAAACAACACAAGAAAAATAAAGTACAGGTTTTTGTTGTCAGCAAAACTCAGGAGAGGGAAATGTGCTGATTTTTTTTTTTTTTTTTGGCTTTTGGTTTTAAATCAAAGTAAGTCAAAGTGAGACAGAATAATTAAGTAAAAAAGTCTGCTTGGCTGGCTGCTGTGTGTGCATGGTGTTTTTCTCTCTCATGCACTTTAATGTTTAATAATAATTCAGCTCTTTTTGCTTGGCTGGCACACTGTCCTCCCACTCTCCTCTCTACAGAGCCTACTCAGTAACGGCAACTCCAGCGTACACTATAGACCACTGAGCGAAGCTGTGCAGCACAACAGAGAACAAAAGAAAAGGTATGCTGGTGAATAGCAGAGCAGAGCACAGAGAAAGAAAGTTGGAACTGTGAAAAAGTTGTACTGCATTACAGCACTGTAGAGCAAAGAAAAATGTTGTAATATATTACAGCACAGCAGAGAGAGTCCTGGATTGCTGTGCTTTAGAGCAGAATAAACCTGTGTTAGAGTACAACACAGTAAAGAAAAGAGAACATAAGCCTACTGCGTGTCAGGGCAGCAGAGCATAGAAAAGGTTGTGCCAGATTATTGTACAGTATTGAACAGAAACAAAAGTTGAGTGAAATTACATTACAGCAGCCATCAGTCTGTGCGTACTGCACAGCAGTGCACAGGGACAGATACAAAATGTTGGGGATTGAAGCACAGCACAAAGAGACATTGTGCTAGACTCTGGTAGAGTAAACCACAGAGCATAGCAAAGTAGTGCACAAGGAATCCTGCAATTCTTTAAGTCAGTCAATCATTAAAAGATCACTCAAACCAGGATGGTGATAACATGCTTTGCAAAGCAGACTCCAATGTATGAAAATTAAGACACTTATACACAAAACCTGATGTACAAAAAACTGGCTATGTTTTATGTATGGCATGCCCTCGCTGACATGGGGATTGTAACTGATAACCCTCAGGGTGTAACAAGGTTCTTAGCTTGAATCGCTAACCAAAACAACCAGCCATACAAATGCATAAAATGTGCTGAATGTGAGTTATGCAAGCCTCAATGAGAATGTCCTCTAGTCTAAGCAAATGAAAATATTTGTAGTATTTGGTAGTAGTTCTCCAGTACTTTGTCTCTGTGTCTTTGTGGCTTTGGTCCCTTCATGTCTCTTTTCGTCTTTGGTCCCTTCCATCCTCCCTGACAGAGAATGAAGGTAGTTCAGGAAAGGGGGTGTGGGTGGGTGTTTGAGATGAAGACGAATTTGCTTGGCTGTCTGGAGGTAGCTTGGGGCGGGGGCTGGGTGTTTGAGACGGAGACAGAGCTGCGTGGATGTTTGGCAGTGGCAGAGGGGGTGTGTTGGGGGAGTGGGGTGTGGGAGATGAAGACGAAGCTGCTTGGCTGCATCACTGGCCGCTGCACTGCCGCACTCGGAGAAGAAGTGGAAAGCTCCATCCATCACGGAGGGAAGGACTGACACAGCAGAAGACTGAGTGTCCAGGGAGGCTTTTTGGCGGCGAGGGGCCCTGAAACTCCGACGATATTTTTTCCTCCGCCTGTCAGACGGTCTAATAAAGCGGGGCGAAATATGAACGGGGAGGGGGGGAGGAAAAATGAACTATCTTGCGTTGATGTAATATGCCTCATAAATCTAATTTAATTACTCTGTGTGGGGACAGGCTGTGGAAGCCCTGACTGAATTTATTGTGTCTTAACTTGGCATCTTAACGACTCTGTGCTTTTAATATCATTACGCTGTAATTTATTCTCCTGCATTCTGGCAGCCCCAAATATGCTGCTGCTCGTATTTTTTTAAGGGGTTGTAATTATTTATTCAATATTTCTTCTCTGTTTTTGCTTGTTTGTTTTATCATATTTTTCTGAATGACGCTGGTCCTTCTGTAAAGCAGCTGATTCCAGGCAGTTTTTACTTGAGGTAAATATTCTGAATAAACACCAACAGCTTAATTGTCCACTAAGCCAAGATAATTGACTTTAAGCCATATCCCAAGATATTAAATGATGAATCTGACTGCTTGGTAAGAGTATATAAAGGAAAAACATTTTAGCAGTTATAAACTTACAAGAACACGTTCATTTATGGATTTAGATTCCAGGACAACTGAGGCAGATATCAGGCTCAGTTTTAAGGGGCACATTTGTATGATTTGATATTTTTTATACTGTTAGAGTCCAGTTAACAAATTTTAACAAAGAAGCATTTTGCATATGTAAATATAAATAATATGTAAATAATAAATGGTAAGAAATGATTGGAAAAGTTTGCTGTTCAGTTTGTATAAACTGGTATTTAAGGCGCATCATGTTAAAATGGATGGCAGCCAACACCAATGACGGGTGATGAGCATGAGCAGACAGCGAGCCCACCGGGTGTGGCTCCAGATTGCATGTGTCCTGCATGCATGCTGCCCTTGACATTCTAATAAATCACTCAGTTCACTTTAGCTCATGCATGCTTTAAAACGACATGTGTGAAGTTTCATTTGGCTGCAGGACTTTGGCATAGATACATTGCTAAACCCCAGTGGCATCTCAGGTGTGATGGCCAGGAGTCAAAACATACATTTTCCCCTGAACAAAAAGTGTAATATTAAAGTCATACAGTTCCTCTGAGTGGTGCTAGCATCTTTTTTTTTAAGTGTCCATGATACTGTCATACATCTGTTACAATTCAAGATCAAAATCAAGATTTCAAATTTATTTTCCGTGAAAGAGGCATTAATTCACCAAAGCCTAAAGAAAATACAGCAATTCATGCTGCTATTAAATCTCCCAAGAATCAACAACTAAGGAACACTGAAGAAACTAAGGAAGACTGAAGAAATAGCTCAAACAATGCCCCTCCATCCCATAAGCCCAACCTCCTGTGTGCTCCATTCCAGCTCACACATCCAGTATGGATGTGAAATCAGGGAAGACCAACTGCAGTTGTGTCTTGGAGAGCGTGAGTCAGAGCAGACCACTCCCCCTCCCTCCCCTCAGGGCTGATCCATACCCAAGCATGGGAATCTCTGGGTGGAATCTCCAACCTTTGGGCTTTTTCCATAATGCAAAGCATCACACCACTGCACATAGGCTTCATTCACAGGGAGCTCTGTGTCCACCAGCTTAACCCTGTCTGCGGGCCTTAGCTGGCCTTCACATTTCCCTTGACTCATTTAAGTGACCGCAAGGATTACTAAATGTACAAGAAAATGTCCTTTAATGGAAGAAAAAATATTCATTTCTTTCTTCTTTCTTGCTTCATCGTGATTTTCAGTACTCTTCTCCTTAATGCGTTCAATAAATTTGCCATTTCTGTGACAGAGACATCTGTATATCAGGCATCTACTATTTCACTTTTTTTAAAAATCTCTTAAGATTTCTTTAGAATCTCACAAATGAAAGTAATGGGATTTTAAAAATGTCTTTCATAGCATTTGCATGTTAATAATGTGTGGTCTCATTTTAAAATGATATTTAGTGGACTATGTCTTTGCTGTCCCAAGTTTCTACATTTGCCCTGCACAGTATCTGCTTCAAGTCTGAAGCAGGGTAGCCCAGGCACCCAGCTTAGTCTACCCAAAGGTATGTGAATAGCAATGTGAATAGCTAGGTCTAACTATACTCATTGGGTCTGGTACTAAGGACTCTGATTCCATTTTTCTCCCATTACATCCTCTTTCCTCACCTTCTGCAAGTCATGGTGTACTCTTTCTCCTCTCATCCTTGTTCTCTCATTTCTCTCCCAAAGGCTGCAGTATACATTTCCTCCTCAAATCCTTTATTCCTCTATTTTCTTCTTCTACAGGTCACTTTATACTCTTCCACTGGTTCCCTCCTCCACCCTCCACCCATTCCAGTCACACCCCACTTCTGACTTTCTTCATATCATCTCCTTCTTCATAAGCCCCACCCCTCCTTCATCCACCGGGCCCTTCTCACCTCGAATTTCTTACCTTGGCCGCCCCATGCTCGCCAGTCTAAGTTGTCAGACCCAATAAAAGAGAAAGAGGGAGGGGAGGGGAAAAAAGGAGGGGAGAAAGAAAGGGAAATAAAAAATGAGTTGGGAACAAAGGAAGGCCTGCTTCTCTCCCTGCCATGTCACATTAATAGCTTCCAGAGCCACTCCACATTAAACTCACGTGGCGTTCAGCTGAGCCATCTAGCTAATGCAATCCCCTAAATGCCTGCGCCGGCCCCTCTGACAGTGACATATTAGTTTTGCAGCCGTCTGCAATCTGATATATCTGAGTTTGCCACCGTACTAAAGATTTGATTAATGCTCCTCCATTTCAGGGCAGTAATTGGCCGCGACTGTACTGGAGAATAATCAGGCCCCTCTCTCTCTTTCGCGAGGCACGGGGTGAGGAGCCGCTGATGAGAGCGCTGGTTAATTAAGCCTCCGGCACCATGGCGACAGTTACTGATGAGTGTTATGACAAACCACCGCCGCTAACGCCTGCCTGCGCATGCGCATGCCTGGTCACACACACAAGCACAAACGCACGCACACACCACACAATCACACTCAAACGCACGTACACACACTAACGCATGCAAAAGACTGCAGACTCATTCACTGACATACACCCATGTACATAATATACCCACCCACTTACACAGATATACACACAAACACACACACACACACACAAGCACACATATGGTTATGAATGCTGAGTTGGACAAAGCTGCAGGGGAGTGGAAGGAGAGCAGGACAGAGAAGAAATAAATAAAATTTATATTAACCAGGCCAGGCTTCTTGCTCATTTTTCTTTACCTCTTTCCTAATGTCCTTGATTCCTCCCATCTCTCCCTCCAAAAACTTTTACTCTTGTATAGATTTTGGAAGTAAGACATTTGGCTAAGGCAGACTGCAGACCTGTGGAGTAAGATCAAAGTGAGGGAGGAAGTAGGAAATGGAGGGATAGGGGGAACAACTAGGTGAGAGGAGAGACAGAGAGGGAAAAGAGAGACAAAATTAGTTGACAGGTCGAGAGAAAGAGAGAAGGATAGAGAGACTGGAGAGAAAACCCAATGTGCTCTGGTGTGTATCACACATAGTTTTTCTCCCTCTGTTTGTTTGATTTTCCTTTCCCTGGCCTTCTCTCGCTTGTATCTTTTATCTAGCTCGGTCATGTTATTGGACCAGTCGTAATTTTTCCTACCAAGCAGATGTGTACTTGGTACGTGGAAATTCAGTGGAGTCAGCTACACTTGGCAACCACCATGAGTGTGTGGAAACAGAGAGGAATCAGGTACACCTGGCAATGTCGTTCAGCTGGCTTCACACATAATCATTATAAACATGTATAAAATGCTTGTTCCTGTAAACTTTCTCTAATTAATAAACCATATCATACAGATAATTTAGTATAATATACACAGCTATTTTATCTACCCAAAGCATGATTTATACCAGAACCGTTCCAAGAACCAAGCTCTAAACAGCCTAACTGAGTAAACAGTCAACCGGAAACAAGGCAAAATAATGTCTTTTGGCTCACAGCGTGTGGCTTTGTGACAGAGAGAAGGTGAAGTGTTTGTTTGTGGAGGTATTTTCACACTTGAGAGACAATGAGAGGAAGGGAGAGAGAGGGAAAGAGGGATTAGATTAAGGTCTGTACTGTTGTGCATGAGTGTGTGTGTGTGTGTGTGTGTGCATGCGTGTGTGTGTTTAGCAAACATGATGCACATAGGTGACAGACCTGGATAAGCTCCCCTGGGCAATGGCGGCCTTCTATAGCCCCAGCCTGAGACTGTCATTGCCATGCTGTATCAGAGCTGGGATGAGGGCAGTCTGTGCCCTACTGTCTGAGGGAGTTGTGAGGGTGAACAGACTGAGTCAGCAATGTGGCAGCGCGGTCAAAACCTGGGTGGCCCTGATTGGCTGAGGAGTGCCAACAGCTTCGGACTTGACACCATTCTGACTTGTGCTAAGCTCTTTGCACAGCATCCCAAAACAGCAGGGGAGAACAGAGAGGAACCTTTGTTCCCCTAAATTTACTGTCATCCCAAGCATCTGGCCCAGCACAGACAAGGGAGAGATTCACACACCGTTTGGGCAAGAAAATTCTTCCCCCCTCCTCTCGACTAACACTCTCTTGGGCTAAAATATTTGAGCTCATGTTGAGGAGCTCAAGCCCCATTTGTTATACATACTAGTGAGTAATTATTGTGAAATATATAGAAGAGATCTCATTCAACTTTTTAACAAACAAGAAAAATAAGCCATTGACAGAGTAACATTGCAAACTGGGTGGCTAGTTATTATTAACAGTGTTACAACTATTTAAAAATGACTACTGCAGGAGTACAGATGTACCCCATCCCTTTTTCAAAAATATCTAATTTACAGGTTTAACAAGGTCATCAACTTTCTTTCATATTTCCTTTAGTACACTTTTAGTCTGGATTCCTCTTTTTGTTCTAGACTCCCCTTTAACTCTACTTTCCTTAGTGGTGGAAGCTTTTTTTGGTGACCAGTTTCAGTAAGTTTAATCCAATATTCCAACTGTTCATCTTTTTTGAAGCCAACATATATTGCATAGGTTTGTAAGTCTTACCATATTTAGTGTGTGTCTGATATATGGGAAATGGTGCATAGAGATTAATGACAGCAAACAGAAAGCCCAGCATCTGCTGAGAAACCTGGGGAGTAGAGAAAAGAGGTAAGAAAGATTTAGGGAGAGAGATGGGGGTGGGAATTGAGATAGGAGGTTCAATCAGTGTTCACATCAGTTGGGTTGACCTCTGGAAAACCCCTGTGACTCTTTCATGACCCCAAACTGGTCACACGGGCTTCTGACTGGGGGGGAAAGGTCAGGAAATTAGTTATGGTCTATAAAAAAACAGAGGGAAAAAGAAAAAGCACTCTTCAAAACATCTGGTGATGAGTTGGTGTTTTCACGCACAGATCAGTGTACACACTGACTGGGTCAGCCCCTTCCCCTTGGTGCCGCAGAGAAATAAGGCAGGGTTCAAAGGGGCCTGTCTGCGGCATGATTTACAGAGCGTGTTGGGTGATTGATATGGTTCATTTTCCTGTCGGAACAGAGTGGGGGCCCGAGGCAGAGGGAGCTTCTCAAGTGCATTTAAAGGTCATGGGATGCGCTTTTCAAAGCCTGAAATCCACCTTGTCACACACACAGCCATATATGCGCATACAACCACACGTAAATGCACATAAACACGCACCCTGTCCTGTGAACACACTATATACAGGCACATGTACGCTGTCTCTCACATACACAAACCCTGTCTTGCATACACAGCCATGCATGCTTGTGCGTACTTTGGGTTCCTCATTTGTTAAAGCCACATATGAGATGTGTTAAGATAGCTGTGCAGATTTGCAATTCACTCAAACTATATGCTACCTTTTTCAATACCACACTGCTTAGCTCAACACATTTGATCATGTTTTAACATGTTTTATGTTAAAAACAACATGTACATGGCCACAGCATTAAGTATTGGAATTACTTTTTGTAAACGCTTAATTGTGGTTGTTTTAACTGAGTGTTAGCGGTAAGGAGGGTTTTGGTGTAACAAGAGGAAGGGGTTGATAGAATGAAATGAAATGGACACTCAGGCACAGTATCCATGTTGTTTAGATCCTCCCATTATTATGCTTTACGATCTGGCCCTTGAAAAATGCTCCATAAATCTTCCCACCTACCCTTGCCCGTCCTTTATCATGCAAACATTGTAATCCTGGCCACAATATCCCACTCTATTTATTACCCCTTGTGTGTAATTTCACTCACACACCCCCCCTCGCCCCCCTACCTGCCACCCCTTTCCTCAGCTGTAAATGGAATGACAACTGATTCCTGTGGGTGGAGCGGGGGGTGGGGGGGGGGGGGTGAGAATGACAGAGGAGGATTAAAACTGTAATGCTCTGACAGAAAAAAACAGGCTGCACTGTTGCTGGTGAATGAATGCCAAGGACCTGGCAGGAAACTCTCTCGGGATTCATGACACAACCACAGCGTGTTCTTTGACGTTCTCTGACTGCGGCACCGCAGGGTCCGCCCTGTAACCGTGACCCCTGGTTCACAGGGGCTATCATCCTGACGTAGGTGGCCCTATCATGTGGCCCAGGTTACCCTCGGAGATCCACGTGGCTATGTTTGATTTATGGTGTGACCCCCACCCTTGCAAATACACTCCTCTCCCTTCCCCTCCCCTCCCTGACCTTATTTCCCAGGAGGGCCTGCATCAAGAGCAAGGCTATTAATGTATCTCTACAACCACATTTCACCAATGGCAAAATTAATTTATTTTACATTAATTTTTTTGCATTTTGCATTCTTATTTCCATACAATTTCAGAGGAGGGTGAAAGAAAGGTAGAAATTATGCAGAAACGTTGGGCGATACCAGGAAGTCATGTTTTACATATGGAGAGTTATTAACCCACAACACTGAAAAGCATATAGGACTCACAGATGAAGAATAGAACAGTGGAGTGTTTAGAACTAGGTCTGACACCATGCTAGCTGCAGTCTAGCCACAGTGATAAGCCTAGATGGGCCGAATAAGCTGAAGTTGTCATTTAGTAGCTGTGTTTCCCACCCTCATCCACATGAGAATGGCATAAGGAGAGAGTGAGGGAGAGAGGAGAGATAGAGAGCTGATTCATCGGCCTGGTTCCCACCGCGCAGGAAGCAACGGCTCAAACAGGATTTAAGAAATGAGATTTGTGCCACAGACGAGTAAGAGATTATGCAACATAAACAAATGCCGGTTTATCACAGACTAAACGGTGCGATCTGGAACAGCTCCATATCTGTCACGGAGCAGAGATGGGACGCGGTCTGACGAGTTAATATGGCGAGCGACCTGTGAGAAGAACGAGAGACCTGAGAGGTGAGCCAGCTTCCTGTTAGGTGAGCAAGAAACAGGAGAGGTGAGCGACCGGCCAGCGAGAGGAATGAGCCAGCTGTCTGTCAGGGAGAACTGGCTTAATGTCAGGTGTCAGGTAGAGATGAGGGGAGGGGTGGAGCTGCAGCGCTACTGTAGGGGAGCAGATTAATTACCACCCCTGTGGTATGTTAATCACCCTGCTCTCACCTCCCAGCTGCTGTCTTCATTCGTCAGGCCATGGTGAGGCCTGGGGTTAGGAGGGAAGGGCTGGGGACATGCAGGTCTCCCGCCTCTCTCCTGTGCTCTCCCTCTCGGCAAGAACCAGACCTCAGAATGATCCCCCCTAAAGACCTGCCACTCCAGTGTTTGCCATCCCCACCGGCAGGCTAACGTCGAGCTGCCTTTCACTGTGACTTACTTACTTTTTTTGCCCTTTGGACACTCCTTGTTTGTTTCTTCAGATTATCAAGAACAGTCACATAACGTGCCAGAAATAGTATTGCTGCTAATATGATTCACAGACCCTTATTATTCACACATGTCTGTCCGATCAGCATGTGACACAGGGTGATCTGCAGGTCAGGGTGGTGATTTACTCCCTGCCTCTGCTGTAAACACAAGCATGCCACCATATTGTGGGCTGGTGGATCATATTTTACGCAATTAAACCACCATCTGTTTCGCCCTGTAACCATTCATTACACATAATGGGCCCATTCAACAGGGCTCCCAGAGCTCACAAAATCACACACAAACAGGCACGGACATGCTCTCACTGTTAGGCTGGCAATGTTGTGTGTGTGTGTGTGTGTGTGTGTGTGTATTTAATCACCATGCTTACACACTTACACTCACAATGTATAGTTTGCAGAGCAGAATGTGTTGTTGTGTTTAGAGGCATAAAGACAATTACAAAATACTAAAGCGCTACACATTTTGTGTCCACACGCACAACCACAATAAACAAAACACACTTTAATACACATTAAACCTTGACACTAGGTAAAACTAGCCAAGCCGATTGCATTTGCGATTGTTATGTAAAGACACACTCAAATACACAAATACACACACAATGATATCCCAGAGCCCTAAGCAGCATATGTGTGTGTGAGCCCCACAAAGCCCGGAATTCTGCTCTGTGTGTATGTGTGTGTGTGTGTGAGTGTCCATGCAGGCCACAGAAAGCTCAGCACTCTAGACTGTGTGTGTGTGTGTGTGGGTGTGTCTATGTGTGTGTGTGTGTGTGTGTGTGTGTCTATGTGTGCCTCTGCATTCTCAGAGCTCTAGACAGTGCGTGTCCTCAGAGCTTATTTGTGGGCCAAGAGGGGACATGATATCTCCAGGTGTCTGCGGGTTGCATTTCAGCCCTGTCTTTATCTGACGAGAGGTGCCCTGGAGACGAGCTGGCTGCTGAGGCCCGGCACGGCGTGGGAGAGACCAGACACAGACGGACCGGCTGTGCCGCCATCTTTTATTCATTGTGGCTTTTTTTTACTGTTTTGGATGACATCTTTAATGACTTCTCACACTTCTGCTGGTTTTCCATCGCCGTCCAGGCCAGTCACAGTATCACTGGCAGAGGGCACCTGCCAAGGCTGCAGCGCCACATGTCATGTAGAGTAGATGTACAAACTCTGTTCAGCTGCAGGGAATTAGCTGCACAACATCCTAATTAATTTATAAATAATTAAATCATTAGATGGAAGTATGCTGGTGATCTCTGCTTTTGGCTGGGAAGCAGATGTACCGTATATTTAAAAATCAAAGGAACACTTCTTCTCCTGGTGAAGGAGTTCATGGCAACAGTAACACTGCGTAGGGAAACAAGGAGGGTGGTGTGTTCCCAGCTAGCACCATCAGCTGCATGACCCAACTTTACCACAGCCAATAGGAAGTGAGACTGATCAGGGAAGAGGGGGGAGGTGCCTGAGTGGATAACGGGCATACCCCCTCACCACTGAGAGTGAGCAATGTGACACAGGGAAGCATGTGGGCTCATGGGCTTTAAAGCGCTGCACTCTTGACCTGAGGGTCATGAGTTTGAAGCCCCAGGCAAAATGCAGCAGCTGAAATTACTTACCCAACATGCTCCACTTAAAAAAGTTAGATGGGGTCAAAGGGTTAGTGGTATGGTTGGGACTGAAGGGTTAGTATTAAAGGGTAGGATTTGTGCATTCACAGGACATAGTTCACAGTTTTCTGTATGACACATATTT
The DNA here is from genome assembly GCA_022829145.1 of Albula goreensis. Lineage (NCBI taxonomy): Eukaryota > Metazoa > Chordata > Actinopteri > Albuliformes > Albulidae > Albula > Albula goreensis. The sequence continues at coordinate 55,004,618 of CM040741.1, read as the reverse complement.
AAAGTGCCTGCATATAATTAGTGAAAGAAAACATTGACACTAGTAACATCCCAGCATGCATAGAGTCATATGTAATAATGCTGGACTGGACTGGTTGGTAATAATTAGGACAGTGACTATAAGCATCACAAGCAAGACCTTAATTTGTTGTTGGTGTGGGGGGGGGGTATTTGGTTGGAGCTTTAATGGCTAAGATATCTCAACATGATGATGTTTCCTGAGCAACGATGTCCAAGGCCTGAGAAGTCTGCAACTCAGATGGCACAGCATCATCAGTACAGGGCAGCAGTTGGTGGAAATGCATTCTGCATGGTCATGATGTCTACATTAATTCAATGTCTTAAGCTAAACAAGTTTGCTATTGCTCTCCAGTTAACCTCAAAGTTTCATTAAAATGGCAGTCTTCCTATTAGTGTAGTGTTTGCCTTTTTGTTCACTTCATCTATACTATATAGCCATTAAAATAAAGACAGTTATTAACCATTTTTTTAATGATTACTCATAATGGAGTGTGTGTATGAGCAAATTGTGTGTGTGTGTGTGTGTGTGTGTGTGTGTGTGTGTGTGTGTGTGTGTGTGTGTGTGTGTGTGTGTGTGTGTGTGTGTGTGTGTGTGTGTGTGAAATGAGACTCAGAGGAGAGAAAAGGGAAAAAAATGGAAAGAGAAAGAGAATTAAAGGAGGAAAGGAAGAGAGGAAAAAAGAGAGGAGAGTGAGGGGAAAATTGAGAGGGAGTGAGAGAGGGATAGGGGGATGAAGAGAAACAGAAAGAGGGAGAGAGAGAGTGCACTGCTCTGCTTGGCCCTCCAGTGTTTGTCATGCAGAATGTAATAAGCTGTAGGTAGCGTGTCTTGTGGTGGGTGATTTATGGGGCCTGTCTCCCAGCGCCAGCACTTTGTCTGTTCTAGCATGGAGGATGAATGGGGTACTGTCAGCTCAGCCTGAACCCTCTCCCCTTCCTCTCTCTCTCCCTCTCTCTCTCCCTCACTCTCAAATTACCTTCCTGTCTCTCCCATTCTCTTATCCTCCCTTTCTTCTCTCCTCCTGCTATCTGTCTCCTTCATCCTTTCCAATCTCATCCTGTCTTTCTGTCCCTCCTCCCTTTTTTACCCCACCCCTCCCTTTCCCTCTCTCTCACTCACTCGCTCTCTTTCTCTTGGGTCCCCTCTCCCTCTGATCCCTTCTTCTTCCCTGTCTACAACGTTCCTCATCTTCACTGTACTTCCTTTTTATTTGTCATTTATGTGCCTCCTGTCATTCGATCGCTCCTCCTCAGATTTCATTGATTTGGCATTGGAAAGGACGAGATGGAGGCCCAAGACTGGCGGTTTGACAGCAGGGGTGAACAGGGGGCACTAATGGAACAGAGATAGACTCTGCATGGTGTGATCAGAGAGCCAATCTTTACACTGCAGCCCCGTTAACTGGCCCCACCCTGTGAGGCATGGCTCTTGTGTCCCACGCTCGGCATCGCGTTCAGAATCCTACACTCTGCACTGTATTTACACCCCTGTACTAATACAACATCCAATAGTCTATTGTTTATTGACATTTGAAATTGTATTTTTTTAATTTTGTTGGCTCATATAACTATGGCTCATATGGACACATCCATGTATCTGTTCAGTTCTGAAAAATTACCTGACAATTGTTGCTTATGTCAGCTGCTATCTTGCAATTGAAAAAGAAAAAAGCATTCATTTACACATAAATCATGAGCAACAATGAGAGTAAATAACAAACTGAAGAGCTGCTAACTCAATAACATTGCATTGGTCATGAAAGCTTGCACCCTAGATATTGTATTGGATAAAGCTAGCTAGTCTATTTAAAATCTTACTCAAAGTGAATATCTAAGATAATAGACATTCTAAGCTAGTTCTGTATTTTCAAGACTTAAGCCAATGATTATCTCAGCATAAAGCAGCAAAGAATCATATTATCGTGTAAATCAATGCTGAAAAACAATCACTCGATGAGTAATATCCTTGCTTATTTGTGTAAGCAATAAGCTAGTAAAATATTCACCAAGTACCATGACTATTTTTCAGAATCTATGCTGCAGGTTGGACTAGAAGTTATTTTTATCACGAGTTTGTGGTGCCCATATCATAACTTTAAGTTCATCAGGTAAAATCCCTCAGTGTTTTAGTTGAGTTATGCACTCTGCAAACTGCCCACTAAGCTTTCATATCTACAGTGCTAGACCAGGCCTGAGCAAACAAAGTACGAATTATGCAATGAAGCAGGGAATAACCAGTGAAGTGGCCCTCCTCCTCTGGCTGATGCTAACGCTTTGCTCCACAGGACTCCAGGTCACACGCTGGATTTTATCCAGGCTGGTGATTTATCACCCATGAAACAAAAATAGAGGAAGTGAGTTTACTGTCGTTCCTCAGGGACTAAACATATTTCTCAGAACTGGTCAAACTGTAACAGGATCCATTGGTAAACAGGCCTTTGAGGTGGATCATTTTTGGAAGGGTATCAGGACTTTTACTGTACTACAGAATTTATACTGTCACCTCTAATGAAAAGAGGAGAAGTGAAGTAATCAAAGGAACACACAAAATTAAACTTCTGCCCTGTCTAAGCAGCAAATTTTAATACACTGAAATGATGTACTGCCAAAGTCTGTGGCAGCATCTTGGTCATTTCTCATACTAGCAGCCCCCGTGTGCAGATTTTATTTAGCACCGCCCAGACCCCCTCTGCCCCTGGATGTGTTCTTTACTTTTACTTTTATTTTTTATTTTTATTTCATTTGAAAGTGATTCAGCTGGAGTGCAGGCTGTGGGTTACCGTCTCCGTCAGCGGAATTTTGCAGAGAGAGGGAGAGAAAGAGCAAACGGCAGCAGAATAAGGAAAAAGATGAATGAAAGAGGGAGGGAGGGAGGGAGGGAGGGAGGGAGCGAGAGAGGGAGCAAGGGTGGGGTGGATGAAGGGATGTCAGTAGGAGTATATAAAGTATGGGTGGAGGGATGCAGAGCATGTGATAGTAAAAAGAGAGAAGTCAGAATGTTGGCTGAGGCAAAACGGCAGGGGTCAACACTGACGAACCACCTATGAGACTAATTAAGAAATGACAGAGAAAAGAGGGATGGGAAAGTGAAGAGGAAAGAGGGAGGGAGGAGGAGGACAGAAGGGAGTGCTTTGAGAAGACACACAGATGACACAAAGACAATGAGACATGGTCAGCGTACTTTATCACAATCACACAAGAGACCCCCATCTCTAAACTAGCCTTTGGAAATGTATTTATCTCTGTAAGACTTTCTAGCATGGCACAATATAAGGTCTTGTAAAGCAAATAGAGCCATTTTATTACAAGAAATGTAGAGGTATGCACTGAGGTTGTTGAAGTGTTCAAAGTTTTGTCTTGTATCCACAAAGTTGCTATGAGAATGTTGATTTGCAGAAAAGTATCATACAAAACAATTTCTTTGGACTCACAAAGTAACTGAACAACTAACTGAACTGGACAACTAACTTAAGACAGCAGGGTAGAAAATCCAACACTGTGAGTGTACTCATCATAATCCTACACTTTAAAAATGTACTATTTTTACACTGCTTATCTCTGTGATTTCGGTGTGAATCCTGCAATGGAAACACAGGGATTGCCTTTTTTTCTGTTCCCATTATTTTCTGCTTTAAATTACACCTGAGAAATGAGGTTCAATACCCCATTGACCAGTTTACCAAAATAACAGACAGGCCCTTTAGCTTTTATTTTTCACTAAGAACATTCAGGTATCCTTCTTGCTGCCGATTCCAATTTGTGGACAATGAAGCCAACTGTAGTGTCGCTCACCATGGAGATCAACCATTAATTTAAAACGATTCAGGACCCAAACAAAGAAAAAAAGAGATGTTCACAGAATAGGCGCTTGTCGGAATGGGCAAACTTTTAGACAAATCTGAACATCTGGTTGCCATTTCTCCCAAACTTTCGATCGGCCCAATCATTGCTAGAGGGAGGCATTTATAGGCCTAACCTCTGAAACAGAGCCTGCTCGTCAATGCAATTTCTAGCACATTAGAGGCAGATCTCTCTCTCTCACTATCTTCTTTTCTCTCTCTCTCCCTCTCTGGCGTGCTAATGGAAGATATGCTGTGACATGGTAATGATCTCTCCACAGCCATAGCTCAGGGGGCATATCGATCAGACGGTGATTTATTGCAGGTTACGCTTGATTATCGGGTCATTAATCAGTCTCAGATTACCCTATCAATAAAGCTGCCAGCCTGGGTTTGTTTGTAAAGTGCCTGTCAGGGGGAAAGAAGATTGGGGGGGGTATGCCTTCCACCCCCGTCATCCTGCCAATTAAATAGAGCCATCCTATCAGCATATTTCCAAAACTACCTCTGTGCAATCAGTTTATATATGGAGTATCTCTGTGATTCTACTGTGAATCTTGGCAGTGAAGACACAAAGAAGGACTATGACAGGAACTGAAAAGCACAACAGGCTTTCATTAACAGTGTCATACAAAATAAACAATTGGCATCGACACTGTGACCTTCCATTTACACAGTGATACTATCCGTCAGACACAGGAGTACTCATTACCACTGAATATGATTTTGATATTTATATTCAGTATTTTGAATTTATTGTGCTCTACCATTAATGAATGGAGAACAAAACATTTTTTTGTTGTAGAAATAAATTTATGAAGTAGAAATAAATTAATTTTGTGGTCTCAGTCTGTGCCTGCTAAAGGGAGACTCCTCTGTGTATCTCTAACACAGGAAGTCTGTCCTCCCTAGAGGTGCATCCATCTAATGAAACTGGACGCTGCTGACAGTGCTTGGGAGTCCTGTGAGATGATGCAGAATTGAATATAGTGTCAGCTGGTGAGGAGGTGCAGCTGTCAGAGATGCAGCCACCTCATCACAGAGGAGTGATTGCTGCGGTCAGTCAGGTGCCAGTGATCAGTCTGCACCATCTGCACCACAAGAGCAGTCCTCTGCCACACTGACTATGCAGTTCAGCTGGTGGACTGCAGGGGTGATCATGACAAGTGGCGTCCCATCCCAAACTGAGGACTTTGCAACCATGAGACTGGTCAAGGTACACATACAAGATCAAGGTAGAGGAGGGATCTCCTGTAAACTCTCACAGGCACACACTTTAAGTACGTATGTGTACTGGTAGATGACAATCGCAAAAAACATGATCCACTCTATAACTGACTTTGACTTCCGAGCTGAGCTTAAATAGCTTTCTAGCCAAACCTGTTAACGAATAAACACATGTAAAATATATCAGGCAACACAATATCATTTTAAATTCAAAAGGTATAAATAATTCAACACTTCTAGGTTCATACCATGTACAGTTAACTGATATTTCCATATGTTTCAGTTTTCTGTCGCTCACGTTCTGCTATAAATCAGCCTAGCCTTTCCACCCTTCTTTCTTCTCACTCATCCAGAGTAAATAAAAGCATATAATTATTTTAATACTAGTGCTGATAAAGATAAATCTACTGCTACAACAGTACTATCAGCAAGTAATAATATATGAAGTATGTTGATTATAGGGAAGTTAAAATCTATGGAAAAGAAATGGAAATATATACAAATATTACAATACAGCATTCTGTCTCTCCCCAAATACATGAACACCAGAGGCTTTCCAAGCTCTCTGTCTACCTCCCTTCCTCCCTCCCTCTCCCTCTCTGCTCCGCTCCCTTACAAAAAAAAAACTTTATTGCCACTGCAAGGATCCTGTCACTTTAATAGCATATAACAAGCCACAGAGGACGGCAGATGTCGAGGGTTGGACTGTAAAGGTGACAAACGCACCTCATTACAGTTGCTTTGCGGGACTAGGAATCGCTTTCTTTAACGGTCGTGCTTGCTGTCTTTCCTCTGCCTCCATGTTTACTTGTCTTTCTTGCTGTTGTCTTTCTGCATTTTATTATGCCTTTGCCTCTTTTGTTGGATGGTATCCCATTCTGAAATTCCATGGATATTCTTCTAATATTCCTCTTATATTTCTTTAATGTTCCCAGAGTTTGTTATGTTGTGCAGGTTGCTGATAACAGTAGCCTTGCGCGCAGCAGTGATGTTAACCTAGTCAGGTCTTTGTTGCCATAAGAAGCAGCTGCAATGTGCCCTGGTATAACTGTGGCTTGGTGCAGGAAAACAAAGTAAAATCAGTGAGTGCAAGGAGAGGGACAAGGAAAGCCTGAGGAAACCGTGGCAAGCCCATTCGGTAGTTCAGCAGGGCTGGATTTTAGGATGACAGAAGGAAGGTGACAGATGATTGAGCACGTTTACTGCGGGGAAGGGAATTATTCCCCTTGTGTCAGTCCCCATGATCTGTTATGTGCCCCAGTTAATGAATAGGAGGCACGCTCTCTCTCTCCGGAATGAAGACGTCGACTTGGCCTGTGATTAAACTGGTGTCACATTCACTGCACTGCGGGTTTCATCACTGTCCCCAACCCTGGCCATCTCTCTCTCTCTTTTTCTCTCACACATGCACACACACATACACACACACTCACACATTCACACAAAGACACACCACACACACACACACACACACACACACACACACACACACACACACACACACACACACACACACACACACACAGAGCATGCACAGACACACAGACACTGACATATGCATAGAACAGACAGGGCAAACACTGCTGTAGGGAAATAATAAACCTTATCTTTGCATTTTAATAAAGACCTCTATAATTTATTATATAATCAATATTGCAGTATTGCATTGCTGGTTGTGGACTAAATGGCTAAACTGCCTCTGCTCATAAAAACTACCCTCTCCATCACACAGGACAAAAGCCTTTTGTGTAAATTGGGTGAATGTCTGGAGTATGATGTAGATGGTTTCTAGATTTGTAGACTGCAGAGTGTTCATATATTACAGGGTTGCATCGCTCTACAATCCAACCGAAGAGGCATAAATGTAGAGATAATGTGTGTAATGGCCTTGGCGCAATCTGGAGAATCGGAATGGCAGTGATACAGTTTGTAATAGTCCTGTCAGGACCTGGAAAATCAGAATGTCATTTATACAGTCTGTAACAGTCTTGTCAGTACCTGAAAAGTCAAAATGTCAGTAATAAAGTGTGTAATGGCCCTGTCAGGACCTGGAGATTCAGAATGTCAGTTGTACAGTGTGTAATGGCACAGCTGAGACCTGGAGAATCAGAATTTCAGTTGTACAGTATGTAATGGCGCAGCTGAGACCTGGAGAATCAGAATGTCAGTTGTACAGTGTGTAATGGCACAGCTGAGACCTGGAGAATCAGAATTTCAGTTGTACAGTGTGTAATGGCACAGCTGAGACCTGGAGAATCAGAATTTCAGTTGTACAGTGTGTAATGGCACAGCTGAGACCTGGAGAATCAGAATTTCAGTTGTACAGTGTGTAATGGCACAGCTGAGACCTGGGAAAACAGTATCTATTATCCCCAGTGTAACGTGCATGTGGAGGACTGAGAGGGCCGAGTATCAGTGATACAGTTTTTAATGGTCTTTCCAGGACCTGTATAAGTAATAAAAATGTAGCTAGCAAATTATCAACTGTTTTTCTTTTTACTTCTAGGTCAACAGTTGGCAAGTGGGTTAATGGTGAGTTTCAGATAGTTCAGAAAGTTACTTATTTTTTTTCATGAGTGGTCCTCATCTAAGCTCTGAATGTAATCTTGCTACTACCTAACAAAAGAATACAAATAGGTAGCTCACTAATAATTGTTATATTTTTAAATCATACTTGTGAGCAAGAAACAGACAATCAGCACTGTAAATTATTTGTTTAGCCAGCAAACATTAGCTTTTTTCTTTTTAGCTACCACTTGGTCATCTTAATCAGCACCAAGGCATAACAAGAAAAAAAATCAACACTAATGTTGCAGCTTTGTTCTCACAAATGCTGACAAGGAACATATTTTATAATGTCTTAATCCAGAAAATTGCTAGAGCGAATTTGCTGGCATTTCAGCTCCAGTGTCATTTTCTGTGCTGCTTCTTGGTAAAATGCAGGAAAATTGCAGGAACTGCATCTCTGTAGGCATGGCATTAATGAAACCATGTTTAATGGCCCTGCTGAAACCTGGCAATATTCCCTCATATCCTGGTCTCTCTAGTACTTCAAGCTGTCAGCTGTATGTATAATATTCAGGACATGTACAAACACGCCTGGAATTACAGACATACCTAGATAGTTTATTCGTATATGTGTGCATGTGCAGAAGAAACACAATGAATGAGAACATGTGAGAACTGTGAGTTTTGTGTTTGTTTGTGTCTTTGTGTGTGTGTGTGTGTGTGTGTGTGTGTGTGTGTGTGTGTTTGTGTGTGCACATGTGTGCAAGGGAGAGAGAGAGAGAGAGAGAGAGAGAGAGAGACAATCAGGTAAATACAGAACAGTGAAAATGCTGATGGCACAAGTCCAGCTCTATACCTGGCCATCTGTATTTTACATTTTCCATCTCAATGGAGTAGCCCAAAAACATAAGCCAGGATAATTTATGAGACTGATTTAAATGCTTAAATGAACATTATTTGAGGAGCTGCAAGCTTCACAGCATTCCCTTGGCCTTCCATTCCTCACTAGGGACTGGAAAGTTCAAAAAGATTAATTGTGTTGGACAGATGAGGCATTTGTCATCTCACCTGCTGGCTAGAGACACAAAAAGCAAGAACTCAGCCATTTACTCGCCCATTGCTCCATCCCTCCACTCTTTACCACACATTTGTCCCTCAATGTCCTCCCAGTCTCCTCCTTGTTTCCCCAAGTAGTCACCACCTCCTGCCTCCACCGTGCCCATAACAGCTAATGATGGCCACAGCAGCAGCGATGTGTTATAACTCTGCTGATGTGTTTACCAGGTTAAATCGATTCCCGACTCATTCAGTGACTAATGGCTCTGGCTAGGGGAAAGCATGTGGAAAAGTAGCTTGGCGAAAGCAGGTGCCAAAAATGCAAATGGTGCAGTGGCTCTGCCTAAACCCAGCACAGTTCTGGCACAGAACGCTCGTTATGAGAATGGCTTGGATCATTACATGCTCCTGCTTTAATCAGTGACAATGTGGAGACACACAATATAGTTCCCAGTTTCAGTGACTAATAAACACATTTTCAGTTTCCTGGATCCAGCTGACCTAACATTTCATTTATTTTGTTTTATTTATTTGTTTGTTATTTATGTATGATGTCAGGGTTGATATAGTATAATTGCTATGGAAACAGTAGTTTGTCAGGCAAGGTTCACATTAATTGCAATGTGACTCACAGCATCTGTCACCTGTGATAACATGAGGTCACAGAGTGTTTGCTTGGCTGCAGCTGCTGACCCCCTCATAAGGACAGACGCAAGCTGGTTCATTGTAATTCACCATAAATACCTCAGTTAAACTAGTTTTGATCCACACGTTTTGTGTGGATTTATTCAGTTTTCTGCTGGTTAAGAATTTCAAGGCTGTACATTTTCTGGACCAGGGGCTATTCTAAATTAAATCCTGTGGGCAAGGTTTAGAATGTGGTTGAACTGTTAACATTCTGTAGTTTTAGTATTTCACAGCGATCAGAGCACAGGGGGTCTAGAATGCTTGATGTTCCCACTGTGTCTTTCGTGTCTATTCTTTTTAATTCACATATACATACACATACATATGCACATAGGCAGCGTACTCCCATATACATACAGTACATGTGCTACTGTTTGTGTGTGTACATAACCTCAAAGCATTCTCTCTAAAGCAATGTCCAACCAAACAGTTTCTCCTGGGTTCATTTCCTCATGAAGAGCTGCCTTTAGAAGCTTCATTGCACAGGGAGAACCTGTCTCTGGATTAGTGAGACTATACTGCAGACTCAGCATAGAAAGTGGATGAACATGAACTCTTGCAGTCACACACACACTTAGGCACTTACATGTGCACATGTTCACTTGCACATCCACGGGCTTCCGGCAGCCTCCCCCTGAGGAGAGAGAAAGAGAGATCGAGGGTCGTTGGGGGGGTGTGTTTTTTTCTGTTGCCTACACTTTTCACGCTGTTTAGAGAGATTACATTTCAAAAACACCTCAGACAGGCCAGACAGGATAATCAATCACTTGTGGTGGTGGAAAGGCGGGGTGGGGGTGGGGTCCAAAAACAGGACGAAAAAAAATATGTACACTGTTATGACTGCTGGCTGTGTCTGTTTTAGGGAATTGGAGCCATAAATCAATGTGGGGCTGTCAGGGTGGGTAACGTGCAGGGGAGGGGGAGAGGGAGCGGGGTACCGCCTTGGTCGTCCTGCTGTCCCGCACTTGAAGGCAATTTCCCCGAACGTCAGGCGTCGTGGCACGGAGCAGATAACGCAGGGGTGCGCGTGTCTGTCCTCGACCTCCAAACGCAGTGCGCAGCACAAATCTCATTACTGTGACACGATAGAACTGGCTCCCTGAGTTACCTCATTATTCTCTCCCTTAGATAAGAGCTGTAATTGCTCCTTCTTGTTATGGGGGATGTGAGCTTGTATATAGATGCTTATTTCTGTGTGTGTGTGTGTGGTATACTGTTTATACAGTATGCATGTGTATATTTTTGTATAGCATGTATGTATGTATGTATGTAAGTACGTGCATTGCTTTTCAATGAATGTCTGTATTTCCATGTGTATGTGTGTGTGTCTACATGTGAATGTTGTCTAGCATAGGTGAAGGGTTCATTTGGGGGTGTCTCTGTACCTGACTGACAGATCACTAACCACTGGATCATTTTTTGTTACTAGAGTTGCAGGATTTTCACAATCTGTTATCTTTCTTCATAATATTATCAGAGAGCACTGGTTGATTTCTCTTGTTCACCCTAATAAATATTAGAGTTAATGTACTACATGATTAATGCCAGACTTTGAAGGAAAACAATGATCCAGACCAAAAGTTTTTTCATTTTCATTTCATTTTAATTTGGCTTTATTATTTCTTTATGACTAATCTCTCTCACTTGTGGCCTGGTAGTAGGCACAGGCTGTAAAAACACAGAGAACCATTTAAAGATTTAAAGCACCTTCATCTAATCAAGAACCACAAGATATGCATAGAGAAGGATTGAATTCCATGTTATATTTTATCCCATTTGCTGTACTTTGGATGTAAGAAAAATATCATGATAAAACACAACGTTGTTGACGCTCTTGTAATTGAGACCATGGACCACCCCTTCCACTGAAGTCTGCCCTATTTTTTTAAATGACTACATATATTCTGCCACTTTTTCCAAGTAGATTGCTGGTACCAAAGGTTAAATGTCAAGTCTTTAAAAAAAGAGAATTCCAACATTAGCTCCCCTCTGCATCACTTATTTAGAATAAAACACATTTCAGAGCATTTGTTTTGATTGTAAATAAATGATGCCAGGGGAGTTGCTGTCTAAATTTGTTCAGATTTTATGTTCAGAGAACATAAACAGAATGAAATCACTGGACTACTGTTACGTGCACTTCTGATTCAAATCTTTACCACCGATATTGACAGCACTTGCTATATTTTACTATATATTAAACAATATATAAATGTGGACAGAGGAAATATAACTTCTATTTAATAATTTAGAGAGACGTTACACCTTTTCATGTGTAACTTGGAAACAAAACATACATGCACAGACACATCCAAAAGCAGTACATACAGATATGCACTTCATACAGATTTACTATAGGGTGCCAAATATGACATAAGCTGCATTTTTGCAGCATGAAAAGTGTAGGCAACAGAAAAAAACACCCCCAACGACCCTCAATCTCTCTTTCTCTCTCCTCAGGAGGAGGCTGCCGGAAGCCCGTGGATGTGCAAGTGAACATGTGCACATGTATGTGCCTAAGTGTATGTGTGACTGCAAGAGTTCATGTGTACTATTGTTCATACTGTACACTATTTGCTATACACACAGAAACACACAACCCCACACTCAAAGACACATGTTCACGCTAACATCCAGTGGGGGCTTGTAAGATTGAATAGAGAAGGCTTAATTTAGTCACTGCTCTCAGCCTGTTTTCTTTGATTAACAAGTGTGCCAATTCGGTGAATAATCCAAGGCCATTGGCAGGTAATTACATACCTCAAAATGGTGTCTTAAATGTCCATGTTTTTTGTTTTCATAAGTTAGACATTTATATTATACAATTGTGTTATATTTAGAAAACTCAATTTACTTTCAACCTAATTTGGTAGGTCACTCACTCTATTGCACAAGCTGTTAAGTACAGGAGGAAAAATACTGTACTGTGTAAACAAGATTTTCAAGAAGCAATGCATTTTGACGATACGTTTTACTTTACAGTTTATCTTTGTTGATTCACCATGGTGTATGTCCAGAATTGGAGGGTTGGTGGAATAGACGGTTTACCCCAAATGTAAGAAGTCTTGAAAAGAAGATTTTTATGAGCATCTGTTGACACTACCTGTACAGAGATAATATGGGAAACTACTTGGAACACCCATAATATTGAGAAACACAGAACAAAGAACACAAGGGAACACACGGATAACAGAGTGCTCAAGATGTTGTAAGAAGACTGCGGGCCCCTAAATGTCTTCAGAGTGGAACGGTTGCTAGTGTGTGTAGGGCAGATGATTTTGAGACGACCAGAATCCGGCCCACCAATGGGGAGCCCCTCTCATTTGTCAATCAGAAAATCAAAGAAAAGACCAAAACATATAGCAATGAGGCCTTAAACCAGATTAATCAGGGGAAGTCAAGGAAAATTTAATGGCTGCAATCTCATGCTCTTTTACCCTTTTCTGGAACAGGGTTGTAACTTGCCAAAAAAATTAGCTGCATTACAACTAGGTGAGCTCTGCACAGGATAGCTTTCCCATAACATTTCCAACTCCTCCTACACAACATCTGACTCCACCCCACAGCTTGCCTCATTCTATATGGGATAGCATGACTGTCCACTTAAAAATGTGTGCATGTGATTGTGCTTGTATACATCTGTGCTTGTGTGGGCATGTGTGTTTGTGTATGAACATGTACATTTATTTGTGTGTGTACATATAAAGATAAGGATATTTTGTGTGTTTGTATGATGTACGCGTATGTTTTGGTGTGAGGTTATCAGTGTGGGTCTCTCTGAATGTGAATGTAATTTTGCATGTGCAATAAGCGTGTGCCTCTCTTTGGCATTATTCATCCCCCACCTCCATGCTTTTGGCCCTTCCCCACAAAGCCAGGAAGGCTAGTGCATGATGAATCACTGTCCCACTGCAGCGTGGCCTCTGAGAGGCGAGTCAAAGCCCCTGATTAGTGTCAGCCAAGACAGGACAGGCCCAGAGCAGGGAGACCTGTCCCATCACCAACAGGGAGGCCCTGCTGTCTGGAGGGACACATCCTCAGCCTCTGTGCTCTCTCTGCTGTCACCCTCCTCCTCTCCCTCCCTCCCTCCCTCCATCCCTCCCACCCTCCCTCCATCCCTTTAAACTCTGACAGGGATGGATGGCCCTCAGCTGTTTGGTAGAGTCTGCCCAGAACTCCCCCAAACATCCAGCTTCATGCTTCTCAGGCTCCCTTTCTAGCAGCCACAATGTCATGCCAATAACGCACTTTGCGTTGAACTGAAATGAATCTAATTGGCACATAATGTGGCAATACCATCTGACATCAGTGACCCCCCTCTGGTCATTTGCATACCCATGGTTAGTCTGAACAAACCATACATGTAACGTCCTGTGATTATGTGTCTATGCCAGCTCCACTGGTTGACTGCACCATAAAAGGAAGAAGTGACTAAGGAGGAGTTGCTTGTCTGCATTCTCCTGCATTGATGGGTAGCAGCAGCAATAAGATAATCTATAAACACAACTTTTGTGCGAGAATGAGGGTTGGATTTTTAATAAGTAGTTGTCTCAAAGAGGACATTAAATTACAAACTGATTTGTGTTTAAGAACATAAATTTAAATGTACAAAGGAATCTCCAGGATTCAGGCATTCAATCGATATCCATGCAAGCTCTCTGAAACATGATCTGTTTGCTCAAGTCTAGAGCTGTAAGCCTGAGGGTTACTCATTGAATGCTTTCTGGAGTTAAGCCAGTGGTGATCCAGCCATGTAAACAGGTGTGATTTACTCTGTTAAAGGCATTGGGCTCTAGCGAGAAAACAGGATATAGGTTAAATGCATTGGTCAGTTGGTAAAGTAACTTTTCTGCATTAATCCAAACCAAATGAGAAAGTTGCTGCGATGAGACAGAGAATTCCAAAGAAAATGAGTCTGTTTTGTTCTGGGTTATCTCAAATAAATGGTTAAAAGGCATTCTGCCATAACCCTATTTTTGCAACCCTGGTTAGGCTGAGCCTGGCTTGCTGGGGGACTGTATTATGATGGATCACAGAAACACCAGTGGCTTGAGCTGGATGGCCATATGCTAGCCATTCACCTCTGTCTCACACTGCTGACACTAAGCTTGATGGGAACTCCAACACTAATGAGGATGAACGGCCAGGAAAGAAAAATGTACAGAAATGAGCAAAGACATTAGCTCCGGAAATGAGCGTATGGATTTTTAATGCTGAGTATAAGCACGGTAATGTAAGTGCCAGCTAATAACAGCTGCTGGTGTTTTATCTTTTCTTTTTTCCATTCCCTTTTTTCATTTTTTTCATTTTCAAGTCATTTAGCTGCAGGAGTTTTTTTTTTTTAGGGGTGAAAGGGGGGCAGAGAAGAATGAACATAGAGTAGAAAAACAAAAGGGGGGTTGAGACCAAGGGCATTGCTAGAGAGCACTATAAATGATGGGTTTATCAGACTTACCCACTATTTTACCCTGGTCAATTTTTACCTCGTCAGTGTAGGTCTCTGGCCACAGTTGGAAGTAGTTTGGTCATCCCTCACAAGACTATGAAAGGCCACCCACCAAGGTGTGAAAGTTCTGCCGATCTCTCATACATTACTTCTGAATGTGGATTGGAAATGTCTTGAAAAATGTATGTCCAACGTGAGATGTTTCTCTTTACATTATGAAAAATGTTCTGTGAAAAATACCTTTCACTTAATCTAGATTCCACAAGAGATATTTCATAGTTTAAAGACAGCCTGGTAGCATACGAGAGGGTGAGAGGGAGTGCAGGTAGGCACTTGGTTTCCTGGAGTAATTACCAGTGGAGTAACTGTGCTGCCCCCTGTGTCAGGACTGTCACAAAGTCACAGCAGGAGTGGAAGGAATTTGAATTTAAACAAACGATTTTAATCAGGCTGTGTTCAGCTGCGTGTCAGCCTTGATTTATTGCCGAGGAGTATTAATGTGCTTGGAGGTGAAAGGTCGCTGGCAAGAGAAGAAAGGAGGATTTTAGGAGTGCAGGCAGAAGGGGACCATGGGTGAGAGAGAGAAAGAGAGAGAGCTTTTTTCAGGCCACACAGGGATTGGTCTGGATGTCTCCCCCTTTCTCTCTTGCTTTCCCATCTTCATGGAGCCTGACAGAGGGAGAATGTCCAGGAGGAAAAGGGTGATGTGGAGCAGATGAGAGTGACAGCTGGGAATGGAGTGATGGAATAAGTAGAGGGGTGTGTGAGAGACAGAGTGTGTATTTATGATCATTTGAGAGTCTGTCTGTGTGTGCAAGGTGTATATATGCATGTGTGTGTGGTATCTGTGTCTATGCATGCGTGTGTGGGAGCAAGAAGTGTGTTTTTTCATCTCGAAATGGAAGTCCTCTCTGTCAAATGGACTGTCTGGTCATAATTTCCTCTCTTCATTCTATACTTCTTACAAGAATAGCTCTGTATGTGTGCTTGTGTGTTGGCAGCAGTGACTGTGTGTGTGTGTTTGTGTGTTTGTGTGTGTGTGTGACACAGATCTCACTTGAAACAGTGCCTGTCCTTTTCTCAGTCAGTGGATGTGGGTTACTCACTGCAGGGGGATCATCACCCCCTCACTGCAGGGGAACATCACCCCCTCACTGCAGGGGAACATCACCCCCTCACTTCAGGGGAACATCACCCCCTCATTGCAGGGGGATCATCACCCCCTCACTGCAGGGGATCATCACCCCCTCACTGCAAGGGGAACATCACCCCCTCACTGCAGGGGAACATCACCCCCTCACTGCAGGGGAACACCACCCCCTCACTGCAGGGGAACATCACCCCCTCACTGCAGGGGAACATCACCCCCTCACTGCAGGGTGATCATCACCCCCTCACTGCAGGGGAACCCCACCACCTCACTGCAGAGGAACATCACCCCCTCACTGCAGGGGAACCCCACCACCTCACTGCAGAGGAACATCACCCCCTCACTGCAGCGGAACCCCACCACCTCACTGCAGAGGAACATCACCCCCTCACTGCAGGGGAACCCCACCACCTCACTGCAGAGGAACATCACCCCCTCACTGCAGGGGAACATCACCCCCTCACTGCAGGGGAAACACCAGAGTTAAAACAGTTTATCTGTATTTTCTGCTTAAAGCTGATGTCTGTGAATTTTACATTTTAGTTGTGCTTTGTAGGGGTATGTATTTATGTATGCATTAACATATGTATGTATACACACAAATAAAATTATACTCATTGATACACTCATGGCTAAACACGGAAATTCAAAATAATATCAGAACAGATATGTAGACAATTTGCAGAAGTAACATTCTCTCATGTTTACGGAAAGTTTGTTTTCCCCATCAAAAGACACATGAATAGCCCTACACATGAGTGGACAGTGTGATATCATGTGTTTAATTTCAGGGCTGGTTGTCTCTCACAGGGCTTTGAAGGGGACTGACAGACCTTATGCAGAGCTGCTGTGCGTACTGAGAGATGGAGCTCTGGAGATCATTGTTAATGGAGACCTTCCCTTAGCAGTGCACAGAAACCAGCTCTGAAATCACCAAGGCAACCTGGACATGGTGACAAACAGGGATCAGCCACCTGGTGCCGTCTTTTTTAGCTTCGGCTATGTCACTGATCCATGCTGATGTTACCAGGTTACTGAAGGCTAGCCGCTCACCTCCCATTCCTGCTTATGCATCATCAAGTAACAAACGATCATGCTTCTCAAAGAGATAGCCTTACACTGTTCTATTCATTGGCTGTGCAGACAGACTTGTCTAGCATGGCCTACATTTGACATGTTTGTCCAGTTATACAGGTGGAATCAAAGTGAGGCAGTTCAGTTTACAATAGCACCTTATCCCAGTGTTAACAGAACAGAGTTAAGACAGCCTGCAATTTATCCAGCTATTGATGTCAACCTGAAAGTAGCCCAACCATAAATAGCATTACAGTCAGTCCCTGACTTATGATGGGGTGGCGTTCTGACAAACCCATCGTAAGTGGAAAATATTGTAAGTCGAAAATGCATTAAATACACCTAATACACCTAACCTACCAAACATCATAGCCTCACCTAGCCTACCTTAGTGCTTAGAACACTTACATTAGCCTACAGTTGGGCAAAATCATAAACACAAAGCCAATTCTATAATAAAGTTCTGAATATCTTATGTAATTTATTGAATACTGTACTGAAAGTGATAGTATCGCACCATCATAAAGTCAAAAAATTGTAAGTCAGACCATGGTAACTTGGGGACTGTCTGTATTTAGTTTGGTACCAATGCTTTAAAACATCACTGTCTGACCTCTTTGTGTCTTGAGTCTTGACTGTATTGTAACAGTCCTGCTGTGCCCCTCTGAGCAGACAAAAGCTCAGGTTTAGAACCTCTGCACTACAACACCACAGATGCCAAGGACAGCTGCCTCATGGGTGCTGTCTTTTTAGACATGTATTTCTACACCTATTTCAGTATAGCCTGGCTGTGATGGGAATTTCAGGTGCTATATTGACATTTAAAAGTACTTTACAAAACAGTAAACTAAGGGCAATAATGTAAAATCAACTGACATTCATATCAATTATATCCCACCAAGTCAAACAAACTCAAAATGTAGACTGGAAAAAAAGCCTACAACTTAAAAGGAAACAAGAAACCATTAAAACAAGGAAGAAACACCATTCCCCCCTCAACACGTTACTGTTAGGTTTCCATCACTCACTTCACAGAGTACTCCATTAATGGAACAATAGCGATTAGACTCCATCAGGTTGTCATTCTGTTTGTAAAAGGCAAACTCAGGCCTTACCCAAGAAATAATCAGAGCAGTAAGCATTGCCACATGGTCCTGAGACCTTTTGGTGCTACATTTCTGTGGTCTTGACTAGTATTGAGGCGCTCACTTTTAATAAATCAGTGAATCCTCCATTTTTGTAACCAATATCCCTATTTTCCCCTTTAACTTTCCTAGCAGGAATAAATAACAGTCAAGTTCCTGTCCTCCAACTGTCCTGAGCAGTGAGTAAGCAAATGACCTCCAATGAGCAGTTTCCTTACCATCCATTCCTCACAGCAGTTTGTGCAGTGTTTTAGGCATAAAAGCTACCATTCCACTGTCCCTGTCTTCTTCAAAAAACCGAAACATAGAGATCCCAATAACCAGGATCAAAACCTTGCCTACCAGGCCTTGAAACTGTATAAAATGCTTTAAAATTACAGTATATATCTAGTGAACTAACTAATACCTTGAAAGCAGTAGATTATAACTCAGTCTGGCATTCATTTGTGCTTCCCTGTGGTCTTGAGCCATAGCCTCATTAACCCTATTTTAAAAGTGGAGAAAAATTTGAACCCAATAACTACCTAGGCATTTGTGTGAGCAACAATCTGGGGAATGTTTTTGCAGTATTATAAATGACCAAATATTGGCCTTTCTTAACAAACACATTGCCTTGAGTAAGACACAAACTGGCTTTCTACCAATGCAAGCAAGTCAGAATATATTCATATCCTACATTCACTAATGAAAAATCATGTATACCAAACCAATAAGGGAAACATATTTGTCTGTTTTTGTTTTTTTTTAGTCTATGAAGAACATAATTTCTAAGAACATTAGGAACTAAAATGTACCCTGAAAACAAAAGCTGAGTTAAAATTATCCAGAATGATCTAAAGATGCAAAGGGGTATCAAGGGCTGAGTCCGACACATTTCAGCATGAGGCCTTAATGGAGTTGCTACAACATTTGGAACGCTGGAGCCATCTGCAACTCTCAGACTCCCTTACAAGAAAATAACTTCATTGTCTTTGCAGACAATCTATTGGTCATAGAACATGGAACCTTTCACTGCTACAGAAGTACTGTCTTAAACTAAGCAACACCAGAATTAAGAATACAAATCGAATCACTGGGAAAAAAGTATATGGGTCAGAGAATTATTACTTCAGACTGGTCGCATATGATCATAAATACATTGAATGCTAAAGGATGTGGAGTCTCCCATATCTTACATAGTATTAAAGCATTGGGAAACCTTTAATAAATTTAACTCATGTTAAATGTGAATAAAAAGACAAAAAAAATGAGGTACTGTATGATCTGTGTATGTTTGCCATCATTTAATGTAATTTAGTAGCAACTAAATTTCATGTCACTCATATTTCTAAATTGTATTGTTACTATCAATGTTATTATTGTTGTATTTTCAATATATTGCATTGCATTTTATTTTTTGGTGTCACCTATAATATTTCATACATTTCATATATGAGTTTATAGAAGGGAGGGAGACATAGAGAAAGAGAGCGGGAGAGAGGGACTGAGAGAAGCAGATAGGCAGACCCAGGCAGCAAGGGGAATGGATTTAGTGCCAGCTCGCCTTTCTCTGTGTCAGCTGGTGGATTGATGCCTGCAGAAGAAACAGATTCTCTCCCTCTCCTCCCTCCTTCCCCAGCATGTCACAGTCAGCCGACTCCCACACAACCCACCACAGGGAGATGGGGAGGGAGGTGAGGAGGGGGAGGGAGAGGCATAGCCGCCTGCTGCCACACACTCACACCTGCTGTTTCCTCTGCCCTGATAGACTGATAGCATCTGTGGGGAAAAGCCAGTGAGTGGCACTGTGTGGCACCTCATACAACTGCTCCAACATGCTGCTCCTGATAACAGCAAAACGGCAGCTTGTGCTCTGGCATTTAGGTTCCAGCTGGTCTCTCAGTCCAAGGGTTTTAGGGGACAATCCTGGACCACTGGCTCAAAATACTTCACCTCATCTTCTCCTGGAGCAAACTTTGTCCTGGAAAAGCCCTAGATAAGGATCCATGTTAAGCAATTATAATAACTGCATAGTAAGTTCTATTGTAAGTCTTATTGTTCGGTTGAAGATCAAAATTAAAAAAAATCTGTTCTGAAAATATGTAAAAATGGCAGAAATTAGACAGGGGCAAACACTTTCTCCTGGCTCTGTATAGTATGTAAATGCTGATTCTGCTCTTGAAATGGAAATTGCAGGGCGTCCATCAGCTTGAGATGGAAAAGTAAGTGGTTGTGATGTTTTGAGGCGAGAGATGGTCTGAGATGTTTTTTCACCCAGTGCTGAAGTGGCTCTATAAATAGAAGGCAGTAATGTGGGGGAAAGAGAATGAAATGTCTGTCTCATCACCCGCATGATTGCCAGGACTATTAAATTAGTGTCTCTGCATTGCCACTAATCCTATTGAGTTGAATGCATGTACACCCTACCCCCCCCTCTCTCTTACACACACACACACACAGTGACTGATTTGTGTGTTCGTGTGGCTCCACACATCACCTTTGTTGGCTGGCTGGGAAAACGAAGGTAAATCATTTTTCTGTGCACCAGGGCGATTTGAACAACTTGAACTGGGCATCAAGTCAAAACACTCATAATTTCTGCTGTGTATCAGCACTGGTCCAGTGGCTCCAAGAGGGGGAATTGGGCCTTTTTTGCCGACAGGTATTACATGAAAACATTGCAGCCTCATGATTCATAAATTACATTTCTTGAATCAGGCGCTTTGGCAACAGTGAGTTAACCTTTCCTGAAATTTCACTGTAAATGTTGTGACATGAAAAGGACTCAGCCAGCAAGACATTTATTTGATTCAGCATATCAGCAGTAGTAGACATAGATTATTATCATGTCTGACAGACTGTTTGTATTTTTTAATGGTTTGGGAATCGAAGGCAATCAGGTTCATTCTGAAACCTGACATCTGAATTTTGGTCTACCATGAAAAAAATTAACTCGGAAAACATGTAATGGTCTGTATGCACATGATTTCTCTTTACCTCTTTCTAAAGCATGTGTAATTTTCTCTCTCTCTCTCCCTCTCTCTCTTTCTCTCTCACTCTCCCTCTCTCTTTCTTCTCAGCTGTTCAAATACTGTCCGTCTGTTTACACTAGGACTGGAGAAATATTTACTCAGGCCTGTTCGAGCAGGAGAATATGAATGAGCATCATTTCAACTTGTCAAATTAGCCAGCGCTCGCTGCCTGCTAATGCCTATGTAACTGCAGGGCTGGCAGGGTGACTGTCAGCAGCTGTGAGCCGCGCGCTGAGCTCTGCGCTCTGCGTGCTGTGCTCTGCTGTTCTGCTGCGTCATAGCGATGGTGTCATCAGCAGGACAGTCATCTCTGTTAGGCATTGCAAAGCACAGATCAAAGAAAAACGACCTGATTTAGTGCCAAATATGCATGAACTGTGCAAATATGGGGTACATCCAAAAGTAATGTGCGCACATATGAAATCAGGCTTACAGAAATGTGATATATGTCAAAATATGAATCAATTGTGAAATAAATCTGATATCAATTTTATTAATGATAAATTCTAAAAGATATAGAATATAGTGTAATATAAAGACACACGTGTTGGAAATGAATATGGATATAAATACACGCATGTTGGAAGTACATGTACATCTTCTGTGTGTGTTATGCTGGTGCTCAGTGACTTGCAAAGTATTATGGCTTTGTGTTGTACTGAGAAAAACAATACATGTGTTATGATGGCACTATTCTTTATAACTTTTGATCTGGGGTGGAAGGTCTCTTTTTAGTGAACGGAACAGGTTGGGTGATGTCACTTGTGTTCTCCATGATATGAAATGAATCATAAAAGTCTTTGTCAAAGCACATCCATCAAATCTACTTAAACATCTACACACCTGTTATTAATTGTCAAGGTAGGTATATGATTTCAAGGAGTAATCGGTCACATTTTCTAACTCTAGTTTTGCCTATGATGGTGTCACATGATTGGGGAGGTTGATAGAGGTGCTGTTTGCATGCCCCCTACTGGCAGAGTCCTGCTTGCATGAGACACCACACAGTTCCTATTCCACCTGGCATACAGATACAGCCCCCAAGCCAAGTGTCAGGAGTGACTTTATACCAGCCTTCTAGACCAGGGAGAGAGTTTGCAATTTATGGTCCGTTTGCGCAATACATCCAGCCTAATTTAATTTAACTGCTTGTGAAAAAAAAAGTTTAATGGAAGTATGGTGAAAGTGCGATGGAAAAGAATTAGCGAATTTCTAACAAGGTTATAAAAGCATTAGAATCGGAGAGGCATGACGGCATATTCTAATGGTCTACTCTTTTCCTTTTTTCTTTTTTTTTAATAAATCGGTTCAACTAACAGAAGTTGGACTCAGCAGAATCGTAATTTCTCCCTGACTGCTAAGTGCTGCCTGGACTGTTAGCTGCGGTGCAATTGGTGATTTGTGAGATAAACATAAAAATAACTCTATTATTTATAACAACGTTACTATAATAATGGTAATATAACAGATTATGTACAGATCCGCCATTGCTTTTGTTGTGCCAGAATATCAGAAATTGCCTTGCTTCTGCTGAGTGACTTCATTTCCTGTCACACCATTCTCGTACTTCCACACTGGACAGCTTTCAGTTGAGTGCTTACTACTGAATTATACTTGATTTGTGTACAGGTTAGGCCTTTCCCTATTGCTGTAATTCCAGAGTTATAAGAGATGTTATGGTAGGATTTTCTGCATTTGCTGATTTATGCCTATTTTGCAAGAAGGAAATGGATGACAGAGAGAGAGAGTGTGAGAGAGAGAAAGAGAGAGAGAAAGAAAAAGAAGCAAGCGAGCATGTATTGATCGTCTGCTGTAGGAGATTGATAGCGCAATAAGTGGCCGGGGCGAGGAGCGGAGAGGAGAGAGTGATTTCTGCTTTTGAAAGGACTGATGAATAAGGACGTCAGAGGGTGGGGAGCACCCAGGCCGGGCCGGGTGATGGACGGCTTTCTTGGAAAGAAATAAAGGAGTGAGTGGGAGAATGGGGGTGAGGGGGGTGGCTGACATACAGAGGAGAAAGAGGGAGAAAGTGGGGGAGGTGTGATGGCAGAAGAGTGAGAGATGGAGTGAGGGGTCAATGAGGTGGAGGTAGGGTGCGATGAAAAACATCAGGGGAATGGGGGGGGAATTGTGGCAGCTCATACTTATAAATGCCCAAAGAGTGGAGAGGGACTTATTAAAAGAAAAAAATTGTGAATGAATGAGCATGGTGAGTAGGGATGGGATGCTGGAAGGGGGGTTTTGCAATGATGTATGCCCTCCTCTGGCAGGTGAAAATTCAATAATAACACTGAGAAATGGGGAAGGCAAGGTGGTGCAGAATAGAGGAGCAGGGGTGAGCAGCAAAGAAAAGGACTGGGAAACATTACTGTAAATACATGCTGTAGAACAGAAATGTCACACTAAATGCATACTGTAGGATTGAGAAATGTCACTGTAAAAATGTAATGTAGCGCTAAGAATTGCCACTGCAAATATGTAGTTTTGCCATGAAAAACTTACCAGAAAACACTTAGTGTCACACTTAGAGACAGTGCACAAAATCAGAAATCGAGGACACAGAATCATCACAATAAAAAATGCCTTATTGAGACATGGAATATAGCAATAATGGCTACTGCATATTGAGAAATATCTCTGTAAATGTATCTTTCGGTTTTGAGAGAAAGTGTGGCACACATTGAGAGAAAAAGAGTACTGTATTGAAGTGTCTTTCTGTAGGACAAATCAACACAGAAGCTACAGTATCATAACTATATCATTATTATAATAGATTAAGTTTTTCATTAGCAATTAGTAGGAATTCTGGAAAATAGCAGGTATTAAAATAGTCACATTATTTGCACTAACTGTCCACGTTCACATGCACATTTCGGTATGGATCTATTAAGTGGGTTGAGGATAGTCCCAGGAGTCTAGTAACAAATCCAGAGCACATGTTAGAAGTTATGAAGAAAGACTGAGAGTCCCAATGTGAGCTCGCCCCCCTCTCCCTCCTCAGCTTCATTTTAGCTGATTGAATTTTATGGCTTGGGACCTGGGGCCAATGCATCACCGCACCCGACCATGACACCAAAGGTGACTCCTGACAGCCTAAGGACACCACGCCTATTCTTTAATGAAGTCACCATCAAAACCCACTCACTCTCTCTCCCTCTCTCTCTCTTTCGATTATACTCACTCACTCACGCACACACAGATACACACACACACACACACACCGCTGTCTTTCACTCCCCCACCGCCCTAAATTACATAAATTACTTCCTGATCAACATGTGCCAATCCTGGTACCTCTTGGTCACAGTTGATTGATCATAGACTGACAGAGGTGAATGACTAAGTCCCTGTCTGTGAGCACTGGAGCCAGGTTGTGTGAATGCAGGGGGGCATGCAGGCCAGGAAGGTGCAGGCAGGCTGCTCTGGGGTGTGAAGGCTAGAGAAGGGTGAACTGCTTGAAAGGGGCATGCAAGCTAGAAAGAGGTTGCAGAATTCATAAATTTAAGCTGGCAATTTTTCTACTGCAATCTTTACATTTGTAGATTTTTGTGCATGAGTTGACTTATGAGGTATTTACTGCAAATAACGTGATGAGAACTTAAAAATTGTGTAAAAAACACAACATGACAGAACACTGATGTAAAATGTTTTTGCATTACACCAGTGGTATGGAACTAAAGACAGAGTTATGAACGAGGACAGTTACAGTCTCTCTCATTTAAAGTTCTTTCAGTTTCTCTGTTTTTTGTTTTCCTTTCCTTCTGCCTTTTTCCATTTCCGCCTCTCCTCTCTCTCTCTCTCTCTCTCTCTCTCTCTCTCTCTTTCACTTAGTCTCTCTCTCACACATGTATAATTTACAGTCAGCTGAGTAGGAGGAGGGAAGAAGGGTGATGGTTGTGGGTTGTGGGTTGTGGGGGAAGGGGGGGGGTGAGAGGACAGACAAGATCATTAAAGAGAAGGCTGCGGACTGACACATGATGCATGGCCCTGGCAGCATTGATCGCCTCTCCACAGGAAGGTGTCTGGCCGGGAGAGATGAATGGGCAAGCGTGGTGGGGAGCGGAGGGCATCGCTCAGGTGCAGCGCTAATGGAGAGGCGCGGGCCGCTCACCGCTGATGGATGGCTTGTCAGGGGGCCGGACCGGTAGCAGCGCAGTTATTAGATAGCGGTGCTAATGTTTGACCTCCACCGCTCGGCTGCTTGTCCTTCATCCTGTCTGCAGTGGAGGGAAAGGAGAGGAGGGTAGAGAGCCGGTGACACTGAGGAGGGAATGGCCTTTACCCCCTCTGATGTTGGTCTAAGGTGTGACGTGATGCACACACACACACACACAAACACATGCAATAATAATAATGGATGCCATTTATATGTAACACCATTGTGTAATGCTCACCCTGATGATGCATAGTACCAATTTTGTGCCAGAACACTCAGAGAGGGAAGTAATTATTGAGCCAAAAATACATGGGATTATAAGATAGGTAGGCAGGTCGAAAACTCTGCCAGGACACATGGGTACGGCCAACACTTTGTGACATAGGCTCTATAATGACCATGAGTCAGAAAGTCATTTTCTTATCTCATACAGTGCAGTGTCCCTGTCATTTCCCTGAAGGACTGAGCTTTATTTGAGCCAGAGGAAAGACCTCTGTCTGTTGGCTTACCAACACTGCATCCAGTAACACCTTGGTTTTCCCTAGAGGCTCCCCAGTAAAAACACTAACCGGACCACCTAAGTTTCAATCATTTAGCTGGAGCAGGGCAAATGACTGTGTACATGTACATGTATACACGCACACACAAATGCACTGCTGTGACAAACACTGAGACTTCATGCAAGAACTGAACTAATACTATAAGAACTAATACTTATCTCTGATACAGAAAGAGCTTTATTACAGCATAAGTCTTGTCTTAGTTTTCAAAGTGTTATGTTAAAGTAAGGGTGTTTACTATGCTTTCTGCTGACACAGTGCCAGGCAGACTCTCGCCAACAGAGAAGATTGTTCTAATAAAACAAAAGACCTTTTTAGCTTGAACTTTTAATTTATTGAGGATGTGACTTTGTAATACAATTTATGTTAGAAAATATGAAAAGTAGATAAAAATATGTTGCTCGTGTGAAATCATCCCTCCCACAAAAATATTCCTCACACCATTTTTCAACAAAAGTCTTTTCAAACTGTTGATCCTCATATATGTTTAGGGTTTTTTTTGCAAGCCATTGCCATGTACGAAGGGATATTTTTGTCAACTTCAATTTTGAAAAACGTTCATCAGATGCGTCCAGAGCCGACTGCCTTCGCCAAAGAGTGCGAGCATGTTTATATATCGTCTCATTTCTCCTCCGCCCCCTGTCCCCCAGTTTGTCGTGAGTAATTAACGTCAGGGTTGACCCCCAAGCCTCATGCAGGCAGAAACACTGAGGGTAAACCCACATGTGTTTCACATTGTTCCGGCCGCAAAACATGGCTGCCATCACTCATCATTAGCCTCCTTTTGAATAAAATGCTTGGAGACATTAAGGTAGTGTTACCGGCCAATAAAGTATTTAAGGACCCTTGGGGGTGGCTGTGGAGTGGAGGGGGGTAGCTGTCAGAGGACTGGATGAAAGAAGAGGGGGATGATCTCACCACACACATGCCCCCCTTCTCACTCGCTTTCTTCTTTTAAAAAACGTTCCCTTGCTTCTCTTTCTGTTTGCTCTCTGCTCCCCCTGTGCGGCCACATTGAGCCCTCCTTTGCAAAACACAGGATGCAGCTCCAGAAAAATTATTTGATGGACTATTTTTCATTTTCATACTTGTTATTAATGCGCTATCCTGCTACTTACACAAGAATATTTAGTGGCAGAACCTGAGTATTCCGGATGTCAGCTGGTGTTTTTGAGAAGGGTCATCTGGGATGCACAGAAATTAATATAGTTAAAATGTCGTTTCCAGTGAATAGGCAAACAACACAAAGAAAAGGCATGGCCAAATATGGCTTCACAGATCAGAGAGTACATTAGTACTTGCATTTCAATTTCACCCTGTGCCAATGGCTCCTTATTCTTACAGATGAACTATTTCGCATTTTGTGCATTTATATTAAAATTATATTTTTGCAGTTATTTAATGACTTTCCCCTATTATACACTGTCACGGATGAGGCCAATTGCCTGCAATTATTCTTGGGGAGTTAGAGGTCATTTTTTTCAAAAATTTATTTTATTTTTTTTTTCTAAATCATGCTCTCGAGAGAAAGAGGGGAATAGCAAGAATGAGAGGGAGAGAGAGAAAGGGCAAACGGATATGAAGAAAGAGAAAGACAAAGAACCAAGCATGACTGAGAGAAAAGACAGAGAGATAAGAGGATTTTATAAATTTGTTGAATGTGATGGGAAAGGGAGGGAGAAGAAAAAAGGACAGCAAGGGAGAGAAAGAGAGAGAATGGCAGAAGTTACTTAAAATTCAGGCAGTCACACCAGGGCTATCATTACCATATATCAAGACAATAAATGAGCCTTTCAGCCGCCGGTAATAAGAATTTGATAAATCATCAGCCGAGAATTAACCAGACATCAAAACAATGTGAGGGTCCTGATGGATGGGCGGGATGGGGGGTGAGGCCTGCGAGTCATCTGTCTGGGCAGTTCAGGGGGAGAGAGATAGAAGGGAGAGAGGAGAAGGGTAGACAGTGGGACAGAGGAGAGAGGAGACTTGGCCTTTTTGGGAAGTTCAGATAGGAAAGTGAAGGGGGGTGGGTGGGGGGTAGTGGGGTTCTGCCAAGGTTGTGACTGCAGGGAGCATCACAGGAGTAGAGAAGCAGCAAACAAAAAGTGGGGTGGAGGAAGACACAAAGGGATGATGGGAAAAGAAATATAACAGTGGAGAGCAACTAGACATTGCAGGTGAAAGAAGACCAAAGAAAAATATTACAAAAAAAGAACAGAGAGGCAAGATAAAGGGAAAATTTTAAGTATATGGTGAATATAAGGAGAAAGAGGAGAGAGAAAAATAGCAAAGGAAACACAGAGTATGGCAGGCCTACAGTGCAGTGTGGATGCTGGTAGACGAGTGAGGGAATGAACTTTCTTCTGTACAGATAGACTTTTACTCAAAGGGTCAGGACTCAAACACTGCTACAGCTACACATCCCATGCAGCTCAGTGCTGCCGGCTAAACTGGGACCGACTGATTCCAAAGGTTTTCACTGGTTTTTCTTTTACTAAAGTCAGTTTTACTTTAATTTCTATCTAAGAGAGTGGCAGAAATTCCATGTATATCCTTCTCGTTTTTCTCATACACTATGATAGAACTACAAGTAGTGTAGAGTATTATTTGTTCCAACTCAATACCTCTCAATACATCCTCTCACAGCCTTAGCTGCTGACTGTGTTCCTAACCACATGGTCTGGTTTGAATACTATTCATTATGGTGACTTTGTTTGTAAACAATAAATACCAGTGCAAATGAGTCATAGACATACACTACAGAAAACATTTTGTTGGATTTAAGTCAAAGCTGCCAGTTCCACTTAAGTTAAAAGGCTATCCCAGCCAGGACCACAAGCTTTAAACTGACATTGTGTAAGTGAAATGATCTTGGCCCCTGTAGATAGACAGGAGGTTTTGATTGAATCCAAGGATAATATCACATATAAAACGAGCGTAACATGGTACTAACTTGATGTTTCTTTTACTGCAGAAAACTGAAGTTATTCTAGAAGGATCCATTATGAGGAGTTTATGATATTTATGGATGGTTGTTTATTTGCCTTTATAAGTTAATCCTACAACAATGTGGTTGCATACTGCAGATCCATAACTACAAAAACAGCTGCTTTACACAAGCAAGGGCAGGGTAAAGTGTTGGAGTGCAGCACACGTCACATTGACACCCATAGTGCGTTCCATAAAAAGAGGAGGAGCAGCTGATGCAGTGCTTGTTGTAACACTGATTAGGAGCCATGCATCGGGAGGGGTTGTGGGGGCGGATTGGTCCCCATCATGGCTGTGCAGCCGGCTTTAATTGCGAGTGATGACTTTTGACCTTTCCCAAGTGACAACAGTGCCGGCAGGGTAGGGGGGTGACAGGCCTGCGAACAATCTTGACATCACACAGCGGGCGCAGCTAATTGGATCACAATCAGTCACATTAATAATCGTTGCTCTGTCTTTGTCAGTAAAGAAGAAAGCCTATTTGCTTACTTTTAACTAATGTGTTTTGAAAAGATCAAAGCCTCTTTTTTGAAAATTTTTTTATTTGTTTAACCATATTGTAAGAAGAAAAAAGCTTATTGTAAAAATGAAACATTAAATCTTTACAATGAGAAGTGCAATGTTATAAATATTCTAAAATGTATTCCTGATTATTTCCTTGATAATAACCTTATAATTTTAAGAAAATACTGTATAATAAACAATAGTACACTCCCTCATTCCAAGGCCACCCACCCTCCCTCAGACCTGAGTGCAGTTACCCCACTGCCCCCCTTGCAGCTATGCCCCTGGAGCTGTGTGGTGAGGTGACCCGTCCTGGTGACCGCTGTGTAAGGCCTTGACCATGTAGTTGGTTCATGTGATTTACCTTTAAAGCTGCTCTTTACCATCTACTTTGCCCCTACCCAAGTGGATAAAAGTCCATATATATATATTCACATCATGAAGGATAGTGATGATTTTTACTCCATAGTGGAGATGGATTTCAACATCTTAATGTCTGCTGTATGCAGCCATAGCCTGCTTTGGTCCCTGTTCAATAAACTGTAAATGAAGTGGTGGTCTGCCAGGTAAAAAAAAACAAAACAATAGCAACATAAATCGTGTCATTACATTACCATAGAGAAACTTTCATCTGGGTGTTCTGTTAATATTACAGTTCATATTACAAGACAAAGTTAGATGCACCAGCATGTTGAAAACAGAGATGATAAATGCCCAATTAATGGCAAAGACTTGTCCCTTCACCTTAATGAGCAGACTTATTAAAATGGGAGTTTTTTAATTAAAGGAACTTCATTAGCCTTGATGTGTTGCTGATTAGCTGTGGTGCTAATTATGCAAATGTAGTAAAGATAATCTGGATGATTTATAATCAATAACAGTAATGTCACTGAGGTGCCTCTAAATTCTCCTACATGACACAAGAGGATATAGAACCTCAGTCCAATGTCTCCTTATCTGTCGCAGAATATTATTAGCCATGGTACTAAAATACTTTGGTTAGTACTATTATAGTATGAGCGAACATGATTTTAGCACATTATTTCACTTCTTGTATCAGAAATGAATAGTTTTGTAAAAGTAATGAAGAAGTATAATGTGTGTTTTTTTTGCATGAAAAAATTGGCTTCTTTGTACATGCATGAGAAAATTCCAAAGGAATGTGGAAGTCGTCTTTGGTAATGTGAGTGTGTGTGTGGCATGTTTTATACTATTTTTTATACTATATGTGTGTGTGGACAGTGAGTTTGTGTGAGTGTGTATTTGTGTGTTTTGTTGCAGGTATATGTATGACTGTGAGTGTTGTTTGATTTGTGATTGGATGACGGACACTTCGGTTACTGACTGCGCTCACTGGCCATGCGGGTGATAGATGTGACAGGCGGAGGTGAGAGGTTAGGATTAAGGTGACAGATGTGATGGGTGATGTTTCTGCACTGGAGAGTAATTGAATCTGCTGTAATATGCATTACTCTCCCCTTATCAGTGCTGGGGGAGCACACAACTAGACACCAGCTCTATTATCAGCTGGTGCTGAGACAGAGAGAGAGAGAGAGAGAGAGAGAGAGAGAGAGAGAGAGAGAGAGAGAGAGAGGGAAGGAGGTGAACCATTTCCTCACTGCAGTGAAGTTCAATTGTACATTTACAGGTCTGTGTTTGTGCTAGCAGGGCAAGGCTTGCATAATGAAGCCCAGTACAGCAGGTAATTTCCTTCATTAGTCTGACAGAGATCCTCAGAGGCCAAAGCCTTGCCTATTTTATGCTTGCACCCTAATTAACACTAACCTTTTGGGAGCATAAGCAGGAGTACTGACTCCACATTTTCTCAGATTTTATCTCTTTGCTCTACATCTAAACTAAAAGTGTATGCATAGGTGATCATTTTTACTGCTGTTTTTTCTCCAAAGGGATGTCAGTAAAAATGTGAACGGTGGAATTCACATCTATATTTATGCAAAATTCATTTGTCACCAGAAAACTGCGTGTTACTTGCCTTTAGCATTGGGATTTCAGGTAGAAACCTTTAATATCTTCAATATTTGCATCATATGCTACCCTAGCTGCAGTGGTATGTTTAATGCTTGAAGAGTAAAATAACTAGATGGAGAAATCATACAACACTGTAGACTAGGGGTGCATCCAGAATGGTTGATCTGTCTTCAGGATTTCATATCAAATTCTGCTGTAAAATATTTAATTAGTCAAAATTAGGCTGAACCAAACCTAGAGCATGGTGGAGTTCATAGCAGGGCTGAACCAAACATAGCACACAGCAGAGTTAGGTAACAGTGCTAAACAAGGAATGGGGCACAATAGAGTAAACAGCAGGCCTGGCCAAAGAGAAGTGCACAGTACTGTGGAAAGGTTGACTTGGGTAAAGTGTTGTATGCAGGGGAATTAAATAACAAAAGCATCACAAAAACTGGAGTAAATAACATAACTGGTCAAGTTAGGGCACAGTAGAGATGATGGCAGTGCTGCACAAAGTATTATGCAAAGTGTAGTTATTTATCAGAGCTGAGAAAAGAATTGACTACACTGTAGTTGAATCACTATCAAACTCACCTGGAGTCATTTAGCTACTATGCTATCAAATACATCTAAAGCCATTTAGCTGTAACCCAATAACATATATTTCTGGTTACTTACCTGTGAAGCAGTGTAATAAAACACACATGGACATATTTAGCTCTAATGCTGTTAAACACAGTGGAGTTAATTTGCTGTAACACCAAAAAGTGTACTTCAGTTATTCAGCTGTAATACTATAAAATGCAGTGGACTTATTGAGCTGTGGCACATTACAAAACATACCTGAAGTGATTTGACCATGATTGTGTGAAATGCAAATAGAGTTATTTAGCAGTGATGCCATAAAACATATCTGGAATTATTTAACCTTGATGCTGTAACAGGCACTGGAAGTTATTTAACAACAATGTTCTAAAACACACCAGATACTTACCTGTGATGCCAGAAAACACACCTAAGGTTTTTAGTTATGGTGTTATGAAATGCACTGGAGTTATTTAGCCATCATGCTCTAAAACGCACAGGAGGGTATTTTCTTTTGATGCTGTTTTTTTGGTTGAATTTGCCCCCCTTTTCCTTATTTGAAAGTGTCAGCTGAACTATACCCTGCTGCAGTGAGCTCTGTCCACAGGGGTAGCAGTATGCCTGAGACACAAAAACCTCACTGACGGAGTTTCCTGTGAGCCAGTGATTCTTTTCCACACCACACACCTCACAGTATACTACAACAGAGCTGGTGCCAAGGGAGAGGAGCATCTCTCACTGGAGTCAGGTGGAAGGCTGTTGGTCTTTTCTGAGAACCTGGGAGTCATTTATGTGACAGTAACCAGAGAAGCCCTGGCCAAGATAAGCCCTGCCTACAACAGTGGGATGCAGGCAGTTACATCCCTCACAATCACAGCCAGTCAAACATCACTCAGGCAGACACAGACTAGGGATATCTCGATGATTTGGTTCAGACAGCACAGTCAGTTAGAGCCCTTACTAACTGTGCCACCTGGGAGCTGCTCCATTTCACCCCAAAATATTGAATTGTGCTGTAAGTAAAGATAGATGCAATGGATCAGATACATGTTAACTGTCTCAATGTTGTACCCAATTGTTCATTTTATTAATAATTTTAGTAATAGTAAATATATATATTTAATGTGTGTTTTTAACTCTGTGTGTGTGTGTGTGTGTGTGTGTGTGCGTGTGCATGTAGGTGAGTGTAATTGGGTGTGTACATGTATGTGTGTGTGTGTGTGTCAGACACAGTGGGGGTGCCCCTATCTGACCTCATGGTCATTAATCTCTGTGCTTGTCAGGATAATGGATGCTGATGGACAGGGCAGCATTAGCGCCAGCTTGTTGCACACACTTACACATAAAACGCTACTCACTTCTGACAGCTGCTCTCTCTCTCTCTCTCTCTCTCTCTCTTCCCTCTCAACACACACACACACACACACACACACACACACACACACACACACACACACACACACACACACACACACACACACACACACACACACACACACACACACAGAAAGCAGAGAGTGCCAGTATTTGGATGGTGCAACACATTCAGAAATGTCTTTTACAGACATTCAAAAGCCAGACGAGCCAGAGGCTAAGATAAACGTGTACCAAACAAATAAATAAATAAATCGTATCTTATCTAATCTTATCTCAGTCATCAGAGTATTGATTCATAATAACTGAGAAAATTTTGAAAATGTTTTTTGGGATTCTTAAATAAATACATTCATTTTGAAGATTTTACTGTTTACTCAAATTCATCTTCAAACTCAAAATGATTTATTGGCATGGCATTTTGATATACCATCCAAGTTTTACAAGAACAAGCACAACCAGTATATTTTTTTAAAATAGCACTCAACTCATTTTATACTATATCACATCCCATATGTATAAGTATATTATTTCTGGAAATTTGATTTAATAGCAGATCCCCAAAAGTGACACACCAACACTTTGTATAATTTTGGAGAACCGTTGCCCACAGTGACCCATTGCTATTTTCGGCATGGTAGCCACTCCCTCTTCTGTTTTCTCAGGGTAATTACATGCAGGTGACACACAACACTCACCCTACATCTACTGCAATTGTTTGTTCTCTCTGTCTTTGTTTTTATTTATTGTATTCATTTATCCCTATATTTTTATCTCTTCTTTCCATCAGAATTAAGAGAATAGGAAAGTTGAAACTGACTGATGTTCGTAGTTTCTGCAGTAGTGTATGGTAAATTGAAGGGACCATATAAAGGCATTGACATTGACATTATGTATGATGATTTCTGCTTCCTAATTGCAAAGGGTGAATGATGGCAGCTGGAAGGGAATGCATTATCTACTGTGTATGGTTGGTGGAAACAAAAACACAAAACATAGCAGTGTGCCATGTTAGTATGAGGAAATGTCCTTTCAAAATGTGTATTACTTCAATACAGACATGGTGTCAATCCAGCAACATACTGTGTATTTGAGTGCTTGAGCATTAAAAAGTCAATGTAACTCTGTAACGAAAAATTCAGCCTATCATCTGAGGGTCATTGACATTTTTAGACTCTTCCTTCTAATCTTCTCTACCTCCTCCCTCTACTCTTTGTATCTTCCTCCATTCTCCCTCTTTCACTCTACCTCTTTAAGTCCTTGATTCTCCTCCCACTCCTTTTCTTCTCCTTCTGTTATGTTCTGTTTCTATCTCTTCTACTTCCTTGTTTTTCTCTCTTCATCTCCTTCCCTTTTTCCTTCCTCAGCTAATACAAACTCCCATCTCCTCTGTCTTTCCTTCTTATTCTCTCCTCCTTTGCTTTCCCTCATATATTCTCTCCATTCTGCTGATATCTGCTTCAACTGTTCTGTTCTCCCATTCCCTCTTTTGCTGTATGCCCTCTTCCCTCTCTCTTTTTGTGCTTCCAATTTCTCCTCTCCCTCTCCTTCTCTTCCTGGTTTCTCCCTCCCTCTGTTTCTTGTCCAGCCAGTTCTCCTTCCCCACATTTCAGAGCAATTACCTCATGTTGATTTAGCTGTCATACGGGGCCCTGTGTTCTGACATGATTTATAGACTGGAGCTCCCTGCCAGTGGGCAGGCGATGAATTGCACAATATTCAAAAAGGCCCATTTGCTTAGCATTACATTAGAGGGCCGATGATTGCTGCACAAAGCAATGTAAATGAGCTGTGAGAGGGCCCATCGCTCATAATGTCATGTACTCAATCCTATTATTATTTATCACCATAATTGCCCCATGTTTCCTCAGGCGACAACTTTGAATTGATGTATCTGGTGACGGCCCCCGCTCACCCGCTCAGACACACACTCCCAGCACTGCACTCTGTGTGACTGTGTGTGTGGGGGTGTGAGGCTCTGTGGGTGTATGTCTGCATGTGCGCATTTGTGAGTGTGTCCAGGTGTGTGTGTCTATTTTTGTGCCTATGTGCATGTGTGTGACTGTGTGTCCGTGCCTGTGTGTGTGTGTGTGTGTGTGTGTGTGTGTGTGTGTGTGTGTGTGTGTGCATGTGTGTGTGTGTGTGTTTGTGTGTGCTGTGTCAACGAGCAGGCTCTGTTGTTGCCTTTTTGTGGGTGATTATGTATGTGTTTAACCTTCTGCCTCACTGAGCAATTAAACACTTATGTCTCACGTCCTCATTTCCAGGAAGAGGCTTTCACTCTAAATTAAATTCTGATCGGTGACACTTTAATGCTATTAGGAAATTAACCTTGCTCCGCATAACGCGCTGAAGCAGAGGTTTATAACTGTGTACAGTGTATAAAATGGCTTTCCTTGAGCAGGTACCCTGCTATAAAACACCAAAGTTTTGGCATACATGGTGCTCAGTGAATTTCCTTGGCCTAGTTAGCATAAAATATACTGCTTACATAGGTAATACTGTATGAGGATAGATGGCCACATAAATATTTGTGGCTATAAGAGTGTTAAATAGATTACTGAACTAGTTTATATCAATATAGATTAATTCGATTCATATGATGTCCATTTTAAAGAGGGACTATTTTGAATCACTTGCAAAGATAGAGAATGTTAATTTTGTTTACTTACAGTTTGTTTTCAACATTGTGATTATTTAAATGTAGGCACTGTAGCTGTCTTTGATGTACAGTAGGTGTTTTATCATGTTACTGTGAGTCTACAGGTAAAGTATTAAAATATGTGCACATGTGTATTTATTTTGTGGGGGGATGTGATGTGTGTGTGTGTGTGTGTGTGTGTGTGTGTGTGTGTGTGTGTGTGTGTGTGTGTGTGTGTGTGTGTGTGTGTGTGTGTGTGTGTGTGTGGGTGTGAGGGAGAAAGTGAACAAGAGAGAAAAAGATTGTTGTTATCTACATGAGGAAGGAGACAGGTCCTCTGTTTTATCAGGGGCTAATCTTTATCTGTTGATAAAGTATTCTTGTTACAACCAAACACACCCACACCCCACACCCACACCCACATTCACACCCACACATACAAACACAAAAACATATTGCGGTATATTCCATGATATACTCAATTAAACATATCCCTTCTTTTGCAACTCGGTGTGTGTACATACAGTGACAGCATCTTGAACAAGATGCCTTAAACAGAACATCTCCTGACTCTTTTAATAAACCTTCTACAATATACAATACAACAAGCCACAATGATTGACTCATTAATGCACGCAAACTCACTCTCTTGCTTTAACTGGCATATATAAATATAAATATTTTCTAAAAGGCATTCAAATTGGTCCACACAAATAGTAATATGCACAGGTCCAAATTCACACAAGAACATTAACACCCTAGATTAACTCCCATTCTCACCACCAATAAGTTCACACTGACAAGGACAAAGAGTTGCTGAATATTACTCACTGGGTGCAGCCCATCTCACAAACTTTGGTGTGCAGACAGCAAATTCATCTATGATTTTGTTTTTCCACACCACAATCGAGCTGTGTTTTGAGAACAAGTCTGTGGACTCCTGGATTCCTGCCCTGGTAGGGTGGAAATTGGCAAGTGAAAAAATATATACTGCATCAGGTTGGGCAAATGCATGAATTGGCCAAAGTCATGCGGCAACACTGACTGTGATGGAATGCAACTGTGTATGGCACATAAGATAATTCGATTCCCTGTTCTGTGGCGCTTTACCCAAAGCAGAGATGAAAGGGCTCTGCAGGAAATAGCCTTGTGTATTTACTTTTCCTTTTGGAGTATGATTTGATGAGTTTGTAATGGGGAGCAGTTAAATGGGTGTTGTGCTGATTATACATAATTAGGAGATGGAGGCCATGTGCGTGGTGGTGGCCTGGAGCTTCTGGGAGCTGTGGCCCAGACTGGTGTGTGTGTGAGAGTCAACTCTGAGCTGTGAGCTTTGAGCTTACATCTGTGGTTGCGGTGTGAGCTGGAAGGCACTGAATACGTTCAAATACAATACATCTGAGAGGGGAAGGACACGGGTACTAGGAGTACCGCATCAGTAAACTCACATGTATCCCCACATATGCACACACTCAAATCTGAACATCCACACAGAGGATAAGTATGTGGAAGAAGAGCGACAAGAGTAAAATGCTAAGTCTTTTATTTATGAAGGTCTTATGTATTCATATTTATTACTCAATAGCTTATATTTATGTATATCACTCTGTTACCCTCTCACCCATTCTCTGAGTCTCCCATTTTTGTTTTTCCCCATCTCTTTCTCCCATCCTCCGTCTACTCTCTCTCTCTCTCACTCAGATACACACACACACACACACACACACACACACACACACACACACACACACACACACACACACACACACACTCACAGCGCGGGATCTGTTCTTTAACAAATGAATTATTGACTTAAACAGGACCGATTAATCAGAGCATAATGGGACGACAGGGACACGTGGAGAGGCCATGCATCACCAAAGATGAGTGCTGTCACCACTGAGCAATGGGCCTCTTCAATCACTTCCACATTAACGGCAGGGAGAGAGCAGAGCAGAGCCGAGAGAGAGAGAGAGAGAGAGAGCAAGCGAGCACGAGAGAGTGAGAGAGGGTGGAGCTGAGAGATGGATGGAGTGGGAGAGAGGGGTGAGAGAGGAGTGGAGCGAAGAAACAGAAGGAGGGAGCTGGAGAGGGTGAGACGCCGGGCAGAGAAAGGAGGGAATGGGATATGGCAGAACTAAAATAAGGAAAAGGAAATACAGAGTCAGTAGCTATGGAGTGACTCATATCCTCTGATCCCACACTCTATTCATTCCCACAATTACAACCACCAATGAACATTTATTAGCATTTTATTTAAATGAAAGGACAGCAGCAAATGTTTTGCAGTAAATATTTGAATACAGAATACATGTAGACTACAACTTTAATACTCTTTAGTTTAACTTAATTATAGTAACTTAGTTAATAATTTTTCCTTGCTCAAGCACATTTCTGCAATCGTCACTTCTTCCAGGCAGTTAAGACCATGGATCTCACTGACTGGCCATCTTGACATTTTTGTAACTGTCTCTGCAATACAACAGGATATTGTTTTCATTCAAAGTGCTCCACAGTCCTGAAAATGTGATTCAAAAGATTAGGTCTGGACATGGCGTAAGAAAGGACTATTCAATTAGAAATTCAAATGGGCCCGATTTTAAAAAGAGTTCATGTAAACAGGTCAGACCATTTCGCTTTACATGGCTTTTTGAAGCAATGGAGAAGTGCAGAGGACATGAGGATGTGGATAAATGAGTTGCTTCTGTTAGCCCTGTTTACTGATAGTTCAAAAATACATGCTGATCACTCAATGGCCAGATTTGCTTGTTTGGCTTTGGCAATAAAATTATTGTAAAACAGTTATTTGGTAATAAAGCTTGATTTGGTGGATGATATGTGTTCAATTCTCTCAAGTACATTATGAATGGCCATAAAGGCCATAAAGAATGAAGTAATTAACCTCAGTCTTGGTAATGGAGTTACTGTGAAATCACTGTGGGCAGAGTCTGTTGATCTGGGGTGACCAAGATGGAGAAACATGACAGCCATCTGATAAGGGTGTGAAGTTATGAAGGGTTATAGGGCAGGAACTCTTATGTTATACTCCTCCCATGCAGCTCTGACTGTAGCCTGATGGATTGCGAACAGGTGTGCAGTTAACAGTGTTGGACACTTTCCTCCTTTTGAAAGCTTACATTTACCATCTCCACTCTGTTCCACTTTACTTATATTTATTGTTTTTAATATAAAACATTGTGCTACTTGGAATCCATAACTCATGTAGAAGAAGGACATAAATTCAACTTAAACTCCCTAGTCTGTGGTGACAGAATAAGGCAAACTGGCAGTAGGGGGTTGTCTCTAATATGACAATTTAAAAAAAAATTGATTCAGTTTCAAAATTTGAATTAAATTTTGATTCATTTTGAATATTTAACACATTTTGGCTCTGTCTGTATATGATCCTATTTTTTGTTTTCTGTTTAAAATGATGTCAAATAGCCCTCTGATCTTCCTT
Organism: Albula goreensis; assembly: GCA_022829145.1. Taxonomy (NCBI): domain Eukaryota; kingdom Metazoa; phylum Chordata; class Actinopteri; order Albuliformes; family Albulidae; genus Albula; species Albula goreensis. The sequence goes on along the minus strand of CM040741.1, from coordinate 54,965,216 downwards.
CCTTTCTTTCTCCCATCTCTTTTCTTTCTTTTGGTCCTCCAGCCTATCTCCCCATTTCCCTATGGTGTGTTTATAGGGACAGTGTGACAGCAGCAGAAGCTGTCCAGGCATTGACCCAAAACCGCTCTGCACCCAGGGCTGACAACAACATTAATCACCCTCTCCGTCCTGGCTCTGTCGTTCCACCAGTCCCTCTCTCCCTCCCTTCCTCTGTCCCTCCCCCAATCCTACAGCCTCCCTGCTTACTGTCTCTGAACCCCCCTCCATCCTTTCTCCAATTGGATTTCAGTCAGTAAGGCACATTGCTGAGTCTATTACCCTGTTGAAAGGGGCCGTCAACTGTGAATCCAAACACTGGCAGTACGAGTGTCAGCCCTCCGATGGACACTCTGAACTCACATGCTTCTCCTCTCACACTGTTTCTGCAACCTCCCTTGTACACTGCAAGCCCCAGGCTGTGAATCATGGCTGATGTGTGAAGCAGTAGTTTGGGAAACAGGGGCAGCGGGTTCAAATCCCAAACATATTGCAGCTGCAGTGCCTGAGAGAAAATGAATTTCTCTGAATTTTTTGTGGATAAAGAAATGATTAAGATAGTAAATCGTCCAAGGCATATGTGTCTGCTCAGTGAATGAAAAGGCCTTTGTGATCCTGTGCACTTGATGATGTGTTGTTTATGGGGTTGGGAGGGGCAATGTTTCTGTACAGCCCTGATTTTCATTTCCTTTAGAGACAGTTTTCAAGCTGTCGTTTGTTTCTGTGTGAAACTTGAAAACATTTCCTGAAAGTGAACATCCTTTTCCACTCAATGAGAGACTCATCAAAGGTCACATCAAAGTAAATGTCACTCGTTACTCTTCACTCGTCACTTGAGAGGGACGGCCTCTGTGATTATGAGTGTATCACTCAGAGGACAGGGGAGTGGAGTGGGGTGGGCCGGGGGGGGGGTTTGTTTCGGATGGAGGCAGAAATGGATCCTGTCACAGGACGGCTGCTGAGGGATTGGAGGGAGTGCCGAGACCTGGCGTCAAAGGCAAGCAACCATTTGCCTTGAATGTGGTATTGTGCAGCACACCAGGGTATTGGCATCGGCTTTGTCCTCCCGCAAGGCTGTGACAAGGAGCTCTAATTCTCCCTGCAGAGGGATTGGGATTTTGTCAGTTTGACAGAGCTATGGAGATGGGATAGGCTGTTGTGAAGGGTGATTCTGTGGATACGTTTCCCACATCTATCCTGCATTCAGGTTCTCTCTCTTTCTCTCTCTCTCTCTCCCTGCCTCTCTCCCTGCCTCTCTCTACATTTAACCAATTATTATGACAGTTCAGCACAAACTGCAACAGTCAAACTGTAACAGTCAAATACAATTAAATACATGAATGAACAGACCAATTGTTAAAAAGAAAAACAAAAAACAAATAAAACAGATACATGTTATCATATTTCCAACAGATTAGTAAGTGTTATGTGGTTACACTCTGCTCCTCAGGCAGAGACATACTGAACTGTACATGGGACTGTTGGTCACTCCCCTAAAAATACTTGAATTTTCTTCATTCAGGAGATATTTGTTTTTTCACATTTTAAAATTGTACTCAAATATGTTTTTCTTGTCTGGAAAGTCTCTCAATATAGAAGGAAGTGCATCTCTTTCTCACACACTCACTCATTTTGCTCCAAGGCTTTCTAAAACCTGAATCCTGTGGGGTAAATACACCCTTTACACTTCCACACAGCATGACTTGCTGTTCGGCACAGTCAGTTCTATGTAGCCATACTATATATGGTATGGATATGTGGTAAAAAAAAATCTTTTCATAGGATCAGAGAGTCTTTGTTTTTGTCTTTTGGCACCAGGATGAAGCATTGATTGTCAGACCTTAGTGTATGTAATTTGTGTTGTGCTCCAATATTGTGTTACAAAAGGTGTGCACTCCATCTCTCTGCCTCCCCCCTCTCTCCCTGCAGAGTGGGTGTAATGCGGAGTGACACAGTTAAGCGGGGCCTGTCAGCTCAGTGAATGTCTGTGTGAGGGCCCCTGGTGCTGAGAGACACAGACAAGGCACACAGTCACTGGCAGATCCCCGAACGCCACACAACTATTCCCCATTACGAACAGCCCTGCAGAGAATGCAGGCACAATGTAAGGCAGGATGCAACTCACCTGGGGGGCCCTATCTTTGGGCCGTGGTTCAAAATTGATTTAAGCATGGCCCCTGCCGCTCCTGCTAATTTTCAGAGCAGTGTGTTTTGGTTCTTTTCTGTGGACTGCAGTTGTTGTTGTCAACAGCCTAATTTTTTTTCCCATACTCCTCCACCCTTTCTGCTTTCATCACTGTCCAAGTTCCCAAACCAGGCATCCCATCATCTTCCCACACATACACACACACACACACACACACACACACACACACACACACACACACACACACACACACACACACACACACACACACACACACACACACACACACACACACACACACACACCAGTTTTCCTTTGTTCAACTGAAATATAAAACTGTCAAAACCCTGTCAACTAAATGTCTAAGCCGAAAGGAAGAGGAAATCCTCTTCCATCAAACACTGTCAGAGGTATCACTATTTGTCTCTATGACTGACAAAATACATAAACAAAGTCTGCAGTGAATAGTGTTGGCATGTTATGGTCTGGATTTCAATGGGGAGGCAATGGGTAGAGTGTTTTGAGACACCCTTTAATTAAAGCAGGAGATTCTCCCACCCTTGCCTGCGGCAGCGCAGTCACTTCATAGAAAAGGGAGGAGACCACGGGAAGCTAACACACAGGAACTTCATTCTAATTCTGAACCTGTTGTTCAATTGACCCATACATTCACTAAACACAGATATACAGGTCAGGCTGTTCTTATTTACTGTTGGTTTGTTTTCTCACTCAGAGAGAAGTTAATGAAAGAACCACCATGAAAGTCATTCATAGTATTTTTGTCCTCTGCCATCTCCCATTCCCTCTTCTTCCATCTCCATTAGCTTCTGTCTCCTCAGTTCTCAATTCTTTCCAACCCAAATTAAAATTCAAATTGAGTTTTATTGGGGTTTTTATTACAAAAAGTTACATACTCAACAACAGGTACATATGCCAAGGTATAGTTATATTTCATATCTGTCCTAAAAGGTAACTGGTGATATTATGACTGACAATTCTGAGGCAATTTCTGATATCAAGAACCCATCATTTGTTTGTGTATTATTGTGTGTGTTTATATAATAACATTATTCTGCCCAGTTATGAAACGGTAGTAGAAACTTAACAAAGCTAAAGTAAGTCACTTTGGAAGCCTCCTGCAACCCTATGAGATGATATGAAGCAACTTGAACAATCATTATCAGTTTTGTAAAAGAATAAGAATGTTATATGTTATATTTACATAGTAACTATGTAATTTCCTTTCAACAAAACACACATCACAATACATAGTTATACACAGCTGCTTCTGTGGCACTCACATTGGAAGTTGCAGTGATGAGCACAGACAAAATGAATTGGGCAATTCTAGTAGGGAGAAACATATGGATAAAATGAAAACAACAAAGCATAAAGCATATATAATAAAGCATATAAGAATTGAAGTGGATTGTGAAAGAGACAGAGGCACAATAAACCATATGCACAACTCACTATTAATTTACAAAAATGTGATTTATCAGCCTTAGAATATGTTCACAGCCTTTGTTCATAAATATGAAAGCATCTGTATTTTACACACAATACATTGATCACAACAAAAACAAGGCTCCACAATTCTACACTTAGCATTTTAAGATTTGACTCTTTCTTATTAAAAATAATTGCCTGGTTTAAGCAATATTATCACTAGAAGACAGAATATCTTAATAACAGATTAATTGTGTCATTACCACATTTCTGCTGTTGGTGGCACATTGAGGCTGTCAAGGTTAATTACTGTTACATCTCTATTTTCAGTCAATTTCTCTGGTGAGCTGTCAGATACAGAGTGGCATTCTCTCTCCCTCTTGCTCAAAAGGAAAAATCATCTCAGTTTTTAAAGCAAGTGAAGATGGCCATCAGTCTATCAATGTGTTCAAAGTTTCCAACAAAACCAAGAAATGGATGCATTTTCATTTTACATGATTTCAAGCAAAAATCTGTTGGCTTTTGCTGAGATTTAGAGTGAGAGGATTGAGTGTGTTCAGCAGTGGAGGATAAATTAAAACTTCATGAAGAGATGTTCCTGACCAACATGGCTTTGGAAATGCTGGGAAATACTAACACTGTTGAATAATTATTTATAGTTTGAGCTTTTTTCTCAGCAATTCTGTATGTCATATATAATTTATGTTTTCTGTTAAATGATTAGGGCTACATATAAATAGTATGAGATAATCTGATGATTATTATTATTATTATTGTTATTGTTGCCACACATTGACTGAAGAAGCATGGGTTGATCGGTTATGCCATCTCTAGGGTGATTCTTAAGGGGACCAACTTTGTGCTGTTCTGTTCTTTGGTGGCTGAGCCCAAAGGTCAGAGAGGAAGAGACAGATTGATGATGGATGTGAGCTATCTGTTCCTTTCCTCTGATAGGCAGCCTTAAGTAGCAACTAAAAGATGGGCAGAGTGCCCAGACCCAGGTACATTTATCAGTTCTGCTAACAGCCCAAGTGATGAGCAGTGCCTCAGTCTCATAGAGATGCGCTGCCAATCTCACTAACAGCAGAGAAAGTTTCACTAACAGCTGTGTCAGTCTCACTAACAGTGCCTCTGATGAGCCATCAGTTTCACTAACAGTGCTAGTGATGAGCTGTCAGTCTCACACACAACACTCCAAATGAGTTGTGTCAGTCTCACTCTCAGTACTTCTGATGCGATGTCAATCTCACTCTCAGTACCTCTGATGAGCCATTAGCTTTGCCAACAGCACTAATGACAAGCTGTGTCCATCTCACTAACAATATTAGTGATGAACTGTGTCAGTCTCACTTGCAATACTACTCATGAGCTGTCAGTCTCACTAACAGTACTACTGATGAACTGTGTCAATCTCACAAACAGTACCTCCGATGAGCTGCCAGTTTCACTAACAGCTCTACTAATGAGATGTGTATTAGTCAAACACTACTGATGGACCATCAGTCTTACAGAACTAGTGATGAACCATCAGTACAACGAACAGCACTACTGATGAGCTGGGTCTCTTTTACTAACAACATCACGAGCTGTCACTCTCTGAAACAGTGTTACTGATGAGCTATGTGATGCCAGGCTAATGTGTGTCACTGACTTAAGAGTCATAGGAGTGAATGAGTTTATTTAACAGTAGACACCAGGATTACCAGATTATGTTATTTACTGATGGTCAGCGTCATTGATTTGATTATGAATCCATCCCTGGCATCACTGTCCTGTTCCATATCAGTATCAACACCTTTGGGTTCCCACCTGTTACTTACCTGTGAGCTTGCCCTGTCCAATTCTTTCGAAGTCATTTTTTATTCCCTCTTGATTTTAGAATCATTTGCAGTCTCCATGCACTAGTACAACAGCCTTCATCATACGAGAGAATGCAGGCCAGCTCATACGTCTTCTGAAGTATATTCTGGTATTCTGGCAGCCAGTCCTTTTTATTCTTATTTGTTGCAGTATGAGAGCTAAGCCGTACAGTTATATGTGACCTTGAAGGCAGCACGAGTACTGCCGGCTTGGCTTGGCTAATTTACCAATCGGCAATTTGACCAAGGATTTGCTTATTTTGTCAGACTGTCCTGTTACAAATTAGTATCTTTCTGTCTTTTTGAATATATTTGCATAATTTGCAATTGCTTCTTTAAAAAACATATTTGACTATACAAGGGTTTGATCAAGTACATTTTACTGCCCTGGCCAGAAAATAACAGAGCTTAGGGCAAAAATACCCTTGAGATGTAATAAATTGCCATTAAAATTGCAATGACAGGAGCAAGGATGTAAAATGCATGGTCCACTTTCTGTGTTTCTTCTGTATTTACTAAACGCGAGTCAAGAATTGCCAGGGTACTCAATACAGGCAATGGTAGCTGGGCGGAACGCTCAATCCTCCCCCTGCATGGAAAATGTTCGGGATTTGCACTCCACAGCCAATAGCCACAGGAATAATCTGCATTTCACCAACAAAAGAGTGAAATTTATCATTGCAACACCAAACAAACACAGTTCTTGAGCAAGTTAATTTATTCAATAAAGACATTTGCTATCTTTTGTTAAGATTAAGTAGCTAGCAAGCACAAATTAAAGCACATAGCTAGTAACACAACCTTAATAAAATGTACGCAGTTATCAAACCATTACTTTCAACAATTGACTGTGAGCATCGTGATTTATTCATAAATGTTTGTGAAGACATTAGTTTTTGCTAGCAAGTTGGGATGTCTGCACTGACACCACCTGGAATCAATTGGCCATTGTGTATTGCAACTCTTTTTAAGTCTGGACTAGATATAAACCACCTAGTAATGGCTAATGGTTTATGTGAAGACTTCTTGGAAACTTAAGTGATGAAGTTCTTAGGGCCCCCCAGGAGTGATGAACTTTAAAATAGTTCATGCAACTCAGCTCTGCTGTAGCTGTAGCCTGTACTACCAAGCTAAATGAGCTTTGCTTCTTACAGAGGTGTGGAAGAACTAACGGCAGCGCAGAAAGCCAATAATTGAGCCCAAGCTCAAAATGAAAGTAGAGGTCTACAATAAAATGGTGAGGTAATTAAATATTACATACCACATAGAAAAACATAAAAAGCCATTCCAGTACTTTCTGTCATCATTCAGTCTAAAGAAGAAACATGATGTTGACCCTGCCTTGAATATTTATCTTTCTTGCCACACAAAGGAAGCAAGGTGTCCCCAATATTTGATAAAATTGCCCAGGAAATGCTGTGAAAATGTGTTCCTACCCTCCTGCACCATCTGTAAGCTTTCAGGTCCCACATTAAAAGAAGCACTCCACAAAGGTAGACATGTCTGTAACATTCACTGTGGTGCATTCAACCTGGACATAAAAATCACAGGAGCAACAGGCACATTTCCAACCTCTCTGTCCTTATGTTGACGATGCTTCCAGGTTCATCTAAATGCTGAAGGTCAAAACATGAGTCGTGTTGCACTCTGTTCTATTATTTGGGTCAGCTGTTTTCAAGTTGCCTTCCCTGAGCTCCACTTCCCTGACATTTAAAAATGTGAACTGGCAGCTCCATCCAGTGGCCCAATAGGGAACTACAGTTTGTCTGGAGAAGGTTCTGACTATAGTTTCAGGTACAGTAATTATAACAAAGGTAACATTATACATGAGACAGATAAGTGAGCTGGAAGTCAGGGCTGTGCCCCAGTTGAGTTCAGGTATGTGCATATTCTCAATGTGCCTGACGCTGAACCTCCAGGAAAATAATCCGAGCCCAATTCAAACTCTAACAACTGTCTGCCAGAACTCTGATTCAGAGCCAGGGTCAATGCTTAGGGGAATTCTATATTTACCATCACAGAGTAGTGCTGCCTGGCTAGGATAGTCATAGCCACACAATTCAGTCCATTTCCCAGTTCAGTCCTACCCTACCAATCACCTAAATTTTAAGCAAGGGACACTGTGGCTGAAGCTCGTGCAATCTCACAGAATGCCATTTTCAAACCCATACCCATACTGTGTGACAGGATAGGTGTATTTCTCACTGACAACAGCTGGTAGGATCATTGGGTGGAACTAAAGTAGCAGTAACCGAAGAAACACATGACACCCCTGACAGGACGGAGCCAAATGTCTTCTCTGACTGTGAACCCCCAGTCATAATTCATAACATACAGCAGGCCAGGGCAAATCTGCACCTACAGGGTTCACCCTGAACGTACTGTATTTATATGTAGATCTATACGTGAGTGTGACTGGTATCAACATTACTATTACATTATTACCCTTCTTAAAAAGGCACCCATTCAAGATTCATAAACTTACACTTTCAGAAAAACTGAACATATTCTCTTTTTACAATCATTTCTTTGTACAGGCAGCTGTATTTAAAATTCTGATTAAAATACTTACTCTCATAGTAAGAACTAAATTTAAAAGCAAACACAAACAACACACAAACACAGACTTCCACAGATATACAATGGTTCAAAGTCCTTTTCTAATTTCTGCAAAAGCAGGAGGAGAGCTAGCCAGCAGTGGGTCCCATTCCTGTCTCAGTGTCAATTCCACCAACTCTCTTTGTCTCTGTCCCCACTCTCTCTGCCCTTTTCCCATTCTCCACTATGTATGTAACCTCTGTTAACTCAAAGATGGAGTCAAGGGGCAGAGACACGGAGGATCTCCACAGTAGGGGTGGGTAGAGGTTGGGTGGCCTCGGTTGTGGCCCCGCCCCCAGCCGCCAGCCCAGTCCGCCCCGCCAAGCCGTCACTGTACTCAGGCTGCCCGCCGTGCTGGTGCCCATACTCAAAGCGGATCCGCAGCTCACCGACCCTCGACCGGGGAAGGATGTCCGGGATCCACTCGATCACAAAGGGTGTTGGCTCCTTCTGCTCAGAGGTGGAGGTTCCTGTAGGAGAGGCATTATCTCGTGCTTATTTTTATGGCAAAACATGAGGACCCAGAAACACAGGCTTACCAAACACCCCAGGGTGTAAACAAGCCTTGGTTATCCAGGCTACTGTTACATTAACTGCTCCCAACCTTACATTAGGTAATCAGCTGGCATTGGTTAAATATACATTTCTTCTTCAATCTGTGCTGGCTGAACAACACCACCGTATGCACCAGTGGTGCAAGTCTCTAGGTCATGAGTATGTCAGTGAAAATAAATTGAATGTGATTCAAGGAGAGAAATTAATTAAACATAATATTCAGAAAACCCTGGTGTCTGGATTTGGGTACATGCTGTCACAGCCTGTATTCAGCCTGTACACTCACCCACTTTAAGGAAAGTACGCAGCTCCAGAGGCCGGATGGCTTGAGGTCTGTCCGTTCTGCTGTACCCCTCAGGCAAAGGTTCAGGTGACACTTCTGGACAGCGGAAGGGTGAAAATGATCCATCACGGTTCTTCACAAAACTCTGTGTCAACTCCAGGGGTAGCTTAATTAAAAAAGACAGAAAAAGAAAGACTCAATAAACTAGGCAAGAAAAAAGTTTGTGTGAGAGAGAAAAGGACCTGACAATAAGTAGAGATAACAGGAGCAAAAGAAGTGCAACCAACCTCAGGTGTGTCAAATATACGTTTGACCTGCATCAGGTTGGTGATGTGCCAGGTGTACTTGGAGAAGGTTCCCAGGGGCAACGCATCATTTCGCACAAATGCTGACAGAGAAAAGAGGAGGAAATTAAAACAATTATGGTCAATTTTGCCCTTCCACTGGACATTCTCTGTGGTATTTTGTTTAATGCAATCTCTGCTGTTCAGATGTTTGTTGTAGCTATATGTGCTGAGGTAACCTGTATTGGAGTTACTATATAACTGATGTCTAAATGTCAGGAACCATAGGATTTGTCTGAATTACTACAGAAGCTATTCCATATAAAATAGAGAAGCCAAATGAAACACAGGAAGACAGAAAAAAGAAGACTCGCGCGCACACAAATTGGCACCTGTAATTAGAGGATTGTGGATAACTGAGGTATTGGGGGTACCTATAGTACAGCTACGGGACTGGGATTTACGTGTGGTACAGTTAGCGCATTAGTGATACCTGTAGTTGAGTTGGGTAGCCTCCGTTTCTTGGAGCCCAGAGAGAGACGCTGTTGCAAAGCGTTGAAGAAAGCCTGGGGGATGTGGAAAACCAGCGGCTCAGGCTTCCCTGTTTCAGAGAGACAATTATCTTCACCATCACCTTCATCCTCACTCTGGTTAATAAGGATATTTTTCTCAATATTAACTTTCTCAGCTCTTTCGACTCCACCCATATAGCAAAAACACATCACAACAAACACGGTCACTGACTGCCGTGCTATAAAGGGGCTTATGTACCAAGGAGTGAGATGGCTTTACAATGCACCCATATTACATAACTTATCCTCAATCGACCCTTCTCAGCTTCTTCTTGGGACAACAAAGGGATTTACCTGATGGGAGATTTACTTGGCTCTATGGCCTTCTTAGTTTTCTGGAATTAAAAAAAGTTTTATAAGCTGCTGGACTCCTCTTTCTTTTTATTTCTCAGACAGCAGTCTGCTCACCGTGCCTAAGGACAACCCTGGAACAGAACCCCAATGATCCATCCCTTATGAAAACGGCATACTGATGATGCTCAAAGGAAAGAATGGATATCTGCTATTTATTCACACTTGCGTGAAAAGAGTAACACCGCTTGGGAGACCTCAGTCTTGGAATTATGATGTGCAAACTCTTGACGAACAGGTGTCATGGAACAACATTTAGTGTCTTTCATAGATATAATATATTTAGAGCTGTCTAAAGCCAGGCTTAATCACACTTAACCCTCAGCTAATGGTTCCTGGAAGCCGGTCCATGTTGGAGGGACTACTCTAATTTTGGATTCTGTTTGGGGGTGGGGGGTAAGGGTTGGATTCACTCACCTGGATGTAGATTTTGGGGGAAGGGTGTTATAATTCTACTTTGCAACTCTGTTTCAGATTTGTTTTTCATCACCTTTTTAACCCTACCATGACTTTAAACATTTAAAACTCCACTCCAAGTTGTAGTCAGATACTCAGATACTCTTAGATATCTACACATGCCATTAACTATCATATTTCATATTTTGTATGTTTTATTTATAATCATGTGTCACATGGATTTTATTCCTATTTAATTTCTTTTCTATGAGGAAAATGATTCTGTCTTGTTGAAAAACATTTTTTTCCTCACAATTACATCTGAAAGTAAATGTCTCAATTTGGTTACATCACCCAAGCAATCCTGAAATAGCAATTAACTGGTCAATATACAAGTACAGACTTTTGTTGCTTTTTTTGTTAATTGCAAATAGAAATTAAAAATAGCCATGGAAGAAATAAGCTGTGTACTCAGCAAATTCAGTGAATTGTACTGCTAATAATACTGGCTTCCCTTCAGATCTAGTGGTTTGCTGTTGGTAACTGGCCACACAGTGGAACAGAGAGGTGTGGCATAGTGATGGACAGTCTCACCATCAAACTGGAAGTGCATGGTTTGATGGATCCTCTCTGTGACACTAGCCAACCACTGCTGAAACAGCAGGGAGACGTGGCTCTCATCCACTGGCTGGCTGTTTCCTGTGAAAGACACCACACATACACACACAAACAGTGTTGAACATAAAACATTATTCCTCTGTACCACATATGATTTGCTTATTACTCATGGAGCGTTTTGTTAACAAAGCTGGTTAGATGGCAGCACCTGAGTTTTTAGGCACGGTGGAAATTGGATGCTTCCTCTGTCCAGCCTTCCGCAGGGAAGGTGCTGGCAAACTCTCTCTGACAGCTAAAGTGGGAGAGGCCACTGCAGGAAGGGTAACATAGGAAGAGTGAGTCAGTTTCTCAGTGAACATGCATAAATGTAAAGATTGACTGAGGGTAATCAGAGCACAGTTGAAGGCAATTGTTACAACAGAGGGTGGACAAGATTCTGCTATTTAGTGCTTCTTACAGGACGTTTAAGTTACTTATCTCTTTATAATAGTTAAAGGTCAGATCTTAATAAAGCAGATTTAAGCACTGTTTCCATTCCATGGGGGCATATCCTTATATTTTAAAAAATATATAAATGACTGGTGTCAACCTATGAAAGTGTGTACACTCATTTAAATACATGAGAGGCATCAAAGGTATGGCAGATGAGAAGAGGTTTTCTGTCACTGGGTGCAGTATGCTGAGGGGGACAGGTGGGGATTGGAGAGGCACAGCAGGACAGCTCACCTGGGGCAGGGTCCTCTGGACGGAGTTTCTTGGATCTGTAAGAACCACTAGACTCAGAGAACTGCTGGGGACTAGTGGCACTGAGTACTGAGCAATCAGTGTTCCCCTGCAATCCTACAGATTGAGTGCCATAGTCAGTGTTCACTCACAAACTCAAAATACAATCTGATTCTGTTCCACAATGTAGGTTGATTCTTATTTTACACTAAGTCAGTCAATGAATTATTAATTTACTAAACAATTGTGTTGGTGTAACAATAAAACCAGTTAATGTTCCACTTTTTACTATATATGTGTGTGTGTGTGTGTGTGTGTGTGTGTGTGTGTGGTTTTTAATATCATTTAAGTACATGATCAACTGCATGCTGACCAAAAATTTTTTCAGATCACATTATCAATTGAACCAGCTCAAAGATGCAAATATGTACACTTCTAACAATATCACATTGTTACATATCCTACATGAAAGCATACCATTGGTGTCATAGTTGAGGAAGGCTGCAAACTCGGTGGTCAGTTTCTCATCGCTGGCAAAAGCGCATACACAGGCATAGAAGTGCAGGCAGGGTTCTGGGGGGAAGGAAGAGAACTGGGACACGTTGGGCAGCAGCGAGGAAATGACGTTGGAGTCCCTGACCTCGCCCTGTCCCTCCCCTCCACTGAGACTGGCCCCTTGCACTCTGGTCCCTGAACCTTTCCTGACATTGGCAACCTGACAGGCGCAGTGGAATTGAGCCCGCTGTCCATCTCTAATTCTGCCCTCACCACTGGTGCCCACTGTCAGGTGCAGCAGCCCCAGAGGGTGGGACTCCGTGGTGTGGCACTTGACAACTAGAGTACCCCGGGACACACGCTGAACCAGGGGCCCAGGTGACTCAGTAGCGAGCTGCCAAAGGTCCTCTCTGGCTTGGGCAGAGGCCTGGAGGGACTCCAGTACTGAGCTCTTGAGGGGGAGGGGAGTGGCTTGAGAGTGGCATTCCATTGCCAGTTTCACATGGGCACAAGGGCTCTCTGGGCGCTGCTGAGGGCGGGGCTGTGTTTCAGCCGGGCCTCCACCCTGTCCCTGCCGGCAGGCAGGTAGGAAGCAACGGCCTAAGCTAACGCGGGTCAACACTGTGCCATCTGCTGTGGCAATTGCCGTATCTGTGAGAGCCAGCTCCACAAATCCACGCTGCTCCGGGCCCCTCCCACGCTGGCGTACTGAAAACACCTGTGTCCCTCCCCCTCCACCACCGCTACCACCTCCATCCCCCCCACTTCCTCCTCCATCTATCACAAGGCGCACCACCTCTGTGCTGCCCTTCTTCAAGCCCCTCCCACTAGTTGCACTCCCATCCCGGAAGACAGCCCCACAGGCCTTGTTTTTGCAGCTTAGTCCACGGGTGCCATTGTACACGCCACACTGTGGGCACTTGCGTATGCCACGCAAAGTGGGCTTTCCCAGGTTGGAGAGGAAGGCTGGCGTCTTCCTTCTCTCACGGGACCTGGAACCCAGGCCAGGGGGGGCAGAAGCAGGAGCTGTGGGGGATGCCATGGTAGGCTGGCTCACTGCCATCCCAGTCTCCATTAAACCGGTCTTCACTCGTCTGACTTTAGTGTGCTCAGATATCTATTAGGAAGAAAGCATAGACTATAATGAGAAAAAGGCTTGCTGTAAAGTGGTTTTCAGCTTCACAGTTGTATGGTTTTTTTTTCACCATATAGTTATATGCATGTGTGTATTTGTATACATCTATTCATGAACAAACAATATTCCTTTATGTGGCTTATAAACTGTACGTATAAAAAGGAGGAAATCTGAACGATGTGAACTGTGAAATTAAATGTCAAAAATTCTGCGAAGTGGCCAGAAAATTTTATTCAAAATCCTTGAAATTCAATTTACACAGCGATACTGCTACCTGCTGCAACATTTATTGAATGGCGATCAATACTGAGTACAGAAAACATGGCATTTCGTGGTACACTTTCAGCTTAACAAACCGTGTGAACTTTAACTGTTTTAAGTACAGTGGGAAATCTCTGTGGATGTCATTTAGAACAAACTGCTAGTGGGACGTGAAACCTATACTTAAATCTTCATTAATACTAATGGTCTATCAATAGAATATTCTCTATAACCCTGTAAGTTAACAGAACTGTCTTTTATTATGCAATGTTGGTAGTAAAGACACAGACACAGTCTAAACACATCAGCAGGCAATTTCAGCAAAGCACTGATGTCATTTCCTTTCCGTTTATTTTTTTCCCCCAAAAGCCTCTTCTGGTTCTCTCTTCAGCCAAGTGAGTGAAGGGGAGATGGTTACTAACGCTATATTTGTAGCTAGCCAGCTAAAAATAGTTCCGAGTACGAGCTAATTAATTTGTGTGCTGAACCGATTTCTGCCACGTTGAGATCAGACGACATTGCATTTCAAGCGCCGGTTCAGGCTTGTATTACGCGATTGAGCATACCTGCGTTTTAACACCTAGAATCCCAGTTGCTGTATGGTCGGTTTCAGCTCGAGGCAGCTTGTACCTTCTTCCCCTCGATCGTCGCCATTCCGTTTTACAAACACTGTACTGCACTGAAGCTGTAACGAGGCACTCGGTTGGGTATTCGAATGATCACCTGGTCTGAGAAGGCGTGCCTCAGAGCTATGGCTTCCTGGGAATTGAAGTACTACGCGACTAATGAAACGGCTACTGTCTCTCTCAAAGCCGTTGATTCCAAGTGCTCAGTCATTTTTAACCTACACGCACGTGACTGCTTTTAAGACATCTTTTTCACCGGTTGGTGTTCATAGAGATTATTCTATTATCATATTATGACGAAACGGAAACATTTATTGTACACAACCCACAACTTTTTAGAGTTTTTGTCTTAACCGGGCACTACCAAACTTGCGGTCTTCCAAGGGATTGTATGATGATCTACCCAATTTTTTTTTTTTTTTTACATTTTTAAATTTTAGCATTTGTTGCAATTCCTTAGATACAACTGAGCCATATGTGCTTTGCCCACAATTATTTGGACTTAAAAAAAGGCTGATTAGTAGGCACATATCTTTTCATAGTAATGTATGCATTACCAGGCCATTAGTTTACCCAAAAAAAAAAAAAACTGGTCCTGATTTAAGTAGAGGTAGAACATTATTTAGCCATTAAGTAGCCTAGATGAGTAGTTCCCAATCTGGTCTTGAAAAGGTGTCTTAAGTTAAATTTGTATTCTGAAACAGATTTTAACACAATGTAGGTTTGACTTACCAACACCATTTGCCTTTGAACTCTACATAAAATGTTTTTTTTTCTCTCAGTGATCAATAGCCATACTAAAACTTTGCCTTATTTTCAGTTACGCACACTGAAACATGGATGTGTGAACAATGAAAAACAGATTTATATACATGGCATTTTTTTTTTTACCATACGGTATACGTGGGTTCAGTCATAACTCGTCTTATACATGCACACCTGAATGCATGCAACCTCAAACCCCATACTCAACCACAGTGTGCAGAAGCCTAGACCTATACAATTTATAAAAGATACAGCAATGATGTGACTATAAAATCATACCAGAGCAGGGAATGAAGGCCAAGAGGCCAGAGGTAAATGCTTATGAAATCATGAGCAGTATGAAATGTTAAAGTTTTGAAATTATGAGCAGCGTATTCCACAGGATACAGATTGAAATGATCTCTTGAGAAACCAAATTCAAGTGTGACCACCATGAACTAAACCTTTGTTAGATAATGTATTCAAAAAAAGCAAATGACTCATTACTGGCAGAGTTAAGGAATAAGTTTAAAGAAAAAAAAATAATGGCAAGATAGAACTTATAACAACTAAAACAAAAACCAGAGCGACTAGTTTGAGAATCACTGGGGTTAAAATTTTTTTTACATGCTAGCCACTGCTGTCTGTTAGCATAGCTGGTGATATGGTGTACCCTCAAAGGGCAGTCTGAGACTTCACCATGGAACCTCTTTGAGTGGAACCTGTACTTCAGACTTCAAATTACAATCCGTATTTTCTGCACCAGAAACCCTTCAAAGAATCCATAACTCTCTACAGATGGCCTACACAATAAGCGACGCAAAATCTACAAAGACAGTAGATAAAAATAAGGATTAAAATGACCTCACAAGAAATGTTTATACGCATCAGCATTTTAATGGGACAAAGCAAGAACACGTTATAGTAGCATAAACATTATCAAAAACCCATTCCCCAACCCTTCCACCTCCCCCCTCCCACAAAAAAATCCCACCTCTTCAAAACATAAGGTCTGAAAATATCCTTAGGCACTGCCTACTCTTAATGATAATCGGTTGGTTAAAATGAAATAAACTCAAAATAAGGCAACACAACAGGTCTCATCCAACTCAGTTTAAAACACTTCCAAGGGGCTACAGTGCAAAATTCGGATCCATTCAGGTATTTTACAATACTAATTACTACGCCATAAAAAACACCCCAAAACAAACAAAAGAAATCAATATTATTTTTTATACACAGAATTACTTAAATTCTACATTTTTTCTTCAGTCTAAATGTTTTTGCACTGCATAGCAATGCTGTGGTCTTCCCATCCCTACCCCTCCCCTGGAAGAATCAAATGTTGCACTGTCCCAAACATCTGCACAGACCAGCATTTTAACAGTGCTGCTAAGGTTTAATTTATTATTTTAAGAACCCCCCCCAACCCATCCCCCAAAAAAAGCAAGCAAGCTTCCATAATTAACATGAGGTTTTTTTCTCTCCTTTATACAGTTTCAGAACATTTGAACAGACTCTGTTTGGTTATTTACATACAAAATGGTATACTTAAGCCCTCCAATACACAACATTCTAAAGGAAAAAAAAGTGGAATGCAAAACAATTTAAAATACCTATAATTTGTGTAAGAACATCAAATTTGTGAAAAGATAACCAAGAGTTCTAGTATTGTGCAATATTTGTCTGCCTTTAAAGAAAGAGAAGAGTGGCAGTAATCCCTGCAATTGGTTTAGTTTAGAGAAACGAAAAATTGAAAATCTAATTTAAAAAAAAAAAAAAAAACAGCTGACATCCATTTTGTTTTATCTATAAACATAAAAAGGTCTGTAACGTTTTCACATGATTCATGGTTTCACCCCTCATTGCTGGAAACACTTTTTATTAAAATTACAACTGATTTATACTGATAGTCCCAAAAAAAAAAAAAAAAAAAAAAAAAAAAAGGCAAAGCTCCGTTTTTATGAAACCAGCAGTTTAAATCGCTCTAAATAAACCCCAAAAACAAAAGCAAATCCCAAAAAGAGTCACTATCTTATTTTATTCATAGTAATTTTTTATTCATTTTATTTTTTAAAAATGGCATAGTCCTTTTTTTTCGTTGAGTCTGTCTGACACCTGGCCAAAGACCGTGTGCATGTGTGTGTGTGTTCTGTGTGTATGCGTTTAAGTGTGTCATCCAAGGGCATTACAACTCTAGTCCTCCAGGACCGCACAGCCCACTGCTTTCTTTCAATCACAAATCATCTGGAAAAAATTATGGGGCCAGAGGTCAAATCACCTATCTCTCTCCCTCCACAGGGGTCTCAATTAGGCCGATAGTCGTCCAAACCCCAACAGAGGGCCTGCGGCCTCGGAGGGCTGGAGGACTCCATCCCCTATCAGTGTGTGGGGTATCCCGTGGTTCCCAGGCCAGACTGGTTCGCTAGAACACTCCCATTCACGCCCTGTGCAGGCTCCACAACCCCGCCGTTACTAACTGCACTTACGCCCGTCCAGCCAGCACTGGCCTGTATGTGACTGCAGAAAAAGGGGAGTGGGGTGGGGGGGAAAGACCAAAAGGGTTAGTGCACAAGGGAAAGGGAAAGAGAATCAAGAGGATCCACACTGTTATTCATTTTTTTTCTTTTAAAGCAGCTTCAAGGCCAACTCCATGAAGAAGTCTGGATGAAGTCCCCACCACCTACAATTTGAATCCCTGGTTTTTTCAGTGGCCACCAGTTGTACAAAATTCAGCAGACATGACTTCCAACTCTGGATCAGGATGGTCTTTCAAATTTGGGGGGAAACTCAGGAAACAACCCAACATACTTTGAACATTAAAACAAATCTTAACAGTGATCCACAAATATCTCTAAGACTGCACAGGAATTAAAACTGTTATGGTGGATTTCTTTACTCTTAGTCAATAGGCTAAAGGGCTTAATTGCCAGGATGTCAGCGTCTCTGTAAAAGGCATTTTATTTACGGTCTTGTGTCCTAATGGTTATATAAAAGTTTCAGCATTCTTCTTTTCCTCTTTTGGTAGACATAAAGAGGCACCTTTAAGGGCAACAAGTACAAAAGAGAAATCCTGGACATTCTGTTTTTTAGATATGCATGTAAAAACACATTCCAGATTTACAAAACAATCTGTACCGATAGAAAACAGAAATCCCACTGAGACCAGAGTAACGTCACAAAAAGAGATCGGAGAAGGGGAGGGAGTGTGCAAAGGAGACGAGACTCAACTGTTCCAAGTGTTCTAAACTCTATTTCTCTCAGAACATCCAGATCTGTTGTAGGGTATCTGTAATCTGTTCTCTTAAAAACAGACCACTAGAATCTATTTCAACAACTTTATGTGTGTGTGTGTGTGTGTGTGTGTAGGCTTGAGGGAGGGATTGTGACCATTACTTATATAGATTTTTGGTTCCATTACACAAACAGAAAAAACTAGGGCTATTGACTAGCTGTGGGGACATCCAAGAACCTTTCTCTCCTCAGTCAGAGGGGGCTGGAGAAAGTTGGAATGTCATCAAAAGTATAATTAGAGAATCAGCTACACCAGAGCATAGAAGAGGAGATGGTAAATCCTGCTGATGCTGATACTTACTTGAAGCCCTGCTGATTCCAAGCCTGCCCATAAACACTGTAGGTGGGTACTTGCCAGCCATTGGGCACATACTGCCCAATCTGTTGGGCGCTGCCGTACCATTGCCCCCACTGGCCGTAAGGCTGTGCAGCAAAACCCACTTTATTTTGCTGCAAGTAAGGAAAAAAGCTCTTGGTAAAAAACAAAAACAAAACAACTACTGCCAACACCCATATGGACTGCTCACATGAAGCTCACAAGAGCTGATGTGTTAGCCAATACCAGACCCAGAGTTTAGGATTGGCTGAATGGTTTGTAAATGCTTATTATGGACCCCTAGCTATAGGCCAAAAGGTCAGTGAATGTATTGTTGGCATATCAGAAAGGCTAAAGGGTTACTGAACATAATGTTTGTACGCCTCATTTACATACCTGGGGCACCTGCACCTGCTGCATGGGGTTCACCATGTCTGTTGTCTCCTTTCCCCAGTAGCACTTCACCACATGACCCTCTATCGAGGTCCCATTTACAGAGACAATGGCGTGGGCAGCCCCTTCATGTGAGTTAAATCTGCAGGCATGAGGTGGAAGGCGTGGTTGAGGACATGCTTTCATCTAGGGTGCATTTTCCCCACAAAATCATGAGCAGAGCTATCTCATTTGATACTTTTAATTGCTTGAAACCTCTCAAGCCCCCAAATGGACAGATGAAGGTACATTTTGCTGAATTATCATGTTTGACCAAGCCAGATTATAATTTAACTACTCCAAATTCAATCTCCTGTAGCTGAAAATTCAAGACACTGCAGCAAAATGCAAACAAAATCAAAGTTACTATTAGTGTTTGGAACATTACTATTTGAAGGACAAAAATAGAGGAAGACTCAAAATCACAGATTAAATAAAAATGCCCCAAATGCAACAGAGAACTCCAAATTAACAAAAAAATTTCAAAAAAAAAAAAAAAGAATAAACAAAATGGAGAAGAAGACAGTGCAAATATCTAAAGTGGTTAAGGACAACCACAGTGCAGTATTTGACAAGGGAAACCAATGAATTTCCTCTTTAACTATCAACCTTGACAAAGGCATGTGGCTGAAAATGCTGGCACATGGTTAATTGCTGATGGCTGTATTTAGTCAGAAAACCACTTGAGACATTTATTCTGAGTACCTCCCTCATCTCATTCTGCATTTATAAAAATAATCACAAATGTACCCACTTACACAGAGGCTTTTCAAAAGAGATCTAGACTCATGTACCTGATGAATGAATAGCCTTTGTCTGGGAAAACTCTAATCTCCATGATTTGTCCAAAGGGAGAGAAGGTCTGTCTCATCAATTGCTCTGAGGGGAAAAAGAAACAAGCTTCACAAGGAGCTCTGAAGACTCAGTCATCATCACATCCAAACAATTAACCACACAATTAAAATTTACTGACCTGTGAGTCCAGTGGTGACCCCTCCACAGTAAACAGTGCAGTTGCTGGGGCTGGACTGGTTCACTACCTCATCGAAGGAAAGGTGTTTGGTGTTACCTGAAAGAAAAGCGTGTGATTAAACATATTCACCTCAAGCTAACAGAAATGCATCATAATGTTGAGATATAAAATATCAACTACAGTAGGTGGGCAACTGGAGGTCAATGATGCATGACCAAAGTTTCAACTAGGTTTCAAACCATACTACCTTCCATTCTGGAATAACCTACAACTTCCTGGGTAAAGGAATGACTGTATACAGCATTTAGATGACATTCACAAAAACAGAGGCTACCACACTGATGTAGATCACAACTAATTACGTAAGTAACATCACACTGCGCACAGAATCATGAATAAAAAAATACTGGACAGAGAGGTGCTTGGACTGTGTACGGTAGGAATTTCAGTAGAAAACATCAAGATGTTCCAGGACAAAATGTGTCTTGAGGAATTACAATACAGATCTTTTTGAGAAACAAATCAGAAAAAGTTGGCAGCAGGTGAACACATACACTCCAGAATTTTGATGTGTGTGTTAATTCTAAGCACAAAGCAAGGAGGGAAAATAGGTTAACTGCAAATTACCACCAGAGGTGAGAGTTAAATCAAATATGCCAGTTGCCATACAACCTATAGTGCACCTTTAATTGGTCTTTTTGTTCATTAACTGTAAAATTTTCCTAAAAACAAATCAACTAGTCCCACCTCTCACAAGCCAGCTGAGGGACATTTTTGAGCAGGACCTTGGAAGTTGGTACTCACTCTCATAGGCAGTTTTGGGAGCAGGGGGCTTTCTTGTGGCCCAGTTGGTCCGGATCTGCCTGCCCCCTAACCACTGGCCTCCCATCTGCTGAATTGCATTCTCTGCATCCTGCAGAGGAGCAAACACAGCAAGAGAGGTTCACCATGGCTCCCACAGCGGTCAATTTAACTTAAACTCAGACGCCAACACATTCACAGGGGGAAATGGTGTTTCCCACTCAATCAGAAAATTAGACAACATGAACAGCAATTAATGTTCCTCATTTTTCCCTGAGTGCTTTTGGTGAGATCTACTGGCCTTTATAAGTGGGTAATGCATCACATAGTGGCAGATCATTACATTCAAGGCCATTTAATCCCAAGTGCACCACTGAAGGACTTGGTAGATAAAAAATAATCCTTTTTCCACAATAATCAGGAACATTACTGTCCCTTTAGAAGCATGCATGGTGGTAGTATGGGAAATTTCTGTTTTCAATCTGCCCCACTGCAGCTTTTCTAGCACAACCTTACAGTGATCTGTATGCCACCAGATAGTTACCATTGAAAACCATAATGCTAGCCTGCTAGCAAACAGTGAATATTTCTTTGCTAAATGCTCTTACCCATTTGTTGAAGAAAGACACAAAACCATAGCCTTTGGACTTCCCAGTTGCCATGTCTTTCACCACACGGGCATCACTGTCAACAAATAAAACTCACTTTTTTATTCGCAAAATACAAAACCAAATATCTGCGACCTGAGTTCTTTCCCCCTCCCCCCTCACCACAAAGAAACATATCAGCTAACAGTCACCCATGTAACTTCCTCTGATTCTCACATTCAAGCTTGCAATATTCCACACAGCAGACACTTCAATACATACAGTCTATGCTGAGGGACATAAAATTATATACTTCATTCAAGGGCCTGCTTGCACAAAGTTTAGTAAATGAATCACCCTAACTGTGAGAGTATTGTTTATTTCCAAACAGTCCTTAGCCATTGTTAACAGTTAATATTTACAGATATCGATTTCATTAGGCCAGATCCATTAGATAAAAACCTTAAAAAAACTGATGAAAATGTAGTTCATCCTGGTTTGTGGTGTGCTAATACAGGTAGTTAGGAACTTACGATATCCTCCCAAATGGCGCAAAAGCCGCTTTGATGTCATCGGTGGTGATTTCTGGGCTGAGGTCTCCAACAAAGACGTGGAAGTGATCTAAAGCCACAAACACAAACGTGGGATTCAGTCACACATTTTTGACCTGTTCTCTGAACAGAAGTGAGCCAAAATACTAGCATGTCATGCTGCACAGATTTAATGCAAAGCAAGATTCAATGATCTTGTGCGGGGCGGATTGACTAAAGTAGGTTTCAAGAATTTGGATTCATGAAAGGGATCATTTAAATATCCGAGAATCTGCCTTCAAAACTGCATAGGACACTCTGAGAAATGACCCCATTACACATTATGCTTGGCAAATGCTCTTGTTTAAATGGCATGCTTATATATTATATTGAGCAGTCTGTACCCTCTTTATACAACTCAAACTCTAAATCAACATCTGGCACCTTTATGGATGGTAAATGACAGTATACCCCAAACCACACTTCAACCTCTTTAGATTCAGGCCTAAAGTCTTAACAGTAGGCCACGCTGTCATCCGAAAACCCAACGATGATAAGGTTATGCCCATTTTGATTTAAGGAAACTATTAAAAACAGGTTAATTCAACACTTAACAGGAATGACGCAATCCTTACAAATAACAATTAACAGCAAAATACTTACTACTTGTGTCTTTTTTCTGACTGCTTGGAGTTGTAGCCCAGTTGACCTTAACCTCCTGAAGAAGAAGAAAACAGAAAGAACCAGGCAACAGGGTGAGTTGCCTTAATCAATGACCGGACAGCATGCTGCCGTCTGTGTGGCGTTTAAAGAAGACTCCTAACACACAATGTGATTGTCTGAATGCAATGATGAGTAGGAAGAGGAAAAAAAAAACCTGATCACACTGATATGTATAAGTAATTCACATTTTTTTCTGTCTAGTGAAAATCTGCAAAAAAATATCTAGTAAGTAAAAAGGTCTAAATAACAAGGGACTTACAAACAAGTGAAATTACGAACTTGTATTACTCCTCAAATGGTCCTTCATTACCTGTTGAGGATAAAATATTTACAACTGAATATATTTTTCTGTTGTTATTTGTATTTGTGTTGAAGCTACAGGTATTTGCAAAAGAACACACCATACAGAAATGGGAAGATACAGAACAAGCCATTTAGGGTGGAACAGGTCAAATTTCCTACCAATGCAAGTTTTTTTTCCATGAAAACTTTACATATCCACTGAATAGTATGAAAGGAAGTTTCAACACCTGAGATTTCTGCACTCAGCACATTAGTTTGACAGCTGCCCATCATCCATTTGAGAATGGGAATGGGAGACACCATTATAAATGGGGAGGAAGGTAAAATATCATCAGTGCATAGCGGAACATGATGTTTTTCAGAATACCATGCGAGAACACAGGAACATATCCTGTGTCAACACAACCCAGAATTCAAGTGGTAGTGGAACTGCGATCCCAACCTTAACACAGGTTGTGAAATTCCAGTACTTCTGAGAATAAATTCTGTAGATGGGAGTCCTACTAATGTCAACGGAAGCATAATCTAGGCACTTTTTCATTTTTAAGAAAGAATAAGATAATCTCATCAGACAGCAGGCTTAGATTTATAACTGAAGATTCAACAAACACCACCCCATTCCCAGGCTCTCCCAAATAGATTAATACTTTCCAAACACAATTTACCCTTGTTCAACCTCCAACACCGTAACAGCCCTGGTGTTGCCTTCAGATGAGAAATGAATATTGTTGATGTCAAACATCCTCAGCCATTCATAATACAGCTGGGGTGACATATTTCTCTTTTGCTTCACACAGAAATCACAGGTGTCCCATGGCTGCACAAAAAATTAAATATATACTGCACTAGAAATTAGACGATACAATGTTCCTTGCATTACGGAGTTATGCCAATGCTGGTTCATCTTTGATAAATTTTCATATTCCTGAAAATGTCCAATTTTGCCCCTCAAGGCAGCAAGCCAGGGTAAATTGAGCTCCATGGCTGCCTTTGAGCACTGGCATAATCTGCAATTCAGCTTGGACATTATTACAAAAATACCTTTAAATACGGCATAAAAAACCAAATTAGAAACAAAGACCTTCCCATCGTGAGAACTAAGCCCAGCACACAATTTCATTATATAAGAACACAGTGGAAAACTTACTCATGTTAAGGAGGCACAACTTACCTGTTTGACTATTTCAGTTGTAAACTATCGTCTAGTTAATTTTGAATTTAAAGAAAACTCACTTACTCATTTACTTGAGCACTAATGTGTAACAGTTTCGGACATACAGCAATAATGCGATTTTAAAAACTGTAGCGAACCTGTTCTTAAAGACAGTCTGACAAATAGCCAAACCTTTTGTCACACAATTAATCATATTTATCCCCCAACTCCAAGGTACAATGTGGCTACAAGTCTACAAATGACAAATATACATCTAACAAAATAAAGCTTCAGAAGCATCTACTCAAGAAGAAAATGGCAGTGTGTATTAATAGATGGAGGTAAGCTTCTTAACATTTTTAACAACCTGATTGTACACTCTCCCAGCCCAGACCCAACTCACCCAGCAGATATGATAGCTTACCTTACCCATTATTTTACGCCCGTTCATAGCGGCCAGGGAGGCTGCAGCATGCCTATGCTCGTAGAACTCCACAAAGCAGTAGGGGTCATTACCTGCCGTCTGAGGGTATGGAACAGTATGTTTGTTAAAAACTCAGATTTTTTAATTAAACAAGGATTAGATTAACTCCAGATCAAACAGGGTATGCCCTTACACAAGTGAATCAATTTGTTTTTTTTTTCTCTATGATCCAGATATTTTTAAAAGATGTTTGGTTAGAAGACTGAAAATAGAGACTAAGCACCCAAGCCACCTGTACAGTTAGGCATCATTCCTCCGATATTCACACTTCCAACTACTTAAAATTTAGGGCCAGTACAGAAATGGTATCTTGGGGGGAGGTACATGTCTAAATACATCTATTTGAGTTACAAAATCCAAAGGACTTGTTCATTTGAACCCTAGAGACGGATCACTCACATCTACGATCATTTTACAGCTCTTGCACGGGCCGATCTGACTGAACAGCTGCAGGATGAGGGCCTCCGTCACGTCCCGGGACAGGTTTCCAACATACCTGAGGCACATAGGAACAGCCAGGGGTCAAGTGGACACACACACAGCACATCAGCGGTGTAGTAGACCAGCTATACAGGAACAATGCTTGCCAGAGCTATGTTATATACTGTCTGTATATCTGTGGTCTGTGCACCTGCCAGCTCAATCAGAGAAGACATGTGGTACAGCTACAGAGGTATGAGGGTGATGTATGCCACCATGACTTGGTCAAGTATGCCAGATTCAGAACACTCCTGGTCTAACTGCAAATGCTTTGGCATGACAATCAACTTCGTATACTGTGTATGATTGTAAACCACAAAAGTCAGAGCTCATAAAAAAGCTGATCAGGACTTGAGGTCACGGCTGGCCTGAGATAAGCTCTCAACCAGCCCGGTCCATTCGTGTAGTTATCCGTTGTTCCAGAGCCAAACCTTTTATGTCAATCAGTGAGTCAACAAGGTCGCTCAATTCCTCCCTGCCATTTGTGTGTTACATGGCATGCACTATTCAACAAAACATGCGGTGAAGTAAAAATGTGCGTTTCATTTTTATGAGAAAGAATCGAGAGCTAACACTGTGCTTTCCCAATCAAAGACAGGGATATAGTAATGTGAGAAAATGTCTTAAGCGACGCACAGAACAATGTAATCATTGACATAATTTGTCATAGTACTCTTCCCAGATTTGGAAGAGATGCAGAGCACAAGACTTACACGAAATTAACGTTTATGTTGGTTTCACTGACGTTCATTTGGGCCATTACTGAAAAGATATTCATCAAGTGCCCCGTTCTCACAAGTATCTTCACACTAATCACTACAAGACATTTTGTAACACGAGTTAAGAGAAGTGATTCAACACAGTCAAGGTGCAACAATGTATTAAATTGTGTTATCGCTGCAGCGCCAACTGTGTATATATTGAGCCAACTCTAACTGAAACGTCAAAGTCCATCTAGGCCCCAGTGCACGTTCGACAGTTACACTATACCCTATGCAGTTTTACTAACTAGTTAACTCGTTAGCCAACTTGCAGGGCAAAACAATGAATCTCCTGTTTGAAAATTCAATGTTAAGTTTTCTTTATTATTAAGTCAATTCCAAGAGTAAGAAAACATCCATTGAATAACACGGTGCGAACGAGATTTTAAGTAACGCTGGTCTAGTTGGTAGCTAGCTAGCTAGCTGCCTGACTACAACAGGTCACAACGCCCGAATTATATTTGTGGCAGACTGGGGCCTTTCCCACGCTTTACTAGCAAACACGCTAACGTTTATCTTCCCAAGTCATTAACCACACAAATCACAAACTATACCAAGGACTACTTTTTTAAAAATGAATATGATGATCTATGAATACACTGACACATTAATATCTAGGTCACCTGAACACCGCAAAGACGTTCCTTTCGATTTGGAAAAAATGGACACGTCTTGCTAGCTGAATAGCTTTTTTTCCCTCAGCGCCGCAACCATCATGCAGTCACTGGCTAGCAAGCATTAGCTAGTGCTAACACAGAGACATATTACACATAAGACACAAATATGAGCGACTTCAATTGTACATATAATTAGCTAAGTATACACATTTGTGGGATCGGGGAAAAAAACAGACATTGAAGGAATGGCTTCATCAGCCGCTAACATTTTGGCTAATACATACAGAGTCTTGGGCTGTTCGTCGTCCATCATATTTCCCGATCGAATAATAGATCGAACCCTGAGAGGTAAATCCACTTGTTACGTGTTATTTTACGGTCTAGGTATATGAAACGTAATTAATTTGCCGTTGTTGTCCACAGAAGGGTCTTAGAAAATGTTAATAAATCGCACAAATTGTCTACCGCCGCTTCTGCTAGCCCCAATTCTGAACAATAGAAAGGCGACATAAGATGGCGGAGAAATCGGAGCGGATATACAATTTCGCATGCGCAATGAGACAGTTAGGACCTACAGAGAAGCAAGCGGGTAACGTTAGCAAACGGAGATACATACTAGTTAGCTGTTACCACTTGGCTAACTTGTTTTCTATGTGTGATATTTTTGACATTTATTAGTTTTGATTTAATATGTCGTGTTCGTAACAATCACATAAGAGTTTAATTACATTTTATTTTAATGAAAGTCCAGAGAGAAAATTAGAGTCGCTACCGAGTAAAGATCACCAAAAGCGTGCGCCGCCCGGGAATCGAACCCGGGTCGCAAGAATGGGAATCTTGCATGATACCACTACACCAGCGGCGCCTGAAAGTTGTGGAAATAAACAGAGACAAAAGCCTGAACAAATTGGGTGATGTCATTGAGACATTGAGAAGGTGATCAGAAATGGCACAAAACATGAACAGACAAGTTATATACTCATGATTGTGCCTTTTCTGCATGAGTGGAAACCTTGGAAAAACATGGAGTTGTCAAATAAAAGTTTGTGGAGGACATAAAAAAATAGTTATTACCACATCGTGGACTGTGATGGAGCTTGTGTGAGGTTAAGTGTGGTTTTGGCACAGTTTCATCAATGCCATCAGCAGCTGATTCTTGTCTCCACCTTCCAGCCATCAAACTATATGTCATCTGCAAAACGCCTGACATAGGCATATACAATGTTAAGTAATTGCTTGGTGGAGACTGTTTCCATGCACAGGAATACATTGGACAACACAAAGGCTGAGAAGAAAGGACATCGAGCTAGCTTTTGCATAATGTGCTTTGTACAGTTCACATTATGCAATGCCTCTGTAAGTTCTTTCACTACTGTTGACACTTGTGTGGCAAAAGCCATCTTACAGCTGGATATAAAAAGCCAATTTAGCCAGCTGTAAATCTAGGTACTTCAGGTACATTTGCTTATTCCCCTCAGGTTTGTTTATTAACAGCTGCCATGTACCAAATTGAATGCTAAATATTGCTACAGAAATATGAATCCTAAAATAATTCAAGCCATCAATGTCCCCAGGGGTAAAATTTATATGGATAATGGTCTCAGAATGAAATTAAATTCTTCATTGCAGTTGTTGGTGCTTTTTACTATTTTTTCTGCCATAGGAGTCTAGCGTGTGGAATCCCATTGTTGTTGAAATTATAAATAAATGTGCCTTTATTATATAAATAATCATATAAATAAATACAGAATACATATGACGCAATTGTTTTTTTTTTTTTAAAAATAATCCTCGACTGATTATAATAAAGAATGTAATTGTTCTCATGTTTTCACAATAACATTGTTATATATTGTTATTTGTTCCAAAATGGCGTTAAAATGCGTACAGAACGTAATTCACTTTGGCTTTTGAATATGTCATATCAAAACTGTATTTCATGAAATATTCCACGCGGTGATAATCAAGTAGTCAACACGGGTGGGAGGGTCAGCCTTTCCTATCAATTACTTTGCCTGCATCTGGCAGTACTTTTCTAGTGCGAGGCTGCCTGTTGCATATTTGTGTGCTATGCTGAACCATCAAAAACCTCAACGAACTCCAATATTTGATGTTTACTGTACTTATTCAATACAGATATGAATTGAGCAATCTACATTGACATCGTACTACATAAAAACTGACGGCAAATATCCCCTTGTCCATCGTTGTAATTTTAATAAACGGCTTATTGGATACATTTTTTAAAGAATGTATGTTAACTCTCCAAACAGTTGTAGCCTTAGGTATGCCACTTCTGACTCATCACAAATGTAAAGGTGGGACTCCAATTTAGGACCGACCAAGTCCACCCCCAGATACTTATGGGCTCCAATAAGCTTGCAGGTTTACAAAAACCATGCAATCACCACTGTCGTCGCGCCACTTCCTCTTTGAGATAGATGAGCATGATCATGGGTGATTGGAGAAAAGCATGCTGAAGCACGCTGTGAGGCGTTTC
Organism: Albula goreensis; assembly: GCA_022829145.1. Taxonomy (NCBI): domain Eukaryota; kingdom Metazoa; phylum Chordata; class Actinopteri; order Albuliformes; family Albulidae; genus Albula; species Albula goreensis. The sequence goes on along the minus strand of CM040741.1, from coordinate 54,936,131 downwards.
TTCGTAAAATTCTGTCTGATTATGTCGGTGTCTTCATAACAACAAGGAGTCGCTTTGAACGATTATCCTCTGTAAAATGGTAGACCGCGACTTATCACGTGTACTTTTTATTCTGCGGTCAGTGTATCCTGTAGTGCAGACTATAGATGAGTTTTCTCAAAGCATATTATTCAAAGATGGACGGAAAGCAGTTTTGATTGAGCCGTCTGACAGTGACTACCTGAAAACATCTGCAAGAAGATTAATTGTGTGCACAGACAAAGTGTTGCAGCAACAAATCACAAGCAGTACTCAAGTAAGTTCTTGAAATTCAAACTGAAGATGGGAAGTGACGTTCCTTGGCGCCTTATGTGCTGACTCAAAGGCTGTTCTAGCCTACACTGTAAAAGGATATGCCATACACCCGCATGTGTAAAAAGAAGCTGTTTATAACCTTACCATGTTTTTTCGGTACCTACTGCTATACTTTGTATGGTTTGATAAAATGTATTGAATGGCGCTGCTGTTAAGATTTATGCTGAGCATTGGGCAGGCAATCGTTTTCAGGTTGCAGGCGATTTTGAACAAAGCATCATAATTTTTGAAATTTCAGAACAGTGCCAGAGAAAAGTCCATACATGTGTACCTCAGCGCCGAAGTCATTATTTTAGCTAGGTCTTCTATGTGTTGCTATTAAGTCGTGTGGGCAATAAACAATTTGTAGTCGCCACCAGAAAATTGAAAGCCATAAGACATTATTCATTTAGGATATACAGAGATGCCATTAAGTCCTCAGTTTATTTGTTTACAATTTAATAATGTGAGTTAACTATTTCGGTGTGTCATCAGTCTTATGGATCAGTTATAACATCAGTTGTCCCCCACCCCTCATCCTGCAACTTCTCCCTGGCTGACATCCATGCCAAGAGCGCATGACATTGGATCAGTGGTCCTCACTGCTCGTACTTTTTTTTGTTACAAACAGCGCTTAATAACAAATGCTGTTAATTAACAAGTTAAATCATGGCATCTGATTTCTTGGATCCAAACAGGCTGTGGAATTTCAGGTGAAAATGAAAACCAGCACATATTGTGGCTCTCCAGGACCTGGAATGAGGACAACTACATTGGATGTATTTTGGGAAAAGATTATTACCTCTGTAAACAAAACAAAAACACTTGCTCTAATTTTTAAAGTCTTTGATTTTGAAGCCACATGTCCCAACAGGCTTATCACTGAATTGTCACTCAGGTTAATTTTCATCTTTCATGTCCTTCCCTGCAGATTACAACACTGTCGGAGCTGCTGGCTTTTGTGTTAAACACTGCTAAGAAGAAAGGCAAGTGTAATGTTTTGTCACAGGGGTATGTCCTGAGAGCGCATCACCACAGAGAAGCCAATGACCTCATCTTCCAGGGAGAACTCACACAGAGTGCGGCATTCGTCAACAGCAGTGACTTATGGATGACTATCAATCAGAGACTAGGCACAGAGTTCACCAGGTACCTACTGGAGAACTGTGCTGTATTTGTGGCAGTGCCCCCCTCCTGCTTGTTTCAGGTCTGTGGGGTTCCCTTCTATGGTTTAGTCACAGTGGAAAACCGTTTCACATTCCATCTCAGGAAGACCAGATCCCATCAGTTGCCGACATTATGGAGTGACAGAGTGAGCAAGGACAAACTGAAACCTAAAGGGGAAACTAGTCACTCGCAGAAGAGGAGGTGGAACAGACAAAGGGCACCAGGAAAATGGAAGCGCTTTGAGGGAAAAGAAGAAGGAGATGAGGAAGTGGAGCCAGCAGAAACTGAGCCAATGAACAAACGGATGAGGAAAGAGCAAGTAGTAAATGTACAGAAGAGTCAGGGTTCAAGGAAAACTACTGCTGAGAGGAATTGTGGCTGGAGGAATGGGGCATCCCACCCCATACCCCCTTCCCAGAGTTTTATTCACACCCGGATCCTGATGTACAGTGGCAGAGGCCTGAAAAGCTTCTTGCTGAACAGAAAGCAGAGGGGAGGAGCTGGGATGCATTTGGAAGGACGCGACCTGGTGAGGCTTATTTTTTTGGGGAGGGTATCATGCTTGAAAAGTGCAGAAAGGACCCCAAAGAAACTCCCCAAGCGCTTCTTCAACATGGTGGACATATTCAGTCAGTTTCTTCTCCGGCACAGGAAGTGCCCTTACGCTTGGATCCTGCAGAAGGCATGCCCCGCTGTATGGGCTGGCAAAGACCTGAGCTCCCTCCTGGCTCTACACTGCTCACCGTTCAGTGTATATTGCTTTGTCCGAGAGAGCCTCTTCTGGGTGGTTCCAAAGGAGCTATGGGGCTCTGCCCACAATCGGGTACATTTCTTTTACCGTGTAAAGGCCTTCCTGACCATGGGCAGGTTTGATCGGCTCTCCCTCTCTGAACTAATGTGGAAGATGAGGGTGAATGACTGTGACTGGCTGAAGATCAGTAAAACAGGTAGGAGCTATGACTTATGAGATTTTCATAGTAGTAAGACATGATTTAACTTTGAATTTTTTTTTTTAATAAAACAATAGATTGTCATTTGTGTTGCATTGGTATTGCACATACATTTTCTGCATACATACATAATGAAACAAAATAAATAATTAAAAAAGTAAATTCAACTACTTAAAACATGGGACACTGTGTGAAACAGTGCCTTTAGTATGCAGTATTTGGAGGGAATGTCGAATGAATTTCATGTAATTTACTATATATTACTGGTCTGAGAGTTAGGCTCCTGCCTGTGTAAACATTACTCTCAGCCTGCAGTCTCACAAAAGTTTCTTGCCATTTCACAGTTTTCTTGATTTTTGTCTTTACTTCTTTATCATATATTTTATTTATCTCTTGTTAAACATTTGCATGATTCAGTCCATGTGGATCTTTGTGTAAATTCTTTCTGAGTGTGTTTTATAACACTGTATCATTTTAAATGCATGAAGCATTATGCATAGAAGATTATGTTCTTCTGTCTGTCATCCAGTTGTAATGTAAGGTGTACTCTTGAATGGTCAGACGTATATGTAACCCATCAGTCAGACCTGCAAGAAGTAATTGATTCTTGAGCAGAATGAGTGACATTGGGAATAATAGGTATAATAGATGTAAATACCTAGACAAAATCATAGATAGAAATCCCTCCACACATCAATCAATCCCAGTTGTGTTAGCATTTTTTTAAAATCATTGTGGCATTGGAGCTTTTCTTTTTTTTTAATAAATTAGTGGAATCAAGCTTGGGTTTTGTATCTCCCCCACATAAGTTTCGATTTGGTTATAAGGGCTTTCAATCAAATATTTATACACATATACTAATACACTTCCATATGGTTCATTCTTCCCTTAACCAAGGTATATTTCCCCTCTTTATCGCTGATTTCAGAAACATATTGACAGTCCCAGCATTTCCCCTATATTCACTGTTTTTGCAGGTTGTGCATGTGTGTGAGGAATGAATATACTAAATGTTTGGCCTATTGTTGTATCTCAGTTTACATTCAGTTATTAAAAAGTATATGAATGAACACGATGTTTTAAATATTGGCCTTTAGTAGAAACATAGTGTTCATGATGAAGGTAACCACATGGTCTATTCAAAAAGTAGTGCCTTAGCAGAATGGGCCAATGAGAAGCCTTAGTGGCATGATTACAACATTGAATCAAGTTACACATGTCATTCATTAAAAAAAGACCTTGAACACTTGTCCTTAAAGGTTCTTTAAAAATCTGTTTGTTATGAGAATTACTGTACCAATACATCTTGTAATGGGAGCAATTTTTCCACTGCTTCTCATCAGTTCCTCTGTTCTCCTTCTGTCTCAGGCCATGTCCCTGCAAGCGAACACCGATACCGAGAGCGCCTGTTGGGGCAGTTTCTGTCCTGGTTGCTGGAGGAGTATGTTGTTGGCCTGATCCGGGCTGTATTCTATGTCACAGAAAGCAGTGGCCAGAAGAACATCCTGCGCTTCTACAGGGAAAAGGTGTGGAAGAGACTCCAGGAACTGGGCTCCAGGTAGAAACAATTCTATAGTGTTTTTTTTTTTTACATGAAAATGAGTCAAATGATTGCCAGAGATGTTTCACACCTTTTTGTGGGTCATGTATGTAAACTGTTGTGTAATGTCACATTGTTTAGTGTCATTATCCCACATTTTCCTACATTCCCACATCCTGTTCTCTGTTCATGTGGAAAAATGAAACTGAAACATGTCAAATTCTTACAGAAAGCAACTTTCAAAAGGGCAGTGGGAACCTCTAACAACCAAACAAGTTGCATCCCTCCCCAAAAACACAGTGATGTCCCAACTGCGCTTCATCCCCAAGCAGGATGGATTAAGGCCCATAGTCAGGGTTGTGAAGATGGATGCCCAGGCAAGGGTACAAGTCATCAAAATTATTTTCATTCATTTTACACCATTATTTTCTCATTAAGGAATGGAACTCTTGGTAAATTTGGTAGCTCAGTTTGAGCTTGCTTGACTGTGCATGTTCAATGTCCCTTACTACTGTATGCTTTGTGCCTCCTTACAGTCATTCCAGTCCCGGATGAAAGATCTGTATGATGTTCTGCGAGTGTGTGTGCAGGACAGACCCTCCCTCCTGGGCTCCACTGTATTTGGGGTTCAGGACATCCACAGAGTCCTGGGCCAGTTTGCAGCTCTTCAGAAACAAAATCCCCGGCCCCTCTATTTTGTGAAGGTGAGATTGTGATCTTGAGTGCCTGGGAAAGTGCAACATGGCATAGTATTGTGCTTTAAGGCTGTGTATGTACTATGGTTTAAATGTTTTTCCATCTTCCTTTTGTGGAATCTAGTGTTGGCAAAGGTCACATCCACATGTCACAGTTATTTTTACACTCTCACCAAATTTAACATGATGATATTTCCAGTAATAACACATTTCATAAAATATCAGATACATTTGTGCTCTTGGATTAAAGGAATAATAAGAGGGGCATGTAACTGTTTTTGTGTAACTAGTGTAATTGTTTTGATTTGTTAAGTGTGCAATTTTTTTGAAAATTTAAAATTCATTGCACACCAGTAAAATTAAAATCAAATTTACAGAATTTTAAATGCTTTTGCAACAAAGGATACCCACAATTTTGATACCCATCTTTTATAAATTAAAAAGTACTCATTGAAAATTAAACTTTTTTTCAAACAAATTCATTTGAATAAGCAAGTATAATTTTCATTACAGAGTAGAGAACATAACACAGGACTATTTTTGCTAGTCTTCAACAGACTGTCTGCTCATCTTTAGTAAGCGTACAAGTAATTCTTGAGTTGAGGTATAAACTGCCCTTGTTACCTTCTTCAAAAGCAAATATCGCGTGGTACATTGAAATACCTTGTACAATGCGTAAATAACACCAGGGTGTGGCTTACTGCTGATCATTTTTCTCTCAGATGGATGTGAGTGGGGCCTATGACAGTTTGCCCCATGATAAGCTACTCCAGGTTGTCACTGAGGTCCTGACCCCGGTCCTAGATGAGGTCTTCTCAGTCCGACGATATGCCCAGGTATGGGCTGATTCTAGCAATGGAGTGAGGAAGGCCTTTCGCCGAGAGGTAAATACAGCATAGTCTTTGTTGCTGAGCATGAAAAATCCATGCATGGTAATTAATGGATATAAAAATTTGTATGTGTGTGCTTTTCCACATTAGGCAAGTTCATCGGCTGACACGGAGCTGTCTATGAAGGGATTTGTAATGAACCTTCAGAGGAACAGAAAGATTCACAGCGCCATATTAGTGGAACAGGTGTGAGTGAGGGGAGAAATAAATTACTGTTCAGATCACTTTTCTAGAGGGAATTACAACTTCAGGTGTCCTAGTGTTTGCATGAAGTGAATTTTGACCAAGTGCCTGGAATGTGTGGCAAGACATTTTGCAGAGCTGTCAAGTCAATTGGATATAAATATGAGGTAAGAGAATGTTTAAGTTTAATTACTGGGGTGAAGTGATTTTTTTTTATCAACAAACATACATTAAAAGGAAATTTTACTGTATGATATATACAAATAGAGAAATTTCAGTCATGAACAGTAGTACTATAGTACTAATCCAATGCCTTTTCAGCATTTTTCCTCAGATGTGTATGGCAAGGATGTCCTGGAATTCTTCAAACAGATGCTTTCAAACCATGTAATTCAGTTTGGAAAGAAGTGAGTATATTAGCTGGTATATGAGCATGTTTGGGTTGTGTTCATTCCGTGGATGCTGATGGGCATTTGGTTTGTCTGTTCCAGAATGTTCCGGCAGTCCCGAGGGATTCCACAGGGCTCGGTGGCATCCACAATGCTTTGCTGTCTGTGTTATGGACACATGGAAAACACTCTGCTGAACCACTTCATGGAGGGAGGAGGGTACGCTTGTCATCTGTTCTATAGTGACTTCAGTGGCTTTTTTTCTTAGGTATTATTGGTTTTTGTTAGTCTGAGAGAGACCACGGACGTTTATGTGAGGGTGTCCACCTACCATCATCAACCTCAAATAATTGTTCATATCCTCAGAACTATGCTGAGAACAAATGGGCTTTAGGTAGCAGTCAGCTATTACACATTGAATTTAACTAGACAAACAGAGCTACAATACCCTAGCAGGTACCACATCAATGTGTGATGGAAAACCTTGGCAGCACAGGACAAATTAAGAGCTGCTGAGCTCGTGTGAATTCATCTGAGACTTTTTCCAAGTCTTAGTTCTCATGTAAAAAATATTTTTTTTTCCCACATTATTTTCCAGATGTTTTTTCTCAGAAGCATATTAAACCTCAAAATACAAATTGCCTTGTCAACATGTCCTATAAAATGCAGTCAATGAATGCAATGATTTTAATGAAACTAAATATAAATAGACTCTTGTGTTCTAAGTTAAGATTGGTTCAGAAGGGCGTCTGAGTGCCTTGCATAAGATATGTTCTTTTGTGAAACAATATCATCCTGTCACAATAGTATATATATGGTCAGCATGTGGTATTATAGTGTTCCAAGGCATATCCTGTATGTGAACTGCTCTGTATGTGCATTGCCCTCCTATCCTCTCCCTCCATCAGATGTTTAATGCGGTTGGTGGACGATTTCCTGCTCATCACTCCTGATCTCGGCAAAGCACAGACTTTTCTCAAGTGGGATATCTTTTAAAGCCTTTAATATATGAATAATATTATCGCCATGACCTGTGTGGTTATTGTAGTGTTAATTTTGCTGGTGTCCTCTCTCTCTCTCCCTTTTCTCTTTTTTGATGACAGAACTCTGCAGCGGGGTGTAGTGGAGTATGGCTGTTTTGTTAACCCTCGGAAGGTGGCAGTGAACTTCCCCCTGCCTGGCAACAGCCCAGACGTCCAGGTCCTTCCCTCAGGATCCTTGTTTCCATGGTGTGGCCTCTTGCTGGACCCCTCCACTCTGGATGTTTACACTGACTATTCCAGGTAAGGGAAGATGATGGATGGCTGGAGGAGATGGGGACTCTAGTGATTCAACAATGGCACTGTGCAGGATGGGGCAAGTATATAGTATATAACAAGGATGTTGGCTGTAAAGGTTGGTGGTTTCCAAAGCAGGTGGTCAGTAGAAATCTTTGGAATCTCACTGCTCTGTCAGCCTGGCTCTCTGTTCATTATTATGATGTTGTGGTTTTGTTTTTCTCGGTTGTCTGGTAAAATTAAGTTTAAGCTTTGATTAGGGAAATATGTTACTTACCAGTCTGGATTGTTCTAAAGCAGGTCATTTTAAAGAATACGTTTATCTGGTTCCTGTGAACATAATTTTCCTTGCTACAAGTGGTAGTTTGAATTTCTGTTGAGTTTTTACATAATAAATTGCAAGTTGTGAAATACAAATAAAGATGGTAAAGTGCACATTTAGGTTGTTCAATTAAAATTTTGAAAAAGGTTTGAAAATACAAATTCATACAGGAAAATACTAGCACTGTTTCACTAAATTGGATTCTTTTTCTAAATTGCTATTGTTCCATCTGATGTGACCCATATAAACTGGAACTGACTGTATTTGTATTATTTCTCTGATGCCAGATTTTCTATATTGTTCCCTTCTTTAGTTATGCTGGCCTGTCTCTGCGCTGCAGCTTGACCCTTTGTTCTACCCCAAATGCTGGACTGCAGATGAAGAGAAAGCTTTTATCTGTCCTAAGGCTGAAGTGTCATGATCTTTTCCTTGACCTGAAGGTCAGAGCTTTTCTTTCACCTTTGTGGATCTGTTACCACCTACACTCCTGCGGCAGCTGCTCTTTGTTTTCATGGCCTTTAATTGCCTTTATCACTGGACCTGGGTCAGTGTAATCAGTAGACACCTCTGTGTTGTTGCAGATGAACTCCTCAAAGGCTGTGTGTCAAAACATCTACAAAATTGTGCTGCTCCAAGCCTACAGGTACACAATTGCTTTGTATGGTCTGATTTTTGTCTAGAAGTAAAACATACTTGTTTTAAATATTATTTAACAATATTTCAATGTGAAATTTTTACATTTCATGCCTTTAAGGCAAACTGATTGTGAAAATCGTTTGCTACACAGCTGATACAAGTTCATTAAGATGATGATTTTAGTGTATTGTTATCTGATGTTTCAAATTTAGTGCATTATTCAGCACACGGATTTGCAACTCACTTGTAAAAATGTAGTACATTATGTGCAAAACTTATTACATTATGTCTTCTGCAACTTTATTATATTATCAACAGATAACTATGAGTTTTTATTCCATCTATCCTTACATTATGTACAGCTATTTTGCATTTCTATAACCCATTTATATTCACCTCAAACTTTCATCATTTTAAATATGATTTGTTAAATATGGTACAGAGGTGATCTGATGTGATTGTTTATCAGATGTAATGGTATGTTTACTGCAGATTTCATGCATGTGCCCAGAACTTGCCCTTTGGACAAAAGGTGAAGAAAAACATCTTTTTCTTCCTGCTTCTTATATGGGAGATGGCAAAATGTACAAGCCTGCTCATCAGTCAGAGCAACCATGGTAAGAATTATGATTTTGCACCAAAATGGCTGTTTCCTCATAAATTGATTAATTAGTTACTTTAAATGTATCCTATGCCCTGTTAATGGTAAAGAAGGACTCTGTTGTTCACAATTTCAGGAGTACCCCTGCCTTTTGGCCTCTGCTGTGAAGCAGTGGAGCTCATGTACTGTGTAGCCTTCATCGCCGTCCTGTCCCATCATCAGTCCCTTTACAAAGGCCTCCTTTCACACCTCCGCATGCGTATGTATTTTTTCAAGAAGGTCCTCAGGCTTCATTTATAAAATTGGCATGGATTTCTCATGAAATACGAGGGTATGAATTGTTCCTAAGTAATGTGTAGGCATGGTTTATTAAATCTTTGTATGCATGAATATAATAATGTAAACCAAGCATACACATCTGTGATGTATAAATTACAAATGTTCCTAACATTTGGCACACATGAGCAAATATTTCATGGTGTACTCTGACTGGTACACATCCTCAATTTGTCTTATATGGTAGCAGTATTGTACTTAACACAGTATTTAATACTCAATACTCAATTTAATGCTAGTTTTTCCTGAGTTCTTCAATTAGAGCTTGCTCAGCCATGACCCTTAAATATAAATAGTTTATATATCAGTTTTTACTGGTCATTCCTATAAAGTTTTTATATTTTGGAAATGAATTTGCATATTGTGTCATCAACTAGGGAATGCATTCACATGCATATGTGGGCATATATATGTAAGCTAAATATTTTGGGGCTTCAGGTTGATCTCGGAGTAAAGGCGCATGTCTTTGGTTCATCTATATGTCTCATGGGTGTTCAAAGCCCAGCTTCGCCAAGGGCGGGGGAATGATTGGCAGAGCATTATCAGTTCCATCTGGTTCCTTTTCCGATCCAATGTGAGGTCCTAACTTGGCGACTCAACCGTTCTGCTCTCTCCTGTAGGTAAAAGGCACCTGGAGAAGAGGCTGGGGGCCCTGAAGCTGGCCCTAGTCCGATGTGCATTCACACCCTTAATACCCAAGGAATTCAAGCTCATCAGGGTGTAGAACTACTCTTTGGATGATGAATCCTTATCTTGCCTTTCTTCTATGGACCATAGGGTTTTGTGCAAACTGAAATCCAAATATACATCTGGAATCTGTTTAAAATCTCAAATTAAAAGCTTACCAAAAATGCTTTGAATGTACTCTGCAAAGGGACTGAGTTAAATTTCACAAACATTCATAAACCAGGTTCAGCAGGCTCCTCTGAATTGCACTGTCACATACACTGTTATGCCGTGTTATGCACATACTCTGCTGCAGGGCTTTATGAGTCTTTACTGCATATTTTAATTGTGTCTTTCTGCCCTGTTGTTCCATGTTAATTTCACAGAAATGCTAATCATTTTTCTTGTATGGCCAGCATGGATTTTGAACTTGCTTCAAAATATGTCTCCATTATTGCTCAAACTGTTTACAATATTAATTATATTGGCTGCTAATTGTCAATGAATGGATACTGTATTTCTCATTTATGATTGGTGTTTTCCTATTTTAACTATTGAAACTTAAGGTGCTGCCCTCCTATATTGTATGATGTATTTGCCACATGAATGGCATGGTTACTGTAGCTACAACCATCATCAACCACCAACTCATAATGTTTTTCTATTAAAATTAAAAAAAATGTAGTTATGTTGTAATTACACTGTTGTCCATTTTCGACAAATCTGGACCTATGTATGATCTTTTGGGTCATGTGACACAAATATCTTCTCAGGATGCTCAGTTAAGAATGCAAGAAAAACGTACCTGTACGTTTTCTTTTTAATCAGTGGGTTGTACCGTTCTAGAATTAAGAATGTCATGAGAAATACCAAACCAAAAAGAGGACTTGAGAATGAGAAATGGCATATCGAAAACGGGTATTTATTTTTCCTTAGAAAAGATCATGACGATGTAAGAGGTGTGGTCAAAAAGGGCTACAATGATGCGTGAAAAGTGCACATGCAATTACTGGGCGTGCTTTCCACGGCAGTTTGACGGTAGCCCGCCATATTGTACTTTTGATTGGCCTACCCAGTGTCAATCAAAAATGGCAACACTGATTGGGGCTAGCTTCATGCGGGTGGAAGTTTCAAATGTGTATAAGGGCGCTGTCGTTGTAGTGGAGGCTGAGGGTCGGTATTCAGTATCTAGAATTTTTGCTGAAAGATTCAAATTCCTGGTTACATTTTTGGAAATAACGACGTTTATGGTGAGTGCTTATATGCAAGCAATAAAATATCCATCTAGCAAGATGTCAATGAGTTAGCAAAATCATACAGATGGCTATCTGATAATGCAGTTAGCTGATGATGACAGCACTAGCCGGTTGCTTCATGTACGTGATCATAACAACCAGCCAAGCAACTTACATTTGGAGTAAAGATTTCTGGTGGTAAGGATGTTGGTAGGGAGTAGAGATTTCTGTGGTTCTCTTCTTGGTTCCTGGAAAGTTAGCTGCATCTGTTAAGAGACGCCTTGGCGCAGTTGTCTCTTAGTTTCTAGCTAGCTAGTTATTGTGCTAACGTATTACTCGTAATATTTTCCGCATTTGGTTTTTATTGTGATAGCTTGTCATTGTTTCTTTAAGAATTCGTCAATTTGAAATATCAAAGGATAATGTTTTCTCTGGGGAGCTTCTCTACAGATTTAGTTAATGAAGCAGGAGGCCAGTTCGCTAATCTGGCCAGTTTTCAAGATGAAATGTGTGAAAAAATCATTATGAATGTAATATGAATTGATGGGAATAAGACGTACAAGAATGGCATAATATCAATTACAGATTCAATCATCAGGAAAGGCAAGGCTGCAAAACAACAGGTAACACAGTCGTGATGCACCACATAGATATAAAATTGCATCTTAAAATATTCTTGTACTGAATAACGCACATACAAGCTTTCAGATAACCAACTCAACAAGTGTAGAATGGCTATCGTGAAGTATCAAACCTACTGTAACATTCATTACAGCAGCGTTTTATGAAGATTAGTGATAAAGTATATGTAAGAATGTTGAATAAGCAAATGAAACTTTCCTTACAGAAGAACATTATTCACAGCCTGACTCTCTTTTCCAGAATGATGAACTCCTGTGCGGTGGCAGAACTGACCCAGCAGATAAATGACAAAATCTCAGCTATCAGGAGGATGCTTGAGCTACGGACAGTTGGTAAAGTAACAATGCCTGGCATATCTAACGAGTTGCTGTGAATGATACTGTCACCTTGAATAATACATGGATGGCCTTGTGATGAGCAGGGGGACTGAAGATGATGTGGCACTTACTGAAAAAGAACTGCATCCCTCTTCCAATTTCCAAGTTGCTTATTGGCATGAAAAAGTAAAAAGCTGTGAAATACCAGTTATATATAACATCATTGACTTTAAATAAAAGTGTTGCATAAGCCTGTACCTCATCTCATACCTTTATACTGTTTGTTCCTGTTTATTTTCTTCGTAATGTTCTCACAAAATGGTTTGTGACATTGTATTAAACTCAAATATGAATTTGTCTTCTTTACGTGCATGCAGTTGGAAATGGAAAGACAACCTATGCAAGAGAAACTGGAAATAAGAGAAACCACAATTAATGGATTGACTAGTCTTATGATTTTATTTTAATGTAATCTGAAATTTATACATTCATACCAACTCTCTTTTCAGTGCTGGGAATCAACTTGTGATTTAGAAAATCTATCAAATTATTAATTTGTTCATTCAGATGGTACTCCGCAACTTGACCAAGGAATTGTTTGTTGTACGTTCAGTATTTTTAAAAACTGTGATGATTAACTTGCTACACAAGAATGTAAATTAACTGGAAAGAAATCAAATCAGTCTCATCTGTTTATCCATGTTTTTCCTTTAGCAAAAGACCAGGACAAAAGAAACATTTTGCTTAAACTCGGAAGGGATATCATCGCCATTAATGGACTCCTTGACAATTTTGAAATGCAAGTCCATCAGCAACGTGATATGCTTAAGTGCTTGAAGGTATAGCATACACATCATTCCTATGGCAAATGATGTGAATTTATTATCTTATGATTTCTGTACTGTACTATATATCTGATTACTTTATTACTGTATATAGATTTGCATAATCTAGATTGAAAAAATATATGAATAATAATAAAGTCAAGGCAATATGAGGGGAAATGCTTCACTATATACTAGAGCACCTGTGCATGTCATGACCTTGTGAGCATAGCTGCTTCTGTGTTCCAGCTCATTGTCAAAATCATGAAAGACAATGATTAGAATTTCTCTGCGTTCTTGCAGGAACTTGAGGGATTCTTTCAAGAGGACTTGCGTGATGGACAACATCTCAAGGACAATATGCCCCCACACATGCCCAGAAAAGGCATGCAAACTGTAAAGTAAGATGACTTAAAATTACAGGCTCATATTGCGGGAGAGTCTAAAAATGCATATTGATTTCATATTATGTTTTATGTTCTATTTTGCATTCCTCCCCACTCTGCCATGTTTAGTGGGGTTTTAACCCAGAGCAAGCAGGTTGAATCTCAGCAACCTCAGCAGCAGAACCCACCAAAAAACCCTCACCGCAACCAGATTCGTGAAATGAAATTCATCACCACAGAGGAGTTTGAAAGTGTCCCACAGTAAGTCCTGCCAGAACATAAAACTCAACCATGTCCAAGAGCAATGTGCTTTTGTAACATCAAGTATAGAGCTGTTCTGTGCATGTCTCTTTGTCTGCCTGGGACCTGAGTTGTTGTGTGAATGTCCAGTTGTGTTGGTAGGCCCATCTTGTGACTGCATCATCCTCTCTGTTCAGGAAAGTGGTGAAACAGACATGATTCTTCAAAAGGAATCTTACCAGATGGCAGTTCTTTTTAGTTTTAGGTCCACAAGCTGAGTTATTGAATTAGTGATATTCACTGTCACTAATCAAGGGTGAATTATCCTCTTGAGAGGCCACTTTAAATTAAGAATCTGACATGCAGAAAGTAAGCAAGCTTTGTGGTAACAATAATATTACTATTTATTTTTGTGTCAGGTACATAAAGGAAAAAAACTATGGTGCCCAAAACATTCAGTTCATGCCAATAGGTATACTTTTTTTTTTTTTTTTTAGCATTGTGATAGTATGGCTAATTATGTGCATTCCTTTGGGATCCTGCCTGTGTTTGGCACTAGCATTATCAGAATTCAGTATCTAGAGCATGATGGACATCACCAAACTGAGAAATGGTCAGCAACTATGTCAAGAACACAACCACCTCCATTTCTAAAGTATTTTCTACTGAACACATCCCATACATGTTCACGATGAGGTGAAACCCAAAATGGTAACATCACATAGAGTTGTGTAAACTCAAAATTGTAAAGTTTCTTCACCAATGTCCCTGTAAGAGTTTTTAAAAGCTCCATTTTACCTTGCAGGTACATGAAGGGTCGTGTGACATACAACCAGCTTAATGCAGCAGTGCAGAGTATCAACACAGCTGTGACAGAGAAGTACACCATCCTGCAGCAGCCAGCTAAGAACATGAGTAATGCAGCACGCAAGCTTTACCAGCGCTTCAAGGATGAGGAGACCAAGGATACCAAGGGTACCTCATTCATACTCGCACTAGCTCTAAAAAAAAGTGCATGTCATGATCTGATGCCTGAGTAATTTTGAGTCAATACAAGTGGGTGCTAGCCCAAAAGCTGTAGGATGTCTGTTAGAGTGGTCAGCATTATGGTATAAACACATTTGATTAATTTAAAATGTATAATATTGTGAAGGCAATTCATTGTGTATTTGTATCCCTTTGAGCCAAATGGAAAAGTTTTTTTTTTTTTTTTTTTTTTTTTTAAAGGGACTGTGTAACATTTACACGATTGGTTTATTTGCAGGCCAGTTCTTTGTGGTGGAGGCAGACATTCGAGAATTTACACAGCTGAAGGTGGACAAGCGCTTCCATGCTATGCTTAACATGCTGCGGCACTGCCAGCGGCTGCGAGAGCTGAGGGGCGGTGGCCTCACCCGGTACCTCATGCTGTGAGGTGGACGTTACTGTGGGGTGTTGAGTACTACTGCGAGAAACATCATCTTCTGTGACTATGAACTGGCAGATGTTATGCGATACGTTGAACTGGACCATATTTCCTGTTACGTTGTGCTGTAACAAATGTGCTCTTATTGATCTTCCTTCACTGTTGGAGAGTGAAAGTCAAATTTGCATGTATTTTTGTTTCACTTCATGTCCAGTATACACATTCTTAATCTCTTGACTACTGCAGAATTTGGCTTGAAATCACAGAATTTGATCTAGTCATCAGAACAAAGCTGGCCTTTTTTCCATAGGCAAATCTGATTTTTGTATACCCATTAAAGAACTCTACAATGATTTTGGAAATCAGAAGATTCTGCTCATTAATTACCAGTACTGCCTTTCAAGTTTATAAAGAGGCCTTGCTAGCCTGTATGTGGAAAAACTACATTTCAGTAAAAATGCAAATACTGAACAGGTAACTCCTCAGTAAACAGAATCAAAGCCATTAGTAAACAGATAGAATCAAAGTTTGT
This sequence comes from Albula goreensis, assembly GCA_022829145.1. Lineage (NCBI taxonomy): Eukaryota > Metazoa > Chordata > Actinopteri > Albuliformes > Albulidae > Albula > Albula goreensis. Next base: position 54,920,565 of record CM040741.1, on the reverse strand, counting down.
ATGGCTTTCTACTTTTTGTAGAGAGGTAGATCAATAATTTTAATTTTAGCCTCTCTTTACATATACCTCTGAATTTCTGAAGCACTGCTGAGATTTTTCAGATCCTGGACTTTTACCCCTGACACAAGTTTCCTCCCTGGTTCTGTTTGCAATAAACTTTTTTTTTTTTTTTTTTTTTTTTTTTTGGGGGTGTCATAAATAACATAACATAAAATTCCAGGCTAATCAAATCCCTGTACCTGAATGAAAACTGATTTTTTTGTTTGTCTCTGGACAAGGACCTCTGCCACACTTGCAAAGATGTAAATGATGTTTTGGCCTTGTCTTACTCCTATGGCTGTAAGGATTTATTATAAAACTGGGGTGAGAATGGGGTGATTCTGTTATTACACTGGGGAATCCTAATACCCTTAAGTTTTGCTTCTGTGTGTTCTCTTGCTCATACCATCTGTGAATGTGATGCCAACTCATGAGCCCAGTTCATGTACCCACTCCCATTTTAGTACAAACTGGTCATTTGAAAGTTTTTGAAACTTACTTTTCTTATCTGTGGTCACTTAAGTTCTGAGTTTTCGTCAGTGCAGCACAGCAGTGATAATTCTTGTGTATAAATAGTATAATATTAATTGGTGAACTTTTTATAAATGCAGCATGATCACGATTAAACAACATCTCTTAGCAACTGCCTCAACGTTTTTTGTGGTGGCATACATAGATAAAATACTTAATTACATTTGAGATATTTGACCTCACCACGTTTAAAATACACATTTATGTAACCAATTTGTTAAGAACTTTATTACTTTTCACTCCACCGACGGATTACATCTTATTGCCTAGATTCACGTCATATAGCTATAAGGAATACAAAATAACGGCTGTATGAATACTAAATCACCAGAATGAGAATTAAAACCTCCGTGCGCATGTGTAATTCGCCATGTTGATACGGGGAGTTGGACTGTGGGGCTGAATTTGTATTTAGGGCTATATCTAGCTGGCTAGCTAGCTTGTTTAGAGGGAAGTGGTATAGCTAGCTAGCTAGCCATTGTGCAGTGCATACTGTAGTAAACAGGTACATATTCTATTCAATATATTTATATATATATACGCACTATAACGTTTTTGGAAGAACCGCACATTCAAGAAAACCAAACAACTGATGAAGGAGCCGACGAACGGGTTAGCCTGCTAGCTAGCAAGATCATCTCAAGATTCTGAGGTAAAAACACTGAATAGCTAACTAGGCCAAGAGTGATCAAACTTGGACAGATTAAATATTACAATATTACATACCTAGTAATACTGGGAGAGTTTGTTGTTTTTTTAAAGATTGAAAAGCCCGTTTTTAACGAGGAGCTCACTTGGCAAAGCAAGTTTGTTTTGTTATAGCTGGATTGGTTGTTGGCGTCAGGGCGGGATTAGCTAGTTAGCTTGCTTGAAGAACCTAGCAGTGTCCCACTCACAAATCAGCTGCGTTGTGGTACTGAGACAGCAGTGGTCAGTCGTATTCATGCAACTTGCCGTGAGCCAGGCTGACTAACGATGCTCTTGTATACACGTATTCTCAAAATGTTGACTATCTAGCCACCTAAGTAATCTACGTTGTTGTTTGTTTCCCATACCTATTTTACAAATCTGTTGACTTGTTTATTGTGGCAGCGGCGCTGCACGCAGTTGCGTTCAGTGGGTCTAATGGTTGTGTAAACTTATTTCCCTGCAAGTTTGAACTGCTGATATTTTTTAATTTATCGGAGATTTCTTATTGCCACTGTTAGATCAGTTGCCAGATCTTCGATTCAGCTGTTCGTTTGGCAAAGCATTTTTCATAGTGTTTATTAGAGATGAAGATACCTCGTCTAGTTGACGAGACGATATTTAGCATATGTGGAGAGCAGGAGTTGTATCATCTGTGGCAGTATCCTCTTATCTCGGTATTAGTTCCTGGCACGTAAGATTGCAGGACATCACAGGACTTACGACATGATTATGTCTCTCGTTCTTGATGTGCGACTGGATCAAGAGAGCAGGTCACACACTTGGATCACTCGTATGACCATCTATCCTGGGGGTCCTACCACACAAATCTCAGAAAGTTGCGTGTAATTTAATACTTGTTCAAGACATTAACACCGTAGAAGAAGAGAATTAGGACGGGAAAACAAATGTCTGGTTATGTATATCTTAGAAAAAGAGCAAAAACCAATGCTGGAATTCTGGGTATATACAATTCCAAAGTCTACTGTCCACAGGTTTGAAAATGTTTAGCTTGATTCCTGTAAATTGAAACATCTGATTTTTTTTTCAGCATTTTAATATCGATGTCCCACTCTCAACTATGAACAGTTTTCTGAAATTATTTGGGGATTTCGGGTATATTTTTCTTTAATGGCCTATTCAGTTTGAGTAAAACAACATGTTCCCCCATGTTTGTCATGAACCAGTTTGCACTGGGGATCCAGGAATGATTTTGAAAGCCTCTGCCCTAGATGCTACAGTTTGAGATTCTCACATTCGTGCATGGCATTACTGGATCTGATGATCAAATCCATCATCAGATATGAACAGAATCTTAGTGGCTAATTATGCTCTTATACACCAACTTTGGGTGAGCTTGAAGATCTGTAGACTCCATGCAGAGTGATTTCATAAGATCCTTTTGTTGTCCACCAAACAGGAGGAAGGTCACTGTTAAAGAGATCCTGTGATAGAATTCAAGTTCAAATTTATGAATGGGACAAAAATACACTTTCTGGAATGTTTGAGAATATCTGTCCATCACTATAGGATAAAGGGCAAGCCGCAGGAAGGTTGAAGGAGGTCCAGGGACAGGTCAACTCAAGGCTTTTGTTTTTATTGTAAAGTAGAACACCCTTACCAATGGTAATGTGGAAGGATGGTACATAATATAAACCATCTCTTATTATGGCTTAATACTTACTAGTAGGTCGTAACAAGGGCTATTTTTGAGTGGGTAGGTTGTAGGTGACACTATATGGGTTGGTCCAGAAATGAGAATTATTAAGTCATTGTGATTGTTTGCTAAAATCATAGGGAATTAAGTATAGTTGCTTTGTTTATTACATCATACAATATTTACAAAATGTAGGCTTTACTTGTATTTTGTGATTGCTTGACTTTTGCAAATTCAGAAGTCTTATTAAATAAATCTTTGTACTCATCATGTTTCCATGTATTTTCCTTGATTAATGAAGTTCCAAATGTTTTGCCCTTTTTCAGGTAACATCAGAAGCTTTGAGGTGGTTTCTGGGAATTTATACAGTTAAAAATTTCTGAAAAGTGGAAGATGCTTGTTGATCTTTTAGGAAATATTTCCTATGACTCACTGCTAAAATTCAGCATAAGGGAGAAACACATTTTAAGCAACGTCATCAAACGTGATGGTGGTTTGTAACAATGTGCAGACATTCATTTTTTTATTTGAGGAATGTAAACTGCTTATTCATTTACTGTGACCACGCTGGATATGAGACTTTAATTTGGACTTTTTGTCCTTTTGAATGAAGTTGAATATTTTAAAGTTAAATATGAAATATGAAAATATGACATGCAAGTTATCTGCTCCAGTTCCACTAGCTGTTTGCTAAAGTTCTTTTTGTGAAATTTGGTGTATGTCTCAACCTGTCTTTACAGATTTAGGTTTCTGAAAATCAGTATTTAGATATCAGTAGAAACATAGAAGTTTCCTCTATGTCTACTGTATTACAGCACCTGAGTGAGGTGGTAACACTGGGTGCTTCATCATTATGTTATGATTAATGCAGTATGTCTAATCAAATTGTCTGTTGGCTGTGAAACTGTACCTTATTTTTGTGTCAGCATTATCACATTAATAATTTACCTTTTCCTTTTTTTCTAGACATAATTGCCCTAAAGCTGTCTGTTGGAGGACATTGGTTTTCTCAAAGGTGAAAGACAGAGGGACATCGTCTCCTCCTTGTCTTCCTTCCTCAACATTTCCATTACAAGAGTACTTTTACTGGGATATCCTTCTGAGCAAAGGGCAGTGGATGAAGGGAGGTCTTCTCACCTGTTAGACATTACGGGATTACAATCTCAAAGGGAAGGAAGACTCTGCAGTCAGAAAAGCTTAAGGATAAAGCCTCGGGAACCACATAATACTATTTGACAAAAATCACAGAGACTTCAAGATGTCAATCACTAACACTCCAACAAGCAACGATGCTTGCCTCAGCATAGTGCACAGCCTGATGTGTCATCGGCAGGGTGGTGAGAGTGAGACCTTTGCTAAACGCGCCATTGAGAGTCTGGTAAAGAAGCTGAAGGAAAAGAAGGATGAGCTGGACTCCCTCATCACAGCCATCACCACCAATGGAGCGCATCCCAGCAAGTGCGTCACCATTCAGCGGACCCTGGATGGCCGGTTGCAGGTAGGGTGCATAGCTGGTGGGAGAGAGTTACTGCAGTTAGTACAGCTAATTAGTACGGCTCATGGTGTGAAAAGGGGGGAAACGGGTATATGTATCAAATGACTTTACCAATTATAGTTGAGAGCAATAGATCTATTTATTTTCATGTTGAGATTTGTTTACAACTCTGCTGTGTTCTGTCTGTCGGAGTTGCGGTTTTTTCCTGACTTGTCTTGTGGGCTTGTAATTTGTTTTAGGTTGCTGGGCGTAAAGGTTTTCCCCATGTGATATATGCAAGGTTATGGAGATGGCCTGACTTGCACAAGAACGAGCTGAAACATGTTAAATACTGCCAATATGCCTTTGATCTGAAGGTTGATAGTGTTTGCGTGAACCCTTACCACTACGAAAGGGTGGTGTCCCCAGGAATTGGTGAGTAGGCCACCTTGACCTCAGTCACTTCACTTCACGACTGTTCTCAATGCAATTGTAACCTGAAGTATAACCTGAACATTGACCAGTAGAGACCCTGATAATTTTGTATTACAAAACAACTCTTTTTCTGTTGACAGACTTGTCAGGACTCACAATAACAAGCACTGGCGGTAAGTAAAATTCTTAGTTTTTGTTTTGAGGGGAAAAAAGGAGATCTGTAGGGGCACAACAAAATTGTGGGAGATTTTCAAGATGCCATATAATATAGTAAGGGGGACAAAAGTGTGTAACATAACCACCTGTGACAACAAATAGTCTTTCTATGCCTCACTGTAAAAACTGCAATTCATGAAATTTAACTCACTATCTGTAATTTGCTTCAAATTATGTTCCTAACAAGGTGTTGGGCTGTCACTCAAACACTTATTTTGTCCAAACTATGCCAAAAGCTTTTAAGCAGACTGGTCTTGTGCATATCTATGAGTGAGGACAAGTAACAATGAAATATGTCAATCCTGAGTCCTCAGATGGGCCACCATTTGGTTCATGACCGTTCTGTAATAAACTGATTTTTTGCCTCTCCAGCTTCCTCTGGTCTTATGGTTAAAGACGAATATGACTTTGAAGGCCCATCTTCATTGCCCAGTGTTGAAGGCCACTCCATACAAACCATCCAGCATCCACCCTCCAGGGCAGTGCCCCCAGAGCCTTTCAGCACACCAACTCTGCTTCCCCCTTCTGAAGCCAGTAGCTCTGCTTCTTCTGCCTTCTCCAGTATTGCCGTTGGATCTACGTGTAAGAGGACTATCTTGAGTCTTATAAATTATATCATAGTTATCGTTCTTGTACAACCACTTCTGCATTTTGTCTCTTAGTCTTTCTTTTCTGTTGTTATATTTAATAATATTGTATTTCTCTGCATCATTTATATTTTTTTGGCAGGGTTTTTTTTCTTCTAAAGAGATATTCATATACTCTTAGAGTGTGGATTCATAGAGCCTGTAATCTCTTCTCAGAGTCCTCTGTTCCATCCATCAGTGGTGTCAAGGAGATGATGAAATGCTTTTTTTGGATTATGAGAGTCTGTTTCTACACAGTGCCTTCTTTGAACAGTTTTCTGTTTGCCTGTGTGTACTTGTATATCTGTGTATGCACTGCACATACATACGTATGTACCAGTCTCCGCTGCCACTCTGTCCTCAGCCCAGTCCAGCAGCCTGCTGTCAGGAGGCCACAGTGGGGAGGGGCTGCTGCAGATTGCCTCAGGGACTGCACAGGGCTCACAGCAGAACGGTTTCACTGCTGCCCAGCCTGCCACCTACCACCACAGTAAGCCCTGCCCTGTTAGCACATGTCCCATTAATCAAAATGACGTGAACCTCTGCACTGACCCATCTTCTACTAGGGGCTGTATGCCTGGGAAATAAAGCTGTGAAGCTGAAGAAAGAAACATTAGTGGGGTCTTCCCACAACAGAAAATTTTATGTGGGATTTGCACCGAATGTTTTGTTAACCCAGCATCTTTTCGCTAAAGTTGAACATTCCTGCAGGTAGATTTTAAATGTGCACACTGTTACATTTGCCTTAGTTTCTGTGTCACAACCTATTCTGCTAGATGTAGCTAACTTGTCTGCTAACAGTCGTACATACTTCAAATATATATTAAAAACAAAATTTCCTGTTCCATAGTACCTATTAGTAATTGTATTATTTATTAATTATTAATTAATGGTACATGATCTGCCATTTTGGGTTCATTCATACACGATTGCATATTGTTTTACAGTGATTGTCATTTCACAAATGGAAAGTTCATAGTTCCAGTTGTTGTAGAACATGTTTAGAGTCCACATGATGGTGATCTGAGGCATTCTATCAGATTTTGTTAGTTCCTGCTGCACTCACCCAATAATCTTTCATTTATTTGTGTCAATTTAGTTGTATTCAACCATTCCGACAATGAAACCCATGTAGTTTGTCTCTTGATTTGTCTGTTAAGGAGCATTTGGTTTTGTTCCCTTGGCTGATGGGTTCTTTGGAAGGCTGCACCCTTGATTTTGTTGAAACACTCCTTTTGCCATATGGGAAATTGCCCCCTTGGTTCTCTAGTATTTGTTTGTTTCTTGAATTGCAGTTGTATTATGTGTTAATTGTAAGCTCAGGTTTTGTCTGTCTTACACCATATTGTGGTCCATGAATACAAGGTTGGATGGCTGTGGGGTAAACAATTGTGCCAATGTTAGGAGCAATAATTATCAAACATATGATGTAAGGATTAACACATTACACAGGTTAGCAAATAGGCAGTTTACTGCGAAGGGTTAAATTTATCAGTTAGTAATTGGTCTGAGTAGTGTTGCATGGTAAACCAGACCATGAATACCTTTGTAAACTTACAGGTGCAAACTCCACATGGACAAGAAGCAACAGTTTCACACCTAACATCCCTCACCATCAAAATGGGCATCTACAGCACCATCCACCCATGCCTCATCCAGGACACTACTGTAAGTGTTGGTTATACCTGGAGTTCACATGCGCCCAGCTAGAAAAGGGATTAAGATTGAATTTAGTACATATGTCGCATATTTCTCTTCCAGGGCCAGTACACAACGAGATTGCATTCCAACCCCCAATATCCAACCATCCTGGTGAGTTGAATGTACTCTTTAAAAGGGTAGACCACATTAAGATCACGTTTGTACATACTTTTTTTTCATATTCTGTACTAAGGAACCAATAGCAACTATTCCTGTGTGGTGGTTTTCTATATTGTTTATGTCGTAGTGTTATCTTAAACATTTTTTCCTGGCATTTGGGAGGGTCATGAAGTAAAAGCGTATGTTTGCGCAGCTGTTTGGCCGGGGGCTGGGTGTTGAAGCCCTAGCTGTACCATGATCAGCAATGGGCGGAGATACAAACAGGAGAGGCAATAGCTAGCCCAGGCTTGCAGGAGAAAATGGAGGTCAAAAGATTACAACACACAAAAATGGAAATGACATAATAGTTTATTTACTTTGAATGTTGTCAATTCATTTAATTTTGCTTTTTATATCTGTTCTTTTTAGAATGCTGTTCTCACCGTATTTTACAAGTGAGTTGTATGTTGGGGCAAGCAATTTTGGTGTGATGTGACCATATTTTTTGTTCTCCTTTGCCTAGCGCCCGATTACTGGTGCTCCATTGCCTATTTTGAGATGGATGTGCAAGTGGGCGAGACCTTCAAAGTGCCCTCCACTTGCCCCATTGTTACCGTTGATGGTTACGTTGACCCTTCAGGGGGTGATCGCTTCTGTCTGGGCCAGCTGAGTAATGTGCATCGGACTGAAGCCATCGAGAGAGCAAGGTACTGATTAACAATTGGTAAAGTCCCAAGTTCTACATGCTTTTATTGTTTCCATCTCCTGTATTATCCTGTACTCGAGCTGTGGCTGTCTATTGTCCCGTTCCCCTAGGCTGCACATTGGCAAAGGGGTACAGCTGGAGTGTAAAGGAGAAGGTGATGTGTGGGTACGCTGCCTCAGTGACCATGCAGTCTTTGTGCAAAGCTACTACTTGGACCGGGAGGCTGGCCGAGCCCCAGGAGATGCTGTACATAAAATCTACCCAAGCGCTTACATCAAGGTGGGATTTTTAAAACTCTGGTTGTAACTGTTCATCAGGGACCATGGTACACATTGTAAAATTCATTATGGTATATGTGACAGTGTTGCCAGGTAAGCCAACAGGCTATGTCACTAACAATAACTGTTTACCAAAAAAATGTATATACCAAGATGTTTTTATTTTATTCTTCGCGAACATGTTGTTAATGTAACTGTACCGCCTTGCTATGTTACCTGATTATCTGCCATGTGACTCTGACTATTCCCTTCTGCATCTCACTTGAACAAAACTGGCATTTTTTCCACATAACTACCTAACAAATGAACACTATGAGGATATACTGACCCTTGTATAAGTAATTTACTAATTGCAACCTTGGAATTAGTAAACCAAAAAACTCCATCGGTCTCAGCTCTCTATGGAATTCCATTCCATTGGTCTCAGGCGCATACGAACAAGCTACATTTTGTGGGATGTGTCTCATAGGTTTTCATTTTGAATTGGCACATATGTTATTTCTCTGCTGTTCTTTTGTCCCCAGGTGTTTGACTTGCGTCAATGCCACAGGCAGATGCAGCAGCAGGCAGCAACTGCGCAGGCTGCAGCTGCAGCCCAAGCAGCTGCAGTTGCTGGGAACATCCCTGGACCAGGCTCTGTGGGAGGCATTGCGCCTGCAATCAGTGAGTCTCACTTGACACCTTTATCAGAAATATCCATTTTTGTCATCCTTGCCATTTCTGCTATTAGTGTTGACAGCTAAATGTAGTCTATGTAATCAATGGTGTAAAACTTTTTTTGTGACTACCCTATTTCATTACAATTTGAGAACTATGGAAGTAACTTGTCAGACATTCAGTTGATATCCTCAATTGAATATAAATGACTTCTTTAAAAAAATAATGTTGCTTATTTACAATAACATTGATACATCCCCTTACCTGGCATTTACTGAAGACAAAAAATTTGCCACTGGCATGCTGTAGTTTATGTGCTAATCTGCTTTGGCTGTGGGGTCTGTTTTTGAAATTGTCCTCCAAATCAGAAAAGGGCAGACAATGTGTGTTTATACATGATGTATTGAGTTAAACAATGTATAATTAGCTAGGAAATTTTCTGATATCATTGATGAATGTTTTAATAGTATTTGCTGTTTTGATCATCACTACCTCCCATCTGCCAGGTCTATCTGCTGCAGCTGGCATTGGCGTGGACGACCTCCGCCGACTCTGCATCCTGAGAATGAGCTTTGTAAAGGGTTGGGGGCCAGACTATCCAAGGCAAAGCATCAAAGAGACTCCCTGCTGGATCGAAATCCACCTACACCGTGCGCTGCAGCTGCTGGATGAGGTGCTGCACACCATGCCAATAGCAGACCCCCAGCCATTAGACTGAGCCAGAGCAATCTGGAGAACTTTGCCTCCCTCCTCGCATTTCTCTACCATGATGGTTCAGAGGAACAGGAAGGGACCCATTCCCTGCAACATTAAAAATAGGGACAAAGACTGACTAATCTTCTTTATTCTTTAATGTTAGTTTTTTCTTTGAAGTTCATTTGTCTTTGCTCACTTGCCTCGGCCACTGAGACTACATTATAACCGTGGCCCCTGGAGTCCCAAAAGGTCATGGTTAGCAGTGAGCTTACATTTTTATTTTGGCTTTTCAGGTGCTTTTTAACTCATTCTAGTGAGAAAAAAGTTGGTCTGCACAGTTCCAGCAGATGGTCCTCATATCAATAAGAAGAGAGATCTGGGTAACACTGCACTATTTGTTTGTTGTACACAAGTGGACAAAAAAGGTGTTTAATTCACACCTACGTTTGGTGGGGAGGGCGGGAAGATCCAACATCATATTTTTGTGGCATTTTAAATTATTTTTCTAATTACAGCTTAGTTTTTTCCTTCATGTTTTTATCCCCTAGTGGTGTGTGGATTGTTTGGTATTGAGATGGACAGTATACAGTATACCAGACAAAATGACAGGTCATGTTATAGTGTTGTTCTTGCCACTGGTGATTACAGTTGAAGTCAATCCAATTTTACCACGACCACCTCAGAGTTTCTGAGAAGTTGTCATTTATGTATTAGTCTATTGTTAAGGTAAGCTCTAAGGCAGGTTTTCACTTTTGTATCTCATAGCAATTTTGATATTTTTATTTTTTTTGTCTTGGTTAATCAGGCTTTCTTTGTGACTACAACTTTTGACATGATACAAACACAATCATGTCAGTAAGGGTCCTCATAAACTCCCTATATAAATTAAGCCAGTGAGGTTTGCTGAGAATTTATGCATTGTCATTTTTCACTTTTTATATTTAGGCATTGTATTTTAGATTTATGAGAATTTAATTTTGGTGAACTATGTGTACAGTGGTTTCAGTTATTTGGCTATTTAAGTCATGGGCTGAACGGTTGAGAAAGAGAAGCTGTCGATCAAGGCAAAGCAGACTGTCTGCCGCAGACCAGAATTCTGTATGCATTTTGACTGGTGATATAAATTGTGCACAGAGGCAGCAGTAATGTTCTAAGTATTTACTACAGAGTTTACATTTCTGTACTGTTCCAAACTGTTCAGAAACATTTCCATTATACACACATTATTCAGTTATTTATGTTGTATCAAGAAAAATGACATTCAAATTACAATCATTGTCCTTCGCTGTCAGAATTTTTGATTTTGAGAGAATCATAAAAACTAAATTCAGTTTTATCCTGTCTGACATCATATGGAGGGCAATTTGTTCTCAGTACTATAGAGTAATAAACTCAAATTGCAAAGCCTATGCAATGATGAGGAAATGCATTTTGTGAAAATTCATAAATTACTTTCCCTAACAGTACATTTTACATTGCCTAAGTAATGCCAGGTTCTGCAAAAAAAAAGGTTACTGTAATGTTTATCAATATGATCACATGCTGAACAAAAATGGTGTATGACGGGAGCTGAAGTACCAATAAACTGTTGTTGAGGATTTTCCCTCACTCTGTCAGTGTGTCAAATTTTGAACAGCTGGCTAAACCACTCAGGCCTGATATACTGCAGTGTTGTCTTTAGCCAAATTGAGCCAAGTTTGTTGAGAAAAGTTAAACTGAGAAAATTGTGTTAAGAAATTGTATTTTTTTCCCCAGTTGTCATATTTTCAAATTAAATGTTTGCTGTAATGTTAATGGGTAATCATTCTATATTTAAACCATTTCATTGATCAAACTTCTCCCAATTTATTTATATATACATTATTATGCTCTGTAGTCCCTTTTTGTTTTGCATGGAAAGCTGGAAACCTAGCCAGCTAATTTTTGTGTGTATGACCAACCAGCATTAGCTCTTACACTATTGGTGTTTGCTGTTGCTGGAAAAAAATATATATTTCCCTGCTACATGTTTTGACATACATACTGGATTGAATTTTGCTTTGACTCCTTACTGTGTAGAAAAGTCCTATGGAAAAACATTATCTTTCCCCCATATTCTGCACTCTAAAATTTTAGTTAATACCCCTAAATTATTTGCTTTGATCTATATTTCATGATTATACTTGTATGTAGCACTGTACTGATCTGGAAGTAGATTAGTATTGTTGAAGCACTTTTTGTTGGATTTACTGAGTACCACCTTTTTTTTCTTTGAGATTTTCCTTCTCCAGTTCTATAAACCCAGATACCAGAATCTGTGGTTGTTCCTCTGGAGTCACTTCAGTCCTAGTTACAGTCCTGAGCTGCACTCACTTGCAAGCCAGTTACTGTTTGGTGAAATGATTTTACAATGAACGCTATCCTGATAAACATTCAGGGGATGGACAAATGACAAACGGAAACACTTGACAATAGATAAAATTCAAGTAACTCATAAGGAGCAGGGCTACTTGAAACCCCTCTTGAATTTGTTTGGCAGTATGTACAGTCATCTTGGAATATGAGGATATTGTAAGGGAACCGTGTCTTGTAAAATGGTTTCATATTCCTTGGCTGTTGTACAACTGTGCAGAGCAATCACTGGCCCTAGTGAGTTCCATGAGATGCCTTCCCATAGCCTTACAGATCCACCACAATGTTTAAGAATGGGCAACAGGAGATGGTAGTTAACACATGGACATGTTACGGAGAAAGCCACCTGGAGGAATGGTTGAAGGCTTTCTTTGGCTTTCTCCAAATGTAAACCTGATGTAAGAAACACCATTAGATGACCATAAAACCAATCACTCTTTTATGTTGCTGAGAGTTTCACTCCTTACACCAGGTTATGCGTCTTTGTGTGCTGCCCTTGGATACAAGCGGTTTCAGATTGGCTGACCTACCATAAATACCAACTTTGTGGAACTAACAACATAAAGGTTTTGTTGAGTTTGGTCAGCATGTTCATTCAATTCTTTGATCATTTTTTAGGCCATAGTGTTGTGATGTTTGGCAACCATGTTAAGTGTCCACTGTCCCTGTCCTTGAGCTTTGACTCATGACTCCTGCTCCTCTTTAATAATTCTGTTTTTGTGTTTTTTTTCCCAGGCCTTAGGCCTTCCCAGTAAGCTGCAGGGGCAGAATGTGAAATTAATAGACATAAGAGAAAATAATACACATGAATACAATTGTTACTAACAGTAACTATGTGGTGGCTGTGCATGTTAAACCAGATCAGTCATGATATAATCCATTGAATCCTTTTAATACCATCAGGAGCTTGCAAGCTAATGGGTATACACAATGTAACAATACACATGGTGTACCATGATATAAAATATTACAATATGTGTGGTTTTAGAATTTTGGACAGTAAAGTAAGTTACATAATGTGAAATTGTAAGCCACGATCTTATTGTGTAAATATCATAACAAATGGCTATCTTGGTAGATAAAAAGGGTTGACCATTGGCTGCTGTAATGCTCTAAGTATATTGGCATGCCATTTTAAAGAAGTCCTCACCAATACCTGGTCCAGAAAAATGTGGCATTTGCAATGTTGCTTCTCACAAACCACCATTTTAAATGCCATTTGCTTTTCAAAAAAAAAAAAAAAAAACATTTTGGTTGCTGAATGATCACAATATACCATTCTTTCAAAACAACCTCTCTTATAAGCAGCCAGATTGTTCCCATAGTCTTTCATTCATCACTCCAAGATGGATTCTTGACCACTGTGGAAATTCTCAGGTAACTTGCTAAACTGCTACAAGCAGAGGAAGAAAGATGAGTTTTAAAATAACATGAGGTAATTTAAATGTTGGCAGTTATTTGAATTTAGGGAATTTGTTTTAATAAAGTACCAGTAATTTGGTTAAATGATTAGTTGGATCATTTTAAATGGCCATGGTGAGAATTTGTGTTTGTAGTTACAGTTACAAGTCAATGTATATTACATGAAAAGTACTGTAATATTGTTGAGGAAGTTTTGACCACATGATATTTAATGTTATCTGGTTATTGTTTTACAATAAAATCATTGGCCATGACTTTGCAGTTGGATTATGGTACGAAAATAAGGATATTTTTACTGTCATCATAACACAGGTAAAAGAGTAGTGATGTTGTTTGTGCACCTAGAGCAGCATTAGCTTGTATAAAAGGTAGCCACGTTAATGAAACATTCTAACAGAATGCAGGGTTGTTTAACTAATGTTTTAAGTTGTTCTATGGGGGCTTTTGTATGCACACAATCAACCCATGGGTTTACAGACATCCAACCAGTGTTTGATGGACTCCATTGTGAAAAGTTCCAACAAAAGATAAAATTAATGTGGAAATATGAATACATTTTTGGAATCTGAAAATCAATGTATGTACTTTCTAAATGAACCTTCAAATATTTTTGTCATGAAACACTAATTGTAAATATTTTTACAGATATAAAAAATCTGCTATTTTTGACATCTTATGTGAAATGCACAATGCACATCACATGTCAATCTTTTTGCTTTTTGCAGTCACAGACAATATTTGCTTTAAAATGAAACAACTCAATATGGAAATAAAACAATTATATGCGTACAAATACATTATGCAAAATAAAACAAATCATAATATCACTCCAATCAAATTGATTGACAAAATGAAGACGTAACAGAAATACTAAAAACAAAATTAATTACAGTAATTTAAATCACTTTCATACTCAGACTATCTGGGGCATACTCAGCCCAAATAATTCCCCAGAGATTCTTGCATCATATCATGCTACAGCAGGCCATGACTGAGTGCCGTACGCCACTTTCAATGTTACTGAGGAATAACTCACTGCAATACAGCAAACTTCAAAAAATTCCTCAAATATTCCAATATGCTGTGTGGAAATGTGTGCTGTGTGCTCCATCCAGCATTAACAGTCCCATTCAAATTTGTGCTAAATGCATTTTGGGACATTGGGACGGTGGGAGGGGACCACAGACACTGGCACCTTTGACATTTTGGAAGGATCTCACTCAAGTATCTGAGGGGAAGGGAAGCGGAACTATCAGTCCATAGAGACATCAAGGACATTGGTCTCCAATGAACCTGTCTGCCTTCTGTCTTACACTGGTGAAGCTAATCATTCATTATTGTTAAAAGTTTATTTATCCCACTACCCTTCACAAATAATTAAAATATCTGTCAGTGTGTCTGACTATTCAGTGAACAGGCAGGTAATCTGAGATGAAACAATCATCACCAAAAACAAATGATCAGGCAGTTTAAGAGACACCAAATATAAGCATTACAAACAAACACAAATGATGCATACAAAATGAATAAACATGCTTTCACACTTCTCAGTTACATAATCAAGATGTAATTATGAACAATTATTACAATCTATGAACACCATTTAGGTGGTGACTACAAGGCCATACAAACTTGCTAGTGATATGGCTTAGTAGTTCATTATAAGTGATGCTGCAATTACATATAACAAAGCCACCTGTTCTCATCAGTCGACATGACAAAGTCCAGTGAGAATCAAACAGGATACACATCTGAGCCCTTTCAGTGGAACCCTTTCCTGGTCTTACTTTTTTATTGGCAGTGGGATGCTTTGAGGCACAAAACTCACAGCCTGGGCTGTCAACACAGATAATCCCAAACTAACTTTAATTCTTTAACTCTCTTCAGTATCTATGACCTGGACCAAGCATTTCTAATTGAGATGTGGTGTCAAAAAAATATATTTACTTGGTCTTCAATTGACGATAACCTATTTGAAAATATTCACATATGCTGTTTTTAATGTAGAAGCGGTTTTACAACATTCTTCTTGTTGTGAGTTAATGCCACAGTGGAGGTAATCCCTCAACTGTGGCATTACCCAACAACCTCCCTGTTTTTAATTAATATACAGTAAACTAGTCATAAGTAGTTGCATCATTGTGATCTGGTAGTCTGGTTACTAAACATTTGCTATGGGTACTTGATCACTGCATGTCAGTAATAAATGGTCACTTTCTTCTATTTCATCAACATGTGGAAAATCTAATAATTTCTATTGACCTGTCTCATCAAAACCATTGGTTCATCAGAGCAGACAAGCTCTTTTTTATCTTTTTATTCTGCAGTTCCCTGTGGAATTGCTCACTCATTGCACTGGAGGAGTATGTGTCATGAACTGCAGCTTTGTGGTTCTGAAAGATCACTGGTGCCTGACTGGCAACCATATCCAATTATGCACTGATTTGTAGGCCAGCTAACTATTCAGTACCGGCAAAGTAAGGATTCAATACAAAGCCAAAGCATGTTTTCCTACATAGTGCCTTCGTGCTGTTGCAGGAAGCAACACAAAATAGCCCCACAGTAAATTTTAAACATGATCCATTTTATTAATTTGTCAGATGCCCTTACCCTAATACTTATTTTACAAATGATCAATCATCAAACATATATTGTTTGATTACTTTGATTTTTATAAAGCAATAAAAATTGAATTAATGATAAACCTCCAACTAACCCTTTGTGTAGACAGATCTACAGCAGTAATATCAGTAGTACTAAAAAAGTAGTCATTTAAAAAAATATAAATAACAAGCACCACATCTTGAGATAATCCAAACTGAGATTTTCCTTAATGAC
The DNA here is from genome assembly GCA_022829145.1 of Albula goreensis. NCBI lineage: Eukaryota > Metazoa > Chordata > Actinopteri > Albuliformes > Albulidae > Albula > Albula goreensis. The sequence continues at coordinate 54,904,112 of CM040741.1, read as the reverse complement.
AAATACAAAGTTTTTCTCCATTGTATTCAGGACTGCTGGTTGCATTCAACTGCATCCTTATGGAGATGGAAAGTGGGGTGAATGTGATTTCAGAACTTGGACCCAGGAAGTAGCTCTCCCCAGGGAAATTTTCCCCATATACAATTTTTGTAATACTATTTTCATAAACACAAGAAGTCACAAAATCTCTGTCCTACCCATTGTTGTTATATTCAGACATAGCAACTGAAAGAGCAAAAACAACCTCCACTTATAAATGAGAACCTGGCAAGTCCAAGTACGAAGGAAAGTGGAGGCTGATGGACACAAAATCAATATGGTAAAAAGCCAGCTAGACATGTTCATTAGAATATGGTCCCCAAAAGCATAAAGCCTTTCAGCCAGCAGTTCCCCAGTAACAGCAGACCACAAATCGAGCCACATGGTGAACAGGTATGAAGAATAAAACCCTTATCCATGAAAACACCCAGGTACTTCTGGCCTGCTTCAAAGGCTGAGACAGAGAATTCAAAACAGAAAGCTACAGTAGTGTTAAGGCACTGTGATGTAACTGAGGCAATCCCTGATATACGCTGTATTTTACACAGCACTATTATGGAAACATGCAGGTGCCCACATTGCCTAATTCGAGCGGGCCACTGCCTGCCACCACTTGTTTTTGGTCCAAGTACAACAAAACAAACCAAACCAAACATAACACACTCAAAAATCTCAAGAGTTCTTGGTTTGTGTACAAACGTAAACATCCTGTATCAAATCCTATTATTCATCTTATCAGGGCACTGGACTCTACAGACAGTAGGCTATGCACAGAATTTGTCAACAAATTACATAGTTTCCAGTGTTACATGTAAATGCATTCTATATTTCATCAAGTTTCATCAATATTCAATGTAGGCATTACAAAAGACAACTTATACATTTTAACTATTTAATCTGGATATAGGTAAGAATAAAAAAAAAAAAAAAAAAACAACCACCCCTGTGGGTTCTCCTGCCTTTAGTTCAATAAAATAATCTTTGTTAGGTGAAGGGGAGGTCTTTCCCAAGTTACTTGTTTTCCAAGACTAGGATAGCCATTCCTGTGTAGGGGTCGGCCAGGATGTGTGTTTTTGGCTTTCAAGGAATCTCAATGAACACAAAAAATGGACCTATAGACAGTCCCCCATTCCAAAAGCACCTTCAACTGGGTTTAAGAGTTATCTGTTTGGGATCTTGAAAGCATCACCCCTCAGTCCTCGGGATAGACAATGTAGCAATTTCAATGCAAATCACAAAGATATTTAACTGTAACAAATGAAACAACATGCAGTTATTTGGTTTCCAGCGTGCACACACCATAGTGGAATTTCACAGTAAATTCTAAAAATGTAAACTCTACAGAATATTCAACCCTGAACAGCTATTTCACCTTAGGCTACTATGTTCAGATCCTTTCCAGGATGAGCTGATCCTATCCTAGTTTAATTTGTCATCAACTTCAATCCTGTCTTCAGCCATCTTCATTAGGTACAATGGCATCATGAGTATGATCCAGTAAAATCTTCATAGTCTCTTCCCTCTGTCCTCCCAACTTCTCTCCTAATGCACAACACATTTACACAGATATCTTAAAAATTTAGGTCAGCCTATTTTGGTATGACTTATGTATACCTCTTGAAAACAAGCATATCAACAAAGTGTAGATAACCAAGGAGTCAAATTTTGTGAATCATATCTTAAAAACAACAGAGCCAACTACTTACATTCTGCAGCTAATATACTGTAAATGAGGCAAGAATGCTCATTTAAGATTCCAGAGTGAAGGGATGCCAGAAGGTGCTTAAAGGGAGAACAGGAGATGGAGACAGTGTATATACAAGAGAGACTTTGATGAGGGATTTCCCTCTCATCAGACAGCAGCATAAGTGTTCCCTGTGGGACTGCAATGATGGATGGTAGGTGTGTCAACAGAAGGTGTAAGAACGTGATCTGTGCGGTCAGAAGGAGGCTGGGGCAGCAAGGTAAGCATCGCAGGCTGAACAACTTCAACAGCGGCATTCTGCTCATGCTCCAATGCCCCCTCTTGCCGGAGTACCTGGACAACCTCTGCCTCCACCTTCCCGCGCTTTGCAAGCGGTTCCCCAGATTCTTTTATTTCTTCCTCAAGATCACTCTCCATTTCACTCGCTTCTTCTGTGAAAATACAGTGATGAAATAATTTACTAATCCTTCTGGCAAGTGGTATGTGCTGATTCGAAGCTTAGGCTAGCTAAGTTTTAGTTAAGAGGGTACATTAAAACAAAAAAAACAAACATCATTAGCTACTAACTATCATTAACTGATACATCTGTCAAGCCGTAAATCCCATTGAATAATTGTGATAAAACCATGGTTTGAAAATAGGAAAGGGCAAAACTTACAATTCTTAATTTAACAAATGTAAACTAGGTCAGAGAATCTTTTGTTTGTAACACACAGTAAATCTAAAACCTTCTTACTTACTTCTATATATCTGCAAAGTAGTTTAAACTGATCTATAAAGTTGACGTCAAAGCTGATTAACACACTGACAAAATAAGGTTGAGTCTGTTTTGGTCAGCACATCATTCAGATTTAACCACCTCCAATAGTCATACAGGGATAAAACCCAATTGAACTGAAGAGCTCAGTTTAAAATGTTACATTTTAAAGTCATATGTCCTTATCTCCTTATAACTGAAAATGAACCTTCCAACTTCCTCTTCCAGCTTTCACAGCAGACACAGTATCAGCCATATAAATCCATTCACTAAGGCCTGATATAACTATGTATCAGGAAATACCTCTGCTTTAAGTCAGACAATGTCATGTATTGTGTTTGGATTTTAGTACAGTGGTTCAGTGGTGGTTAGAAGTATGAAATGAAAAAATCTGTCATATCTGCCATTTATTCAATTATAAAAATGTCTGTACACCTATGTGATGCAGGTAATAGTAACTGCCTTACAAAGTAAGGTGTTCACATTCACATATTTTAACCACTCACCTTTGTCAATGTTTGCGGGTGACATGATCTTAAAATCATCAAACTGCAAAACATGCAAAAAGATAAAATAAATCATTAGTGATAAATAGTAATAAATCATGAAATGGTAGTAAAGACAGAGATGAAATGAATGTGCTCACCTCCCCCATTACACCAATGGGAGTGTCGCCAGTTGCTTTGGCAACACGGTGTTCTACCAAATAGAACATATACTCATCATAAAGCAGACGAATCAGGTGGAATGACCCGAAACTTGCAGCACTGCGCAGGGTCAGATCCCGGATCACCATGGAGCTGCACAATGTGAAAAGCCATCAATGCACAGCCTGCTCAGTAAGCCCCATTAACACATCAACATCATTCTGACAATAATAACTACTTGAACCACTTATAAAAATATGACACTGATCTGATCACTGCTCCATTGAAACAGACCTGTAGAAGGACCACTTGAGCAGAAACTGTCGTGCAGCCTTAGGGAAGGTTGGAAGGCCTTCGCAGGGTTTTAGAACTTGACTGACCACGCTGTCCAACCAGGCTGCCCACTGCTCCAGAGAGCTCTGTTTCTGCAGCATCGCCTTAAAGTCCTGCTCCACACGCTGAACTATGCCCTCCTCACACTGGCAAACCCATGAAGCTTGTTCCTGTAAATTCAAGCACATTTCATGTATACCCACGACACACTGACTTGTCACTCACACCGTCCACTTACATCCTTTGCAGTGATGGACTCACAAACACAAAAACAAGAAAAAAAAACTGAGAAGCAGACTGCTGAGCAGACATTTAGGGTACACTTGTATTGGGAAATAATGAAATTAATGGTAAAATTTGTGCAGGCATTCCCATCAGAGAACAATATGATTGACAAATACACAATGTCATTCCACGCACTTATGCTTTCTATGGGTATAGACTGCACAGACATCAGTGGAGATCTGATCTGAAATTCTTCTGTGAGTGATCAAAACTATGTGTGTTACTATTACCATTCTTGCCCTTTTTTAGAATCATCACTGAGGTGTAGATTTTTATTCATTTGAATGTGAACTATTTTTATTATTGCATTTTTCATGGTAACTGTTCCTCGCAGAAATGGACTTTTATACAGATAAACAGATCCGTATACCTGCACATTAGTGAAGTCAACACGGTTCAGGTCACTGAGCATCTGGTTTATCTGGGAGTCATTCTGCAGAACTGCACGAGCTGCCTGCGCCAGGTGATTCAGAGATGTGTATCTGCGCAGTGTCTGCGCAAAGGCACTAACGGCAGCAACCTGCAGGGGGCAACAGAGATCTGTAAAACAAAAAACCTCTAAGGCACCAGTACGTAAACCCTAGTTGGGAAATTTTGAACCAAAAGGCACTTGTGGATGCACAAACTGACAATATCTTGACTTCATCAACAATGCAGGTGGTTAGTAATTGGTGATGCATCTGCAATATGGAAAGAAGCAAGGGCTGATAATCACATTAATTGGACAGGTCACATGTTCACAGCTGCCTCCACCTGAGCTGATGAGAGATGGTTGCTGCATAAGACTCAACAGTTAGGTTGAGTTTGGCTGGGGAAAGAATAGGGACAGTGTCCAAAAAATTGAGTGTTTACAGACTGCAGGAGTAGGTAGTTACTGCTGTTTTAATTTATCACGCTGCACAGAACTACTCTTCCTGAATCATGCCAAGACATGTTCTACGTTCCATTTATGACCATATGTATTCTGCATGTTTTATCATTGTAAGATGTGATATCATTCCAATTTTGTGTTTGCTCTTTTACCTCAACATGCACAATTGATACGGCTTAATCAGATTGGTACTTCCAGGTTTCTACCCCATTTAATTTAGCATTTTTCCTGGATTACTGAGTTTGGGATTACTGAGATTCTGTTGCACTGTATGGATGCATGTTATACGAATAATTGCAATAACAACAAAAAGTCGGTCTCCTGCTGACTTTTCCCCTTCAGACCTTTGTCTGGATCATCTTCTGGGGAATAGCACTCATGGCGTTGGTCAGCCAGCCCTCTAAACCTTTGGCAAAGTTGCGGATGGCTTGAGTCAAGGCACCTGGAAAACATAAGGGGAGAGAGACAAATAAAACCTGGTCAGGAATGTGACGCAGTAAAAAGGATGATTTCACACTCAACAGGTAAAAAATGGAGACTTAATATAAACAAAATGTATGCTAGACAACCTTTTAACAATACACATTCAACTGGATTGCGGATCATTTCAGCTGGAGCAACAGTTCTCCCTGGAAGAAAAAAAAACGAATATCTCACTAGGAATAGGTCTGAGCACATCTGGGATGAGGATCTCCACCAGGGCTTGGTACATCACATAATCACAGGCACTCATCCACTTCAGCACCGCCTCATTCTTGCAGAGCAGCAGCACTTTGGCCTGTGGCAGGCGAGCCTCAGACTCGCTAACCCCACTGTGAATGGGACAAAGAATGCATGTCTTTGAGTATCTTTGCATGCAAGCTATGAAAGATGGAAACTGTAACACTCTAATGAAGATGCCTGCCAATGTCATAGCTGTATCCCTTTGGCAAAATGAAAGTGTCTCTGAGGCATTGGGGGCGGGGGGGAATCGTATAAAAAATGAAGTGGGCTCAGTTTGTTTGTGGCCACAACTGGTCGGATGGGCATCTAAAAGTATGCAATCCAATTATGCTGACTTGCAAGACACAGGAAGTATGTCATTTCTGGTTAATTTCCACTGTGTAAAGAGTAAGGGCTTCCCACATGTGAATCTGAGGAGTCTCTGTGAACTTTATGGAAGGCTCAACAGTTTGGTTCAGTTTAGATTTTTATTTATTGAAAAAAAAAAAAATGACCAAGACTACAACACTAAAAGCAGTTAGTTTTTCTTGCCTGTTCTCTAAGATGGTGGTTCCCTCTGCAGAGGATGAAGAGGAGTAGCGCCAGAATGTCTGCCACAGCTTTTCTATGAGACTGAACTGTAGGTTCACCACCACATCTAAGATTGCCTGCACACAGAAAACAGATTCCATTGACAGAGAAAGACATATATAAATTGCGTCTCACCACTTACCCTCAGCTAATAGTATACTCATGTGATGTGTAATGTTTGATTATGTTCAAAAAATGAATATAATCTGATTATTGATTAGTTGCTAATGTTGTTACAGGTATCATAAAATAACATGCTGGACAATACACATACAATACCTGTCCTCTATGTGCTCATCACATGGACATTTGCTGGTTACTTATTTCAGATAACAAACATTGAAATGAAATCCATTGTTTAGATAGTTAAAGTAGGCTATGATATGAATAAGCATTTTACTGGGGACAACAAAAGCCATACTTATGAACTTAAAATCTAATTATAAACCCAATACTGGAGAATTATTAAAAGCTGCTGTGAATATTTCTGGGGTGAGAGGGGTGGCTTATGATTCTGATTGTTATAGAAACAGGCATTTCTGGCTGCTTTGTGATGCTTTTGATTTTAGGATGGCATCATCACTGCAAAGATTCAGTATTTATAAGACTGATGTTATTTATAATAATTGTTATTTATAATAACCCTTACTTCACAGTGCTCTCTGTACAGAGTCTGGAAAGTCTTTAGGTCTTCAGAGGTAATCAGGTCCATGCTCGCCTCTGCCAGATTGAGTTCCACAAACTCAGGAAGAGCCCTGGAAGCGTCTGTCAGACAGAAATCACAGTTCAGGGATCTCAAAGCATCCAAATCCTGCAGTTCATTAGTCAGATACTTAAGTGCCAAGTGCTTACCCAGGAAGTGTTGGTGGTGTTCAGAACCACCGGGTGTGTGGTGGCTGACCCCTGAGAAGCTCTCCTCCACCAACCCATCAATCTTTTGCACTGGCTTGAACCTGAGGAGAGACAACCAGTTCATATTAACAAAATTTTTGAAATTTAAATATTGACAAATATTGATATTTACTATGATGTTTAATACTCTGTGCCACTCCTAAAACTGCTCTTGAACTGTTATGAACGCTATGTTTAAAACAGTACACAACAGGAGACTGGACATTTTTATTGATTGCCTCTATGACAATGTTGACAAAATGGTTAGACAATTAGTATTAAAGATAATAAAATACATTTGGCCATATGTTAAACTCTTTGAATAACAGTTTCTGCTGTATATCCTGGACTCATATAATTTGTATATATATATATATATATATATATATATATATATATATAGTTACTAATACATGTCACATGTACTCAACCTTAATTGCTGAAGTTTTAGTTGGCCTGATAAATTGTATATATGGGTTTAATCAATCTTTGTTATGGCTTCTTATTCCAGCTCAACTTGCCTCTTTGTTACGGTCTACGCTCTAAGGCCATCATTGCCTCAGTTTTGGTTACAGCCTTTAAGGCTGGTCCAGTGACCGGTACCCCATTCAACTCTGCTTTCAGAACACGAAAAGATGTCCGTTAAAATATCACATTAAAGCAATCCTTTCTGGTTCATTTTGTTCAGTTATGTTATTTGTGAGTTTGTGCTTTATTCAATTTTTGTTGAAACATTTTACTAAAAGTAGGACCAAGAGGAGCAATAAAAATAAACAGTTAAAAAAAAATAACCTCTTGTACAGCAGTATCGATAAATACTGGTACTGACAAGAAGTATTGATATTGCCACTGGCATTGATAAAATCCTATCAATACCCAATGCTAATGAATTCTTTTTGTGAGAATTATTTAAGTGAACTTGTGTGAGGAATTGTAGCAACATGTTCCCTCAAGCTGCTCTTTGAATTGGTGTACATATCCAATCTTCCAAATACAAATTGATTTATTTCAAATTCTTTGAATGAAACTTACATAATTGTTGCCTTAAATTTAAATAAGATAATTGTATTTTATATCTAGTAACCAGCACACACATTGAACATGCATGTACCAGTGTCTGATAACTGCAAAAATTTAACTATTCATCTTATAAACAATTCATACTTTGAAAAATCATCATTTTGGAAACATTATGGTGATGGCAAAGCTATTTCTCAAACATATGTTAGAACATCCAACCTATTGTTTGAACTGGAAAAAAAAAAAAAAAAAATCTGTTCAAAATCTTTTAAAGTTGAAACCTAAACCTGACAACTTTGAGAAATACTGCATATTTTACCTTTGTTTCTGGTGGACAGGCTGTTGTCTCAAAGCAATGTACTGCATGTCTTCTTGGAGACGGTTCAGTGGAGATTCTGGCTTCACACGAATCCCGTAGTAGTGATATTTTGAGTTCCCTCTGGAGAAAATGAAAGCAGTAAAATTGTAAAAAGTAACTTCCAGTAACTTCCTCTGCAAAAGTCTTTAAAACATGAGTAACAAATGGGGAGAGTGGAGGAGAATTCCAGGGAGAATGGAAGAAAAAGCAAGAAGGAGAATGGAAGAGCAATACTGTAAAAAAGACAAACTAAGACAAAAGACTGAGGTAGGCACAAGATCAGGAGGAAAGTAAGTGAAGGAGGTAAAAAACACTTGGCAAAAAAGGAAGTACCGAGTGCCCAGCCGTCGGGTGCGCAGACCCATGAAGATGGAGCGAATGAGTTTCCCAAAAGATGCAGCATTGACCGGCTCCAGCTTCTGCTCCTGGCAGTGCCGCAGATAGTGATTATACAGCGTGGAGCGTGGCAGGCTAACTCCCTCTGCAGTCTCGTAGTTCTCAAGCAGCCACTGAAGCTGTTGATTTGACAGTAACATCAGTCAGCATCGGCAGTATATTTCAATTTTGTGTGGGGCAGATTGTGTTTTTTCTCCCAGACTCTGAATATGGTTTGACTCAGATCAGTGTTAGTATCAACAGCACATGCCACAGAAATAGGTTAAAACTTGTTACACATTGAAACAAACAGCAGATAGAGCAGATAATATAAAAAACAAGGTAACTCTTCCACCGGGGAAAGAAAGAGGGAAATAGAGAGCTGTTGCCTGAAAGAGAAGCACCCAAGTATCCAAGATAATGCACAACTGAAAGACAATGAAGCATTTGCAGAGGCAACTTACATGGCTGTTGAGCAGCAAACTTCGTTGAGTGGATAGGCCTTCAGACTTTTGTAGTGTCTCAATCGCCATTTCAATCTGACAAGCCATAGAGCATACACCAGAGAAATGGAAAAATGGCAAAAAAGTAAAAGCTGAAGCGAGGACGAATTTATGCAAACATAAAAAGATACGAAAAATTAGACAAAAAACACTGAGATCTGAGGTTCTCAATCAGTACTGGAAGGAATAGTACATTTTTATAAGCAACACACAAAAGCAAATGCCCCCATAAAAATATCCATAAGATACAGAGGATTCTCTTGTAATGGTTTTTCCTCAAATGCAATATTATTTTCATTGTTTCTGACATGGTAAACCTTGGATAATAAACAAAGTTTGAAGCATGACCTGTATGATACTCACTGTGGTATTTGTTATACCACAGTGGTTGTTATTGACAACATTAGTTAACATTACAGTCTTGATTTAAAAAGAGTTCTATGTGAATTTAAAATATGTATGGGAAAGGAGGGGGGCAGTTCAGCTTATGGCAAGTCCCTTCTTAACACAATGTGGTATGCGCCAATATTCTGGTTGGGGACAACAGCACTAGAGGTTTTCGGCAAGAAAGAGAGTGTGACAGAAAGAATGAGAGATAGCTGGAGAGAAAACAGAGAGAAAATTGAGGCCGTCACTCACGGTAGCTGTGGAGACTCGTGTGGTTTGGGCAGCTGGTTGTGCGGTGGCATTTTCCACAGAGCTGCTCTCAATGAGGTATGTCCCAGTGCTGATGATCTGCCCCCCTGTGAGCCCCAAGGCCAGCCCTCCTTCACCACTCCCATCGTCTGTCAGAGCCTGGGATGACACCACTGAGGTCACCTGTGTTGAACTGCCTTGATTGTTAAAATAGTTCCCTCCACTGTTCTGGGTATATAACTGTGGCTCAGAGTAGGTGTAGGTCCTTCTGTTAGGAGGCAAGTACAGAATGTGGAAAGAAAGAAAAAGACTTAAAACAATTAAAAATTCCACATATATTAAGTTTATACTCTCCAGCATATATATTATTTAGCTTGAGTCACTGTCTGTATCATAACTGTCCAAATTCTCATTCAAAAACAGAAGATGAACAAAGCATTATTTTCTATTAAAATGCACGATACATGCCAGTACTGGCAATCTAAAACTGTTGTTCTGATACAGTTTTCAGACATTCAACACTGTCTAAAATCTTTCACCTGAATATCAATGGAGATTCACTTTTTAAATAATTGTTTAATTCCACTGTTCTCCCAATTAACAATGAATATTTGTATTTGTCCATAAGTACTACTGATACACAGAACTTCAAATTGCTGCTATGTTTTCTCTTTCAAAACAAATTATATCCATGGCAATTCCCTTTCTCCAAAATTTGATTTTCAAAATTGCAGAAGCCTGAATGTTTTGCATGCAGTCCTGAATGAAAACTGGTCATTTGACGTCACATTACCCGTAAACAATTTTTAAAAGCATGTATTATTTCCCTTTCATTTTGATGATCAGTAAATTTGCTAGTCAAAATGTTTTAATTTTATCCAGGACTTTGTGGGAGAGGCTGGCTTTTTCTTTTAATGAGCTGGTTCACATCAATGAGAGGTTATACTTGACTGTGCAGAAATTATTTTGTCTGCAGTTTACTTGACAATTTCACATTATTAATGTGAGTTTCCACGATAACTGACAGCCCTGCCTTCTCACATTATAACATTTTGTTGAGATCTTACCTACTTCACCTCCATTTATTTAGTAAAACACTTGACATTTCTAGATAGAAAAATAATTGAAAAAATGTTGTAGTTGCTGCCTGCCTTCCATACAGTAATCTTTACCAAGGCAATTATCATTGCAATGGCCATCAGCAACAATGGTAAGGGAGGGATAAAGGCTTTGTGTGTGTGTGTGTGTGTGTGGATGTGGTCACCTGCAGATGACTCGGATTGACTTTAAGTGCTACTCAATCAAATTGAAATCATTATTATTGAAAACAGTTGTTTCTTATCCAGGTTCTGTAAGACAGAATCTATGTGGGGTGGGAATTACCATTGAACTTATGATTAAACAACAACATTACATATAGGCCCATGACACAATAGTATTACAATTGTATGAGTTGTGAGACAAAGTACTGTTGTTAAATGTGAAAACGATTTTATTTAGATTTGACCATTAGACACTACAATCAACTGCCTTAAGACCAAAGTACAGAAACACCTTTCAATTTCAATTAATTTAATTTCAATTCATTTTAATTCAATTGTACATAACAAAAGTATTACATTAACAAAATGAATCACACTTTCTTAGTTGGAACTGGCAAGATGAATCTGGTATATGAGCAAGGATCCAGAGGATTAATAATGCTATTAGTGACCATAATTACCTTTAATTATATATGTTATGTATTGATCGATCTGGTAATTTTCACCCACTTGCCATCCTGATTTAATTACATGCAAATAAGTCAAATCTTATTTTGATTTAAAAATATGCATTTGCATCTGGTGCTATAATAGACATAATAAGTCAATAAAAGGTGACAAAGTAAGTAAATATTTGAGGTGGGCACACTCACATGTTTCCATTTGTGTAGATTCCATTGTTTTCCTCCACATACTGAATTTGTGCTGGGTATACATGCTGAACCTGTTGAACTGTTTGGACCTAAAGGACACATTGAGAGACATGCAACACATGTATGTGACGGATTCTGTATGAGAATGAAATAAGCAAGCTTATGTGAGAGCATGGCAGTGTATGTGAGAATATAATAGTGTGACAGAGTTTGACAGCATGTGTGAGAGACTTACCGGTCAGTTACTTCTTCTGGGGAATCATGGTCTTTTGTACACTGGACCCCAGTTAAAGCGATCAGATTAACATATATTGAAGGTTTTGTACAACTGATATGACAGACACTTACATTAATATTATATTTGTGAAGTGTGACCTCAGAAACAGAAACAAGCTCTAAATGTGTACATCAAAGGCCAGCATGCTCTTTGAGTAGGTAACTTTCTCACCTGCTGCTGCACGGACACTGTTTGAGCCACCTGCTGGGTGAGCACATCCTGTGCTGATACAGTATTCTGGAGGGGTACAGAGGAACCAGCATCAGAACCTGCCTCTGAGGTCTGCATGATGCCTGAACCAAAGAAACAAAGCGAAAAGTCATTCAAATCTATCAACTAATCATTGGGTCATTAAAAAAAGAGATGTATAATATTTTACTTTCCTGCTCAATTGTAGTTATTTTTTACCGACAAGTGTTTTTGCAAATTTCACATTTTTTACTGCTGAGTTACTTTTCTCTCCACCATAAATCTTGCTACTTCTGCCAAACTGAATAAGTCACACCAAATTTATGTTATTTTCATTACCTCTCCACAACCACTGAGAGACTTTTTTATGATAAAAAATATGAATTACCACAAAGCAGAGGTTAGCATAAAAATATTTTTCAATCCATATCAATAGACATACATTTGCACAAGCATTGACCCAAGGGGAAAAGGCTGGTGGCTATCTTGCAGCTGAAGATTAATAGCAAGTGATGCAGAAGAAAAGCAGGTGAACCTAACTCGGATTTTTCTCTGCAAAGCATTTCATTCTCTCCTGCGTAATTATGATATCCCCGAACAGCGTTTGTGGGTACCAATTCTTCTCAATGATAATGATATTAAACCAGCCAAAAGCTGATTTCAGGGAAAAACAAGAGAGTCAGTTCAGGGAGAAGTAGTTCAGAGAGACAATGCCAATTTTAGGCCGTGGAGCGGCTGTCAGTACAAGGCATGTACTGTCTGTGCAGGCAGTCTAGACACTCATGGTGGGCAGATAAGAAATTGGTATTACAGACATCACAGTCTGCAATATCAATTTTCTGAATAACATGGATATGTTTTACAATGCGCTGAAGAGAACTGTATATCAACAATTCTTTAATTTCATAGTGGTAAAAGTGCACCCCGCTCATCTTACAGTGGACCAAACACCAATATACTTTTTCATTTCCAATATAGATTACAGAAGGTTTAGTATCTGACAATACCAAATATTGATCCAATATGGACTCTTTTTCTCTTTAATTACACAGCTGTTTAAAAACCCTTAGTGTGAATGCACTGTGCGCGGCATCATTCTTGTTCATTTAAACAGTAAACACCACAAGCTCAGTTAAGTAAGCTAAATACAAATTGACAAGTTAGCTTACACAATGCAATTAACGACACAACGGCAAAAACATACAGCAGCGTGTAACGTTAGTGTTTGACAGCATTTAGCAGCCAAGCAACGTTAAATAAGGTTAAGGTGATTTCCAAGTTAGAAAGCAATAGCAATCAAACCACGTTTTTGGGGGTGTCACTAACTAGCTAAAGCTATACAGGGATAACAAGCGGAGATACATAAGCTAGGTACTTTTATTCAGTGCATTATTTTGCAAAATGGTAAAATTCAAACTTGTTTGAGTAGTTTAATTACAAGAACGTTAACGTAGCTCGAGAACGGCGATCAACACTTGGGCTTTTAGTGATTCCCAAAGGCAGTGCAACTATAATGACACTTGCAATTCCAGCTAGAGTTTCAGGGGGTAAAATGTAAAGTTACATCTCAACTTTTCTATTTTGTTTGGCGAGTAACAACTTTCGTACATGTAGCGATATAGCCCAAGTTTGTCGTAACTTCCAACAATTCGAAGTAGCTCAACGTTATTCTTCTTACTAACGTGAGCTAGTTATGCTAGCTACTTAGCAAGCTGTCTAACTTGCCAGCAAAAAACAAGAGGAAATGGTGCATACTAGCCATCCAGCAACCCTTATACAGTGACTGTATCTAAGATACCTATCGCTATCACTAGCCATGGTTGATACTCATTATCTTTGCTTGCTAATATAACAACAGAAAAGCAAACTAGCCATAACGTTAAGTAGCTGATTTGAATGTCATGAGCTGCAAAATTTCAGAGTGCTACCAGAGAAAACATTCGAAATCACAATGTTAGCCCTAGGCATGGTTACTGAGAAACCAGACATCTGCTCTAACAACAAGGAGTAAGACGGAACAAATGAAAATACAGTCAGCAAAGGGAAATTGCGAAATACTCGTGCTTGAGTTGGTATACTTGCTGTTTTGCAAGTATACCGAGCTATCAGAAAAAGAATGAGACTTCTCAGCGTCAGTTAAAATGGTAAATTGACAAGAGATTAGATGTTCCAGCTGTAGATAGTTTGCAACGTACAAGTATATTCACCTTGGCTGAGAGCAAATGTGTTGATTAGGATTGTGGAGGTGGAAGTGATGGAGCAATAGGTTGTTGGCGGTGGGTTACAGTCGCCAGGACTACGGTGACTATGGCGCTGATTCACGGGGGCAACAGTTGCTATAAAACTCGCCGGGAAAAGGGTACAGCCAAACAAACCGCAGGAAGGGGAGGAGACAAAATCTAATGTGCCGCCTTCACGCGTGCGGTTTACGTCTAGCCACCATTAATATTGGCCGACTTTTGGCAGCCTCTGTCCAACTAGCTATTCCTAACTACCTACCTTGTATGACCATCGGGCTAAATGTGAACAAGATAATTTCCTTAATTGAAAGGGCAACATCACCGTGCAAGCTGTCCACTTTTTCCAGGGGCGGGATTTCCCATGCTCTCCGCAGCATAGATTGTTAGAGAAAGCAGAGGAGGGGAAGAACTAGTTTCCCTTTCATTTGGGTCAGTTTTGAAGCTACTGTGCCATGTGTTTTAATACATTTTGAATCAACAAATTAAAGAAAGAGTAAAACTGTAGCAGTATTGTTCTCTTTTTCATTCCACATGGACTTTGTTACAGGATCATATGAAATAAATGTCTTTATTTAACATAAAAATGCAAAATATGTTACTGAAAGTGCTCCACATCAAGAATTTTTAAAAATCCAAACACAGCAAACAAATGGGCATTTCAGTTTTTCAGTGAAACACGTTCAGCAGGTGAGAATAATAATATGGTTTAAGATGAGGTATAAAAAAGACAACTCATGTATACCTAATTACATTAGTATTTGAGGCATGTGTTTTTTTTTTTTATATTTTATACAAAGGTTAGAGGGCTTATTGAGTGCTCATACAAATAATGTGTGTATCTGGATAAAGTGAAACCATTCTTCAGTTTTATCATGAATTAGGATTCAGGAGGTGGTAAACTGGGTTTTTAAAATGATGTATTCTTTCCCTTTTTGGCAGGTGGATTGGTCTACAGTGAGATTACCTGAAACTGCTCATCTGAGACTCATGCCAATACAGTTATTCTAAACCCATTAACACATTATGGAAAATGATCTGTCTTTTTGAATACTGGTGTAACAGTTTTACATGGAAGATCAATATCCAAACTTGTGGATACATATGAAGTTGACATATAACATTATCTACAAAACCTGAAACATTTTCATAGATTCACCTTTCTGCAGACTTTTGGGTTCCACTATAACCACACTACTTTTTAAATGTTGACTGTAGATTAAGTGTCACCTTGATGCAGTGATATAAATCGGCTCAACACCAGGGCAGGCTTGAAAGAATGTTTAAAATGTCGATCGAAGCCAGAATTTCAAATGGCAAATGTTGTTTCAAAGTTAAACAAAAATAATTTAACTGTTAAAGGAAATTAAAGTGGTATCTTTTCCCTTCAAAAGTATAAAACAGTTGAATGGAAGATAATCTGTGGAACATAACATAAGCTATAGATAAGGTAATTATCATCCTGAAATGCTTGCACTGAATCACAGGAAAAGGCTAAGAGGAGTAACACATCCTGGTATACAGGTAGTGCAATCAAGCCTACAGTCTAGGTCCGATAGTAAGTTTTTTTTTATTTATTTATTGCTGTCCTACCTGTTTTTTGGCCATCCGGGGCACCATGTTTAAACATTTTCTCCTTTGGTAAAACCCAAAATAAGATTTTTTTTTCTTTCTTTTTCAGGATTCAGCACCCTGGCAAAGCCCTGTGTGAAGCATTGGTGGTTCAGTGGTAGAATTCTCTCCAGCCCTGAAGGGGCCAGCCGCGTATAGTTGAAACAGACGGACAGCCAGTAAGAAAAAAGATTTTTTAATCCTAGAAAATATTAATTATATATATTCACTTTGAGACATGGGTTCAAATCCCACTGTAGCTAGTTTCACATCTGAAATGTAGCTGTAGATTTTGAATTAGATTGATCATTAGACTTATCGATTGTAATGTTTTTGAGATTTGCTGTCAATTTAAATTTGAAACTTACCCTTAATCATTCCCTTCTCACAGTGTTTAAACAGTCATTGCATGCCAGTAATCATTTCACTGAAAATTACATATATTAGTCCTGATATATATTTCCATTCCCCAAATGAAGTCCTATATTTTTCATATTTTCTGCACTGATTCCAATTACTTTCTCACTGATTGATTTGTCCAATTACTGACCTTAAACTTTCAAGTCTTCTTATTCAAAAAGGAAATGTGGTTATTGTTGGTGCAGGTATCTATAAGTACGTACATTCAACTGTAACACACAATAAATAATACAGTAAAATTATTTCCATTATTTAGAGAGCATATGGTGCAAAAACAAAAAGTGTTTATTGTCTGTACAGGTATCAATAACTACATTCAATTCTGCAAAAAAATCCTCCTAAACTGATGCATGATCAACAACTGAAGGTCTTAGGTATCTGTACAATATTTGCACACTACACAGTCTATACAGTACAGGACAAAAATAATATATACAATGCTATGGCCACTTCCCCTTCTCCAATGGCCATCTCTTTACAGCCTCATAAAAGGCAGACAACTGAAATTCACTTCACCTCATCTCTGCCACCATTCCCAGTGCCCTGTAAAGGTACAGCACACTCGAGGGACAGTATATGTACTTTCCTGCAACCCCAGGGAAGCCTGTGTGAATCTAAGGGCTTGTGGGGCCTTGCTTCAGACGCAGGTGGCAGAACCTGCACAGATGGCCAGTTGGTTGCAGCTCTGCAGATCTCTTCTTTCCTGTCTCCTCTGTCACCCTCTTCCTCTCTTTCTCTCTCTGCTTTGCGGCCTCCAGCTCCCACTGCAAGAAGGTAGCGCCAGCAAACTCCTCGAATGGCATCCTTGGATTGGTGGAGCCTTCTGCTGCATAGGTCGGGAAAACCTTTGTTGAGCAGAAGTAATTCACCTCTCCTGACTGATAAAAGAAATGCACTGAGGACCCATCGCCTAGGTCAGTGGTTCCCAACATCGGTGCTGAGGACCCACTGTGCATGCTGGTTTTTATTCCAACCACAACTGCAACCCCATGTGTTAGCCTATGCTAACTAAATGTAAGTTTTCTTCGGAATTTGGTCTGAAGGTGAGAATGTTGCTCAGAGCAATCAGTGCTTCCAGTTAATTTTCTTGAAACCGACCAACCATGGATCTCTTCTATTGTTTTGTCCAAAACAGAAAAATGCATCTCCTTATAGTAGTTCTGGGTTGAGTCCATGTCCTCTGAGGCTAGTCTCGCTGCCCTCCACGGATGCTGTGGGCCTCGGTAGTTGTTCTGAGCGCATGAGTCTGCGGTGGGGTTCGACAGTTGGAAAAGGTAGCCATCTGTTTGCATTGCTAACACAGTAGAAACTGTGCCTAATGACAGGCTCTTGACAGTGGCCGAATTTAAGTTTGAGACCTGCAATGCTTTAAAGAGAGTATCGCACTGCGTCAAAACTTGTCGCATGGAAACAAAAAAAACAGTAAAATTTGTTATTGCTGTTAGTAGGTTGTTGGCTTGCCCTTCCATATGTGCATCTGATATTTCACCTAATGTGTCAACAATTGTGTCAAAATTAAAATTGGTTCCAGGTCTTTATGTAAAGTAACTGTACAATGTATTTCTTTTTTTAGCCATTTAGCCTGTGGCACTTCCTGTATTTTTAGCATTTCAGTCAACAAAAATGGAAGAGTGTGGAGGAAGGTGGAATGAAGCCAATTCATCGTTATTGATCATAACTGCTGCCACCTCGCAGCATGGATAATTTTTCTTAAAAAACTTGCGGTGAATTAAAGTTGATGGGCATATACAAACATTTTTCAGTCTATGAGCCTCACAACAATATATCCTTATAAAACACAGTATGTAGTTTATTATTATTTTCATTCACTTTTGTGAAACAACATTTCTCATCAAACCTACGATTTCTCCCAAGACGGTGAAGATGCCTGTGTCTGAGAGCGCCGTTAAACTGGATCCTTACTCAAACTGGGTAAAGGGTTCCCAAGCTGTCACATCTGGCGAAAAACGCCTGTGTCCAAGAGGGCAGTTTAGCACGAGAAAGCATCCTGCCAATAAACAAGCCATGCGTTGCGCTGGACCTTTCCCGAAGGGGAGCGGCAATGCCAAATACGGACATGAAAGTAACCTCGCAAGGTCAAGAAAGGAGCTGTTTGGAGGTAAGGTTTGAGTGCAAAGATGATAGGCAGCTGCGTTGGCTGGAAATTGAGGTAGTCCATCCTCGAAACATTGTACGCCGTGGCTGCAATATCAATCATGCCACTCTCCACACCACCAGCTAAGCCTCGAGGGCGTGGTACTGTCTCGGTCCACAGCTGAAGATGCTTTTCCATGACTTTTCAAAACATGCCATACTCAGACCTGTCTGACAACAGAAACAACTACGCCTGAACAGGGACTTGAACCCTGGACCCTCAGATTAAAAGTCTGATGCTCTACCGACTGAGCTATCCAGGCTCTTCCAGGAGGTGGCTAGGGAAGGGCTGAGGATCCGGATGGATATCCGTAACCGAATAAGGCTACCTTCGACTCCAGATGTTCGATCTTGCAGAGTAAAGTTGGAAACAGGAGCTGGAAGACTGGGTAAAGGGTTGCCGAGCTGTCACATTTGGCGAAGAACGCCTGTGTCCGAGAGCGCTGTTTAGCACAGGAAAGAATCCTGCCAATAAAAAAGCCATGTGCTGCGCCGCACCTGTCCAGAACAGGAGATGCAACGGCAAGTACGGACATGAAAGTAACCATGCAAGATCAAGAAAGGAACCCGTTTGGAGGTAGGGTTTGAGCGCTAAGATGACAAGCTGCTGCATTGGCCGGGAATCGGACCCGGGTCTCCCGCGTGGCAGGCGAGAATTCTACCACTGAACCACCAATGCTTCACACAGGGCTCTGCCATGGTGCCGAATCCTGAAAAAGAAAGAAAAAAAAACCTTCCTTTGGGTTTTGCCAAAGGAGAAAATGTTCAATCGCTGACTTACGGTCAATCAGACCTAGGCCGTCTGCCTTGCAGGCAAAAGTTGTAACGCTTAGCAACTCAGGTAGGGGTAAGGTGTAGCTCTCATTCCCAGCCTGTGTTTTGCCTTAATTGTCCTACCTAGTGTCGCCTCCTTCCGAGTAAGTTTGTAAACAGGAGCTGGATCCTTACTAAAACTGGGTAAAGGGTTGCCGAGCTGTCACGTTTGGCGAAGAACGCCTGTGTCCGAGAGCTCCGTTTAGCACGGGAAAGAATCCTGCCAATAAAAAAGCCATGTGCTGCGCCGCACCTTTCCAGAACAGGAGATGCAACGGCAAGTACGGACATGAAAGTAACCGTGCAAGATCAAGAAAGGAACCCCGTTTGGAGGTAGGGTTTGAGCGCTAAGATGATAAGCTGCTGCATTGGCCGGGAATCGGACCCGGGTCTCCCGCGTGGCAGGCGAGAATTCTACCACTGAACCACCAATGCTTCACACAGGGCTCTGCCATGGTGCCGAATCCAAAAAAGAAAGAAAAAAAAACCTTACTTTGGGTTTTGCCAAAGGAGAAAATGTTCAATCGCTGACTTACGGTCAGTCAGACCTAGGCCGTCTGCCTTGCAGGCAAATGTTGTAACGCTTAGCAACACAGGCAGGGGTAAGGTGTAGCTCTCAGTCCCAGCCTGTGTTTTGCCTTAATTGTCCTACCTAGTGTCGCCTCCTTCCAAGTAAGTTTGTAAACAGGAGCTGGATCCTTACTAAAACTGGGTAAAGGGTTGCCGAGCTGTCACGTTTGGCGAAGAACGCCTGTGTCCGAGAGCTCCGTTTAGCACGGGAAAGAATCCTGCCAATAAAAAAGCCATGTGCTGCGCTGCACCTTTCCAGAACAGGAGATGCAACGGCAAGTACGGACATGAAAGTAACCGCGCAAGATCAAGAAAAGAACCCGTTTGGAGGTAGGGTTTGAGCGCTAAGATGATGAGCTGCTGCATTGGCCGGGAATCGGACCCGGGTCTCCCGCGTGGCAGGCGAGAATTCTACCACTGAACCACCAATGCTTCACACAGGGCTCTGCCATGGTGCCGAATCCCGAAAAAGAAAGAAAAAAAAACCTTACTTTGGGTTTTGCCAAAGGAGAAAATGTTCAATCGCTGACTTACGGTCAGTCAGACCTAGGCCGTCTGCCTTGCAGGCAAATGTTGTAACGCTTAGCAACTCAGGTAGGGGTAAGGTGTAGCTCTCATTCCCAGCCTGTGTTTTGCCTTAATTGTCCTACCTAGTGTCGCCTCCTTCCGAGTAAGTTTGTAAACAGGAGCTGGATCCTTACTAAAACTGGGTAAAGGGTTGCCGAGCTGTCACGTTTGGCGAAGAACGCCTGTGTCCGAGAGCTCCGTTTAGCACGGGAAAGAATCCTGCCAATAAAAAAGCCATGTGCTGCGCCGCACCTTTCCAGAACAGGAGATGCAACGGCAAGTACGGACATGAAAGTAACCGTGCAAGATCAAGAAAGGAACCCCGTTTGGAGGTAGGGATTGAGTGCTAAGATGATAAGCTGCTGCATTGGCCGGGAATCGGACCCGGGTCTCCCGCGTGGCAGGCGAGAATTCTACCACTGAACCACCAATGCTTCACACAGGGCTCTGCCATGGTGCCGAATCCCGAAAAAGAAAGAAAAAAAAAAACCTTACTTTGGGTTTTGCCAAAGGAGAAAATGTTCAATCGCTGACTTACGGTCAGTCAGACCTAGGCCGTCTGCCTTGCAGGCAAATGTTGTAACGCTTAGCAACACAGGCAGGGGTAAGGTGTAGCTCTCAGTCCCAGCCTGTGTTTTGCCTTAATTGTCCTACCTAGTGTCGCCTCCTTCCAAGTAAGTTTGTAAACAGGAGCTGGATTGTTACTAAAACTGGGTAAAGGGTTGCCGAGCTGTCACGTTTGGCGAAGAACGCCTGTGTCCGAGAGCTCCGTTTAGCACGGGAAAGAATCCTGCCAATAAAAAATCCATGTGCTGCGCTGCACCTTTCCAGAACAGGAGATGCAACGGCAAGTACGGACATGAAAGTAACCGCGCAAGATCAAGAAAAGAACCCGTTTGGAGGTAGGGTTTGAGCGCTAAGATGACAAGCTGCTGCATTGGCTGGGAATCGGACCCGGGTCTCCCGCGTGGCAGGTGAGAATTCTACCACTGAACCACCAATGCTTCACACAGGGCTCTGCCATGGTGCCGAATCCCGAAAAAGAAAAAAAAAAAAAAACCTTACTTTGGGTTTTGCCAAAGGAGAAAATGTTCAGTCGCTGACTTACGGTCAGTCAGACCTAGGCCGTCTGCCTTGCAGGCAAATGTTGTAACGCTTAGCAACACAGGCACGGGTAAGGTGTAGCTCTCAGTCCCAGCCTGTGTTTTGCCTTAATTGTCCTACCTAGTGTCGCCTCCTTCCGAGTAAGTTTGTAAACAGGAGCTGGATCCTTACTAAAACTGGGTAAAGGGTTGCCGAGCTGTCACGTTTGGCGAAGAACGCCTGTGTCCGAGAGCTCCGTTTAGCACGGGAAAGAATCCTGCCAATAAAAAAGCCATGCGCTGCGCCGCACCTTTCCAGAACAGGAGATGCAACGGCAAGTACGGACATGAAAGTAACCGCGCAAGATCAAGAAAGGAACCCCGTTTGGAGGTAGGGTTTGAGCGCTAAGATGATAAGCTGCTGCATTGGCCGGGAATCGGACCCGGGTCTCCCGCGTGGCAGGCGAGAATTCTACCACTGAACCACCAATGCTTCACACAGAGCTCTGCCATGGTGCCGAATCCCGAAAAAGAAAAAAAAAAAAAAACCTTCCTTTGGGTTTTGCCAAAGGAGAAAATGTTCAATCGCTGACTTACGGTCAGTCAGACCTAGGCCGTCTGCCTTGCAGGCAAATGTTGTAACGCTTAGCAACACAGGCAGGGGCAAGGTGTAGCTCTCATTCCCAGCCTGTGTTTTGCCTTAATTGTCCTACCTAGTGTCGCCTCCTTCCGAGTAAGTTTGTAAACAGGAGCTGGATCCTTACTAAAACTGGGTAAAGAGTTGCCGAGCTATCACGTTTGGCGAAGAACGCCTGTGTCCGAGAGCTCCGTTTAGCACGGGAAAGAATCCTGCCAATAAAAAAGCCATGTGCTGCGCCGCACCTTTCCAGAATAAGAGATGCAACGGCAAGTACGGACATGAAAGTAACCGCGCAAGATCAAGAAAGGAACCCCGTTTGGAGGTAGGGTTTGAGCGCTAAGATGATAAGCTGCTGCATTGGCCGGGAATCGGACCCGGTCTCCCGCGCGTGGCAGGCGAGAATTCTACCACTGAACCACCAATGCTTCACACAGGGCTCTGCCATGGTGCCGAATCCCAAAAAAGAAAGAAAAAAAAACCTTACTTTGGGTTTTGCCAAAGGAGAAAATGTTCAATCGCTGACTTACGGTCAGTCAGACCTAGGCCGTCTGCCTTGCAGGCAAATGTTGTAACGCTTAGCAACACAGGCAGGGGCAAGGTGTAGCTCTCATTCCCAGCCTGTGTTTTGCCTTAATTGTCCTACCTAGTGTCGCCTCCTTCCGAGTAAGTTTGTAAACAGGAGCTGGATCCTTACTAAAACTGGGTAAAGGGTTGCCGAGCTGTCACGTTTGGCGAAGAACGCCTGTGTCCGAGAGCTCCGTTTAGCACGGGAAAGAATCCTGCCAATAAAAAAGCCATGTGCTGCGCCGCACCTTTCCAGAATAAGAGATGCAACGGCAAGTACGGACATGAAAGTAACCGCGCAAGATCAAGAAAGGAACCCCGTTTGGAGGTAGGGTTTGAGCGCTAAGATGATAAGCTGCTGCATTGGCCGGGAATCGGACCCGGGTCTCCCGCGTGGCAGGCGAGAATTCTACCACTGAACCACCAATGCTTCACACAGGGCTCTGCCATGGTGCCGAATCCCGAAAAAGAAAGAAAAAAAAAAACCTTACTTTGGGTTTTGCCAAAGGAGAAAATGTTCAGTTGCTGACTTACGGTCAGTCAGACCTAGGCCGTCTGCCTTGCAGGCAAATGTTGTAACGCTTAGCAACACAGGCAGGGGTAAGGTGTAGCTCTCAGTCCCAGCCTGTGTTTTGCCTTAATTGTCCTACCTAGTGTCGCCTCCTTCCAAGTAAGCTTGTAAACAGGAGCTGGATCCTTACTAAAACTGGGTAAAGGGTTGCCGAGCTGTCACGTTTGGCGAAGAACGCCTGTGTCCGAGAGCTCCGTTTAGCACGGGAAAGAATCCTGCCAATAAAAAAGCCATGTGCTGCGCTGCACCTTTCCAGAACAGGAGATGCAACGGCAAGTACGGACATGAAAGTAACCGCGCAAGATCAAGAAAAGAACCCGTTTGGAGGTAGGGTTTGAGCGCTAAGATGATAAGCTGCTGCATTGGCCGGGAATCGGACCCGGGTCTCCCGCATGGCAGGCGAGAATTCTACCACTGAACCACCAATGCTTCACACAAGGCTCTGCCATGGTGCCGAATCCCGAAAAAGAAAAAAAAAAAAACCTTACTTTGGGTTTTGCCAAAGGAGAAAATGTTCAGTCGCTGACTTACGGTCAGTCAGACCTAGGCCGTCTGCCTTGCAGGCAAATGTTGTAACGCTTAGCAACTCAGGCAGGGGTAAGGTGTAGCTCTCAGTCCCAGCCTGTGTTTTGCCTTAATTGTCCTACCTAGTGTCGCCTCCTTCCAAGTAAGTTTGTAAACAGGAGCTGGATCCTTACTAAAACTGGGTAAAGGGTTGCCGAGCTGTCACGTTTGGCGAAGAACGCCTGTGTCCGAGAGCTCCGTTTAGCACGGGAAAGAATCCTGCCAATAAAAAAGCCATGCACTGCACCTTTCCAGAACAGGAGATGCAACGGCAAGTACGGACATGAAAGTAACCGCGCAAGATCTAGAAAGGAACCCTGTTTGGAGGTAGGGTTTGAGCGCTAAGATGATAAGCTGCTGCATTGGCCGGGAATCGGACCCGGGTCTCCCGCGTGGCAGGCGAGAATTCTACCACTGAACCACCAAGGCTTCACACAGGGCTCTACCATGGTGCCGAATCCTGAAAAAGAAAGAAAAAAAAAAACCTTACTTTGGGTTTTGCCAAAGGAGAAAATGTTGTTTTGTGTTTTGCCTTAATTTTCCCACCTAGTCTCACCTCCCTCCGAGTAAGTCTGGAAACAGGATCCTGATCCTCAGTGAGGTTGGATAAAGCTTGTCAAAGCTGTCACGTTTGCGTATACTCTCCCATGCGTTTCCAACAGACAGATGGTGACCTCGTGGCGCAACGGTAGCGCGTCTGACTCCAGATCAGAAGGGTGTGTGTTCAAATCACGTCGGGGTCAAAGTGGTCTTGCATGTTGCCTTTGAATGCTTTTCTTTGTTGAGATGGAACACAGTGTCTTGAACCAGTTATGGTTGAAATGAGGTTTCATGGACCCTGAGTGGGGTGGGGCTACACTCAGCAGCCAGTCGTCAACCTCCTCGAACCAATGGAAAATGGCCTGCTCTCCACGGTCAGTGTCGTCATTGGTCCAAATCATTCTGTCACTGATACCGAATGGTGGCTCCTCCCACTCGTGGTCTAATCAAACTTCACACGTCCATCCTCAACTCTGCCTGCCACAAAAACGCTTCACACAGGGCTCTGCCATGGTGCCGAATCCCGAAAAAGAAAGAAAAAAAAACCTTCCTTTGGGTTTTGCCAAAGGAGAAAATGTTCAGTCGCTGACTTACGGTCAGTCAGACCTAGGCCGTCTGCCTTGCAGGCAAATGTTGTAACGCTTAGCAACACAGGCAGGGGTAAGGTGTAGCTCTCAGTCCCAGCCTGTGTTTTGCCTTAATTGTCCTACCTAGTGTCGCCTCCTTCCGAGTAAGTTTGTAAACAGGAGCTGGATCCTTACTAAAACTGGGTAAAGGGTTCGCGAGCTGTCACGTATGGCGAAAAACGCCTGCGTCCGAGAGCGCCAGTTAGCACGGGAAAGAATCCTGCCAATAAACAAGCTAGTGCTGTGCCGCACCTTTCCAGAACAGGAGATGCAACGGCAAGTACGGAAACGAAACTAACCGCGCAAGATCAAGAAAGGAACCCGTTTGCAGGTGGAGTTTGAGCTCTAAGAGAAAGAATCCTGCCAATAAACAAGCCATGCGTTGCGCTGGACCTTTCCAGAAGTGGAGAGGCAATGGCAAAAACGGACATGAAAGTAATCTCGCAAGATCAAGAAAGGAACCCGTTTGGAGGTAGGGTTTGAGCACAAAGATGAAATGCTGCTCCATTGGCCAGGAATCGGACGTGGGTCTCCCATGTGGCAGGCGAAAATTGTACCACTGAACCACCAATGCTTCACACAAGGGTTTGTCATGGTGTGACACAACACACAGAATATTTCATGCTTAACTTTGTTTCAACAAAGAAAATATGTGATATGAACAACAATTTCAAATGTTTTTTATGAAAATACAAAAAGTATTAGTTATTCACCATTAGTCACATTTCCAGACCAATTTTGGTAAAGCAATAAAAAACATGAACAACAATGAAATATAAAGAAGTAAGAAAAGAAAAACAATGACCTTTCAGTTTGTTTGCAATTTTAATCAAACTTAACTATCTAATTAACATTAATTTAATTAAACTTTTGAAAACCAAATACACATTTTACATTTAGGTGGACGTAAGCTGACACTGCCTTGCCATAACCAACTCACTATTAAAAAAGCTCTGAAGAAAATACAGAAAACAGAATGGACTGGCAACATTTTAGCTAGATGTTAATTTGAATAAAATATAAAAATTTACTGAAAATTAATTGTTGTCATAACTGTGTGTTCGATCACTTGAAAATAAACCAACGTAATAATCTTCTTATTTTTATCATGTAACTAGTTAACATGTTTTCTTCTTCTATTATGTTACAACCATGAAAACTACACCTCCTTATGTAGTTCAGTTGAAAGATTTGCTGAATGAAATGGTTTAGAGACCAAGTCAATATGAATAAATATTACCCGATTCATTTTCCTAACCCTTAAAGCACAGTATTTTTTTGATCTGCTTTCATGTAAAAAATCAAACCCACTACTTCAGAGTCAAAACCAGAGGAAAAAGTGTAGGACAAATATGCATATCCATATGTTGTCTTGGTAGTACAAACATTCTGCACAATTCAGTTGTCACATAATGAATAGACATGCACTGATTTTTCTTTGGGTGCCATACCACATGCAACAATAAGCTTTGGTTCCAGAATACTATGTTCTACGGAAGAGAGGAAAGTTTTCACCCCCTGTCCCTCTCCTTGCAGGGAGAGAAATGACAACTGCTGATGGCTGGAGTTGTGGCAGAAACCAAAAAACAATGATCACAGTCAGGATAGTCAGAGGGTAAACAGGCTTTTTTTTCTCTCAGTTCCCTTAGCACACCACTACACCAGGAAGACAATCATATTGCAGATATAATAAAATAAACGTAAATACATGAGAGCAATATAAAGAGTGTTAAGTTAAAGTCAGTGATTACCTCCTGTAAGTGCTTTCCCCAGGATTGGAGAAAGTCTTCATTACTGTATGCAATTACAGTGCTGATTCACACTAATACAAACAGAAATATATGTGGGTACAGACATACATACATACATACATATATATATACATACATACATAGAGCTGCGTCAGCATTCACTAACAAAACATTTGATGGACTGTTTTTTAACCATCTGCTTTTTTGTCCAACAATTTGTGCCACATTTAAGTCTCATTTTCTCTACATGTTGAAACAATTTACTACCACATTTAAACCCCAAATACAAAATATCTTAACCTTTCCCATGTATTAAGATTGTACTTGCAAAATATGAGCATAGTGACACTTTCGAGGAGTGTATTTAGACACCGGAAACTTATCAAAAATGATGTCAAAATTACAGTTTTATCTAAGGGCTGAATCCAGGGTTACTTAAGACACAGTCAGGAATACTTTCCCAGACTTTTGGACCCCACTGTATCTTTTTTAAGAGTTTTGCACTTTGGGTTTATTTGTATCCAGACCTGAGAGCTCCAGGCACTTAAGTGCTGAAATAGACATTTTAAAATTGCGAATCACAGTGTATACCTGATGAACATTTTGCACCATACTAATTTTCCTGTATTCAGTGGTGTAATTAAGCATTGGGTCTGTTCCTTCATTGGCATTAATATAATCTCTTCGTTTTGGTGTTTTGGGAGTTTACACACAAGTGACTAAATCAGTTCAGATTCAGTTCAAATTTCAACTTCAACTAAGTTCTGATGATTTCCAGACCACTCAAACCACAATATATGTTAATAAATATATGGAAAAAGTTGTATAAATTATTGAAAAATGTAAACTTTCATATATTTTCTCTGATAGAAGAGAATAATTATAGTGTCACCAGGTAATTATTTATTCACAAAGCATTTATACCAAAATTCACAAACAATACATTTACTGGCAGTTTACTTGGAATTCTGACATCAATTTATGGAGGGAGACCAAACGTTACAGTTATTAAAGTGTGAATTCATTGAAGCTGGTCATTCCAGCAATTTGTGAGAAGAAAGCAAAAACCATTTGAAAAAAGGTTATGAAAGGATAAACCAAAATGAAACACCATTCAGATAAAGACAAGTCAAGAAATTCTTTAAAAATATATATTGTTTCAAAATGTATAAATAAAAATTTGTGGAAGCAAAATCTGATCATTTAAAAATATTTCTATATAATACTCTAATTACTGGAAATAATTCACTCCAAGTTATGTAATGCGATTGACAAATTATGATGGGTATGTTGCATTTTGCAAAAACTATATTATATGTAATCATAAAATCAAAAATAATTAATGATGAACTTGGAAAAATCTGAGTGGATTTTCAAAAGGCTTGATAGCTCAGACCTGCAGGTTGCTATTATGATGAAATAATGTTTGAGAAACGGCTAAATTAATTAATGCAGTCAATTTTCTGTGCTTTCTTTCTAGAATTTTTTAAGAGTAATCTTGCGTAAATAAGAGACTGATCATCAACTTGCTTTACACATAGAAATATCTTCACATGCATTTTTTAAGATCATGAAATCAGCATTACAGAAGACTGCACTATTGATCAAATGAAAATATTCAATTATAAATTGACTACTGATTTACACTTTACATTGTATTTTTCTTAAAAATGATAAATCCAGAAATGCCCTGAAAACATTCACTCAATCCTGGACAGCTGAGGCTGAAAGTTCAGATTAGTACAAAACGCTTGTGAATTAGCCACAGATGCCCTTGTTTCAGAAAAGTTTCAGAAAACTCTTACCAGAAGGTTTTCATCTCTCTCAGGCCCCTCCCTTCAGCAGGGCTGCAAGTGTGTAGAGGAGAGCCCAACATTTACTTGGAATCACACTTAACTGGTGCATAACTCAGTTTTTAATTTTGCGCTAAATGCATAATATGACCTTGACTGACTTCACCAGTGCAATATCACAGAATGCTACTTAATGTAAACATATTTACTCTTAAACAGAATAGACTTTAATGAAATAAGGCACTTAAAAATGAAATTCACCCTTGGAGTAAATCTACAGGGGTGGGAGCTACCCTCCATTCCCAATGTGATGTCTTTCAAACAGGGAGGATAAGGTATGTAGTGATATGGTATTCCCTTTTAAGTTAGAGAAAGCAGGGCCACAAGGATTATTAAAAGTGCAACAAAGTCCAACATGGGGGGGTCATTGCTGGTCTTCCACAAATGAAAATTAGAATATATTTTATATCTATAAATACAATGTATTTTGCTTATCTGTTCTAGTTTTATACCCATTCACACTACTTCTGTGTACAGATCAGCTTTAAATACAATAGTTTAAATACTAATGGTTTTTGTATTCATCCTTGCACAATCATTTGATTTAGCTAATGCAAGTAATAACATGGTGACAAGAGCACCCTCAGTATGTTTAGTAAATCGAACAAAACTGAACAATTACCAGTGCCTTAATATAACATATTGAGCTATAGGTGGTGAACATCACCAGAGCAAATAAGGGACAGGTCCATGCAAATCAGAAGCTAGCACAGGTCTGGCTAATACATTAGGTTTGCACATTTATTACATATAAAATGTATGGTTGTATGTAATCATGGCATAACAAGCTGTATTAAAATATCTCAGAGATAAAATATGGGCCACTGTTGGACCATAGGTGTGTAACAGCTGTACCTTCCAATATTCCACTGGCAAGAGTGGGTATGGTAATTACTAGTGAAGAACAACAGAACAACAACCATTCTCCAGGACTACAACACCTGCACATTCATATGAAATAAACTGCAAAGCAGATGAGCAACCTTCGATCGACTTTGGATCTGAGAGTGAGAGTGAACAGTATACAGAAATGGTTGTGGCACCACAATATCTGATTAATTCGTAAGAGTTCCCACTTTTTGTTCAAACCAACACTTGCTGATAATATCACAGAAATATATAAAGCAAGAAAATAAAATGACAAAAAAGATACACAGTATTTAGATTTTCAGAGAATTTACAATTAAAATGTATGCAGTAAAATATATTCAGCAGTTTTATACAGTCAATGAGAAGGTGGTCTATGATCACAAACTTTACAATTTCTTTAAAATACAACTTGGCATCAAATTTGAATTTGTTGAAAAGGTTGGAAACTTGTAAGTGCTGGAGACCGTGATCCACAACATTTTTGTTACAACTTTTAGTTACATGGAATTAGTCTGTTAATTTGCTGTTATAATCATGGTCAGCACTTTAATGAGGCTGCTGAAGACCAGGCTCTGATATATACCCTCAATGTTCACTGGCTGCAAATGAAAATTATTTTAGGGAAAGCACTTCCTGTTGCGATTATTTTAGGCA
Organism: Albula goreensis; assembly: GCA_022829145.1. Taxonomy (NCBI): domain Eukaryota; kingdom Metazoa; phylum Chordata; class Actinopteri; order Albuliformes; family Albulidae; genus Albula; species Albula goreensis. The sequence goes on along the minus strand of CM040741.1, from coordinate 54,873,931 downwards.
CTGAGGACTTCTATTTTTGTTTGACTGTTAATCAGATATGATTTCAACTAAATGCATACAACCCACGGTGCTTTAATTAAATGGGAGGAGCATCACGCCACAGATGAGATGAGGGTTTGGAGTGTAGGTAATCATCAAGGCTGTCACCCCTCAGTGAAGATGGAAGATAGCTGACTCGGGCAGCGGTCCAGTGCAGTGACCTGCAGGAAGCTGCTGTCATCTGTCATACCTCGCATGGGATCTCCTAAAAAGTCCTGGTATCCTCCCTGGAGGTCATACACTATGAAACACACAGATATAGGGGCAGTGACCCTATTAAACCCATGTACCATATAGGTCCACTTTCATTTTTATTTAGCAATTTTTAAAAAATAAAGATTGCCTTGTAAATGTGAAGTGTCTCATTCAATCAACAAACATGTTCTTTATATGTGCCTTTTTGTTTGGAGCCAATATGATGTTTCCTTATTGAACTGTGGGTTGGTGGCACTGCATTGGAGTCAAGGATAAAGAAATTTCAAAACTTGTGCAAGTTAGAACTTTCAGAAAAACACATTTTATCATGATTTGCTGGAGAAAATTTTATAAGTTGTCCTAATTTGTGGAAATGTAAGAGATTAATGCTAGTATTTTTGGAAAATTTGACAAAAACTCTTGTAGACAGTCACAATTACGGTACTGAACTAATTGAAAAATTGGTTCAGTACCGTAATTGTGACTGTCTTCAAGAGTTTTTGGGTGGGCCTAAAGTGAACAGCACTGCAAAAACAGTATTATCATGAACTTGAATAATACGTTAATAAAGAATAATAAATAAACCAATGCTTGACTTGATGGAAACATTAGTTATGAAGAATATATATTTGATTACACAATATACTTGACTTTCATTACTCTTTAAGGCCACCTGGTATGAATGGAGAGTTGAGCAGCTTTTTTATGCCTAACATGTTTGGTTTTCATGCAGGAGGGAAAATGGGTAGGGAAAGAAAGAATTACAAGGTTCTGCAAGAATTATTAAAGATGTTCTCTCTGTGTGGCAGATGCCTGTAAGGAATACAGGGAGGGGACCCAGAACACAGAATACAGACCGGACCAATGGGGCGGGTGCCCAGGAGCATCTGACCATCAGGGGCCTCAGGGTGCCAGGGGCCACAAGAGTAACCTCTTACTGATACTAAATGGCATATCATTTTTACACTTTTGTAGTTGCTTGTAAGGTTTAACATTAAAGCTTTTTTTAAAAAAAAATCTGGTATTTTCTATCACTAAAATTATTTATATTTACTAGAAAATTACTTCCTGGGCTTATTAGAAACACAGGCAGGCTTAAAGGGTACTCATGTCCAAACTTTGAAAATATTTAATAAAAAAAATCTTCATTTAACTTAAATACCAAGAAAAAACAACTGTTTGTTATTTCAGATGGGAGATAGAGAGACCATTTCATCAATATTAGCACAAGCATATATGACAGACAATGCACATGTTCTTGTGTTTATTCTCATGTTCTGTGAGACTTCTACCCTGTGATGAATTCTTACCTGTGATACCCGTGAGAGCATTACGAAATGCATTCAGACCCTGCTGAGTGGTGACTGTGGGAATGACACCATCCTCAAAGCTGGAGAGCTGCTTCATGTGGCAAGTTGGGGTCGGCTTTGCTGATCTCATTGTTGCATTGTTTGGTGGAGGACAGACAGTGGTCTGAGGCTGACCACTAAAACCTAAAAGGCACATACACATACAAAACAGCTAAGAGACAAGAAGCATTTATCTTTCTAAATTATTCAAATGATATCAGCCCACTTATTTTATTTGTGGTCCTTGTACTATTGCTGTTCAACTTTCCACGGTTTCCATAGCACAGACCAACAATGGTACATCGCAAATGTAATCACCTTTCAGGTGAGTTGTGCTGGTAGCATGATCCAGAGGTACACAGGTCTTTTGGTGTAAGCCTGAGGAGTGGTGATGGTGAGGGCTGGGCAGAGCAGGAATCCTGTGGGTCTCAGTGCTGATGCGGTGGGGTGAAATGGCATTAAACCTATGGCTGGAAAAAGAAGTCAGAATGAGAATAGTTCAATAAGTTGAGATTTGCCTAATTATAATGACCTACTAATATTAATAACTGATATTTAGCAGATATTAAGATGAGTTTTGAATCAAAATGTGAAGACAGCTATTACAGATCCTGAGTCTATATACAACTGAGGTAGAATACCAAACATTTAAAGTTGGCATTCAAGATGTTCAGCTATTTGTAATTACAAATTACAAATAGTTAGAATTCAGTTAAAGAAGTAAAGAGAGGAAATCACCCTAAAATTATCATTTTTTTAATTGCCCACGGATGTAAAATTACACATGGTTTCATTTGACTTTCCCTTTCTATATTGCATGCTTTGCATGATTTTGTTTAATTGTCCAAGCACAGAATAATACTAGATAATTGTGCCATAACATTTCCTTAACATAACTGAGCAGCACAGCAGAACAGGAGTCAGTAGTCAATTAGTAGGGGTAGTGGTATAGAGGCAACAGAGGAGATGATAATACCCCCTAAGGAGGTGGCCACAATGTAACTCCAAAAACCATATGTATTAATGGTAATCTGGCTGTTTGGTGGGTATACTGTACATATACTTTCAAATACACCACTGGTTAGAGTAGGATTGGGAAAAAAGAAAAGCTTAAAGAAGTAGAATCTAAAACAAAGGCAAAAGAACATGATGAGGTAAGTGGTAAAAATAAAATGAGGCAACAGGAATCCCTTCTGTATATGGTAAGAACAGGCCTAAAACCACATATCATAGCAACAGACGGAAGGTAACAACAGTGTTTTGCCAGCTTTTTTTCAACAACCTTGCAAAGATGAATGAAAGAGATGAGAACAAAATGTAGTTAATTATAAGAGTAATCAAGCTTAACAAATAAAGAATGTATATTCAACAAAACCAGGAAATAAATGGTATCTGGGATTTAACAATTCATTTAACATCTAAAAAGAAATTACAGCAATCCTCTTTCCTTGGAATTTAATGGTATTTTTAAGAGTTTATGAATCACTTATTGAATTCCTGGGCCCCTTCTGTTGGTGTCTATAGCATCAGCTAATGCAGACTCTTGAGACCAATGAGACAGACCAGGGTCTGCTTTTACTGCCCAATTGTCTCCCTTGGATCCCATGGTGAATAGTGTGCCTACTGCTGCTACCGGAACAATTACAACCAGTGAGTAGCCATGAGCATCTGGCTCGCTAACACTGCAGAAATAGTTCTTTTTCTGCCTTTGATGTGCTGTGATGAAGGAATGTATTTATTTGGTCTGACCAGTGGAGCTGGCATCTAAACCTGTAAACCTCTCCCCAAACACTTTTCCAAGGCTGATGTGCACTGTGCACAAAAGGCCTCTCAGTGCCTTTCATAAAATGAAAAATGGTGCTTCATTTTAATTAGATTATTTTGACTATAAACTCAAAGCAATAAAGCCGTGACAACTAATGTGTAAAGAATGCTTCTTGTTGTAGCAAACAAAAAAAGAATAGAGAAAGATTTAGATTTACGAAACCATTGAAAACTGTAAAAAGTATTTGAACATGCCATCTACTGTCCTCATTTTGGCAACTGCGTGCCAAAGTTGGTGTTATTTGTTAAACAGTTTGTTGTCATTCATTATTCGTTTTTTGTTTATTTATGCTTTTTTCCCTTTTCCGACAGAGCAAAACAACAATAATACTTTAAATGTAGAAGTCTACATATGTTTATTTTCACTAATATTTTTCTGCAATTACATACATTTTATAATTTAAAATTTAAGTTGGAAGTTTCTATAGTAACATACGATTTCAAACAGACACTTAAAGGTGTCAAATCAGTGGTGCCTAATCCGCAGGTTCTTTAGTCACAACAAGAACAATATTTAATGTATCACAGGGAAATGTGTCAAACCATGACACCATATGCCAAACATAGAAGAAAAATGGACATTGAGCAGCTTGACGAAACATAATCCAACATGATAATGCCCCAATTTTTCAATTCATGATGAGTAAACGTAATGTTAAGGCAGTAAGAGACCTCAGCAAGCTGCCGAGGCATATATTATTAAATATATTATTTATTAAAATTAGATACCACAATTTAGGGAAAAGGGATGCTGTTTAATTTTCTATGTGTTCCATGTGTTGAGAAACCTGCCCAGCTGCAAATGTAAACTCTAACACACAACACAAACCGATTACAGATATAGACTGCAAAACATTAATATGTGTATGTATGTTCATTATACGTACATGAGATTTAATACAACCTAGTTGTATCAGTGTAATTATAATATTTTGACCAACTTTGTGAGATTGATGAGCAAAATTTCTACAACATATTTGTGCAATTAAAATGCATGACTTTGGCTTCACATATTGAAAATATATTTGCATATGGTGGTGGCACACATTGGCCCCCCTACATATGAGTACAGCAACATGCTGCAGAATATCTGAACATCTGCTGCAGATGATGGGTGCATCCCTTCCTGGCAGTAGTGTATTGAACATTTTTTTACATCAGGATAATGGCCCATGCCACAAGGCTAAAATGAATGGCTGAAGAACAGCAGTTGGCTCCTTCTGTACAGTATGCAATCTATAGTGCTACAATGGACTGTCAGGTAGGCATTTAATTTACAAAAATGTTGAAGAATGACATATCACTGATTAATCAGCATTACTATACAAATTGATGTCATTGCTAACCATTGCTGACTGATGTGACACAAGTGTGCACTAAGTTCCATAAGCATTTCTTTGAAGGAATCTAGCCAAAAAGGATCAAGTGACATTCTACTCTGGTTTTACTGAATAGTTGCACATATCCCGGATGACACCAATAAATGCGTAATTGAGCAAATAGGGGATTATATGGTGAGTGGTGCAGGAGTTACTGAAATATGGTGCACTATCCATGCCACCACCATGTGACCCCTTTCATTGCTCTTAATTGGACAGGTTTTATGTTTACTGATGAATTATTAATCTGAATAAAGGCCACATATATCAGCAAAACATATAAATGAGAAATATTTCCATATTCAGAACACTGGAATAGTAATGAGTCAAATCATTTCATAGCCAACCAATGCCTTATTTTTTCATGTGCCACATGAAAAGTGAATCCTTGAGAAAGGTGCTGCAGCTGATCAATGATAGTTAGCAGCAAGCTAATCCTGAATTTCATTTAAAACAAGGTTAAAGAAATATATGTTAGTAAGTACTGGGCGAATATGAGTATACTCTTTTGCTTAAGATATTTTTTCATCAAAATGGCAAGAACCACCTTTGTTTATTTTTGCTGACACACAACTGAAACAGCATCTTTTTAGAGACCTGCACCCTTGTGCCAACAAACCCTATGATTGTTCCTGTTGTATAACTGGTACTGCTAAGTACAACTTATTACTGCAGTTTGAATCCCAACACTGACACCCTGAGGATAATGGCTGCAATACAAGTTAAATATTTCCCAAGTTAAATGTTGGGGAAAAAACTGATGGCCCTGGACAGTCCCTGTGCATAGACCCAAGCTCATGGCCCATTTAATGAGACATGAATAAAACAATAGCCTGGATAGTTTTTGAAAAGCAGTTGAATGAAGACAGTTTAGTTGTAAGTTCAAGAGTCATGTACATGACTGCAGAACAAACCCTCACCACATCTCAACTTGGTTGCTTAGTCTATATTGTGGTATCCATCATGGCAACAGTACCAACAAAAGAGACAATTATAGCCTTTTTGAGAAAGCGACATAGAAAACAAAACAATGGAACTTTCTTCTTCCTTCAGTAATATGATACTGATGCTAAAGGACCGACAATGTCAAGTTTCAAGATAACCAGTTCTGAAATTAAATCACATATCACTTCTAAATCCATTGGTTAAGGGGGGAAACTACAGCAACACCAGAAATGACAGCCAGAGCTGAGCAACATTTTTACATTTGAGGTAATTTAAGCTTATTTGTAATGACTTAGCTATACCTAGCTACATATTTCCAATGTATTAAAGTAATTTTAACAAATAACTTTGGTTTTGTTCTTGCTCATACATAGAATTCCATTCACCAGATTTTCATAACAGAACTTACACCCTAGAATTTAAGTGCTTCCTGTAACTTTTGCAGGATATAACAAAGATGTGGTTTGTGGATATGATGTAATTCCATTCTAAGCCTGGGAATTCTGCTGTGGCCTCACCTTTCTTAAAAGGGTTTTCAGCAGGGTCGCACTTGGATAAACCCATCCTAAGCTTTGAGAAAAGCAAAGGGGAGCAAAACATGAATAAACACTAAATCAAACCCATAGTGGGAATAGGGCTTCTAATTTTGTATTGAGGCCACTTGTAGCCAGTCTGATGGACTGATTAACTTGGCAATGCTCTGACTGTGGGAGGGTCAAAAAGCTGGGACTGGATTTGTCAAAATAAGACAAATAAGATATTTTAAAGAGACAAAGCTTACTTCCTGGGTGTACAGCAGCCTTGCCCTACAGATGGTACCTGATCAGCAGTCATGTTCCTTTCAAGGCGTTAGCTAGGATTTTTTAAATACTGAGGACATGAGTTCTTGTTATGTGACTTGTTAAGTTATGTTATATACAGTATCATACCCAAAACATACTGAGTGGTGTATAAATCTGATGATGATGATGATGATGCATCCATACCTGCAGTTATCTTGTACAGTGGGCAGAGTTGGAAGCAGGGGGCTTGGCTGGACTGTGCTACATGAAGAGGGATGGTCCACAGGGCCAGTTACAGTGATGCTGTAGACAGCCTGGTTGCTCTGGAGCATGCCTATAATGTCAAAGCCAGCCATAGTAAGTCAAGAGTAATATAACCATCTATGAACCATCAAAACAGCTAGGAATCATCACTAAAGATATAAGCTTCTGCAGAAAGTTTACCTGAATATTCATGGGCAGGTCCTGGGGAGTGACCCAACACACTACCCCCTGTGTCTTGTGGGGAAATGCTGGCCTGCAGGGGCTGGATAGTGAGACAGTCTGCCAGTGCATCCTGGTCTATTTCTGAATTGGACCTCAGCTGAAACAGGCAGTAACACTGCATTAACACCAGGCACCAGAGAGGGTTCAGAATAAATTGTCAGGAGGATTAAAACGTGAACCACTTCCCAGTTTTGCAGGCAGGACTAACACTTCAGCAGCATGTATGCATCAACCTTCTGACTACATTTTAAGGGAAACTCATTCACTCATCTCTTATATAGTGCCTATAGAATTACAGTTATTTGGGTTGATTGCTGTAATAAATAAATAAATAAATAAATAACCAAAGGGGCTCCAAGTGATATAATTCAGCACACCATGCTGGGTTCCAGGGTTCTTCAACAAAGGATTCACATGTAAAAATCATCTTCTGTTACATAACCATTTATATTATGTAATTATTGTTCATCAAATAATCAAACAGAACATAGCAATATGCATCAAACCTTCAAGTATCTATGTCTTTTGAAGCTGATATGCCATATATTGATTCACAGTATTTACATAATAATGTTTGGACTGCCAGATGTAATGGAATTTGATATCATGAGAGATACAGACCGCAAGGTATTGTGTGGTACTCTGTGTTTCCAACTATACAGCATATTGTTTATTTTATTTTTTTAGAATCTGACCTTCTTCCTGTTCTGCAGATCTTTAGAGGAGTGCGCCTTTACATGCTTGCGTAAGGAACTGGGATCTGTATATCGCTTTGCACAACCGGGAATCTGGCAGGCATAGGGTTTCTGTTCAAAAATGGATAAACACACGATTAAAACTTTTTTTGTTCTCTTGCAATTGTCTCATTACGTCCAGTCATGGATGTGCAATTCACCTCATGATTGAGCTGTTCAAACCCTATTGTCTGTTCTATGACACGATGGTTGCTTTACTTATTGGCTGTCTGCCTGTGCAGAGAAAAGCTGTTGCTGGTTAGATCATTGAAAGGTTATTTAAAATACATTTAGCATAATTGATGTGTCTCACTGAGGCCTTGACCCAGTATTTGTGATTCTGATATTAGAATCACAATTTATTGTAATTCTGAGTAAGGCAGACACAATACTAGTGATATTCACATTTATTCAATTATACATTTATTCAAATATTTACAATTATTACTGACTATACATGACATACTTGAGTGAATCTTTTAGAAGTGAAAGGATACTGAGAACAACTGCCAATGTTTAATCTACCTAACAAAACACTGTTACGATTCTGTCACTGGAATGGTTACATTGTGTCCCAAAATCATATGATAAAATATAATCATGTTTTGCTATTACAGTACACTATAGGTATCAATACATCCTACACCCATTTAGATATCTGTTTGGATCGACTGAGTTGTTACTTTATTAACATGCTAAACATTACAAACTAATCACAAAGGTTAACATGTTAATTTTGGCAGCCCTAATGTATATGCATGGTTACAGTACTCACAGTGTCAAGGTGTGTGCGCTGGTGCTTGGCACGATCACTGGAGTTACTGAAGGCCTTATGGCAGCCTGGGTGCTGGCATAGATAGGGCTTCTCTCCTGTGTGGCTGCGGAAATGGATCTTAAGGTTCTCCAGTCGAGAAAAGGCCTTCCGACATCCCTCAAACTGGAAGGGGAATAAAAAGAGGGAAAACAGGGAAAATTCTTAAAAAAGGATTACGAAGATAAAAAAAACAATCATCTGAATCTAGACATGTTCATGCTATGTGAGAGTTTCTAATGTAACAATATAACCATTTAATAAGCTTTAGATATTTGAACTCAAAAACTGACTGCCCTATCGTATGAGAAAATACAGGGAGAGATGGGTGTGCATACAGTGTGTGCGCATGTGTGTGAGCATCCCTCTTTTATGAACACAATAGTGTTCAACTTGACTTTGGCATGCTGCATGGACTGCACACTGTCAAATTCAAACTCTATGGTTTCCTTCAGCTCTGTGACTCATTACATGGAGTTTATTTAGAGAAGCCTGATGTCTAAGGACAGGATTAAGCTCTTGTTTGTTGAAGGAGAGCAAAAGAAAGCCTGAATCATTTCAAAGTCTCTTCACGAACAGTAGTAACACTTCCAATGCTGTCTTTTTCCTTATGTGTGTGAATAACTCTGTAAAGAATAACAATTTAATATCAATATACCTCTGAATTCTTAAAAATGTCAGATTTTCAACGTTTACACTTTAGGTTGAATAGAGATGTTAGTTAATCACACCCCAAAGGTGGCACTGAGAAGAAAAACTGTATAAAACTGTATATAAACCATAGATGTACATGCAAACACACACACAACACATATTGCCATATGTATTGAAGCTGCTGATTGAGAGATGGGCTACAGTGTGGAGTCAGAAACTGTTACATTGTATTTTTGCATTAGAGAAAAAAAATGTAGCTCCAAAAAGACAAATTATGAAGACATTAGAGATATGTTTTATCATTACACTACATTGTATTAAGAAACACTGCAGTGACATAATGTTAATAAATTGCATTAGTCACGTAGCAGCATATAGAAGCAAGCTTTCTATTGAAATATCTTATAGAAAGAGATTATTTTAACTCAAAAGTGGTAGAAACAAGGAGAGACCTTGGAGAAACAAGGTTTATTATGATTTACTACAAAATAGTAAATTCCTACATTTTATCATAAGTGGGGCAGACCCAGCTATTTTTGTATAAATGTGTACTCCACATACAAAAATAGAAAAAGTTACACAATAAATAAGCATTCAGATCAGGATTTCAAGAAAATGAGACAAGTCTGATCAGACGAATTGACCGCCAGCTACCTAGTGATGCCCAGGGGTTTCCCTGTGCCAGCAGATTGTCCTTTCAAACACACTTTATTTAATAAAGCTCAGACTCCCTTTTTGCTGCCCTTAGAAACAGAAGTTCTGAATAGATAGCAACATGGCTGCTTAGCACTGCTCTATGTCCCAGCAAGTCTCTGACAGGCTATGGCAGAAATCCATGGCCCAAAGAACAATAGCGGTCCACTGCCCTGCCAGCAGTCAGCTGGATGCATTCACTCTCCCTCCTTCCATAGCCTATTACTACAAAACATAAAGCACTCCACACTCTTGAAACTTTAATCTTTTTTTCACTCAGTTCCCCCACCCTCCCAAGAATTTACCACTGTCAAAACTTTGACCAGGACATTGGCATGTAGGAGAGGAAAATTCCCAGGTTATGTAAAGCTTCAATATGTTCAGAGTACTCATAAACATTTCTAGGTTATCTATATCATGTCCTTCTGCTTCTCTGCAATGGTGAGAGCTGATTGCCAGTACTATGGTCTCATTTATGTCTTTTGATCAACAAATAAGCTTTTGTGTTTTGTATTAAGTATATAAAGTGAGAGACATAGGTACGCATATTAGATACTATGATAAAACACAATGTGGTTCTTTTCATGGGAATCCACTTTGCCTATCACACTTATTATTCTTGATACTGGTTTCCAGAGTTTTAACTGTGGCAGGTGATATAGACTACAAGGTGTCTGGACAGATCTTACATGCTTTCTTTTTGTCCTCAGGGAGATGTTTCAATGTAGGGTAGAAAACCAATTTCAATGGGTTTGTGTTTTTACATTTAGTCAGTTTGGAACATGAAGCACTAGTCACTGGCGCCAAAAGCAAGTCGTTTTCCCTCCACACAGTGTGTGAGTGCCGCTGAAAATCTTGGCAAACCAGAAGAGCAACCAGGCTGGTATTCAATAGCTCAGGCAGGACTAGAATTTCAAGCTGCTCATTGTAGAGGTAACTGATTGGATTAACACAGCCCTGAGGTAGTTTTACAACTTAACAGCAAGCGTCTGTCCCATTTCAATGATGAAATATCCTAGAAACAACACAAAGCGCTTTAACTTATACATTCAAGAGTCCTGCAAAATTGAGAGGAGCAAATCTGCTGGAAGTAACATGTACTGCACATGGTTTGTGTTTTATACTCTTAAATGAAAAATAAAAATATATACCTATACACACAAGCTTACACATATGATGGGACGTGTGGAGACTTCAGTCATATTCCCAACTTGTCTTAATGTTCAAAGTGATACTTAGGAAAATAAATTGTCTTAGGAACACACATAGTAAAAACCCAGAAGCCACCCAAATCATTTGGTCATTTAATCTGCAATGCCAAATCCTTTCTGGATACCTCAAGATGAGTGTGAACATTTTTTGAAAGAAAAACATCAATACACATTTCTAGTCATGTGGAAAAATGCTTTCCAGGTGCAAGTACACTAGACACAAAAACAGTAACTCACACCCAAGTCCATTGAAGACTGACCAGATGCCATCATAGGGGAGTAATGTAAAAATTTAGCACTGAATTAGTTTTTCAAATGTTTTATACCTATAGAACACACCAAACCATGTCAAAATGTGCACAAGACTATTTCTTACTGATGACTGGGAATCAGAACATGCAAGGTAACTAGGCAAATGACATGGCCCAGATTATCTGTACTAAATCCTGACTGTGCCGGTGCCACTTACTGCTGTGCCCAGTACTGCTGCAGGGAGATAAATAATTAGCCAAAGCATCATCCAAGGAGGGAGGTTTTGACTGCTCTGGGCAGTTGAGTGCCTAACAGAAAAGCTACACAGCTCAGATAGTTGGGTGCACAGTGAGAAAATATGGCTAAAAAGGATTGACTACTGAGAGATGCAGTGATAGGCTGTTCTAATAGAAGGTCCTATTCATACAGATAAGCAATACAATCACAGTGGCAGCTAGCAGCAGGAATATATTATATTTGAATATTCATGACTGAAGACATTCCATTTGTTGCGTGCAACTAAGAGGGCACGCCAAAACAAGTTTCAGCCATCAAAACCCCCGCCAATCAACTAAGCTAGCGATATGAACATTTAAATTTATTCACGAGACACTGGCATTCCTTTAAAGTAATTTTTTAACAAATATAAAAACATGTCAGCTTTTTAGTCTCTGAGAGATGAATTGCTAACAAATCTGGGTACTTAAGAAACTGGACCACAGGGTGGCTCACACGGAGTACGCACACTGAGAAAGCAGACATGAGTCCTGTGACTGGGGATTAGAGTCCCAGCTGTGTCATTACCAGCTATGGCAGGAGGTCTGCACTGCTGAAGAAACAACTGGCCCAGCCTCACTGGATACAGATGAAGGTTACGTTGGTTAAATTCTTTAGTCTCATTGTTCTTTAGCTACTGCTCCTGGTCAACATGATGCCTGTTGATGCAAAACTAAGTATATGCTAATTAAATCATGCTCCAGTATATAATTGGTTCTGCACCTGCAGTGTGGAAAGAAGTAATTGCTAATTGCCACTGATGTCATGAGTCTTGGCTGCCTCCTGCTGAGTCAGTGGGATCATGCTGCTGCATGAGACTAAGCAGTTCAGCTGTGCTCAGACAGAAAATAATAAAAAACAAAATGAAGCAAAATTGGCAATTTTACAATGTACTTTTTTGCTTTGCTCACATTCCAGGCAGCCCCCGGTTTTGTTGGTACTCAATCCTCTTTGGAAACAGTTTTGGAGAACATGGTGTCCACAACCAGTCCACTGCAGAAGTCATATAATTTTAAGAGGTTTTTTTGTACAGACCAATAAAACTGTAGTGCTCCTAAGTGCTCCATTCTTATTCAAAGTTACCATGGATAAGAGAGTAAGAATCCAATGCTGCTGACTGGCGTAAGTGAAATGTGAAATAACCACCAGAAAAGAACAGGGTGCCACCACAGCCCCTCAAGACAGAGAATCAGTCACTTAGAGAGAAGGAGGAATGTGAGACTTTTATGTCATTGGAGAATGTTTCATTAATAATAGTTTACTAGCCCAGCTGTGGCCCTCAAGCTTCTTCCAGATCTCCTCAGGGGATGCTGGGATGAGGAATTTAGCCACAGCTTTCTCCTGCACATTTGCTGATTGTTAATGACTGTTGAGGTTCACTGCATTCTTTGCAGTCTCACCTCCATGTTGAGCGGTTAAAAAATGGAAAAGGGACTCATCACTAGACTAGACTAAGTTGAAATTAAAAAAGTTATACTGGTTTTAATGTACATGCTAATTGATAATATGTTTCTGCTACTAAATATATTGCAAAAGCAACACCTAAATATATATATATATATATATATAGAGAGAGAGAGAGAGAGTTTCTAAAGTAACGTGACACAACTAATATATTTGAAAAAGTCAAATAGTTGCTGTGTGAATTGATGATTTATTCTCAATCTGTGGTCAGACCAAGAAACATTTATGTTTCATAAAGCAAAAACATTTGTGTCTTCACTGTCAAGGGGAAACAACCCCTTGGTTTCCCTAAGCTGGGAATATCCTAAACTAGAGAAAAATGTAGAAAGCGTGACTTCAGTGAGGATCAATAAATCAAGAGAGATCAAAAAACAGGCAGGGCAGGTTGTGGCATGTTCATGTTCAGTGTGTCTAGCTTTGGGAGTGTCAGAATTAGCTTAATAACAGCTTTAAATGCTCCAGTATCTTTCAGCTATTGTTCTCTGCATTTACTGTCAATCATCTGTTAGATAAGGACCTAGAAGGGATACCTAAAATTTCTTCACTTACTGTACTGATTGGCTGTCAGGCTGTGAACCAGGGCAGTTAATTGTGTACAAGTTTTATTTTATTTTGGCAGGGTGATGAATATTTTCCTCCTTAGTGTACAATTACGTGATGCACCAAACCATCCAACAATTTAAGCCTCCATGGAAACAGGTCTGCTTCTAACTAATAAGTGAGTGTTTAGAGCAAAAGGTTGACCACAAGTATGTCTACTGTTAATGATTGACAGTTCCAGAGCAATGAAACAAAGTGAAGCTTGGACATTTTTGTCCTCTTACTCATTCCAGCATGCAAGCTTTCTCATGCTGGAGGAGGGGGAGTTCTTTCTCCTTGGCATCTAAAACTACTGAATTGGTGCTCTGCTCTGAAGAAATGTGCAATTTTCAGACCATAAAAAGCATCAAGATTACATGCCAGTGACACATAATGGAATCCCATATACAATACTGAGAACCATCCATATTGTAGTACTACATTGTAGTATTGAGTCATGTACTGATTCACCCTCCAGGACAGGACCCTACTTGTGCTTAATCTTCAGTACTAACCTGGATCTTGATACACTCTACATTACAGAACCATACCTGGACTCAGTTTTTAGTACAGAATGCTACTCTGGAAGAAATTCCAGGACAGAACAAAATGACTTGTATAACTAAACCACAGCCCATCCTCCAGTACAGAGCGGAACCTTTTGTTTGTGGACTCAAGCCCAGCCTCTACCATCAGCAAAGTCTTGGCTGCTGTGCACTGTGGCAGGAAGCAGGCTAAATCCATGCCAGACTTTAAGCACAAAGCTTTTGTGCTGACTTAATAACTACATAATTGAGTTAACTCCCATGTCAATTACCACAGACATCTACTAATTAGCTGATGGCTTTTATTAAAATAAAAAGACTCCCACTGCTGAAGTAATATTTCTTTCTGAAACCCCCTCAAATGAGCACACATCACAGAGCACAATGAGATTAATACTTAAACTACTTAAACTGCCTTTTTGAAGTATGTCAACATTTTGCATTACCCCTGCACTCACAGCTGCCCTGCTGTGGTCATTAAAGGTCTGAAAAGCACTACATCACCCATAAGCACTTGCTTTGGCAGCTCAACTTGCAGCAGGGAAAAGTTATGGCTCAACACTGATAGACCCTTTGCATCACTGCAAGATTATGGATTGCACAACTTTCATGCTCACTTTTAATAAAAATAATTGCCCACGAGTGAAGTCATGGATTAATTATATATGAACAATTTTGAGTCGGTTCCTCCCCTGAAAACGTGGGAGAGTCATTGGCAATCAGTCAGTGCCGCAAGAATTTTACCTTTACTTCATCAAGTCAGCACTGACCAGCACTTAATTAGACAAATTAAATCTGTGCTAAATAACTGTAAATAGTACACCAAATATAATACATAATCATAACCTAATAAAAACAATAAAAATAACCATAATAATCAAAATATATTGCTTCCTGTTATTGTTACTACCATCAATTCAAAAGGTTAAACATTCTAAAGAAATCAATCATTGCAATGATAATAATCTCCCTGCTGTAACTCGCATATGTAGGGGAAGATCAGAGTTGTATGTAGCAGGATCAATACGAAAAATGGAAAGTTTACAGCTGCAGAAATACCCAAGTATATTTTGGATGCATAATTACCTTGGACTTACCCATTAACTTCCTTCCATTCTCAATTCACCAAGCTAATGAGGTAGCATAGCTAACTAGCTATGTATAATATTTAAAAATTGACACAACCCACTCCACTGATACAATCTTCTCCACACCACCAGCAACCCTGTGCAGCAGTGGCCTGCATACCGTGCATTTGTTTGGCTTCTCTCCGGAGTGGACCCTCATATGAATGAGCAGTTTGTAGCGGGCATTAAAGGGTTTGTGCCTGCGTGGACACCCTGCCCAGAGGCAGGTGAAGTCTTCGCTCTTGCGCTGATCAACATGCAGTTTCTCTATGTGTCTGACTAGTGCCTCCTGTTGGTCATAAGTAGCACTGCAATCCATCCAGCGGCAACAGTGCCCCCTGCTTGGATCTATAAACTCTCCTTCCAGCTCTTCCTCCAACACAGGGTGGGGAGGGAGGGAAAGTAGATGTGAGCCCTGCCCAGTGTGCACAGGCAGGCTGGACAGAGGCATTTGGGAGTGCTCTAAAAAGTCACTTTGTGATCTCTGTATGTGCTGGTGGGAGTGGTATGGTGGTGGTGGGCCCTGGGGAGGGGTAGGTGTCCTGACAATGGCCAGTTCCAGCTGGTGAGGCAAAGATGCACTCTTGCATTCTGAGGGTGATGGAAGAGCACTGTGCTGATGCTGAACCACCATGTTGACCAGCTGAGCTCTCTGCTCTAGTGTCCCCCTCATCTCAAGTTTTTGCATGAGGACACAGTCGCTTTCAGGATGGCACTCCTTAGGTGGAGGTAGAGCCAGTGTGGTGACAGGCAAGGCAGGAGCACAAGGACTAAGGTGGCCAGAATTTACCAGTGGTATACAGCTACCCCGCACGCCGAGGAAGTGGCCATATACGTCAGACTGCATGGGTGAAAGGGTAGGGTGCGAGGCTGGGGAGTTGCGGGAGCCATTTATGTAGGCCACCAGCGATGTTGGAGAGGTGCGGATGACCGAGTTGAAATCAATCCCCATGCCATCAGATAAAGGTGACATTGAAAGTGCCCTCTTCTTTGAGCGGGCAGAGTGGCGTGGGCTGGGAAACTGTGAGCAGGTACCTGTGTCACCACCAAATAGGTAGGAGGGCAGGGAGGCCGAGTTGGAGATGCTGGTGGCCCCAGATCTACCAGTGCCTATAGGGAGACTTAGCAGATCAGCTCCTTCACTTCCACGGTTAGATTCTTGCTGGGACTGCAGGGGAGGCAACACACGGTAACCATAAGGCCATTCTTGTTTTCCGCTCAGTATTGACTGACTCTCCGCCAAGCTAAGGGTGGTAGAAGCCAGGGACTCCCTGGACAGCAGAGACCTGTAGCCACAAACACAGAATATGATTTTAACATGGAGCTAAAAATGTATATACAATAGGAGATTATGTATCCACAGTCTGTCTTTTCAAAAACCCCAAAGGCCTTGAATAAAGCTGAGACTAATGTGAATGCATACACAAGTATGTATTAAGGGTTAAGGGGATGGTGGGAAAAAGCTGACCTTTCTGTTTTTCCAAGAACATGATCAAGAGAGCCTAGACTGACCTGTGCTTTACATGACCGGTGACTTCATTTAATAGTCCACACTCATTAATTTTCTGCATACTTCAAATTCCTTAGACATGCCTTCCCTTGGCTGAGGAAAAAAACCTTTATAACTAAGATTAAAGTTATTCATGATTTAGGTCAAACAGAAGCACATTTCTGCGCACCACAGATCCCATACATGTGTTTCTCCATTGGCACAGCATGGAGTGAGTTTAACAGTATGTAGCACATAGAGCCCTGAAAGCAAGAAAAACAAAAACACAACCTTGTTTGAAAAGATATCCTGTTTTTTGTTTTGGGATGGGAATTTACTTGTCTCTATATATTTGACTTTTTTTGTTAAATTTCTGTAAAGCAGTAAAAGTGTTTTCATTTATTTTGGTATCATTAACATTTACCAATGACATTATGAATACAACTAGTCTATAGACAGGGTCTATCAAAGTCATATGTTCTGAAGGACTATCTCTGAAGGACTTTTCTCTTGTAACTGTGTTCCTTTATTTTTTTATATACACAAAATGTTGATGTCATTACTACTATTTCTGAAATTGTGAATGACTGCTTTCCAGAGAAATAAGAAAAGCTATGTCTGGCTGCAAATATTTCCAACTAGTAGAGTGCAGGTGGCAAATATTTCCTTAGAGGTGATCTACATATGGTCGTATGATACAATTCATGATGATACAATTCTCAATGTGCCCATACTGACATTATTGGTATCACAACTGACTAGCTAACTTGCGAGGATTCTTGTTTCCTACCTGGCTAACCAGGGAAATTACCATGCAAAGCAAAAAGATTTACTAGCAGCTTCAATGGTCAAAGTTCTTGGGGATACATAAAAACACATAAAACCTCTACATAAACAGTTTAGAGTTATCTATTACAATACACTGACCTTGCTAGATGACTAATCTAGCTAACAATGCTATTGAGCCATTTTGTTCAGTCCTGAGCGAGATGATTTTGCTATGTTGTGTTTACAAAATAAACTGTACCCAACTGATTTGAAAAAAGTGGAAGGTCCAGTTTTCCTCTTTGCTCCATATAGCATTTCAACTATGCAGAATTCCTTCTAATATGGGCTGTTATGTTATAGTTTGTTATGAGCAAACAGAAATGTTAGCAAATAAAGAGAAATAATTATAAAATTGCTTAAAGTGTATGGTTTAATGTAAAATATTTATATTATATTTATAAATATGTATTAAAGGCTTTATGCCAGTGCATTGAAATGCCCATTTAATTTAAAATTCAAAGACATGAAAGTTCCAAAAGGCACAGAATTTCACATTTCTGTATTGATCACAAAGACAGTTATTAAATCCACTCTATTGTTATCAAAAGCAAGCATGCAAACAGAGATGTTACAGTTAAAATAATGAGAGCTGACCTTGCATCATTGCTGGGTAGGGCAAGTTCAGAGTTGGGGAGGCAGTATTGTCCAGAATGACATGGGATATTTGCCTTGCAAGACTGGGGGGACATGGAGGTTGACACAACCATGGGGCTGTTGGTCACCATCAGGTTGGCACCACCATGTCGCCCATACACCCTATGGCAAGGCCCCAAAACACAATTGCCTGCAAAGAAGAAAAGGATTCATAGTGATTACCACTGTGCTAGAGTTAAAGTATTGTGATTTTTCTTTTGTACAGAAATGTAAATGAAGTCCATGGCTTACGGTGAATATTTCGGGGGGAAGCAAAAAGCATACCAGTTTTACTACAGAGTTAAAAGTCAGACAAATAAAATACTTCCTAAAAAATTACACAGCAAATATGTGTTTCACTTAGGTAGAATGCATCAGGTAGAATGTTAATGATTAGGAATGTAATGTTGAAATATCAAAAGCCCCCTTGCTTGTTCCTTCGGTATTAATTTACATCAACTGAGTTAATGTTAAACCTCAAAGAACTTTGAGGATTTGGGACACTGCTCTTGCATTGAGTCTCTCTGCATGAAACTGGACTGATTTTGGAATAAACATAAACTAGATAATTGGAAAATGAATATTTTTAATAGGTTGAATAGGCAGATACTAGCACTGATGAAATCTCAATGTCCTAGCTAACACTATTATTTTTTTACAGGTTATTTTAATTCATTGTGGCTTTTGCGGTATAGAAAAAAAGACAAAAAGGAAGAAAAGAAAACAAACAATTAATTTTCTAATCACACAGGTTGACTTGAATGGTCACCATATACTGTATTTATTAGTATACTGTTAAGAAAAACACCGAAAACCTCTTCAAATTCTGACAGCTATGCCAAATATATAAATCAGTACATTGTGCCATTCCTCTTTCCCAGTGTTAACCCCCACAGTTTACAACAAGATCTCTCACATTACGGACAGCTTTAAACTACACTAAATGGAGGAATCTACTGAGAACTATTTATGTTTTGACAAGTTTCACTGCAGAGGAACTGATCCAATGCTTTGGCGATGTAAGGTACATCAGGAACTTTGACTTGAGAAAAGGCTATTGGCAGGTACCTCTCAGCCTGGGCGAAGGCATCCTTCACCACCCCTAATGTTCCAGATCCTGGTTGTTTTATTTGGCCTTGATGGAGCTCTGGTCACTAAAGTACTGCCTCCCCACTCCTGTTCCACAACATTATTTATTTCTAGTTACTGCATAATGATAAACATTTTGGTTGCTTAATGCTTTTCATCTCATGATATCAAATTCTTTTGGAATTCTACCTGGGAACCCCTCGCTAATTGCATTGAGTGGCATTGGGTCTATATTGGGTCAAACCTCTGTTTAACATATAACCCAAAAGATTTGCATTTAAATAGCATGGTGTTCCTGTATAGACCAGGGTAATTGGACTTTATATGGTCCAGAGGGATGACTATACTGTATTGACCCACACATCCCATTTCAGGACTAAGTTTGTCTCCCATTTAAGTAGTCAGCCACACCTGCATTGAAGCCATTAAGCAGAACTGGCACATGGAGATATGACTGTTGGCATAGTTACAGTTCTTAAATGTATTGCTCTGTGGCTGTATAAAAAAACGATTCTTTTTTTCTATGTAATTACAGCTGTATATGCAGGAAGTATATTTCTAGACTTTTAATTTTGTTCTTCATGCTTGCCACCCTTAACTCACTTACAGCTTTATTTGTTCTTGTTTCTAGAGTGTAGCAATACTTTCAACAGTCCAAAAGTTACTGTATAATAACTAACGCAGAAACACCCAGAATTAGCACTTTCTTTGACATATAATTATTGTTTATTTTGTGCCAGATTATGACTGACAGAGACAGTCAAATCATATTTAAACAACATATTCTCAAGGCATTCAGGTAATTCGTATAGTGTACATATTTAGCATAATGGCACATTTATCTACAAGGGTTGGTGGATCCAGTCTGAAAGGGAGATTGATCGTATGTCACTTTGTGATACATTAGAACAGTCTGATCTCTTTGTGTGATAGGCAGTCTTAAAACAGTTGTCTCTGACAGACAGTAAACACAAATATTGTTCTTTTTCAGCAAAAGAAACACATGAATACTCATGGAAATCACATAACAAACCTGTGATTCTGAGAGATGCTTTCTGCTCTGTTAATTACTAATGAGTGTCTTCTGTTTTCCCTCCATGGTTCATTTAGGAACAAGCTTTCTGCTTGGTTAAATACCAATAAATATGAGAGAAAGGGCTGGGCGGAGATGTGGCAGGAGCTGGTGGGGCTATATTGAGGTGAAGTGAAGTATGAAGGCGGAGTATGTAAATCAGAGATGCAGCTGGCCAGGAACAACTAAGCACTACAGTTTCTACAACAGGCCTCTGAAAGTCTGTCCCACTAAGGACAAGCAGAGCAGAGTTCAAGGTACTTACATTGATGTTATAGGTGCCATATTCTCAACCAAATAGGCAACATTATGGAAGGCTTTGTTGTGAATATTTGAGCAACAACAGGTTATCCAATCAGCTAAACTGGTGGAATAATTGCAACATCAAGTAATTAAATTTTTATATGAAAAATAAATCCCAATGTCTGGGTTTGGGGACCCTTGTTCCAAACTGATATAATAAATAAGCACTGCCTAGGTTTCAGACAAACTCATGCAATCCCTCCGAGAGCATACTTTATTAAATTAACCAATACATAAGTTTAACCTTGCCACATATTGCCACGAACAATATTCTATGCAAAACATGGTATGCTTTAAGGTTGCTAAATGGTGACTTACCTTTGAAACCGCTGGCTGAAAATTTTGACTGTGGCTCCTGGCTGGCTGAAGAGGTGATGGGACTGTGAAGGCAGGGTGCCTGGTTTTGCAGTAGGTGTGGGATGCTGATCATGTTCTGATCCTTCCCATTGGTTAGTGCTTTTTTCCTGTGATGGAGCAGGATGGGGTTCTCATAGGCCTCACAGCTAAGGGGCATCGCTGTGCTGTTGCTGCTGGAGCTGATGGTGGTAGGGCTGGGTGTGGTGCAGTGGGACGGGGAACTTGTGGCACATTCATGCACCCTTATGGGGGGCACCTGCTGCCCAGTAATCATGCCCACATGTGGAGGCACACTGGAAGCCATGAGGCTGTGATTCTTCCCATTCATCTCCAATGCTGCTGCTTTCACAGATATTCTCAAAAGACTGCAAGAGTCATTTAAAACTGTGTCTGTTCTTGGATTCTGCATGTGTTAAATCTTCAGTAACCTGTTTACACAAACAGGTGCAGAGAAGCACAGGTCACTGGTAGCAATGTTCTTGCTAAGTTTCTTTGGTTTGTTGGTAGACTGTTATTCAGATGTGTGACACCAGGAATTTATAAGCATATTCAGCATCAACTTTACACCAATTTTACATATAGACCCAAAAACAATAAAATGTATAGCACAAACCATACTAAAACTGTATTCACAGGTTGCATATGATCATCAATGTTTACATGAACCAACACACAAATGGAATGTAAAAAGTATGCTCCATACAAATCTAAATATACAATTGCTTGGTGTAAAAGTTGCACTCCCTCAAAACACTGCTCTATTTTGTAAATATGTTGTCACACATGAGAGCACATAACATGAAACTGCTCTGTGGAATCATTCTGTTCTGACAGAACAATGCTCAGTGTATGTGTGAATATACGAGCTCTACCTTTACCAGAAAAACTCTGAATATACAAACAATGAAAAAAATGAAAACATTGATGCATGGTATCCAAGAAATACTTATGTTAGTTGTATATGCTTAGTGGGGTTGTCTTCTGCAAAGTATTACTGCATGCATAGTATGGTGTCAACACAGACTGGTGCCTTGACACCAGAGAGATCTGGACCTGGAGTTGAGATTCACTACATCCTATTTGTACATAAAGGTTCAATTTAAAGTGTTGGTTTAATAATTGTTCTGTTGATGCTAAACTGGTGACTGAAAAGTTCCAACATTATCTTTCATCACATCCACTAGATCTTGAGTTCATGTCACACCCAACCCCCTAGTGGCGATGGCTAGAAATCATCACACCATGAACCCAGATACCACTGCACCAAAAATGCTAACTTACAGTATTTTGAAACCTACCAAGAGTGAGTAAATAAAAACTACTACGAAGTGATTTAAGAGAGCTCTTGCCCATCTCTGTGTATTGATTTGTCATACATGTTCTGAATAGTTTTTTAATAAGGATTAAAGTCGCATATCATGACTGATGAAACAGGTGATTATACAGCAACAAGGGAATTACATTAAATTATAGACCTCGAGAATGTTGAGTTTACTGATAAACCATTTCAAAAGTTATTAAACAACAATCGTACAAACCTCATATAACTAAAATCAAAGAATGCTTGATGATCTCAGTATTACAGTCTAACTTAATTTAGAATCCAGCATCTATCTAAACGATTATTTACTTACGCTTTACAGTAAAGAGACTTATAGAATGCGCCAGTTTCGTTCCAATGAGTCTGTATTTATACTCACCGTACCCAGTACAGGGCTGTTGTTGGCAGAAGTTTACAGTACCAAGATAAGCGTTATGAATAACATTAAACTAGTCATTTGACCAACGACGACATGGTAATCAAAGCTGACGTAAAAGAGCGGTGGTTACGTGTAAAATATGAAAAGTAAATTCCAACGCATTCATCTTCGAATTATAATTTTAAATGAGGTTACTGACAAATTAAGATGTAAATGGCATTACCTCATTGTTATGAATATGGTATTCTAGAGTCTAAAATAATATTTAGTAGCTAGTTAATCAATAGGTTGTGTTCTACTGTAGTTTTACCCACCGGAATGCAAAACACGTGGCATTTTATAACGGCATCGTTCACTATTTTATGTAAACTAGTTACATGTTTTTGTCTATTACTTACAAGGAAAAAAAGCTGGCAAGCGACGCTGTGTGTATGAAGATACAGGCTACTTACCTGGTAACCATTATTCCTCCAACAGATAGTGGACTTGACTCATGCACGGTGCGTCGTGAAACTAAAAAGTAAAAATGCTAGAGCGATTTGTGGCATCAGGAATGGCAAGACGCAGTGAGTGCCTTGCCTTCTTAAGATGAACTCTCAAAACAGTGTCAATCCTATCAGTTATTAGCTTCATATCTAGCCAACTAAGCGTTTTAAATAGTCTCCTTATCAACACTCTTCTGACACGGTTTTCTGTAACCCCGTGTGTTGTGATGCAGAACTTCAGCCACCAGAAAGTCTTTGCAGTTCTGACCTCGGTGAACGTTTTTCTGTCAGTCTAGAGGGGCGGGAAATCAGGTACTCAGTCACTTAAAAATGTTGGCGATGTTATAGAAGATATTTACGAAACAAGCCGTCAACCGTGGGATCACACACTCATGATGTCATGAGTAAAAACATTTATTTTCGATTATGTTAAAATGTAACATTGAACAGAACAAGAAAAGTTATTTTGATACCACAACGATAGCTATTAAACAAATAATGTAAACTAATACGACTTGTACTACAAGTTACATATATTATAGATTTTTTTAGAGTTTGGAAAAATATGTAGTCTGAG
Organism: Albula goreensis; assembly: GCA_022829145.1. NCBI lineage: Eukaryota > Metazoa > Chordata > Actinopteri > Albuliformes > Albulidae > Albula > Albula goreensis. The sequence continues at coordinate 54,850,053 of CM040741.1, read as the reverse complement.
ATGAAGTGTAATTGACTTACCTTATTGTGGTATGAAATGAACAAGAATGAATATTTTGTAACATTTAAGTCTACCATTGACACGATGTGTAAATCTACAAATCGTGACTCATTTGTCTTCTCGTCACATTAAATTAGTACTTGCCTGCATTCATCAAAGCCGTATTCGTCCTTAATATTTTACATCTGACCCACACATAGTATCAGTTAATTCTAGATTGTCAAATAAAAGTCAATATTTAAATCAATAAAGATATAAATACATTTTTTTTTTTTGCACTGAATATGGATTTTGTAACCGGTATACATGCTTGACTGCACATTTCAATAATTTTCCAGCAAAACATTTCAAGAATTGACAATCACTATCAACTGATGACTAATCAGTCACAATTGTATTTTTGTTGTTATTGTATTTATCTAGTTCCTGGTATAAATACATTCACAGTGAAGAATATCCAGCACATAGTTTAGTTCTTAACGGTTTTGTCTAATGAGAAGATGAGTCTTCAGAAAACGTTTCTACAATGAGTGCAACCACAAAGATGACTCAGTAGATGTAGTATGAACAGCAAACAGATCTGCACATCTTTATGAGTTCATGTTCATGGGCAAATTAACTATAGGCATAAAACTACAACAAATAACGTTTAAAATATTATGTTCCTGTTATTTTTCCTCAGTCCTTTTCAATGTGGTGTGTTGTACAAACAGATTGGTGAAATAACTATAGTGTGTGTCTATGTGTGTGTGTCTGGACAAGTTAATGTAATTGACTGCTCATATCAACCTGTTTTCCACCTTGTTCATAACTTTACTGATAGCTCATCTACTCTGTTTTCCATAAGTGCCTCAGCAATTTTCAGCATCTAAAAATGTCAATCATCTGCCACTGCTCCTCTGCGCGATGAACAGCCCACTGTGTCCCTCCCTCGGTTCTCCCCTTCCCCAGCCCAGCCTGCATTGTGCACTGCATGTTTGCAGGCTGCTGGAGTGTTTGAACAGTCAGTTCTGCTACTTGGTTGGCATGGAAACCACATTGTTTATTTTATGGTGACGTGGGAAGGTAACCGAGTATGCCTAGAAACTGAGTGGAGAGGACCTCTGATTCAATGCCAGACACAGAGGGATTACTACGAGCATTGGCTGTCCATCAGTCTTAAAGTGTTTGTAGTTTCACAGAAAAAAAGAAAAAACCTGCACGAGAAACATGTCAAGAAATCAGGCTCAAGAGTTACTATCAAAGTTCTATCAGAAGGCAGAAAAATCTACCTTTTGTTGATTTGAAGGGCAACTTGAATAACATCTTTGTTCTGTCTTTGTATTTTCAGGATTATACACTAGGTGGTTTTAAATGGTATTTGTACCATGTTGAATTGTAAAATAAAAGGACAAATATATAAAGCAACAGACACGTATGCAAAATTTTAAAAAATGGCCTGTATTTTTTGGGCTGTAATACAAATCATAGAAGAGCCATTTTATGCATAGAATCTGGAGTCTAAATGCAGTGTGTTCATATGCAGGTTAGGCCTTAAAATTCAGTCATAACTCTGAAGGTATTCTTTTTTCAGCAGATCTTTTAGCACACTGTCTGCAACTAGCATAACAAACAAAATGTACAGCATTGAACTTATGAAAGCACACCTGATAATTGTGGTTCAGACCAGTGCTCTTACACTATGTCTTCCTATGGAAAAAATAAAAAGCAACATGTGTGCCAAATGTTATTTATGACAATTTATTATTTTAAGTAAATGTCTTAAAATATGCACAGCTTTTTTGTTCTGTTTTGTCGCCATTGGGAGTTGTATTCACAGCGAGCAGATGCAGACCTGGATATGGTTATATTTTTGATGATGCAGACTAATGTTTTTTTTCCACTCAGTGATCTACAAGCAAAGACACTGAGATGAAGAGCCCCGATTTTGATGGTTCAAGGGACAAACTCAGCTGGGAAGCTCAAGCTGGTACATTTGGGCAATGTAAATAAGGTAAATCACAGGTGCTATACAGGTCCTTGCATCTTGCATTTTTGCACTTGTGCCAAGTGGGGTTTTTGTTGTCAGTGTGTGCTGTGTGACCCATTTGTGAGTGGCTCTGTGGTACTGTAGGGCCTGTTGTCTGTAACACTGTAACATATTGCATTATAGGACTGCACACACAACAATTGCAATTTGTGAGGGCATATTAAACTATATGTGTGTGTGTGTGTGTGTGTGTGTGTGTGTTTTTGTATACATAATTGTGAATCATTAACCATAATTGTAGAAGCAGTCACCTCTTTAACAGCACTACATTGGAAGGTGAAGTAGATGTTATAAATGACCTTTTTATGGGATCATAATTGCCAGAGTCATTAAAAGTGAAATACAAAATGCATTCATACCCATAATTCACAGTGATGCTGTAAAGAACCAACATCTCTTCTCCAGACACAATGATTTCAAAAATACAAATAAGTGGATCTGACTTATGTGAATATGTGCAATAGGTTGTAACTGAATCGTATTTAAATGATTGAAACAAATCTGAAAACTGAAAAAGTATATATAAAAAGTTTTATTTTAAACATTTTTCAAAGTGTGCAATGTGGTGTAATGATTTTCCTGAATATGTACACCAAATTGTTTTTCTATAGAAGCAAAAAAGAGGCAAAGCTTTTAAATGAGTACTTAATGAAATGTAAACAGCAAGGAATTCATTGCATTGAAACATTTAGTTAGAATTGAATGAGTTTAAGTCAATAGAAATATGTTCTGTCTTTCTTAGTGAATTTTGCAAACTGGATTTGACCAATCAAATCTGAGTCATGGAAAGAACGACCTGAATACAGTTTTTTGAATATCTGAGTCTTGAAGAATTAAATCTGAATTTGTGAACACTGAAAAAAGTGTATTAAATCTAGACATAAAAATTGAACACATGACCCACCAACTTACTTATTTAACTCAGTTATACACATGGTGTAAAACTGGACTATAAAAAGTAGAGATGCACCAATCTGGCACTGATACTGATGTTATTAGACTAGTGGGGCGTTCGGCCAGACATGCCTGATTTGGTTCCATATAGTTTATTAGTCATGGTTGTTATAGAAATTACAGTTGCAATATAAATTATAACAAAGTAATTTTATAGGCCTTTTTTTTAGTCTTTTATAGTCAAGCAGTGATTGTAGATATAGTCCCATTTTGATGCACGCATAGAGGAATTATCTTAATCACATTTAATCCATTCTACTATTCAGATTTTTTACTGAAGAAGGAGAAAGAGCACCACTAGTACATCTGTGCTCAGTATTGGCTGAAATCCTGAGTTCAGGTGCCAGACTCAGTACTGAATGTGAAGTGGGATCAGTTCATCTTTATCAGAAACCTGCTCCGTTGGTATTGACAAGTGATGACCTCTTGTGGCAACAAGATGAATACCAAAATAGCAGCAAGGAAACTTTGCATGCATGTTGTAGCAGCCTGTCTGGGTCACAACCAAGAGCCTAACCAGGCTGACACTCTGATGAAGAAGTCTACAAAAATTGTTGGAATGTGCTAGGATAATAAACAAACGGTCAGTTTCTTCCAATTCATTTTCATGTTGTTAGAGTTGCTACGTAAAACCGGTTAATACTGGAGCGAACCAATTAAATTACAGGAAACTCAAAAGCTGTATCATGCCTTTCCATACACTTTTGTGCGGTAGTCAGGCTGTTGACTTGGAGGGGTAAGTAATGGTATTGGGGTGCTTCAGCTCTTAAATTAATAATGCAGGTCACTAATAGGATAAAGAGGGGGCATACTGTATTTCAAATCCCTCAACTGACGGCTATAAATAAAAGAAATCATTTTTAAAAATGGCTGAAGCTGTAGGCCTGCAGGATCTGTTTAAAGCCCATGTCTGAGTGACAGTGTCGAAGCTTCAGACTAAATTGATTGGTTTTTCAATCTACTTTCTAAGGATCAAACCATGATAGAAATGGGTGTCGTAAATGCACTGCATTAACTTACAGCGTACATAAATTGTGTGTGTTGTTTAAATAACCAGCAGAGGGCACTGTTTATACACAAAATAAAAGGCTGACGCAAAAGACATACTTTTCTCAGTCCATTATCCTTATTTTAGGATAAGCTTTATAAAATTTGATGGAAGCCTTTATTTGGAATTTGATGATTTAAAATTTTGGTATCACATAAAATTAAATGTGGAATAATGAGAAAAAGAGTATCAGAATATAAATCAGAATATGTTTCAAGAACAAATGCATGGGGGATTGTGCTGTGTGCAACCTATTGACAGGGAAGAGAAAGATTTACTCCTCATATAACACAGGTGACAATGTTCTTTAACAGTATGATAAGCTAGCAGGTCATGTTCAATGTAACTACTCCTGTACTTTACAATTAAATAGATATATGTATTAAAAAGTTTCCATTTAATGGACAGTAAAGATAATACTTTTGTAGACTTAATTGCAGCAGGTTGATTTAACCACATATAATTATCCCTCTGGTAAACTGTAAAATCAATTTTTGTATCTGCAAATTGGTAGAATATGCTTTCCCCTGGGCAATGCAATTATTTTCTTGGAAAATGTATTATAATAAAGAACGTTTATAGATATATGCCACACCTGAGGACAGCTACACTCAGACAATAATTGCTTTCTCAATCTTTCACATTTTCATGCAAAAACTAAAATGTACTAAAAATCATTTGTGTGTTGATGAACCTATTTTGGACAATGATGTAATTTTCAGCACTTTCTTCATCCAGTATTCAAGCATGCTTCATTCAGTCATTTGAAAGTCATTCATTAAAATTTTACTCCAAGAACAGTTTTAGATTTTTATGTTCTCTAATTTTCATATCATGTCAGAACACCACCACTAGTCACAATGTACTTGTTTGTTGATAGTAAAACAAAATGTGAAATTATTTTGAAATATTATATCAGCAAAGACAAACACTTTGAGTCTAGTCAAAGAAAAGAAGCTGATCTGTGGTTTATTTCACTTTCCCTCATACTCTTCATCTTTAAGTACTTTTTACATCTTGGCATCATTATTGAATTGGGGGATTGTTTTGTTTAAATGAAAGAAGAATCGATCTTAGAAAGCTGATATGCAAAAAGGATGAAGTGGTGGTGTACGATACTGCTTAGGAATATGTGTAGCCAGAGAGGCTCAGGTTCAGATCATATATAGAAGGCTTTAGGATGATGGTACATCAATAGTATGGTGAGGAATAAGGTGCTTGGGATGACGGCAGATTAGGTAAGGCCATAATGGATGAGTGCAATTGCACAGGACCACAGTGCCTTAGGGTTTGGCTAAAGTTGGGCTGTTGCTCTCTATGTTTAACGCTTGATGTTAGATGTCCTGAAATGGGAACCGTTTCCTTGGTGAATTGTGTGCACAGCAGTGATCCATATTATGTAGAAATTTCACACTTGGTCACCTTGACATATGCAGTGTAAATAAATATCATAATTGTACCGTTTGAAAGGATAGATTACCCCAAAAATGTCTTTCATGCATTTTCTTACCTAGGAAATATCCTGACCTAACATTGACACCTCTGTCTGTTTACATATTTGATTTCATCATCAAAAAGGATCCTCAAGGTCTAATCACACAAATTAAGTCAATAAATAAGCTCCATTACAATGTTATCTGTTGTTGGAACTTTAAACAACATGTGACAAGTTTGTATCTTGTCATACAGCATTATATTTAAAATGTAAGTATATTTATAGTCTAGTGTTAGCTTTATGTTTAAAATATTTAAGAGCTGTACCACTATGGATATGGAAATAACTGCATATACAGTCTCTGATTGATTCACTATCACAATAGATTCTGTTCATTTTTATTATTCACAGCATCTTGAGATTTTAAAGCAGAAATCTTGACAGGACCTAACTGATCCATTTCAGTGAGCTGCAGTGAGTTGACATTGTTGGGCAAAACATCACTCTAGGTAGGAAAATAAATGAATAACCGTAATTTTTAGGAGGAAATATCCCTTTATGGAATATGAACTGTTTTGGTCTGATCAGTGCTTACCTTACATTAGTGTTTCAGTCATATCTTTTCTTCTCCATTTGTGGAGTGTCTAGAAGGCAAAATGACACTGGCGAGTGATGACATGTTCCCACAGACTTGTTTATTTTTTTTGTTTTTGTCACTGTTTATTCAGTCTGTCTGCTCAATTATTACATACAACCATTGAGTGTTTTTAATAATTGGAGCAGAAATTAGATTCTGCTTTAAATTAAACTTTTAATGAGTTTGAGTCAGAGTTCTTCATGCTGTGTTCTTTCATCGATTACTGTGCCAACTCACCTGGAAACCCTTGCTCCAAGAGCGGAGCTGACATCCTGGATCAGTGTTATACTCAACCAAAGGAGCCGCCACTCCCTACAGTGTCTGCACCTCAGCCGACGGGACCACCTCTCTGTGCTCCTGTTCCCTGCTTAAAGACTGAAATGTAGGGAGCCAGTGAGGAAAGGTATTCAACATTGAAGGGTATATTGTTGAGAGGGCCAGCAGGTTCACATTCAGGGGTGTGACTTTTCCTATAGGCCTCAAAGGGGCACAAGGTAATGTAATCTGGAAGGCTCAGCAGTGTTTTTCCTCCTCAAATGCCTGAGAAAGGCAGGGATGTGGCATTTGGTGCTCACCAGCTTCTACAGGTGCAGGAATGAGTCCATCCTCACAGGCTGCATGACATCCTGGGACAGCAGGTGGCCTACACTGGACCGTGAAGTGCTGCAGAAGGGGGTAAGGATGGCTCAGAGTGCCACTGGCATTCACATCCCCACCACACAGGACATCTTCAAACGGCCTGAACAAAGCAGTCTGCATTGTAGAGGACTCCAGTCACCCTGCATGCACATATCCCCCCCTCTCCAATAAGGATGAATCAACAATATGGGACAGAAAAATCAACCAAGTCAAAATAATAGGTCACAGTATAGGTGTGAGATGACACTCGAGACATCAGTGACACAGATTTGGAGCGGGACGTTTTTGAAAAAGGATATCAGTAGGTTGGTGGAGGATTACAAAGTTGTTTTCTCCGCTGGGAGGAGAGTGGGAAAAGGGACGATTAATAAAACCTTGAAACTACACTGAGGTTTCTATCTTTCAGCGTGAGAAACACTGCTCTACAACCTGTTATATTGGCATTAACATAGTGTTATTGGAGGTGATAACCTTCTTATTGGGGTCTTTATTCTAAATCTGTTCTCATGACCCTAGTTGTAAATATATATGCTACTTCCATTCATGGACTTCAGTGAAACAATAGTGTAAAAACTGCAGTAGGTCAGCCAAAATCGACTCTGTGACATTGAAATTTATTGGAGGCTTACTGTGATTCTGTGGGCTACACAGCCTGAGATCACACCACGTCTTTGAGTTATAAAAGTGAAACACAGCCTCACATGCAGGGCTCAGCAGGGCCAGCAAATTAGCCTGTGCATTATTGCATTATAACTCTATTGCACAGAGCTGGGTCAACCCTTGGGCCATGTGGCAGGGATTGAAAATACATGGCCACAGTGATGAGGACAGTCATGCATTGTCGGCCCCCAGAGAGAATTTACCTCAGGCTTCCAGCTTGCATCTTCATTCTTCATCCCAGAGCATTGTGGGAAATGGGATCCCGACAGTCGCTCATTATGGATGCAAAGGGGAAGAAACGCCTCATTGCTACTGGGGTACCATGCTTGCAGGGGGTTTTCTCCTCATTTTATTAATGACCCAAGAGAGCGGCAATGCAGCGGGAGGTGCAAACACGATGCAGTCTTCTGGGAGAGCAGTGATCATTAAAATGCATTGTTTTTAAAAAGCATAAAATGGTAGAAAGTGATTTCCATGTGGCCAATGGGCACAAAGTGTGACTCCATCAGCCCTGCATGTTCTCTGAGGGATGGGTGGCTCCCCTCTTCATGGGTGTTTAAGCAAGCACTTTAAATGGAAATGTACTTGACATTTTTGTGGGGATGTAATCCACAGGGTCTTGAATACTAGCCATGCCCTCCAGAATGAGCAGAATTGGTTCTGTCCTCTACCTAACATTCTTGGTTTTCATCACTAAAAATTAAACTTTGGGAAAAGGAGGGTTCTGATGGATAAAAAGATGCTACATGAATGGATGGCCAATTTCAGCGTCACTAATATGTTAACTGTATTTGTATTTGCCATGGTATAATATAAAGAATTACGAAGAAAAAAACTGGGCCCTCAAAAACAAAGCTGTTAAATTGTTGTTTTTGCATGTTGTAATGTGAGAAGGTTCCCTTTTGACAGTTGCAGCCACCCAGAACATATAGCTGTGCTTGCAATGCAGCTAAGAATAAATGTATCAATACATATATCACCAGGATATCAATGGCAAAGTATTGCAGTATCCATCTGTTGAACACAGCCCTGGTTACTGTTAGATTAGTTACTTTTTTATTACTAAATTCTTAAAGATTTCATCTTAGTTTAAACATTTTCATATTAAAAAGTGTTGACACAAAGTACATGTAAAAACCTTTTTTCCATATTACACATTCTGATTAAAAAAAAACTTTGATTGAATGAATACTCCAGTTATCTTTGGGTGGAGGAATGCCTCGAGTGTTGCTGGTTTCTCTTAAACTGAAATAATGCACTCAGAGATGGAACATTGTTTTAATAGCTTGTGATAAGACATATTGAGCTTCTTCAGCATGGCTAGATTCGGAATTATTGGTTCTGTGTAGGCAGAATATGTAAAGCTATTACTAAGTTTTGATTGCCAAAATACCTTTTTTGGTGGAAAGGAATTATTTTCCTCATACAAATTCATACAATGTGGTTAAAAGTAGTCTGATTTTAAATATGTTCAAAATGGCAAATGATTGGCATATATATTACATACAAGTAAAAACGAATAATTTACTGGTAGAAATATATATCTATAAAATATATATAAGCAGGAACACACACACACACACACACACACACACACACACACACACACACACACACACACACACACACACACACACACACACACACACACACACACACACACACACACACACACACACCTGCAGACTGCAACACTATTGTTCCCTGCCTATGCAATGCAATGCATCAGAGAGGAAGAAGGTGAAAGTAATTTAAAATTGACATGTGAAATATGATTGCCTTGTGATCGCCCTGAGGTCCGCGCTTCCCTTCCCAGCCCCCATACTGCCTTCAGCTGGAGGGAACTTTAAATACAGGTATTTTATTTTGTTAGATAGGGGAGGGGTGGAGGGACTTAGGGAGGGCATATGTGCAGGTATGGCAGAGGGTAAAAGAATGACTGTTTGCTTCAGCCGAGTTGGATGTGAGGTGTGGTGTTTACTTGTGCAGAAATATCTGAACAACACAGTATGCTAGCAGTACCAGATATAGAGAGGGAGGACTGCACAGAAGTGTGAATATTTCTGACAGCGCAGGCATCAGAAGGCCCATGCACAGACTCACAGAGGGGCCACATGGCACACCAACCCCCTTGGCCCTTCCCTTTGGCACACACACCCACACATTTACACCCTCTGACCAAAAGTAAACTAATACAACAACAACAACAACAACAACAACAACAACAACAACAACAACACAGTGATGATGATGATGATGATGATGATGATGATGATGATGATGATAATATGATGACGATGATAATAAAGGGGTTAAGGAGGTATCTGATGTGTTTTACACAGTACTTTACACAGTAAAATGATAGCTTTGATTTTTTAAAATAAAGCAGCACAATAACAAATTCCAGAAATTTAATTTTGGAATAGCTTAGCATTTGCCAGAACATTTAAAAGCAGTTCATGTAATGTTGGGTACAATGGCGCAGATTCAAGGGTGTAGTGGAGGGTAAATGTATTATCAATTACAGTTAAGTTACTGCATAAGTAAGCCTGAAATGTACAATATCAAACTAAAGTTACATACACTAGGAGCAATATGTATTTTTGCCTTTACAATACTTCTGCCTTGCTCCCACTGGCTGACAACACACTTGAATAATTATACAACTGCATATTTGGTAGTGTATATGGCCAAGGATTTACATTATACAAAAACTTTGTGAATCACGAAAGTGGCAAAACTCCATCTGGGTATTCTGGTGTAAAGTCTGACATTCAAATGTTAAACTGTCCATTAGACACCAGAGAATTTGAAATAGAGAGAATGGCCACATGGTAATAGTAATGGGAAATTCTGTTGTCCACTGACAGGTATCTCTCTCAGTTTCAGATTAAGGGAAGATCAGAAATCCCCCCCGCCCCATGCCTTTCTGTACTATTTCATAAGGACATGTGAAGGACAAATGTAATGACTACAAGGAAGTGTGTAGCAGCTGACAGGCAGAGAGGCTTTTTTGGGTGATTTATGAGACGCCTGTCAAAGCAGTGGAGTGAGAAGGCTTTTGGAGGAGTGGGCATCACAATTTGTTTGTACTGATTCTTATATGGTTTTATAAAACACCTTAATGACATTTTGTTAAGAATTTCAATTACTATGCACATGACTTGTATTTTTAATACACCCTTATGGGTGTCATTTTATTTGCCTTCAAACAATTATTTCTTGTTTCTATACAGAATCTATCTTGTGTATATTGAGTATTTGAACCTCATTGGATACTGGAGACACAAAACTGTATATTACTAGAATGGAAGTGGTTTTCACCATTTCTTCTGTAAAAGAAGCCTTTGCTCTGTCTGTGATGCTGTTCTTGCCTTTCCTTCCTAGTGGTATTGAGTATATTATGTTTCCCCTGTGCATGTCCCCTGTGCTAAGTTACCCAAAATATGATAATGCATGTGAACTTTTTTACAGTATTGTCATGTGTTACTTAATGTTTTTTTTGTAACAAAGAAATATTCTCTGTCTCAACAATTTATGTGAATTGGCAGGATAATTTCGCAGGACTTTTCTGTGTGATAAGTCCTGCTATGTTCACCCTTGATTTTGACATTGTGTGCGGTGTGATCCTATTTGAAGCTGTGCCTGATGGTTTTTTTGGGGCAGGGTTGGCGGATTCTGCAGTCCTGCTACTGCCCAGGGCCTGGATGACAGGAACATGATACCACCTACACAGTGCCCAGATGCTCTGTGTCAGCCCCCTGGAATGCCCCCTATACCAGACCAACCTGTTTCAGCATGACTCCTTGGTTGCCATGTCTCTTTTTTGGCTGCAGGCATCTTGCGTGCACCCCTGAAAGTCCCCATTCCTGCTGGCACGGTGTGAGAGCTGGCACCAGAATGGATGGAAAATAACTAGCTTTTTCTGCCTTATTTTTGCATGTTTTGAATATGATATTCCCACATGGTTTAGCAATATGCTACCTACATTATGGTACCTTCTATATACGCTTGTATTTATGATTTAATGGTGAAAATAATAGGGATGGGAGACAAATTTTTATTCAGTGTATTCGTATTCAACAAACCATTTATCATTATGTTTATTTCAACATTCACTGTGGTAAAGACTTGTCAGAACAATACATTGTTACATTTTTTCCATTAATAGCATTATAAAGAAACAGTAAAATTGAATTTTTAACTTTACTATCTCCTGTAGTTGGCGAGACAGCAACTGTAAGCTGGTTACAGTAGAAAGCTTTTGAACCATTGTACCCAGCTGTATGACATTGGAGCTTCGGAGTTTCGGCAAGAGTTCCGGCTGGAAGATGTCTGATTACTCCAATTCACCCGCAGCCAGCAGTCAAAGCAGCCCCTACAGGCACAATGAATATGGTCAGAGCTTGAAAGATCTCAAGACATTCTCACCTTATAGTCTGGGAACAGCAAGTACTGTAGCAATCGGCATACCTGGCAGAACTTTAACCAGTGACAGAAAACAACATTGAATTGCAACAACTGGTTGCCTTGTGACAGAATCTGGATAAGGTCAAAATGGCTGATGTTTACTTCATAAATCTGCTAGAGAAGCATCAAAATGCATAGAGAAGAGTCAAAAGTCACTTTGGGACAGAAATTAAAAAACAAACACTGCAAATGTTGATCAATAAACCAGTTCTTTGTTGATTGTCAGGTATATTTGGGATTATTATTTTGCTTGAAGGTCCAGCTGGTGCCAAGAATTATGTTTCATGGTGTGTGTGAGATTCTTCTCTTTGTATAAATCCATCCCCTGATGCCAAACATACTGATGATGTGGATCCGATGGCATTTGGAAAACTCCTGCCACCTCACCTCACCTCAGCTGAATAGATGTCGTGTCTAATGGTTGATTTGGAGATTAGGTACCCAAAAGATGCAACTCAACTCCACTGTGCTCTGACTGAGACCCCTGGATTCATTTTTGCCTCCATAACCATTTTACACAGTTCTATTGGATGTAAAATTTTCATTACTGCAGATATTTTTAACTCATTACCTTATTTGCGAAGGTCAATACTCATATGTTTATTTTGATTTGCTTTTCAGAGTGGCAGTGGATAGCAAAATATCTGAAGTCTCATTTTTATACCTTCGACAATCAGGGGGTCATGGAAGCCCACACTATAGCTCTGCAAGGATGAGACTTAGTAGACTAATTTTTGATTTCATATAATAGAATAATAGGTTTCAAAATAATTGGTACCAATATGTTTTTGAAAAAAAAAACATAAAATTCAATGGAGCTGTAAACTTGGGGCAGTAGAAGAAGGATATACTAACTGCATTACTGTGAATCTCATTAAGAGCACTCCTGGTAACAAACAACAAATGTTACTAAAATGCAAGCGCACTGACAAAATGAAAGCTTAGCACATGTCTCATTAAACTTAAAAGACGAAAGGATACATGGACGGCATAATTTTTTTCACTATGATGGATGCCCAACTTTGAGGAAGGACACATATTTAGTGATGGCACTTGATCAATATGTTTTCTCTTTGTCTTGACTCCCAATCGATTGAAGACATGGCACTCTCTGATAATGGTAATCGTAAAACAAGGGAACTCTTGCTTATTCAGCAAATTTTCTCTGTGTCTCTTCATTATGTGAAAATGTAACAGCAATTAGACCAAATTGTACAACAAAGTACCCTCTAGTAGCTATATTTAACATTGATCTAAATTTTGGGCAGATACTGCTGTGCAGGACACATTGCTTTAGGCCATGTTTCCCTCTACATTGGGAGGTAATCTGAAACTGGATGTTTTGATGAAGAGCTCGGCTTCTGCCACTATTTTACAAAAGCAGGGGCTACATAAAGCTGAAACCTCTGAGTTAACACTGTGATTTATTCAGAATGGGTTTCTGTCAAAGTGAATGTTTCCCCATCAGGCAGATATTACCCATCCCCAAAATAAAGGCATGTGACAGCTAGATACATTTGTACCCATAAATCACATGTCAAGGGCAGTTACATTTTATCAGCAAATGTATCACACATAGCCAACAGTCAATGAAATGTCTACAATCAGAGACATCAGAACAAAAAAGCACTTCGTTAGAGATAATCTTGGTTTTGTTTGATGCATTTTGATATCATAGTACATTATTAGAGTGGATGGTTTTCTATCAGATGATGGTTTTTAATTTAAAATACATCACAGTCTATAAAACATGTCTAGTGACAATCACAGCTTGGCTACATGACAGTGGCATTCATTATTGAACTCAACAGCAGAAAACATATATAATTCTTTTTTGTTCATGTGTGGCTCAGCAGCAAAATCCACACACATGCTGTAGGGAATATCACAGAACCAACAATCTCTTGATGGTTTGTACAAAGTAATGTTTATTTTACTGAGTTATGGAGTTAAAAGTTAATGCATTTATTTCTCTTAATCTGTTTTTTACGTTAGCCTGCTTTTTATTATTTTTATTTAGTAGAATATGTTTTCACATATGTTACAACACAGATGTGTTTTGAAACGGTTTATTATTAGGTTGTGAGTAGCATGAACGCCCCCTGCTGGACCACTAAAACAAATGGTAGATGACAGAAATGGGTTAGATTGACCTGAGTAACATCTTGTTACACTTCTACTGGCAAAGTCATTGCTGGGTCATTTTTGACTCATCTGAAGATCAAAAAAACTTTTTTTCAAGAGCCTGTTTAAAAAAGGGCATATGAACAACATAGTGAATTACTGTAATGGCCTAGGACGAATTACAGTATTTTGCTACAGCAGATGATTTCTGACAAAGACTCCAGACTAGGTGCTTCTATCATTCTGTGTATCTGCCACCATACTGGGCATGTACTATCGTACTGGGTATGTGCTATCATGCTCGTCATGTGCTATCATTCTGGGTATGTGCTATCATGCCAGTAACAGCACAGATGTTATTTAAAATGCTGGTCACAGTGTTGCCGAAAGCAGCACATTTCTCTGTGACCAAGCGCCTGTGACTACATAAATTATAACTGCTTCGGTGTATCCTATGACTTTGTCATGAGCATTCTTGCAGCATTTGAAAGAACCACAAAAAATTGTCTTATTTTGTTAGTAGCTAGTTAACCCTTAGTGTCTCATGGTGGTATTTCTTTGTATTTATATTTTTAAATAAAAAGTATATCCAATATTTACTAAGTGTTTAGTGAGAGCCAAGCCTACTTGTTCCTTCTTGAATCGCAGGTGTGTCCATCAAGAAATGGCACAGGAGACTGGTTGTATGTGCTCTACACTGAGAGAAAATCAGAAATTATTTTTATTTTGGTAAGGAACTATGCAAACTATTACTCCAATGACTAGTCACAGCTCGATTGCTGTTACCAGCAGCAAAAGGTCAGAGAGGGTAATCACAAATGACTTAAAATAAACATTCTGTCTCCCTTTTCAAAGAGGGTCACTTAATTTTACAACATGTGTTTTTCTAGGACTTCTGTGCCAAATCAGTTGTAGTCTTGCTTGTTTACCTTTTTGCTTCTTAAGAAACAAGCCCAAAGAATTTGCTTCAATACACAAAGTGCAACAGGGACTGCCTATCTCTGCTGCCTTCTGTTTCAGAGGGAAGGGTGTGTAATTAGCGTGCACACTTAAACATTCTGGCTCACATTAAAGCTTACCTGTGAGAAGGAAGCAAACGTAACATAGTCATAATGAGTCTCAGGGGAAGTTTGGTGGCCTGCATTTTGTATCCGTAAATTTAATACACTGAATCAACTGCCTATATGGAAAATGCAATACTTTTACTGAACCTCTACTCATATTTTAAAGTATTAGGCTTACTATTTTAAACAACTACTGTATTTTGGAATGGGCAATTTTTACACAGATGTGTATATGGGCCAATTATGGAGCAAGATCAGGTCCAAATGTTTTCTTAATAAACACAACTGAATAGGAAAAAGTTTTAATTGGAAGAAACCTTCAAGCCTTCAAACCAACCATAGATTTACAGTGGATAGTTTTCAAAGTTTTCAAGATCACATACATTTCTACAGTACTGGTAAATTGGAACATTGGTACATTCATATAGTGTAGGGGGGATTACATAGAGTTAAACAGCAGATTTTTTATTACAATATTGTATTTTATTGCAATATTGATTTATACCAGTGCTTGTGAATTATTTTATTTCCTCTTATGTAAAGATTTCTATTTATGGTTTTGTATTTTGCTTATGAGATTTCTTTGATTCAGTCATTTGTTATGCGCAGTAGTTTTGAAGCAGTTGTGAAAGGAGTATTGTTCTTTTCAATGTGTTTAAAAACTTGCCAGTAGCCTGCATCACAAATAGATTGCTTTCCCTACACAAAGTAAATGGACAGGTCTCTGGGTGCTTATTGTGGTGAGGATCTGATTTGTTAAAAACTTGAAAATAAAGCGTTCTTTAATACGACTTTAAGAATCTGCCCGATATACAGAAGTGTTTTGAGGCATGACATTTTTGAGATGTTGAATCATAAGTGCTGAGATGGTGTGTAGCTAAATAGTCACAATTCTTAAGAAAGAACGAACTTAGTTTATGAGAACTTTCTTTTTAAAAGTAAATAGTGGGTGTGTTGAACTGTGGGGCAACATTTGTTGCACAGGCTGAGCATTGCTGGTGAAATGTTAAGTACCCTTTAAAACATGGACATTAAAAACCTTATTAACTTAAAGCTTTTCAAAGTTTTTAGAATAAATATGTTTTAAAAGCTAAAGAGCTAAAAGCCGCCTACTGTAAAGAAGCAGAGGTAAATGTTTAAGGTGGACCATCTTTCGGCTAATAAGCTGTTTGTCTTTAAAAAATGGCCTAGAGAGAATATTTCAAACCAAATAAAAAATGCTTCTCTGGGGTTATGCTTCTGGTAACACTGCTTTGTATGGCTACAGAGTCAGAACTTGAAAAACAAGTTATTAATTATAGTTACCGGTAAATTGTTGTATTAAATAATAGCCTACAACCAAAGAATTTAGTTATTTAAGTAAAAATCCAGTACATGCCTGTAAAAGCTATTTAAAATGGACAATTACTTTACACAATAACAACATTATCATTAATAACAGCTATTTTCAAATGATTACATTTAAGAGAAAAAATAAATACTCATTCAATTTTTATAATGGCAAAAACACAGGACCAAGTAGCTGCTGTGTTTTAATTAAAGCATGCATTTGGTGCTGGAATAAAACATCTGTTTTGTGTTTTGAGGCAAAGAGAATTTGTGTTTATAGTGAATTAAGTAACCCCTTTGAAATGGCAGCAGCTGCTTACTATTCTATCTGTTCTGTAACCCTATGCCGTGGGGGGTGTGCTTCCCGACTGAAAGCTGTAACTTTTTCCTTTTTTTAAACCTTGTATGATGCATACTGGGGGAAAGGCTTATCACATCTATGAATCTGAGCACCCCTGAAAAGAGCACTCCACCAAAGGGATGGTGATACTCACTCATAGAGCCATCAAATATACACACATTTTATCTCTGGCAAAATGGGACAGAAAATGGTGGGAAGTTGGCTATATCCTCCTTCTTCTTATGATGCGGTATCATAAACCAATGAAATCATAAATGAGTCTCATTTGGGTTAGTATGTAGGTCTCATGAAATATACCTAACTAAAAGTTTTAATTTCCAATTAATAATTGAATATTTATTAAATTACATCATAAATAGTTCATCCTATCGGAGTTGTGCTACACATGTTGAAAATGCAGTCCTTGTTAACATTACAAACCTTGCTCAAACAATTTTGGAAATAACTATTTGTTTATGGTCTGGGATGTATTACACCTCAGCTCTGGTATCAAGGCTGGAGATAAAAAATCTTGTAGACCATATTGCATTTAAAAAATTAATTTCCTTTTTGTCAATTACCATGTTATAACAATCATACTTTCAACAAAAGTACATAAAAGCAAAAACTCAAGTTAACAAAGCATTCCTTTTTTCCTTTACAACTGATTCCTCTAACTTGTTTTCAAACAATAAGCCTTAAATTCATGCATACGAGATTGGGGTTCAGTTCTGAAAAGTATACAGGCAGTAAAATATTTTGGGAAATCTGTGCACTTCCAGTGCAATAATTAAAGTGCAGCCGGATCACGGTGAATGTGATGTGATACATTTGCCCGTGTTAATAAACAGATGATAAGTTATTACTTCTGAAGAGTCATGAACATGTTGGCTCCGATTAGAGGGAGTGATTCAAACACATTTTGCCTGATCAATCAGTTTAGAATTATTATTCATTGCATGTTAAAGATTTTGTATTTTAAACAACACTGTTCAGTCAGTTTTGTCAATGTTGTGTCCTTAACAGAAATCATTTCTGAATGAAATCTTAATGCTCCAAATTTCTTTACAGGATCATTAATGACATTAAAACTACAGCTCTGTGCATTTATTCATTTTCCAACTTTGTTTCTGGTCCCTATCCTTGAGAAGCACATAAAGCTCATTTTTTATGCCAATGATTTCTTAATTATTCATTTTAATTCATTGCCCAAGATTGCATCATCTCACTGGCATAAATTAAAAATCTAAATAACTTGTATTAGTAGGTTTACAAAATGGCTGTACCTTATAAAAGCATTTTATTGCTTAGTGTTCATATAAGTAGAGCTATCATGCATTTACAAATGTTTATATAGGGAGCAATTACCATTTTTTGCTTTGTAAATAAAAACAGTATACAATGTGTTCCATAAAGAATGTTTTATGTGTGACATATCAGCATTGTCATTTGCAAGTTATTTTGATTTTGAAATTAATTGGACATATTTTTTCTTTTTCTGTTTGAACATTGCAACTCTTGTCACAACTGGGGAAAGTGCCTTACCATGCCCTCCAAGCAACAGCCATCTTAAAAAGGACTTTGATTCCCCTTGGCACTTCCCCAGGGCTCAGAAAACTAACCGACCATATAAGCACTCTGAGAATGAAATGCATAAAAAACTGCATTTACACTGAACGCTCCAATATTATGAGGCTTATATCTTGTGTAGTGCTGAGTACAGTTGCTCACTTGTCTATCACTGGTTAATTGCCTGGCCAAATTGTGGCATTCTCCACCAGAAACTACCCAGTAACCACATATTACCCCTTTTCATATATGTGGCTGACTGAGTTAACAGGACAGTGTCCTGACAATTTAGGATAAGCCCAGGAATTTCTGTTTCAAAAACTGAGGTCACAATTGAGCCAGACCTGATAGTGGGGGAACTGATGCTGGGTAATATGAACATATGTTAGCCACCCAATGAAATCACATACACTCAACAGCAGAAATGCAATGACCAATTAGATCAGTCCTAAGTGATACTGCTTTTAAGAATAAAAGATGATCAGGCCTTGATCACTTTGAACCATTGCAATCAAATGACCCAAGACTTTCTGGACCATGGTACGTAATTTATTAATACAGCTTCCTCCCCATGCGTTTGCTCAAGCTGAGTTGGCTGAAGCAGCACAATGGAAAAAGCAATTTGTTCTCAAAGCAGCACATACCACCACTGAGTACTGAATTATGTCTGGCAGCCATGCTTGCTAACGAATGCATATTTCATGTAAAATTGGATGCTGATAAGTCTGTGACTCCTGCTCATCTTCGAGGACCAATTTCCTGACTGTCCTAGAGTCACTTCTCCTGGATACAGGTCCGGCCTTGTGAAGGTGGAAGCAAGAGATATGCATAAACAAGAGCAAAAATCTAATTTCATTGTTGGGGGGTTCTAAAAAGGTAAACAAGCTAGAAACAGTGTTCACAAACTGGGAAGGGTCTGAGAGTGCTAGCCCAATTCAGGTGCTTGCAAGCTGCCACTACCGAACGCTAGTGCCGTGAAATTAAAGCGCCTGGGCCCTCATAAGCTTGCTCCTAGTCAACATTGCTGTGTATATTAATGTTTTGGGATATAATTCAGTGGATTGACAAAAATGGAAAACAACAACAAGGAAAAAAATGTTTTGTTCCAATGACCCATAGAACGTATGTGCTGTATAACACAGCTCTTCAGTTTAAAGTGGACATTATTACCTTGACTAGGATGCTTACTGGATGTTGAGCAGCAAAACTTGAGTAGCCAAACTATATGATGGGTGGCTGGGTCAAACCATTGTTAACTGGGTGGTGACCACATTTTTTAACTGTCAAAACGTTTTGTTTGCGCTGTCTTCACACATTATACATCGAGTTAACTGCACATGTATAGCCCTTTACATTATGTATATGTATATTTTTTATTTACAATTTCACTACAATTTTTGTCCCTCCACCACCCCCACCGCCCCCAGGATTTTTGCCCCTGCACATAAGACTTACCTATGTTTCCTATTTACAATGTAGAAATAATAGAAAAATGGACTTTATTTCTACTGGTACTTCCCAATTTTGAGGAGACAGGGTTAAAACCACATATTACAAAGTGTTGTAGAAGTGCTGTCATGTTGCTGTTCCAGAATATATTCAGTTATGTCAGTAATATAATTGTGATAAATCCTTCATGACCTTTGTTAATTGCAACTAAATATTGGCACAGCTAATTACCTTGTTTTGTGAGCTAGAGCAGCTCTGTGGAGGGCTGAATCACAACTTACAAAACTTTGATGCAGCAAATGTATGGTTCTAAACTCACGCTATGCCCCGGATATTTCTGCAGTGCTACCCAGTGGAATACAATGCCAGATTGCATGGAAGCTTGTGGAGACTCTTAGAGGGCACAAAATGATCTATTGTATGGTATTTATTATCAGAAATACATGTATATCATTCAGTATAATTTAGTGCAGTTATGTTTTATAGAAAATACAGATCATTCCTGATTGGTCACAAATCATCCTGGTTAAATATTCATTGTTACAGCTGATGGAATCATAGCTGTGAGTTCTGTAGCTGGGAGAGATCTGTCAGTCCTTCTCATGTAACATCATTGTTTATACCTTACTCCCAAGGCTCCTTCTTCTCCTTTTAAATCACTCAAAACAGATGTAATTACCAACACAGGAGGGTCCTTTGAATGAGAAGCACCACTCAACAGATTGAGATTGGTTATCTGGTTTCTGAAAGAGATCGTAAAACTCTTTTGAAATGTGAAAAGGACCCACAAATCTTAAGCTAAATAAAAAGCATTGCCTCAGAGTTATAGGCCTTCAACTTCTTTATTAGATGTGCAATGCTACCACACAGTGCCACAACTAGTTTCCAGTGAGTCTTGCTGAATTAAAAAGCTTCTCATAGAAGTAAGAGTTTTGAGAGTGTTAGTTAAAATGAACAATGCTGATGTAAACAGGGACTGAAGAAAAACAGAAATATCACATAAAGTCACATAATAAGGTTTTGGGGCCCCCACACTAGCCAACACCAGCATTCTACAGATACCACGGTATCCTACAACTACCATTCTACCCCGCCCCCCACCCAGAAACAACCCAAACTTATAATTAATTGATGTACAAAAAATGCTGTTTAAGAATATCCTTCTTAAAAAATAACCTGTAACTACATTACTGATCTGGTTGAGAATATTAAATATTGTGCAATGCTTTATCCAAATTTTCCTTTCAATGGCAGTGTATACCATTCTTCTGGTGATAATATACAATCATGGTAACATTTGATAATTCTTAATTTTCCTGGTGATTACCGTAATAATTAGTCCTTCCTGTAGCAAATGATAACACGTTAGGACTGAATGATATGAATGTGAATCATGGCATTTTTTCCACTGACAATTCAGTATAGCTGGCTAACATGAAAATATAACATTAAAACAAATCTTTGAGAATGCAATAAAAATGACTATAGTTAACATCAAACAAAAATTATGTTATACAGCAGTTATACTTTCTATCCAGCATGGAAAAAATAATCATGAAAAACACAGGTTTTACTTGATGTTGTAACGGATGATGTACACATTCTGTTTAACACTACATTTATTTAACACAATTTTGATTACGTGCTACGTAATAGTTCTGGAGTAATTTCACTGCCTGTCCAGATTAACAGTTAATTCATATTTTACATCCAGTTTGAAGTGCTGCCATTGTTTAGAGCACTGGTTCTTAACCTGGGTTCGATCGAACCCCAGGGGTGAGTCAGTCTCAGGGGTTCGGCGGAAGTCAAGACACACACCCGACTCATATGATGCGTGATTACACGCCCCGCTTGGCCATCAAGAAGGGTTCGGTGAATGCGCATATGAAACTGGTGGGGTTCAGTACCTCCAACAAGGTTAAGAACCACTGGTTTAGAGTAAGGGTGTGCCCAACGATTGCAGATGTATGAGCCTCATTGGGGTGGCTTTAACACCACAGGATGTTAAAAAATTACTGTTGTGGGGCATTTACAGGTCGTGATGACAAATTCTCTGGCATTTATAATTAGAGCAAGAGAACTCGTGATTTTGTCAATTAATCCCTCAAATAACCGTTGGGTTTAAACCCAGGAAGCAGGCCATTAAGTCCACACGCTGACCTTTCAGCTTTGCCCCACTCCCAGAAATTCACTCTTTTGTTCTATTGCAACAGTTAGACCACAAAATCCTGGGGGGTGAGATAGGTCACAGGTCAACCTCTTTCATAACAGAAAATAGAAACACATACAAAAACATTAATTATATGGCTCAAAATTCAGGAAGCATAGCACTACTTTTTCATTTACACATTCCAAGTATTTTTTAACATGAAATATGTTTATTTAAAATCGTTGGGGTTTATTTGTTTTGTTTTTAGATTTTTTAAATTAAATTAAAGTATCTAATAGCATGGTGGATAAATTTTATCAGGAAATCAACATCTGGACTAGCTAAACCATGATGGTAAAAAAAAATCTTGACAGCACGTTCCATGTACCACCACAATAGGTTGAATGTTCTGCCAGTCTCAACAGACTATGCTATCATACTTACACTGAAAGCAGTGACATCTAGTCTGCTATCTGTCAGCAACCATGTGAATGCAGCATGAGAGTGCAGTCCTGCTCTTACCTCTGCAAGGCTGCCATTGCAGTGGGATCACTAGTATGATCCCTCACATCAAGGGCATTCAGTGGCCATGTGATTTTGGTTTCTGATTACTGTTTTTTGAGTTGCAAACACCTTGCATCCTACAGTTGTGTCTAAATAAATGTTCTTAGCATTTACAAGGAACGTGCAAGAGAGCAGATTTTGTTTTGTGATTAAAAATTTGCCTGCTGAAATAAAAGTATGACCTTGAAGGAAACAAAGTTGTGAAACAGTGACTGTACACCCTTTTTTTAGTACATGGCACCACATCAAGATGAATTCTGGTTTCTCACCCATAAAATTCCATATCCATTTTTCTGTGAAGTAAACAGTAAACATAAAACATAAAACACCCACCTGATTTACTACATTGGCACGCTTACATTTTGCATACAAGAAATGTGATGAAAGGTTTTATAATTTTTAAGTTGGCCATAAAAGTATTTGTGAGTGTTGCAGTGTAGTACTACAAAAGTGGGAGGAGATTATGGAGAAAAATCTATATAGACTACTCAAATGCAATTTATCAAGGTTTCTCCCAATTAAGTAAAAGATAATTGCATTGTGTTTTTACCACATAGGAAAAGCAGGTCAGGCATGAGAGAATTGATTGCTGATGTCAAAACAAAAGCACAAAAAACACCCCTGGGCTCCTACGTTACACCATATAATGGATGAGATAAAATGTACCCACAATCTCTCAGTTCTTACAGAATTTAAGCGCCTCTCCATTCAACATGTCCTTGCTTCTGGCTTATTCCTTAACCCTCCTTTCATGTTTAGGTCAAAATTGACCCATTTCAGCATCTAACATCACAGTCATTTATCCCATTCACTTTACCACCCTTGAGGGTCCAGTTTTCCTCACTTTTACTACATATTAATGTGAGTATCTCAAAATGTATTTGCAACCTACTTATGGCTGAAGGCTTCAGTTAAAGGAGAGAACTGTGCCATTCAGAAATTTGAGACAATTTGAGACAGAAATTCAAGAACTAATTTATGGCAAAGTAGAAACATATAGGGTGAATTCAATCTTTAAAATAAGAGGCCAGTAGAGAACTGCTCTTCTTGCGAGTGGAAAGACATGGCATCACAACTGCAGAGGTTTCTAATGCTGGAGCTATTACAATGAAAGAAATTTGAAGTACAGTCTTCAAATAGAGTTTCATGTCTTGTGTAAATCTTTCTTTGCTTAAATGTTTCATTGCTTTTTACATCTACTAATATGATGTGTGCAGATTTAATCTACACACCACTAAGCCATATGAAAAAAAAAGGCGTTTGCACGAATAATCTGTATTCATCTACATTTGGTGGTCTGTTTACCATTGCTATGCTAACATTTTCAGTTTTGTGGCACTTTCCTTGACTTCAAGCCAATGTGACATCATACTGTTATTAACTTTTTTTTACATTTAATTCTAATCAATATGCAATTAATCTACAAGGGTGGAATGCTGGAACAGAAACGTTATTGCACTGTTTTAATTCAGAACGAAATGAAAAATGTTCTGTTCCTGGGGATGTTTGAATAGCCAGCTGCAGGGGAGGTGTGTGAGAAAGAAAACGCTTCTTCCATTTTCAGCAGTCTCACCCCAGTGATTAAGCCGTTTCATGTCACGTTAAATCTCATTGACTGATCAATGTCCCAGGGCAGCATACAAACAGTGATAGACTGGCATGGCTCTGCCATGGTGGATCTCTAGCTGTGTCTCCTTATGAGCCTATCAATCACTGAGAGTTTGCATTATGTTTTCCTTTTATTGTCTCTCGAGTAGTTATTGGAGTCCCTCAGCCATTACTCATTGCCACTGCAGGTCTGACCTGGTCAAAGTACCCAGATGTGAGAAGCTTTTTGTATGTTGTGCACTGTAGCAATCAGGAGCCAGCAGGGAATAGAGAATGTCTGTTTCACTTGGTGTGCTCATTATTGCCCTTGTAATGCCTTAATTTTCAAGAAATGAGAACTATGCATGACATATCCTATGAGTAAGTGAAGTGTTCCGGTTTATTTGATGGAATGGGAAACACGAATACCATGATTTTTTAATGGTGCTGCACTGTCTGTCGCTTCATTAGATCATCACTTGGCAGGTTTTTAGTTTGTTTCTGATTCAAGCAGCCTAACAAATGCATTAAAGTGTGCAGTTTTTGGGGGAGTTTTGATAGTGTTAGGGAATGTCACACCTTGCTCACAAGCCTATAGTTGTGCTTCACTCCAGAACTGCTCACCACACATACAAAGGTATTGCCAAGATCTGATGTTTGTTTTTCTTCTTTTTAAAAACTTTATGTTTTAAAACATCAATTAACCAAGGTATATCTAACCATAAACCTACTTAACACATTGATTCTGAAGTAAAACAATAAAAACAGTTTTGTCAATTTTTAGATTGCAGAACTCATGTACATAAATCATTAACAACACAGCAGCTTAGCAAAAATAGTTTTATTGATGATGTAAGCTTGCTAGCCAAAAGCCAGCTACACCAAAGATTTTCATGTGAATGTGAACGGTGTAGACAGTGTGCTACAGGGCAACAAAGGCTCAATTGCCTCAAACTGGTCGCTTTCTTCATATTGTGATAGAAAATTGAAATAAGAAAGTTCAGTGTAGAAAAATGTTATAAACCATATGCAAAAATTCACAATTAATTTAAAGTGGTAAATCACCTGAACATCTCACCAGCCCTGAGAACAACAACTAATAAAAACTACACACTCTTAAATGTGGAATTTCTCTAAGATAATATACATGGCTGATTTATGGACCTTTATATTTCCAGTGTTATCTGAATACGCA
Organism: Albula goreensis; assembly: GCA_022829145.1. Classification (NCBI taxonomy): domain Eukaryota; kingdom Metazoa; phylum Chordata; class Actinopteri; order Albuliformes; family Albulidae; genus Albula; species Albula goreensis. The sequence goes on along the minus strand of CM040741.1, from coordinate 54,824,811 downwards.
TGTGAAAAAGCACTGCCCTTTATTCATAAAACACACTGCAGTCTTTTCTTTGCAACACTTTTGTGATGTAAAAAAATTATTATTCAGACAAATGAGACACACCTATTAGTATTGATTATCAACTAATTAATGGCATGATTGTAAATCAAGGAAGCTAAATGATTAGAGGTTGACAGCAATGATTTGTTTAAAGTTTCTGCCTTTTTTCCAGCTCACTAACCACCCCTGATTTATAAAGCCTATTATTCATACTTGAATACATTTCTGCACTATCCACATTTCATCGTTATAAACATTCATGAGGACCATCTGTGTATTCTGAACCATGATATTTACTGTTGAAAGATCATACCTCTCAAAATCCTCTTTAACACAGAAACCATCTGCAACTCTTACACTGACCTGGTAAATAACAGTAATTGATGATATGAAACAAAACTACACCGACTTTCTGTTGTATTTTAGATTTCTGTCAGCTTTTGAGATTTGATTTGTACATACTTTTACATGTGGGTACCTGAAATGAGCTCTTGCAGCTGTGAGTGTATCACTTCAATGCACACCCAGGCCTTCTCCACTTGAGAATAGTGTTTTTGGGTGGAGTTTTCCAAAATTAGGGTGCTTCATTATTTTTCTGAGGTGATCATCTGAGTCTAAGGGTTTTTTTCACCAGTCTATTTATGGGAAAGACAAGACAAGTTCAAAGCAAGACTGTAAAGTCAGAAAATGTAGCTGTCAGATAATTACTTGGAATATATCCATCTATTTACAGATTAGATTACTGATAGACTTTTTTTTGAAAAGAGCAATTGTTCTAGCTTTTCTAATTGTTCTAATTAGTCTTGATGGATATAAGCCATACATTTATGGATACTCTCAGTTATTTAAGGACAATTACACAACAAAGTAAATATCATAAGCATCTGTGTGGCTTAATTTAATCATTAATCTTTGTTTTTGTTGGAGTGGTTCAGAAATCACTGCAGAATGGTTGTTGCTAAATTGCTGTAGTCAAAGTAAAATCAGTACCTGTACTCAGAGGCGCTTAGAAAGCCTGGAGAGAAAAAGGCTCCTGATTAACTCAGTGATTTTGTATTATCCTGCACATATACTTCAACTCCTCAATTTCTAGCCTGCAATCCTGAATTTGAATAAATGCACAGTGTTTAATGCATAGCTATGCATCTGACATGTAATCCAGGTGTGGATTTTGCCCTTAGTGAATCATCAGTGGATTAGCTAGAACTTCACAACTAATAAATAATATGAGTCTAAAAGCAAAACCATACCATCCACAACAGACAAAACAACAACCATGAAGTATTTGAGCTCAACATTTAATATTCATCAGGCAGCATTTCCTTTCAATATTCATTGTAACATAATTGCTAGAAGTGCTTTGATTTTAAATAAAATGCATTAAAATAATGAGCTGTACATCCTTCATATAATCAGTTTGAGTGATCATAATCTCAAAGAGGACTGAACAGAAAATTAACTACTGAACCAAAAAAGACTCATTATTGATAGCAGAAAACTTAATACAGAAATACTTAAATATTGGGCATATTGTAACATTCATCACTACAAACAAATTGCCTGAAGGCAGTCTAGAGCATATGCAATGGGAACATAATGAGAGCAATCAGAGGGAACCGTATGGGGAAAACATGAAGTGAATTGTGAGCTGTGGCCACGCTGTCATTTAAAGAGACTGTCATCTGCCCCCTGGGCTTTCAACACTTCATCAGTGTTCTTACTGGACACAGTGATTAATCACTGGTCCTAATTACTGAACACAACAGGAAGAATGATACTGAGTTGTGAGAATCATCTTGCTCTCTCTCAGTGGATCAGGCCAATTTTCACCAGACTGGAACTGCACACTTGAGTGGACCTTCTCCCTGATGACAGCTGACACATGCTGCTATTAAGACACATCAACAGCTGAAGCCATTGCTGAAGAGCATATACTGTGGAAGTGCTGTACTGTTTTCTCTACCCACACATCCCTACTGGACCCCTCAGTCCCATCTCCCACTCCATTGCACACTTCAGTCAGTGGTGTACGTCTCCTGTGATCCAGTAACTGTTGCTCCATATATATGCTTTGGGGGGTATATGGAAACAGATGGCTCAGCAGCCCAAAATCCAGTCTGGACTGTATCCCACCCACAGCAATACAGATGCAGCCCTGCAGGTGGGGATGACTACTGCTACTTTGGGGTGCTGGGCAGGCAGAGTGTGGGGCCAGCAGTTTTCAGTGCCAATATCACTGACACCAGCATGTGGATGAGAAATGGGCTCTGCTTTGCTTAGTTTTTTGTTTATATCTAAACTACAGATAAGGTGGCAGGGGAACTCAAGGGGCTTGTAGGGCCTTAAAATAAGAAGAAAATAAGAATTAAATCAATTGAAACAAAAGACAGAAGCTTTGATCATTCCAAAGTAATTAAACAAAATTCTTACACACAAACAGTTTAGATTTGTTTTCGAAATGAACAAATCATAAAGGTTAACTGTTACCATTATCCGGATAAAACTTCGTAGATCAATGGATAAGTGATTGTTCATAAATCATTGTCATAGATTACTTTAGTAATGAACTGGCTTTGACCAATTGGCTAGATCCTCTTTTAATTAAGTACATCACATCTATTTGATTAATGTTTAATATTGAGTATTAATCCTTTATGAAAAAGAAATACTGGGGTAATATATATTGCTTATTAATAAAAAACTTTGACTCTGATAAATATTAAATATAGCCATGACACCTTGGTTAATCTCTTTGTGTCTTCACCGTCTGGTGTTCATCAGTCTCTACTTTGACAGAATCCAGAATATCCTGTTTCCCAGGTATGGCCATATGAATAATAGATTGTAAGAAACTTATCAATGTTAATACCAAATAAAAATGGGGAAATGGAAAAAGGGAACACTTTTAGAACCTGGGGCTTTGCATGGTCAGTGGGAACTGCAGGTAATGCTCATTAAAGTTGTAGTGTGGAGGCTGGAACACTGAAGCAATGTTCCACTCGCCTTCCTAGTACAAAGATTAGATCCAGTGCCAGCAGCAGAACATAACAGAAGATATTTACAAGAAAAAGTGTAAGGCAATTTAATGACAAGCCTAATCCTCTTCAGTGTGACAGTGCCTCAGCTGACCAGAACTGAATTTTCATGGCACACTTAAATCTTCTTACTAGATTATTCCCACAAACCAGTAGAGCTGTCAAAGAAAATGATATTCCACTTATACAGAAGAGGAAAAACCTTATTTAACATGATCAATTAGCACTAAGGGACAAAGAATGATGATGAGGACAAAAACCAGTAAGTCAGGGAAACGTGTTTTCTTAGGTCTCAGAACATGTTCAAAAATGCTACTTTTTTCAGTACCTACCAATACTGAGTGAAACCCTATGTCTTTATACTTTTGTATATACCTTCGCCTGTCCTTTCGATTTGTTTTTTTTGTACAAAAATTTCTAATGGAAATTTTTACTTTTCTTAAAAATGACGAGGATTGGGCAGTTACCAGGCTGTTAGTTCTCCTGCTGTCAGTTAGCGCAGTGCAGTATGCAAAATGTTTTTTTTTATTATTTTTAATATTGTTAGCATACTGCTCTGTGTTGTTTTACCAGCTTCAGTGAACTCCTCTTCAGCTAATTATAAATAAATGCATCTGGGTCTCACATGAGTCACAGAGCACAGGTGAGCCGTGCAGAGTACAGCTTTAAATCCTGCAGCCAGGTGTTTAAGTCTCAGTCACGCCATCACCAGAGCGGCTGGAGCACCACCATGACTCTGCCTTTCCAGGGAGTGATAGAGGTTAAGGGGGTGTGGATCATCTGCCCCATTGCTTTCTTGGAGCCGCTCCTGGCTAGTCAGGCATCTGGGAACAGTTAAACCAAAACTTTGTTTAGATTGCGTTCCTCTAAAGTTAAAAAGCAAAATGTGATTTATGGACGCTTCTGCAGTGTGAAAATGGTGAGCTTTTTAACAAATGAATCAAAGAAAGTCTTAGGATCAGCTTCTTGAGGGTGTTTGTGAAGTGGTACATTTTGCACTCTGAGGCAAAGAGACCATAATTAGTGACAGAAAAGATACAATGTTGCACACACATGAACTTTAATTGCTGTTACAAATCAAGAAGAGCAGTCATTTATCACTTTGCATTTAACCTGGAGCTTGTCTGAGCTTGCCTTAGAATGACAATTGAAATCCCTAAAGCCTCGGACAACAGACTATGGTTTGACTGGGGCAAGATTTATGACCTTAAAAGGCATTTGATATTACCCTTAAGATCAGCCTTCTTGTAATTTTGACTCCAAGGTAATTTTTAGAGAGCATTTCATCAGGTGTGAAGTGGGTCATTGTGCTCTGTTAGATCAGGCTAAATGTGCCAGTTGTAGCGCTGCTTGTAGCATAATTGAAGAACCTGCAGTGGTTATCTTTAACTCCAACCAGGACTGTGACAGACCTTCAAACTTCCAAAATTGAAAATTGGTTTGGAAATTTAAAACACTCATTTTGTAGAAAAAATACTCACATTTAAAGGTATAACTCATCTCGGCACCAGTGTCCAAGGCATATACATAAAATGGATAAATAAAAGGTCATTCCATCAGAAATCAACTAATTTTTTGACTTCACCCTCAACAGTTCCCCCAATTTGTTTGTTTACTTGATACCTTTTTTACTTGTTTATTTTGATACCATGCAAAATATTAAGGTCCTTGCATAAGCATACTTTGTGTTATCTCCCTCTGAATCCATAGAGGAGTATCTATCAGTTTTTAAACATTTTTAGTGAATGTAATGGACCTGTGAATTGACTGCGCACTCAAGCACACCCTCAATGTATGTAATGTTTTCCTTAGCTACAGCAAAATTTTATTGTAAGCACTATCATGGCTAAGCCCCCAGACTCCTCAGCCTTAGCTGTCATTTTCTGCCGCGATGTTGGATGGGAGAGAAATGCACAAGGTATTGGACAAGACCTATGAGAAACAGCCTCTGCACAAATCCTATCATAGACTGAGAGCAAGCTTGGGAGTGTGCTGTCAAGGTTAATAAGGGCAATTCAAGCTTCAGAAGTGCATAGCTGTGGTATACAGCAATCGATGGGCTTTTTGCTGTTTGCTGTTATGTGCTTGTCTGTGTTCAAGGCATTTCAACATACATAAATTAATGACTAGGACATCTGATCAGTTCAGTTGGAACCTACTTGATTTGACACCAGAACCATGATGATCTTTCCCGTTTGCCAGTTTCCCTTTTCTTAAATGTTTAACTTGATTTTCATCAATTCCAAGGTGCACCATTCAGAAAATTCAAACTGAATATATGCCACTGTGTGTTGTTGTATATTTTTTGAATACACACAAAAAATCTCAGCTCAATTTCATTGACTTATATACCAATCTAGCTGCAATACTGTGTTGCCATATTATTCTCATATCATACCATATCATTAATCATTACTGGAACATTTTGTCTTGAACAAAAATTGTTTCAACTATGATTGCAACTATGATTTGCTGGTCTCTGTGGAAGGAATGAAAATCATAACTGCCTGTAAATCTTTGCATCAGGTTTTTGAGGTGTACTGATTGAGTTGGGCTCAGAGGAGCTGGAGAGATTCATCGCCACCTGAGTCTCTCTGTTCTCTCTCTGTTCTCTCTGTTAATTCTTTCCTGCATGGCTATGAATTGAGTCATTAACTAGTTTTGAAGCTCACCAGCTTGAGAGCTGTTTAACTAAAAGTAAAGAAAAAGACTAGGCTTTCACTCGAACATCTGTGACTCGAGACGCAACTTTGACTTTAAATAGATGACTTATGATATATACATATTTTTCCTCTGTAATTCTTCTGTTACAATCATGAGATGAATCGCAATGGCAAAAAAAAAAATAAAAATACTCACTGATCTGATCAGTCAGCTTCAGAGTTGTTCAGGCTATGGGAGGGGTTTTCAGCCTGTGGGAGGCAACATGGAGCCAGTGGGCTGCAGACTCACTGCCTCCAGGATAGATATAAAAAGGTTCATTGCAGTCTGAAAAACAGTGCATTGTTTTGTTTTGATATTTTATTTCTCCAAGGGATCTGGCATTGAGTATAAATTATTAATATGTAGATTGACAGAGTGTTATTCTTGACTTATTACTCTAAAAAAACTGCTGCGTCAGGCCCCTCTGCATGGCTGAGAATGCGTATCTGAAAAGTGAATATGTTTAAAATCTTGAATTTTGTATTAGGATTTTTTTTTAAATTAGAATAATGGGCAATTTTTGTTTTGTTCCAGACCATGACAAGATTATTTATTAAAACAAGAACAGAGCTGTGGTGCAATCACAATCAGTTTGTCATAATCAATCTTTACAGTCTCTTCTGCCCACATTAACTCAAAATGACATGTAGCAGATCTTTTGTTTTGCTAATGAATAGTGATACATTTTGGAATTGGCATAGATGTCACAAATTAACATAATTACACACTGAGGATATGAATAACCATAATTTTCTTTTGTTTTTCTTATTTTCAATCTGCACAATTATGCATTTAGAGAGTGCCTTGGAATTTTCTTGATTTTTGGTTTTCTGCACAATTATGTATTTGTACATTCTCAGAAGTAGTTTTCAGACTCATATGAGTTTAGACTTGATAAAGTATGAAGAAACACGAAGAGACCACATTTAAGAAAGCATGGCATTTCCAATAGCTGGCACATTCTTTATTTAAGTTGTGACTTAGGTGTCCCATTATCTGGTAAGACAACTTCCATCAATTTAGATTTTGCAAAAAGCACCCCTTTCTTCCAGTGGTATATTTCATTAAAGAAACAGCAAAGGTATTTTTAAATTCTCCATATATTACAAAGCACATTCTCTTTCTCTATTAGGGCACCTCAGTTTGGCATCCACATAATCCTCAAGGTCTTTCTTTCATTTCTAGATTACTGGATTTAACTAACTCAGTTTTGCCACTTTCAGATTGCATTATATTAGATAATAGATGTTACTTTGATTTTCACTTGTGCTTTACATCTTTGAAGTATTTGAATGGCTTCCTTTTCTTATACAGTGGCAAAGAGGTATTTTTGATAGTCCCTGCAGCTGCACTGTCAGTGGGTTTTGCTGGTTTGCAGGAGAGAGGTCACCATAGATTCTACTGACTCTGATTCTACTTCTAGTTTTTTTTGTGGATCATGTCAACAGAATGTGGAGAGAGAATTTCAATGCAACAATGAAACAGTTGTTGGGATATTTTTTAAGGTCTACACAAACTCTAGCAACATCATGCCCTCAATCACAAATAATTTCATAGCAAATCTGAGCACATTCCTTGTTGCAAAAATATAATAGCTCTCTCATGGTTGCATTTCCTATCTCTGCCTGTCATCCAATCAGCATCCGTCCCATTCCCATCACTTTCAGAAGCGATCTTGTACTTAACTCAAACATAACTTTATTGCTTGACCTTGCTTAAAGAAATGGAATAGCCAGGTTAACATTAATGTATGAATATGGCCCATAACTTTGCATAGAGGAAATTTTCCCTTTTTTTCCTTCTCAGGGTTTGCTGTTGTATCCTGTTCTAGTTTCACCTGTTTGTACATTGTTAGCGTATTCCTTTGATGTTAGCCATGGCCTAAAGGCTGGTGGCAAGCATTCACTTTCATTATAGTTGGTATGACCCAAACTTTGCAAACCTGTTTTCTTATCCCATCCTTCGATTATTGAAGGGCATTTAGAAGACCTGTCCCTCTTCACCTGACAGATTCCAGTTTTAATTAACATCCTTCACTTTTTACTATCTGTTCTCAGCTCTTGCTGTTTTTCTAAGAATACTGACACACTGTTACATGTAGTATTTCTGCTCAAATTTTATGGCTGTGGTGAATTTACAATAAAAACTTCTTCATTTCTCCCTTCCTGTGGCAAATGTTCAGATATTTCATTTCTTTGCTTTCACTATCCCCACTATCATTCTTCAAAGCCAATTGCTCTGGTGCCAGGGGTTACGTCATGATAGCATGCACCAACAAACCTTTCCATCCTTAGTCCTCTGTGGTTACATTTCTTCACATGAGCTTGTGTACAGGGGTACATAATCCTCTATCTTTGACATAAGTTGGAGCACCCATGCGCAGACAGTGATTAACTTCCACCTCAACATGTTCAACAGTCAATGTCTTCAGCTAAGGAGGTACCTTAAATTTCATGGACATACTGTCTGCTGGTGGTGATTTATACTGCAAGCATTTGACATGTTAATCCGTCTTTAATGGTGGATTGCAAAGCAGGGAAGTAACTACAGGTAGTTCTCAAGTATCTGCACCAACTGTTTTTCAGCAAAATATTTTCACTTATACTTAGGAACTGTTAAGGGATTGCTTTCACGTTCAGACAAGGTTATGATACATATTTTATGTAATTTTTGTTTAATACACATGCATTGATGACTCTGCATGTGTGGCTGTACTTGTAAGGTGACCTGTGTCTTTTGGAGAAGCTCATTCCTCCAGCCTGCACTTGTGGTAGATGTGAATCTCTCCTTATCCTTTCAATAATAATGTTCTGCCAATACATTTGAACACTTCATTGTGGAGTTTCTGTGAGTGATGTCTTGATGATGTTCTGCAAATATGAATACATGCCATGCAACAAGGTACATGCAACGCTCTCAGAGATGAGCAGTACTTATCTTCAGTAGCTGAAATGGTTTTGAATGTAACTAGTTTGGGTCTGAACTTGTACAACATGAAGAAAATGCAGGAAAATGTCAATTTTGGAAAAACATTACCAACCCTTCCTGTAGCAGTTAATACTCTATGAGCAGCTGCATTTGAAACAACTCTGCTCTACTGATATTACACACCTACCTGAATTCAGAAAAAAATGCCAATAGCATATACAATTTGAGCAGAACAAGGACAATTCACTACATATTCACCATTAAAGTTACTAATAATGTACTGCCCAAAACAAGAAAAAAAAGAAAAAAAAACATGCACTTTAGACCCTGGAACTAGCCAATTGTATTCTTTTTTTTTACAAATCAGTTTCCTTTGGTGTTTTGTTCCCTTACTCCAGATACAAGCTTCACCATCCTTCACTTTTCAACATGCCCTTGCTTTTGTATGTCTGTTTCAGACCCTCACCTGTATTCATTGCTACACCCACACACATCTTCAGTGAAGCCTTGGATGCAGGCAAGTATGCAATCAGAAAGAAAATCAAATCAGGATTTAGGAAAGCTGAATTATCAGTGTTGCTTCATAATCAAGATACAATATTATGAAAAACTATTTTCAAATGCATATTTAAAATATGTGTGTAATGTAATGACAAGAAGAAACAACAGTTAAAACAAATAATATCATTGTACTAATTAAGGTCTGTGGCAATACACAAACACTGAATGAACAGTGAGAGTACACAATTAACAGTGCTTTTCAATAAGAAAGTAAAAAAAAAAATTAATGCACAAAAATGGACTTAGAACAGAGGGCCAAGACAAATACCTTCTAGTTTTTCTAAAGTTATAATAATAGACCAACTATCTAATGTTGAGTAACTTTACTTGTGTGAGTGAAGAATGGATCATGGCTAGAAATTCCATGAAGTGGCTTTTTTTAGAGGAAAGTGGCCCTTTATCATGCCTAATATCAGCAATCCTCCTGCCATCCTCTTATGGAATATGGAACTCCAAACAGCACCAAATTCATTTTGTTATTGTCAGTATCCTTACATTTCTTGCAAATCATAATGCAACAAACACCCTTTAGCATGCAGTCACTCTTATCCATAAGAAAGAAGGACCTCTCTTTGTAACATCTGGAACTGGTATGGAAATGGATCCTTTGAAGAAACCATTCTACCAATTTAAACAGTGATTTTGAAAACAAAGTTAACAAGTACTGTTTTGCCATATTCTGTGAAAAAATCTTAATCTTCACCTCCTCTTCCAATACCAGTTCTTGTGTTCTGAAAGTGTCATTTTAAGACCAGGAAAGGGAAGATAGATGGGATTTTTTTAGCTCTGTGGAACACAAAAATGTACTGTACTCCCAGGATTGGACTGAATTTATGATCAGTATATCAAAACATAAAAAGAAAGGAATGAAAAGATCATTTGTTATATTTATCTGTGAACAACTGGAACCACATAATCAGCATACAGAGAGATCTGTGTTGCATTGCTACATAGTTAATATTCCGTATTTTGTTGACATTACCCTCAACTGCGAAAACTACCACTTTGTTACACTGTGCAAGTGCTATTTTGGTGTCATTTCTATGTTGTTGACATCCTTGAAATTATATGGAATTATGATTTTATTTTAATCCAATTAATTTGAAACGTTTAATGTACTGTAAATGTTCTTTATGATTCATAAGTTTCACAGAAATATTCTTCAGTACTGTTTCCTAAACTTCAGTGTGAGTTGACACTTAAAATAATTCTTGGTCGCTTCTGATCAAATACAAAGCTCTGTATAAATTACAGATTGGCAAGAATGTTTATTTTACTTCATTTTGACTTGAGGGTATGTTCTATGCTAGTATATTTGAAGATGAAAATAACAAATTGGTACCCTTATTATTAGTGACTTGCCCTTCACAAGATATTCACATTTATTTGATTACAACTCTCATTCAGATGCAAATATTGTGGGTGTATAAACACAACTGTCCAACAGTCTTCAGTCTAAGTTTCCTCATCCTCTCTAAATCTGCAGCTAAATACCAAAAACCATCTTTATTCCATAGTTTTCTTTACTTCCATTTCATCCTCTTCTTTGCACTTTGCCACTTTTCAAACCATCTGCTACACATGTCGAACCCTGGATTAGCCCCGGGCATCTCTGCTCAAGCCTTCATGCTTCCTTTGGAGGATCCTTTTACATCGATCTGCTCATGGCTCCCTTCAAAACAGGGAGATTACAGCATTAATCACCCTTCTTGGTTCACAAGAAAGAGGGCACACATGCATGCATTCATTTGAATGTATTTTGCTATGTGTTTACTAAAAGAAAGGCAAGACTATAAACTGAGGAGGTAGGAGTCACTCTTCCCTCTCACTGTGCTGATAATTCTGTATCAGCTGTCAAGGGGTTGGGGACATCTGTCTGTTTGCTCTGCCAACTCTCTCTCATTATTGAAACTTTTAATTATATAATAATCAATCACAAAATACCATGCAATATATGAACATGTTTACCCATAGTATTTAAAGGTTTTTAGTGGTATTTTTGTTCCCCATCTTTATTGTAGTACAGATGCAACAGTTTAAATATCAATCTATCTCACAATATGCGTCTATTGATTCATATTTCCCTTTTTATATCGCAAAGATTAAAACTCGTATCTCTCTAAATGGATATCTACCCTTTCCCATGCACACCTATGGGACAACTGGCTACAGCAGTCTACATGTAGGAAGGGGTCCAGTGTGGAGAAGATCCACTGCTAAAGGGCTGCTTCCACACCAAAACAGTTTCCTGTGAGATGGTGATCTGCATTGCTTTTCTGAAGAGGGTATTGCAATTGATAAGATGGGTGGGGCTCCTGAAGGTGATACTTATCAATGTACACACTTTTGTCTTTAAGGCCACAGCACATACGTGTCACCTGCTGAAGATCAAGCATCTCCACCCCTCTGTGAACCACCCACAGACAGAGGGGTGGACCTAGCCATTTAATCAGATGCCAAAGCCCATACTCTGTAGGGTGATACACCCCACAACTGGGGCCAGCTCCTCCCATACATGCTCTTCACTTTTAGGAGCTAAGAGAGCTTTTCCCTAACTTTCCCCCATGAGGGACAAGCCACTAGTGTGGGAGCACACAGAGGGAGCCCTGAACTCCCTGCAGGCTAGCTGAGCCAATCCCAATCCCAATCCCAGGGAGCTCCAGCCACCTAAGTGTGTATTGTGTCAACTATTGAAAATAACTTTATCACTTTCTGGCAGGGACCCTACACCATCTGGGAGAGGGCTGGCCCAGCCCAAGAGACAGAAGCCGCACCACGTACCGTGAACGTATGTGAACCTCCTCAAAGTGAGTAGAGGGTCCTGAGGCAAGTTTGTTCACCACCTCTGAAAATAAGCCAGCCAGCAATTCAGTTGACTTGGGGGAACAAATCAGTCCCAACAAATGAGGGAATTCAATGGACAGGATGCCCTCTGATCATACCCTGGCTGCACGAAAACAAACCAAAAATTAAAATGTTTGCAGTCATAAAAAATGAGTGAAGTATTGGTTGCACATTGCACCTTGTTTTGTAGAGAAAAATGTTGTTTTTAGCCTCAGGAGGCTAAAGACTACAGTACCTCTGCTATTTTTTTCACAGGCACACCAGAATTTAACCAATCACTGCATTGGTAGTGTGTGTATCCACCATCTGTGCAGAGTAGCGATCAGGACAGTTTTTCTTAACTGTCCTGGCTGAAGAATTCTGAGTGTACACTAAGCCTAAAATTTCATATTTTAAATAAGGCCATATATTAATACACCAAAATGTATATGTATGAAGTAGATTTTTTGTATGTGACACACCTTTCACTGCTGCTGAAATTGCCTTTTTGTGAATACATTTAAAATGAATTTGTTAGCATTTGAATTGTTTGATAGTAGGTGCCGTCCTCACAGGCAGTCAATAAGAGGAGCCACCATGATAGTGCTGCCATCTCCTACCTTATCATACACTCTACCTCCCAGGGAACATCTGGATCCCATACTTCAATTATTCAGGAAAAAATAGTACAAAACTTGAAAAAATGATCTGGTAAAACCTAGAGCCCAGTTTGTGTTTCAAAGCTGAAGCAATCCAAGGCAAAGCCATTGTCCCATTACAGTAAACTAACAAAATTAAGTTAACAACAAGTTAGAATATGTATTTGATAAAACATAATTTTGAATACTGTATTGCTCAGTAAAAGTGAACAGCGTTTTGTTATGATGGAGCTGAGATCAGAGGCACATTGTGATTAAATGTCTGCTCAGACTGATTGATGCTGTGGGAGCCTCACAGGTATTTTTGACATTGATCAAATAGCTGTCCTGAAAATATATTAGAATGGTAGAATGCACTGAAATGTAACCTCTTCAACATTAGTGAATAAGGATGTATGCAAAATTAAATTTTAATATTGGAAAGTGCTTTACACCTGCACTTTGCCAGCACAATGCATTTAAGTTTTAAAATTCAGTGCAGCCTTGCATTCAGCATATCAGAATTCACAGAAGAAGCCCACATACATTATTGAAATGGTTCGAGCATATTTTAGGTGCCTTGGCTCTGCAGCACACCTTTGAATGAACTGAAGGTTTAAGCAATGCTAATGGGGGCTGTTAGTAAGGCATAGGTTGTACTTCAGGTATCCGTTACAAGCGTTTGAGATCCTCAATTCAATATCTGTGACCTTAGAGGTGGTCTGTATGTGATGTTTTATTTTGTTTTTTCCTTTATGTACGGCCCTCAGTTTTGTATTGTATTGATATAGTCTCCAGCATTTTGGAATTCATCTTAATTTAAAGCTTAGTATAAACCTATTTTGTCTTTTGATCCTTTTATATTCACTTTGCATATTATTCCTGTCACCCATATACACACCCACACACACTGATTATACAGCCAAATTCATACATAAGGATACATGTGTGGAATGCATGTACTACATACAGCAAGTGTCTTGTCTATGATAACAGCAAGTGAGAGATTCTCTGTTGATTCTCTGTTGGATTAGGAACTGTTATGTCCATTGCACCCAGCCTGACAGTATTCCTCAGCTTCATGGAAAGACTCTATTAAGCTCTATTATGCACACTATTCTAAAGTGTGGAATATGAAAGTCATACTAATTATTTGTATACACATAGAGTATGAAACAAATGAGAGAGAAAAATGTTAAAACAGAAGAAGTTACTTGAATGAAAGTCAGAAAACAGTAGCTCGGTATAGTAGCTGAAACTGGTTGAACATTTTGATGATTTGCATAACAGTTTAGAGTGAATACTGATTTTAGAATTTTTTTTCCACAGATGTTGAATGGAGCCCCATAAGCTACCAGTGTCTCAGTATAACATTAATTTCCATATTTATATACCAAAAAACCCAAACAAAGCAATTTTGTATGTGGTGATCCTTTGCCTACTCAGAGAACAAGCCAAGCCTACATTCTAAACTCTGCAAATGTGTTATTCTTGTTTTTAAGCTATTCAATGACTTACTTGCACCCTTGGTGTAATTCCTCCTTTACCCAGCTTGTTTCTGTTCCTTGTGTCATTTACAGCACAATTCATGAGGCCCAATATATCCTGTCAGTAAGACTTTTCAACCCCAGATCAATACAACTATAAACGTGACAAGAGATGCATTTTAGGGACATTAATCAACATGAGGCATCTTTCTGAGTATGTGAAAGGTAAGAGTTCCTCCACATGACCCGATCTTTTCCCTTAAGGGATAACAAATTCTCATCACCTTCCAGTAAGTGCACTTTCCCATTTGATGTTTATTACCACTGTAGTCCATTAACTTAAGCGTTAGAGACAAATGGAAATCTCTTGGCATCTCAGGGAATTGATGCAGAGTGTCTGAGTTGACCATCCATTCAGAACTACAGAGTGATGTTGTATCATTCTCCAAACCCACACAGTGATTATACATTACCCTGTTTGTGAGGGAAGAAAGTATATCTGTTTCTTGAATGTTGAATGTTATCTTTATTCTTTTTTATTTCTTTTCACTCACAGTCATTTGCCCATTGAACATAAACATGTCTGTAAGAATCACTTGAGGTCAATTGCAGTGTACCATTAGTTGGAGTAGTGTGGGTTGTACAAGACCAAACTTATTTGTTGGATGTAGAAAAAATATTAAGACCAATTTGCATGAATTTCCAAGTGCTGTCTGCTCACAAGCTCATTGATTTGGTGTCCTGTTCAATGCAACTGCTGTGTATACATTACAGTCATTTAGCTGACACTTTTATCCAAGCTAAGCAACGGCCAATCCCCCCTGGGAACAATGTGGGGTTAAGGGCCTTGCTCAAGAGACCAACAGCACTGGAACCACAAACGTCAGGGGCCTCAGCCATGTTCCTTAGCCACTAGACTACAGGCAGCCCCCAACTATTGCTGACATCCAGTGTACCACCACAGAATTACTTGGATCTGGAAAAGTTCTGAAAAGAGAACTTGAACCAATTACAGCAGAAGTAATTGGTTGATGAATACATTAATACAATGCAGTAACTATAGTAGTTTTAAAAAGACAGTTTTTTTCAGATTCCTCAGTCTCTTTAATATGTTTAAGTCTTGCTAAACTGATGTTAAATAACATGTAACTGTGGTCAGAAGAGGTTTTATTTTGGATTATAACATGTTAACTACCTAGTAGCTTATGATCAGCCTGCATTGAATGGGAATTGTTTGACTGGCATGCCTGGTTCATGTATGAGAACAAAGGCTGTTTTGGATAATTCTGTGCCAACACAGAAGCTCAAGACATGAGCACTTTCCCATGATCAAAAGCAGTTTGGCCTTTTCCTTTCCAGGTCCATGTCATGTCTTTCAAAGCAATTCAGTCATGGGCTTGATTTTACTTGACAAGTTTGGCACACATTTGCCATATAGATACAGGAGTGCCAAAGATGCCGTAAGCTCTGCTGAATATTAAGCCTCTGACACCCTTTCAATTGCTTTAGTTTGTGCAACGCCTGTGACCTAGATAAGTTCTATTTTCTTGAAAGAATGCACTTTCCTTTGTTACCCATATAGTAACTTGTAATACCAATTCCAAGAAGTATGTATGTTTTGTTAAAGCAAAACCTCTGGAGAATATGAGTAACAGTATGGGGAAATTCTGCTGGAGCCCCGGCAACAGGTTAGGAAAGGTTTTGGTTTGGTGAAACCTCTTTGACTTAAAGATAAAACTGTTCTCTAAATCTGCTCACTTAACACTGCTTGAATATAAACTGAATTCAACATTGTGACTGAGAGTCTGTTTTAAAAAAGAAATAATATTGATTTGTCTTGTGCCAATGATCAATTAAAATAGTTAATGTTGTAATCCCTACACAGTTTTCCTATGGTAAATACATTAGTTTAGCTGTAAGCTAAGTTTTAACTGAGTGTTGAAAGCCAACCCAAAGGAGCAATGCCACTATTAACTTGACCTATACCATGACAGGGCTTTTCAAACACTGATGTGATAGCTGCTACTGTACAGTAGCTGTGCTGATCTACTGTGTTTAAAGCAACATATACTCATTGCTAGGCAATTTGCAGAAAATTCAAATATTCTTCAGTTCAAAATTACAACCAATGAGCAACTTAGTGTGTGTCAGGGGTTTGAGGGAAAACCAGTATACATGGGGGTACTACAGGGCTGAGGGTAACACTGGCATATGCAATGCTATGAGATGTTGTAATTCTTTGTGGTTAATTTAGTTACAGTAACTAAGCCTACTAGTTTCATTGGTCTCATTGCTCTCTGGGTGCCTCTTGCTGCATGAACTGAGAATTTGTTGGTCTTGTTCCAGTCCAGTGACATAGGCTGTATATTTGGAGGTGTGTGTGTGTGTGTGTGTGTGTGTGTGTGTGTGTGTGTGTGTGTGTGTGTATTGTGGATAGAAGGAAGGGCCTGTTGCCTGTTGTGAATCTGAGGAGTCACATGTCATGGGTGTCTCCTCCCAAATCAATGGGAGAAGGTCCCTTAATGAGCCGTTTGACTGTGTTTTGGTGGGATAAACCAGAAAAAAACATAGTTTCAAATTCTGTAATTACTTCATTTATGTGACTGTATAAATAACTTTACTCCATAATCAAATTCATTTCCTTTTACAAATGTTTAAAATATGCTGGCCAGCCCTAGAGCAGATGAGTGGCTGCTCAGGGTTGGCAAAATCCTCCAGTGCCCTGATGGCCTGATTGGGTTTCAGTGCATCAAGTTACATGGCAAGTAATCCTTCCATGATGTCCCTTCCACACCAAACGAGTCCTGTCTGACTGGTTAATCGAACCAGACTTGATCTGCATACAGAGTAAGAACTGAAAGTTCAGCAAATATATCTCTGAATGTTTGAACAGAAAGTAATGTTTTTGGCATTAGCACTGATATGTTTTGTCTTGCAGTCACATTGGCTGAATGACAATGGGGAAGAAATAACAGTCTTTTATAATTAGAAGCTTTACAGAACATTTGAAGAGTACATTGTATAGAGGACAGAATGGAAAATAAAACATGGGGGTAGTTAGAAGGCCATTTTGAAGTTGTCCAAAGCATTTAAGAAATGCATAATGCTGAAACAGGAGCAGATGAGACAAGAAAAACAAGAGATAAAAAGGGCATAAGGATCAAAATACTCCCAGTTTGCACTCTCATATTCATATAATTACACTTTACACATTTCATTATAGGAGAAGTATGACATATGTGGCTCAACTGGCTGCATAGTTGTCAGTCCACCCCACAGGGTTCTGAAAGAGGTAAGAGAGGTAAAGTTACAAATATGGTTGAATGGATAACAGAAGCCAAAAGAACTAAAAATCCAATGAATACAGAATGTACACTCCAGGGAACCAAACAGAGACAGGGGAAGATGTGATGTATTATTTTATGTGTTACGGTGTAAACTTACTTTAAGAGAAATGGTTGCAGTGAATTGCAGCAAATGTGCTCTGAAATGAGTGCATCTTTGAAATGGAACTTTAGCCCTGCAGGGAAGGATAACTGGGGAGGCAAGGAACACAGAGCAGGGTGTGTATATAATGATGTTAGTGTAACTGGAGTGTGAATATGAGTTTAATAGTGTGGGCTAATCTAATGACTAACTGCAGTGACAGCCCACTCTGTCACAGAGCTTTTATGTCAAGTGTGGAAGTACAACGCTGCCAATCTTACAAATTTATCAGCATGTGGAGGAGACTGGATTTAGCTGGATAGGGATTAGACATTTCTGGCCCAACAAAACTCATTGTATCTGGGCACAGAAGACAATCTCACAGTCTTCAAAATGTTGATAAAGTACTCTGCAAAGACAGATTACAAGTAACTGAATCACAAGGAATACATTCACATTTCTTGTATCCCATACTTTGGTAAGTACTGAACCACTTATCTTCTGCTGCAATTTGAACTCATGTGCTGACGGACTCGTCAGTCACTTTGACAGCAAAGGAGGGTGCAGCAGCAATGTTTCCAGAGTGCTGGAGAATCACATCTTAACATCTTGCATACAAATACAACAAACATCTTAGCCATGCTTATTCATAATTCTGTTTTGAGAACTATTTAAAGCAGAATTTGCTGAACATAGAATTGGTTATGTCTCAAACCAAATGTAGCTGTCTGCAACCAAACAACGCAATATCTACATGTACTACATGAGTGTAGTTTAATTATTTTGTACCTGTACTGCAGTAAAACACTGGATTACAGGAGAAAATATACAGTCTCCAAGGACACATTCATTCACAGCAGGTTTATCTCTGGAATGCAAGAAAAGCTGCTTAACAAGTTAGGCTGGTCAACTTGGCTATAGCTTGAATCCAGCCAAGTACCTAATATTAGGGACCTACGTTAGCCAATCTAACTTTAGCTACCTAGGAAGATAACAGTGCTAGCAGGCAGCTAAAAAGACGGGATAAAAGATAATATGAGTAGGAAATTTCTTGGGGGAGATGTGTATTCAACTTCCTGATGTACAGTCTGCTGTGCACCAACAGATGAATGTTGATTGCAGCAAAAATTTGAGCACTCATAATTCCTTCTTTAGTCATATACCTCACAATGACAATATGTTAAATGGTTAGTAAAATCATGTGTGTGAACAATGATTAAACTAAGTCATCACCTTAAACTGATTTGATCCAAGAAAACCCAGTTAATGTTGATAAATGGTGGAAGAAAGTCACCAAATATATAATGCATACCTCAGGAAATTACAGCTACAGAATCAATTGTATTGATCGCACAAAAAAAAAAATTCAATACATACTCTTCATCTGAATGGATTAATTACACTTGTTGATTTGTATGACTTGAACATTTTCCCCATTTGTTTAATCCATGTATCTATTTTGCTTGTTGATCTGCTATTTATATTTATGTATGAATTTGTCTTCTGCCATGTATAATCAGCTGTATTGACCATCTGTGTAATATAGCTTACAGTCATATGTTGTCACCTAATTGCCATGGTCTGACAGTAATACTTTGTGTATAAATAAATGAATGAATCTAAATCTGATGTAAGTAAATGGGGTTTCTCCAGAAAAATAAGATGCAGAAACTGACTACTATATGTATTGTTATGAGTCAAGGACTGTAACTTAAAAATGAAAGGCAAAGCTATGGGATGCAAAGGGCTTTGTGACATTGGAATATGTCTATATGTTGAATAGCACCAGCAAAATGCTACTGTATACAAGCTCCCTGGGGAGTACACATCAAAGCTCCATAGAAAGGAAATACAGTTAATCCGTTTAGCTCCTTTCCCCGGTGGGATTCATACAGAGCAATTTATGAATATGGGACAAATGCATTTTAGAATAATAACAATACTACCAGAAATCATGAAACTCTGGGAAAATTATGTTACACCAAAATGGGAACAGTTCAAGATTCTGACAGTTAGAACACACACAGACAGTGTGTGTTCAGAGCTTGAACAGAGCACACAAGTTTATGCTTCTGCCTGTTCCTGTAAAATAACTCTCCTATTTTTGTTATTTATTAATATTATTATATTAATATTTCTTTCCAACTTCTCTTGGAAATGCTAGACTTAAAAAATCACAGTTATGGGTATCCTCTATCAATTTCATCTGGCTCCCATCTGCCTGTTTTTTTTTTTTTTTTTTTTTACTGAAGGAGAAAGAACAAGTACAGATGGCCATTTGGGTAAAGACCACAAACCAGCTAAATATTCCCTGGGACTGTATGCTATAATTAAAGTAAGGTAAGTGAGCAGATGTCTAAAGAAAAGGGCTGTTTTAGACTATAATGAATGTGGTTTTGAATTTAACACCTCAGGATAAGGCAACCCTATCTAAATGACCCAGAGGCCCCTGACTTTTAAACAGAGAGCTTTTAAGTGCAGTAATATCATTCTCCTCCCAGCCCTTAAGACAAGGTTGCAACCTTATGCTTCCAAGTGGGATCAAGTGTCTGCTCTTAAGTGCAACGACAATGTAAATGAAACTGAGACAAACAATGTTTGCATTGTACCTACAACATGACTTCTTATATTGCAGACGCCAAGTCATATATCTGCTGAAAAAACAGAGGTGTTGGTGTTGGTGATAAGGTTTAACATTTCAATACATTAGTAAAGATTTCCATGAATATTTTCATTTGTTCGCTTGTAAGTTTTTCAATCAATAGTAGCCTATGAGCTACACATGTTTAATTATTTTGCCTTCAGCATCTGGTTCAGAAAAGAGCTGTTGTTCCCTCTCTGTGTTTAACCCTTTGATGCAGAACTGAAGTCAAACAGACCCCACAGCCTTGTCTGCAATTCAGAAAAATGTACCTCAAATTCCTTCTCCTTCATTTGGTTGTTTGAAAGAAAATTAGTTCATTTTTCTTTTTTGGGAAAATCAAAGGCGTATAACTCCATCCCAAGTTTCCAGAATTGGGATCCAATGGACCCCACCTCATTTTCAATTGTAGTGGTATGAGGAGCCATACAAGGCTGTTATTGAGCTAAGTTATTTACTGCAAGAAAACCTGAG
This sequence comes from Albula goreensis, assembly GCA_022829145.1. NCBI lineage: Eukaryota > Metazoa > Chordata > Actinopteri > Albuliformes > Albulidae > Albula > Albula goreensis. The sequence goes on along the minus strand of CM040741.1, from coordinate 54,804,056 downwards.
AAAACCAAAACGGAGGATCCTGCATAATGGCTGTGTAACTCTGATACAGACCCATGCCAGATCTCCTGATAAGAGTCAGAAAGTTATATGGGCATTGCCTGAGACACCCATTTCTAACAGTGTGTCATACACAGTGCCGCCAAATTAAACATGTTTATTTTAAAGGGCATCTGAAATTTAGTCACAAAACAGGTTCTGGAATACCATCACCTCAAAAATACCTGCCTTATCTCACACATTGAGTCACACATTGACCTCAACTGCTTGAAAATACAGAGGTAGAATATCACTGCATTTCAATTATGCACTTACAACAGGGAATATATTTTTTATACATCATTTCACCTCAGCAGTTACAGTAATACTGTACATAGTTCTGATGGGAACCAATACTGGGAATAAGTATGGTATAGTTGGACAATAATTGTGAAGGCGCTCCATGATGCAAAACATTTTAAAATGAACTGTAGTAAGAAATAACTCTTGCCTTTAAGGTATTCAATTAAAAAGAACCAAAAAAGGATTTTTCCATTGTTTGAAATAGCAAGCATATAACTCATTACAATGTGTGCCTAGGAAGATCATTTTTATGCATCGATCTGTAGTCTTCCCTCCTTAAGGAGTTTTCACGGCAGTCAAATTTTATACCCATGTATTCAGTTAAATCATCTTAAATTATTCAATGCAGCTGAATCAATAAAACAGGAGTTAACTTTTAACCAAAAAATAACTGCAGCAGGATGACTAAATTTATACTTATATCATCACCCTTGATAAAAAAAAATTCAAGCAGAGACGGGCAACTACATCATTCAGCAAGCTATACATCAACACATGTTCAAATTGCTTGGTCCTCAATTAGAGAAACAGCAGCCCTGAGTCCTGTGCCCCAAACGCTGGCTTGACCTTTGTCCGTCTTCTCTGATGTCCAATCACATCTCTGATACCATGGTTGCTGGGTTCAGCTGTGTCTCAGATAGACCTTGAAGCTGAATGACTAGCGAATCCTGAACTATATAAAGGCACTGTGCTTCACCAGTGAAGGTCAACTTTTCATGCCAACTGCTATTTCTCTGCTATGAACATAAATAATTGTGAACATACAGTGGATACAAACTCAGTAATATAATTTGAATAGATGTATCAGAGGTTGGCTAGCCTCAGCTGAAGTTGATCAGTGGGCTGCCTGCAATCCTCAGCTTTGTGAAGGTGGGGTTGGTTGGCTGGTGTGCTTCACACATGTGATTCCTCCTTCGAACATTAGTTACATATGCCTTTTTATTTTCTGGTAATGGGGAAAGAGGTGAACTGTGAGTAAGAAAAGGTTAGTCAACTACATACTCTTGTCATATCAGACATAGATAAAGACGACCAGACTGTACCTGCACCTATCACAGCCTCTTGAACATGAAGGTGTACTGCCGAGGCTAAGCTTCTGTAATTCTTCTAAGAGTGAAGATGGGTTGGGTGGAGACTATTGTCATTAATTGAGTGCAGATATATTTTAATTAACAGTTATGATTTTATAGTGACAGGCCTTATGGGCTAAAAAATGGAACATGCTCCATATGAACAATTTTGCTTTGTATGAAAACTTTCTTTATTGTTTCAAACATCTGAACTGTGAAAATTGTTCCTGGATATTGTGGTTTTCATCTAATTAATTTTTATCTGATTAAGTATTTAAGAAAAACACCATTCAAAGCAGCAAACAGTTGAGCAGATTAATACACTAAAAATGCTGACTCAATTTTCTGCTTCAAAGAGAAGATAAATCACCAGTCATAATTCTCTGCAAATACGTGTTTTTACTCCATTTGGAGGCAAAAAATGAGGGGAGTCATTTAACAACCAGATTAAGAGGAAATGTGGCAGTAAAGATAATGACTCCTCCGATTACTTGAATATCAGTGTTGATAATAAAATAGTTCAATTGTTTTCACGTTGGGAGTGCTTTTGCCAGAGAACCTTGCCTGTGTTGATCTTTTTTATATCATAAGAGTACTGAAACACTTTCCCCTTGAAAGAAGTTGTATAGTAACTATAATTTTATATTTTAAAATAAAATGTTGGTTTTATGTTGGGGTTGAATTTCTAAAATTAGGAAAATCTATTACTTTCTGTCATTACTAACTGAAGGTTTATTCACTGTTTCCCTGTCCTCACTTGTTTGTCTGAAAGTATTATACTAAAATTGAAATAGTTCTCTGATAAAGAATTAATTTGCCATTATACAATACATAACAAATGGAGAAGTTGCATGCCCAATGTTGTAACTGAAGCAAATTGGGAATTAGTTCCAATCAGATATCTTGAATCAATGGTAAAAAGCAATTTGCAAAAATATAACGAATATATAATATTTGTTGTTGCACCACTGTTTCATTTGGTATTAACAAGTATAGGCAAAGAATTGATGGTTTATGATTAACTGGAGTCATGGATAACCTTTTTTGCAAAATACTTCTAATTTATGTACATATTATTTCATTATAGTATCATTATAGCCATAATTATTGTAACATAGTATGGCTTAAAAATTAATTAAAATGTAGGGAATTAAACAATAATGACCAAAATGCTTGCCCTTAGGGCTCCTATGGCCATGGAACTCATAATGTGAAGAAAATGATATTGAATTATTCATCAGAGAGAGGATAAGAGTGGAGTGAAGTCTGTGCAGTCCACTTCGAGGCTGAGCCAGGGGCACCAGAGGACTCTGAGCTGTGAACAGCGCCCCTGCTATCACATTAGTCAGGCTTGAACAGGGAAGACCACTATGTGAGAATCCCCCCTAGGAGAGTGGAGCATGTGGTATCCCTCTGTCTGAAGCACCCTGTCACCTCCCAGTAGGAAATCTACTGGGGGTATCTGGTGAGACGACCTCTGCGCTGAGATCTGGAGTGCAAAGATGAGGACAGACAAAAGGATATTTAAAACCTCTTTTGTTTTTGCATTCTGCATTTTGAAAAGGATTGCCATTTGGTGTCTTGTTTGCATACCTAAGGCAATATTTAGCATGCAGTTTGAGACACCAATTCTTTTCATTTTTCCCTGTTTGCTGAGATTTGTGCTCTGTTCTATGCAGAATTAATTCATAATTATCATGCACTTGGTGTCTCTTCATTACAAGAAAAGGTGATCACAAACAATGAGAAATCCTAGTTAACTATTTTTGGGTTGCTACAGACAGACTTTTAAACAAATATATTGTAACAAGTTTTTCTGTTGTCATACTTTTCAGGACTTTTTACAGGTAATTGTCTGCATATAGGTTTATCAGGTTTATCTTTTTCCCATAATAACCAAATTCATGACAATAACACTGCACTACTTTTGTGCCTGCCTGAAGGAAGACCAGTATTTGAGAACAATTTAATAACTTGACAGCATCCATATCATTTTATTTTTCAAACATTGACTGCTAAGTTGTTAATTGAACTTTTTTTTTTACTTATAGTCACTTTGAGTTTGTTTGAAACTCATAAATGTAGCAGCTTCACAGGAGGAGGGCCTTGGAACATTATTTTTCATTCGTGTTGCTCCAACCATTAGTCTTTGTAAACAACGTTAACTATACAATCTATGCTTCGATATTTCATTACTGCATCTATACTCAATTTCCCTGAGCACAGTTAATAAATCATTGTTTTACCGACAGGCATGTCATTCTGCTCATATATCATGGGATTGTTTTCCTTGTGAGTAATTTAACCCCTGGGCAAACATGCATCCTTATCCATGTACATAACGAGTGGAACGTATTTAAATTCATATGAAAGAGCTTCTCTTTTTAGAAGAGAAAATATAAATACTTGTTATAGGGGACAGGGGAAACTTTTGAGTATGCAAGTTTCTCTATGATTTTGTTTCTGAACAGAGTGTAAATATAGAATAGAGTATGTCTAAAAATGATTGAGGTGTTTGAGGATTTCACTCTCCAAGACTATGTCATGATTTATATTGGCAGGATCGGGTGAGACCTTGAGTGTGAGGAGGGTTGTCCTGGAATTCTGTCTGTGTCTTTCCATGTGGAGAATGTGTTTATACTGGCAGAGGTATCACTCCAGCTACACCAGTATAACATTATGGAGTTTCCAATGGTACAACATAAATGCACTGGGAAATACACCCACATTTATGTCTGAAATTAAAACATGAAACATGGAAACATTAAGAAGGCATGTGATTCTTGCCACATGAAAATATTGTTAATTTCCCAGTTTTCCTAGATATACAATTTTGAAATATGTGCTTTGCATGAAATTGGAACATTTATGCACTGTGATCATTTCAGAAATTGTATTAAAATACAGGTTTGAATTGAAGGCCTCTATTTCAGAGTTATACCGTGCTGTCCTGGGCATCCTGCTGATGTGTATCTTTGATGTAGGCACTCAAGACAACTATGTCCCATGAAATATGATTACATACCCGAGGTGAGAAACATGCTTTTGGATTTATGATTCAGAAAAAAACATGCAAGAATACCTCAGAGGGAAGGGAATATCAAATTTCTCATGTTATTACCAGAGCCTATGATAACATTTTTCATTAGACAAGTTAGGTTTGAGCAAAATACAAATTGGGTGAAGTATGAAATTACAATAGCAATACACCAGCCATGCACCTGACCACACCCCATTTTAAGGCCAACAAATTGCAGCTGGATGCACTAATGCAATATTTTTTAGAACAAACACAACCTAACAGTGGGAGGAAAATAGGGCCCTGTATGTCATTATAAGAATGCAAAGCAACTAGACAATTGATAACATTCAAATTCATTTACAAAAAGAATGCTGGAACAGGGAAACATTATTTCATGTGCACTGCTGTTTTTCCAAATGAATATAACTCAGATTGACAGGGATTTACATCAGAAGCCTAAAATGCAATGACTTGTCTGTATTACAGATGTGTTTATACATTTCTAGATTTGTTCAAGCAGTGCAAAATTCTATTAAAAATAATTACATTGAAAAAAAAAGCAGAATGAGTTGAGCTGCCATCATAGCGTAAAAAAGCAGTAAGTTTCTAGTTTTTCATCCATCTGTCACCTGTAATATTGAATAACATTAAGATAGATTTGCTTTTATCAATGTGTGCTCCCTGTGTGTTGTTTATGTAATTGTTCACTGATGACTGAGCTTGAGTCTGGAGCTGGAGCGGAGCCACCCTTTGTTTGTTGTGTGGGTGCCCGAGACTTCCTTATCTAATCTGGGATGACCTTTGGCTGCCTGTCAGAATGCCTGACACTGGCCAGGTGAGTAGGGCACGTTAATGATAATGGGGGTAGATAATAACATTTAACAGACCTGCATGCGAGCTCAAGACCTTTATGTGATTTGTGTATAAAACCTTCATTTGATTACATTTGTTTTCTGTTTTAGTCCTAGGAAAGAGACAGGGCGAACAAAATGTAAAAACAGGAAGTACATTTAAGGCAGTTATTGAGCAGTTTAAAACAGACTTAAAATCAAATAAATTGACGAGTGTAAAACTTTGAGTTTTTTTTCTTTGCACTTTGATACAATAAATTGTGCATAAGGAGAATGTTTTTACATTTTTTAAAAATATTAATAATCTCTTTTAATAAGTTAATATTTACTCAAAACAAAATCTGAAGAAGATATACAGTATTTGCAGCATTGATTCGTGTACAACTATCATTTCAATGTATTTTAACCTTTTTATAATATAAATGTCTTGTGTTCAAATTCATAACTGAATTTAGTGGCAGACTGCATCCCAAATGCAGTTTTGAAAAGTCTCCAAAATCATTAACTGTCGTTTTTCTCAGCAACACCTCATGGATGAATGAATTCAGAGAGACGTCAATAGTTCCTTGTGAACAACAATATTCTTGGAAACTTGGAATTATTCCCTATATTTTTACATTTACTATAATTACTTTTCAATTGAGGTAAAAAATATATGTTTGGGAGATGGCACTTTCAGTTTCCTTCAGTATCATTTGTTGTTTGGTGACAAAGTGTCAGCGAAATGAAATCAAACTCATTTAAAGGAATATTTTTTCTCAGAATGATTGTTTTATTCAACAAAACATTGTTGATGATATATGGCAGTACAACAGTTCTTAAAAAAGCTTGAAACTGAGGTGTATACAAGGTTTATGAGAAAAAAATAAATCTGAGAATAATTTGTCGCTGGACTCATTAATTAGATAGTCAATAACCATTCAATTCTCATTTAGTTCTCAGCAGGATCACGACATTATGACAATTAGTTTTAATTCACAGAATAAAATCACATTTAAATAATATGTACTTGTGTTGAATCACTGTTCTAAAAATTCTGTATATTACTTAATTTTACTTTTTTATTATTTCTGCAATTACTGTAATTATGTTTTTCATTTTGTTGTGCTAAGGATTGAACTAGAGTCACATCACTGAAGCCTGTCTGAATATGTCTGTTGAATGTTTATCTTTACAGCCCAAGAGAGATTTTTAATTTATCCATTAAAAAATATACTATATCAGGCATTTTCCATGTGGTGTTCTTCTTGAATTTATTAGTTAAGCAATATAAGACACACTAAGGAACAATGACTGCCATGGAAACCTTGTACATTCCTGAAAATTTCTATTTATTCTGTATCTTATTTTTCGTGTCCCTTGTGTTTTTGATCAATTTTCAGTATAGACAAACCGTCACGAAAGTTTTAGTCTCTCTTTGATAGTCTTAGTAAAGTTACCCAACCTGATTGCTGATACATTCCAGCTTTATATCAAAGGTCAGCCATTTAAGAGAAAATAGCATATTTGTTCACTGTATTACTGTTGGTGGCTACCCTGCAAAAATCAATGTACTACAGGCTTGACACTCTGAGAGCTGTGCTGTCTGGGAAAATGAAGAAAGAAAAAGTTATGTTGAGTAAAGTTTTAAAATTGCATTAACAGCAGGACTAGGTTATGTCTTTGTGAAAAAATAAAGGTACATGTAATGCTGGAGAATGCACAGTAGGGATGTATTTCACAAGCAATCTGGTCAGTGTCACATGGAGCATGAGTGGGTTCTGGTAGGAGCATAAATGGCTCCGTTGTGCACCTTCTGGATGGTAATGCTGCTTCAGGCAGAACTCGTCTTACAGCACTGTGAACATGAAACACATATAACAGCACATAGACACTGTTCTGTTAAATCCACAGTACTGGTTTAAGGAGGGATCTGCTTGCTCTCAACAGCATTCCCTTCTAAACACCAAGATGAGATTTGTCCAGGGATATTTCATTCTATAACATATAGGGAAGGGATGCATAAGATGGGAGGAATACAGGAGGCAGGGGATAAGGATCCTAATGAGTTGTCACACAGTCTGGAACCCTGTCCCCTCTCTACAAAAAAAACCATTATACCACTGCTGGCTATATACAAATTATTTGCACTGTAGATTTTTGGGTCTAATAAGCTCTGTCAGCATGTTTGGATTACTCACCCGACTCCTTGCCTGAAAGTATTAACACAGTTTTCTTGCTTTGGGTCTGACTTAATTTTTCACCCTTTGGCTGACCACTTCTCACTGAAAGTTTGAGATCAGTGGTCATCATTCAGTGCTTTCATGTGCAGAAATTGAGAGTGTTCTTTTATTAATAATGCTGAACACTTAACACATAATTATTCAGATTCATGTGTCTTTGTGACCCTTGTAGATCAATATCTTATCTAACAAAATGAATGGAAAGTATTTCTTAAGCACTGCTTATAACATGGGTATAGCATGGATGTCAACTGTGGTATGCAAAAGATCAACCAATGTGAAATATCATACCCACACTACCATAGTCCTAAAACAACTCAGCAGCAAATTAGAAATACTAGAAAATCAAAACATCAAAACATCCCACACACACAAACATGCTCATAAATGTGAAGAACGTGTCACGCTGCTTGGAGATTAAGGCCTGAATTGAATTAATGGTCATCTTTAAATCGAAAAGAGCGAGTGTCAGCTTTTTGCATTCTGCTTTGTTGTCATGATTTAGTTAGAATGAGACCCTGCAGCCTGAGGATTACGGCTGCAAGGTGGTGTAGTGCAGCTCTATCTGCTCCTCTGCATTACTCACCCTCCGCCTCGCCTATAAGGATTAACTCCATTTTACTGACTCAAGCTACACAGCACATTTGGTTTAAGATCAAAGACAGCACACATTTCCATATAACTATAACAAACTAAGATGATAAACCTTTGAATTTCTGGGTATTCATAGCTGATAAATACCCAACCTGGATTTACCTTTTCCAACGTCCTTGAAAGCCTCTCTCCTAATAGCCTGTTTGGTGGGTAATATAGTTTAGGAAGGTAATAATGCTGTTTTCTGATGAAGTCATGCATATTCCCAGAATAATGTACTACACTGTCTCTCCCCACTCCCTGCAAAACCTCGACCTCAGAGATGAACAGTGCTGGTTAGATCATTTGTCTCAGTTCTCGGTCTTTTCACAAGACTGCGGATGTTCATTGGACAGCAGGGGCAAACGCAAAAATGAACACAAGATCCAATTATCCCTATGCCATCAGCCTGCTTTGAAAGATCTTTTCCCATGGAAAAAGTCACTGTCAAGGACATGGCCATGGTCACCTGGGTTGTGATCCATCGATTATTCAAAACAGAATACCAGTTGGCAGTGAATGAATTAAATGGCAGCTTTTTACCTCCAATCCAAAAATCTCAAAACTGTATGAAAATAAACGAAATAGTTCCTTGTAAAATACATTCTCATGATATTTAGCTGTCAAAGAGCAGGAGTCTGCAACTGAAAAACAAACTTTGCTTCATCCAGCCATATATAAGCATAGATTTTACTGCTATCTGCAATGGTAGCACAGTAGTATTTATAATGTGTAGTAATATAACTGGCTATTATAACGTGGGAAGAAAACTATTTTGACTGCCTCAGTTGACCTTTATTTCTGAACAGTTTCTGATTTGCTCAGCTTTATGGGATTTATTCATAATAATTCAATGATTATGATTTATTTTCTCCTGGTATCGAATATCCCCATGTCTTTGCAAACTCTTTTGGTTGCGGTTCAGTAATGTGGAGAATATGCAAACAGGGCTGGAGAAATTGAGGGCTGTATTTCCTCCTAACTCCTTCAGATTGAGGCTGAATGGAGGGTTTAAATGGGGATAGCATCAAGGTGGCAATAAGCAGGCTCATTTTAACAAGTGGCGAAGGGAATAACAGTTTGCTGAACAAGATAGGTGAGTGACACTAGATGTATTTTCAGAAGTCATAAAGCCAGTGGTGCAGTGTAATTTTATGCCTTGTGCTTTGCAAAATTGCACTCATATTGTGGCTTGTAATGCAATTAAAATGCTTAATTGATTTCATTTAGGAGCTTAAATGTATTTTTAAAATGTGCTTAATAGTCATTTGCTCACTGATTCAACAAAATACTTGCTCAAATTAAGCCATGGCTCCTGTCATGCCTTAAACTGCAAGTGCTACCAACTCAGCTGTAACTGGCAATGGAGAATACTGGAACCTTTCTGATTCTCTCAGCAAAAGAAAGAAGGGAAGATAAGAAAAAGATATAGCATTATTATTCTCTGCAAAATGCCCATTTATTGTGTTATACTTCTGCCGCATACAGTATTTCATGTGTTAATTAATACATTTGTGCATCCTGTGTGTTTTATTTACATTTTGATGGAATCTGAATGTCATGCTGCTGTTTTCTGTGAAAAAGCAGATGGATTCTCACTGAAGGGAACCATATTTGCCTTGACCTTTCGCTTGATTATTTATAACTCATTTATTATCAGTAGAATAACTGTACATATGGATGTGTGCTAGTGGAATACTAATGGAAGTAAGCAATACAGTATACTATGAAATAATAATTGTACCTCAAAACAATGAGAAAATATATGTTTCCTTTCCATGTATAAGAAAGACATGGGAGTGACCTAAATAAATTTTAACCTGAAACGCACACACATACACAAAGATAAAACGTTTTCCCTTTCCATTATATTCACATAAAATCAGTGATTAATTGTGATCATATTAATTGAAAGCATTACACATACACACCATATATTTTCTACATCCCTGGAAATATACACTTGTATGTTTTTTTTTGCATATATAATACATATATAGCATGTTTTAAATGTCAGGGTTGTATGTTGTGTGGACCCCTTTCATGAATATGTAGGTTGAAAAGAGAATTTGGACCACATGCCACACGTGCTGAACAAATACTGTTCCAAAGCTATGGTGCCCCATGTTTCCTGCATTCTTCTCTGTAACCTGATATTTGACTTCATCCTGCCCGAGGATTTAAGTCAGCCAGATTCCTTGGGTTACCAGTGCATTAGTTACTCCTAATCATGCTCCCACAGGCTACCAGTTGTCATCAGTGAGAGGTACACCTCTCCTCTAATCAGTGCTGGTTTTGCTGTTGTGCTATGTGGCATGTAGGGTGGAAAAGGAGTCACTGTGCCTCCCCAGGCAATACTCCGCTAAAGACATAAAACCTGCAATTATGGGGCCCTGTCTACCCTCCTGAAATATCAGTGAAATATAGGAATATAAAAGGAAAGTAATACTTTTTTTGTCTGCCAATGAAGGCATACATTGACTTTTATAATGTCTGCCCTTATGTTCACAGTTCAAAACTTTTATCTGCCATATTAAAACTTGCAGTAATTTTTTGGACTATGTGTGAGTATTTCACATATATATCTATTCCTGCAGTTGTATTTTGTCCCAGAAAAATAACAGTGACTCCATGGGAGCCTTGATTTAGCTACGTTCTTCTGGGAGATGTCCACATCAATCTGTTGTATTTATCCAGAGATTGTAACTCTGCATTAAAGTTCAGTCAGCAATGTCTCTCAGGGTCCTGTATCCCCCACGTCCTCCCCTCTACCACTAGCTTTGGTCTTGTCCTTACCCTGTTCCTCTACCACTAGCTTGGGTCCTGTCCTTACCCTGTCCCTCTACCACTAGCTTTGGTCCTGTCCTTACCCTGTCCCACTACCACTAGCTTTGGTCCTGTCCTTACCCTGTCCCACTACCACTTGCTTTGGTCCTGTCCTTACCTTGTCCCACGTCTACTTGCTTTGGTCCTGTCCTTACCCTGTCCCACGTCTACTAGCTTTGGTCCTGTCCTTACCCTGTCCCACGTCTACTAGCTTTGGTCCTGTCCTTAGCCTGTCCCACGTCTACTAGCTTTGGTCCTGTCCTTACCCTGTCCCACGTCTACTAGCTTTGGTCCTGTCCTTACCCTGTCCCATGTCTACTAGCTTTGGTCCTGTCCTTACCCTGTCCCATGTCTACTAGCTTTGGTCCTGTCCTTACCCTGTCCCATGTCTACTAGCTTTGGTCCAGTGTTTACCCTGTCCCATGTCTACTAGCTTTGGTCCAGTGTTTAGCCTGTGCCATGTCTACTAGCTTTGGTCCTGTCCTTACCCTGTCCCATGTCTACTAGCTTTGGTCCTGTTGGTCCCATGTCTACTAGCTTTGGTCCTGTCCTTACCCTGTCCCATGTCTACTAGCTTTGGTCCTGTCCTTACCCTGTCCCATGTCTACTAGCTTTGGTCCAGTGTTTACCCTGTCCCATGTCTACTAGCTTTGGTCCAGTGTTTAGCCTGTCCCATGTCTACTAGCTTTGGTCCTGTCCTTACCCTGTCCCATGTCTACTAGCTTTGGTCCAGTGTTTACCCTGTCCCATGTCTACTAGCTTTGGTCCAGTGTTTAGCCTGTGCCAATGGCAGGGAAACATGCTGTCTCTCCTGCACCCCCATGCTGCATACCTGTTGCATACATGTAAAGTTGTTTCTAATGGCATACCAGAACATTGTCAATAGAGCCCTTAGTTTTTGGGAGACAGAGGTGGAATACTACACACTCTAAGTAGCTGGCCCTTGAGTGATTGATTAAATATTGGTCACCCCCCTTGGTCAGCACCCCTCAGCAAAATATGAATAGTCTCAATATTCATAAAATACAATGCAATTGTAAGGATAATGTTGAGGTACAGTACAAAGTTATGTTGTACATACCAATACACAAATTACCTTTAACGAAATGCAAATCATGATAGTGTTGTGTTTCATTCTGGCATGACAATTCCTAGTAGACATTACAATTGTTTTGTATTTAAATGTGTGCAATTATAGCACAAAATATACTCCAGATTTCACACATTCAATAAATCATATAAACCCTCAAACAATTTAAATAATTTAATGGAGAACGAGTGACAGAAATAAAAAATAACCCTGTATTTCCTCATCATTTTTTGTGTTTTTTTTAATTGCTTCCCCCTGTGTGTGTTATCAGTAATGTCTTGTTATATTTTCCAGTTTTCCTGAAACAGCAAGATATCATAAAAACAACACAAAAATGTTGTTCATTTCTTTTATGTTGCTAATTTTGGCTGGGTTTTGCTGCTTGTGATAATGATGAGAAATTACATTGTTATTTTGGCTTAGATTTTTGTCTTGAAGTGAAAAGGAAGGTTATAGAAAACCCCCTAAATAAGTTGAAAGTTCTTGACAAATGAATCCATTAACAGTTCCTACTGTCAGTGGGTAAGGAGAATAGCTGTTTAAGGGCTGGGGTGGGGGGTGGGGGGTATAAAAATGGGCCTGTAAATCTAATATCTTGCCTATGTGGAGATGAAAGGCGGCTGGGGGAACAACCACGTTCACGACACACCGCAGTATCTCTTGAGGAGATGGCATCTTTATCAGCCTAAATGCAGTTTTGATTCCCTGCCACATATGGCGCCACAAATCACTTTTAACACTCATATCAAGAGCGGTGCTAAAGTATGCCCGGAGGTGTAGAAAGTAGTTTATTGTGTGGAAGACACAGCAGTCTCTTGCGTGCTTTCTCATTCTAACCGAAATTACTGCTAAACGCTAGTTACTGTACGTATCATAATGTCTCTAATCCTCACTCTGTCATGCCTGCTGCTACGTATCCACGAAGGCAGAGTCTGTTATCGCCCCCATCGCTCCAGTCTGAAGGGAAGTTAGGATCCCTGAGCAAGGTCTGGCTGAAGTGTATGATATTGAGACGGACAAGAAAGAGTATTCCTCCTCATCAGAAAACATCTGTCATGGCTTAATCATTAGTGAGAGCAGCAGTCCGGCTTTCAGTAGGTAAAACTATGCAATCAACAGCAGGAATACCAAATGACAAAGCTAATTGGTAGCATTTTTAAAGTGACATTGTCAGATCTACATTAGGCACAAATACTCTGTAATGGTGGTGAATTTATTATTAATGACAATGCTGTCTAACCCGCTAACTTAATGTTTAGATAGATCACTGGGTGTTTTGGATGGAATAATAGCCTTTCAGAGAAGCTGGGTGCAAGGAAGGTGAATGCATGCTTTAATATGAGTACTCCATTACAAAAGCCATGAAGAAGCATATGCTGCAGCTAAATTTACATCCCTCTGGTCAGCCAGATAGTCACAACTGCATCTCTCTCTTTCACCTCCATTCCAATTAAGATATGCTCCATTAATAAAATAAGAATGGAAACTCAACACTTTATCATCCGTTTAATTAAAACCTGACACAAGAAGGGGAAGAAATGAGCTTTTTGTATTTATGAATTAACGTCTGAGAATGAATTCGGTATCTGGTGTGAACACTGTGCCAATTTACCTCATGCAGGACTAGCGACCTGCATGGACTCACATTTCCATTGTTCTCTGTTGGATGGTCATGATTTGATATTCAGCACATTTATGCCGACATTCAATCACTCTGTGTCCTTACCTTTGACCCAGAAGTAAATGGTAGTACTTGCTTTTTTTCTTGACTGCACATTTAGGCAAATGAACTGGTCACCTAAATGAACTCATCAAAATTTATTTGGGTAATTCCATAAATTAGGTTACCAATGAAAGTTTTATGAATGGAAAACTTGTAAGAGCCGCTCCAAAAGCATTTATATTTAACTTGCAATTTATTCTGTTTGATTGCATTTAAATATGGTGGAGAGCATGTGTTGTGATGAGAGAGACAAAAAAACCATTACAGTTTTTCATTAGCCAACATTGCTTCACTGTGGGAGGTCATACCTAGCAAACATCCAGAACTTTTTTGAGTAAGTTACAATGTGGTTGAACTTGAACCAGGCTTATGATATAAAATATGATATTAACTGATAACCAGCACCACATGAGAGGCTCACCGGCAAAATGAAGTCAGTAAGAACTATAATACTTTTTACAGAGTGGGTTTGAATACGGTTGGTCATCAGAATAAAAACAAATAACTGCAGGACATTTTATAATAGAGTATGATTTGTATGATGAGTAAATTCCCAGATGGATCAATGTTGAGGCTTCTCCTCTGTCTTGAAGGTTGAAATTGCAGATGTTACAAAACTCGGGGGTCATTTAAACTATTTAGAATCAATTCAGGTAAAACCAGAGAATATAAACAGAGTCAACAACAGGAAAGAAGCATGCCAAGTGATCGTTGAGTATAACTAAATGTAAGGGCTTTGCACGTTGGAGATTTGCTGTTTTATCTCTAATTAATTATCTTGTCATATTCTTTTTTTGCTTTGACAATGTGCATTAGGTTGTGGGCATGAGACATTAATATTTATTTAGAAATGCCAAACCTGACAACTGGGTTGTATCCCCATTTCTGATTTCCATGGAAGGTTTGACTTTGAATTACCCCTCTTCTGAGCCATTTCATTTCTATTTCCAGCAAAGGATATACATATTTTGGATGACAGTTTCTCCAGAAATAATTTGAAGCCTCGCTGCTATTTGGCCTCACGTAAATGAAATTGATGATTTTAATCACAGATGTAATTATATGATCAAATCCTGTTACTTTGACACAGGGTGCCTGCTGATGGATGATATAATGATGTTTCAAGGAGGAGGAAAAAACACCAACTCATCTGCACTGTCCGACGAAGCCTAGAGCTCCCCTAGTCATGGCTGGCATACAATCAGCCACTATGGACAAAAACCTCTCAATCAACACGTTTTTCAATGAAGTTTGAAGATTCTCAATAAAGTAGGTCTTAAGTATGTTGCAAATATCAGCACCTGTTGTTGTTGTTTTGATAGTTATGTCCCAAAACACAATTCTAATGAACACAGCCAGCTGGGCAGTGCTGCTTGTGTCCACTGACTCATCGCATTGAATATAAATGCATTTGCACATACCTGTTTCCCTCTCCAAATCATCCGCCGTGTTTTGCTGATGGAGCAGAAACTGTCCTTGTCATAATTTTTGTTCCCAGTGACTCATCTGG
This sequence comes from Albula goreensis, assembly GCA_022829145.1. Lineage (NCBI taxonomy): Eukaryota > Metazoa > Chordata > Actinopteri > Albuliformes > Albulidae > Albula > Albula goreensis. The sequence continues at coordinate 54,788,770 of CM040741.1, read as the reverse complement.
GAGGACAGCCATGATTCTTGAAATTTCTGAATGAAGATTCAATCATCAACGCGTTGCAGCTTTCTCGATAATGCTGTCAGTGACTGTCCCCTAGCTCTTTTTCAAATATTGGATGACTTTGAAAGATGTCTTACTTTGTGATTGGGGTTTTTCAGACTACCTTCAAATTTGTTTACCTGCTTTGTACTGTCAATGTAGAAGTCTTTCTCAAGGCATTTTTGCTTGCAGCAAAGTGAATTAACACTGCATATTACTCTGATTACGATATTAAAACCACAAATAGTCGTACACACTTAGCTTCCACATTTCTAAACAAAAACATCATTCCCCTACCTCCTGAAAATGGTAGGTGTTAGCCTTTTCTTTGATTGACCTTCCTCTTACATGATTACGAATGGCTGAAGTTGTCAGGTTTGAATCGTCAAGTTCCAGCACTGATTGTCCTAACGCTGACTTTGAATGTAATTGGCAGGTGGAGAATTCTGTAGTGTTGTTCTAATCATAAATACATTTAAGTGGGATTGTGGTATAGGGAGCTTTCTAATTGGATAGTGGCTGGCACTGGGGGCTTGTTGTGTTAGTTGATGCTACAATGCCAGACACAACCTGAACAGATGTGGAGATAAATATGTGGCGAAATATGCCTAATCCTAAATAATAGCACAATAATCATAAGTGCAAGCATGATAAATGCATGCTGTGATATATGAGTTTGCAGTGGAAACAAACTGTATAAAGAGCAAAAAGTAATTTCCATTTATTATTTTCCAAATGATTTTGGGAGCTGCTCATGACAGGCACATAACTACTGGTCACCAACATGATAGTGACCCCTGATGTAGAGTAAACAAGGTAAAACCTACTCAGTTTAAATATTTACATTAATTTGACTACTGGTGTGAAAAAGCCAGTTGTGTAACTATGCTGTACACAAATTAAATGTTCTTTGCAGCAATGGTATCCTTTACAATCTTAAGAATGTAAAAGTGCATTTTCCAAATACTTTGCCACGATATTACTGTGACTGATACCACGTCTTTACTAAATCAGAGGAACAAAGTTCTCTATTTGCTCCCTCTGTCACCCTGTGCATCATTGAAAGCATGGCGTCATTGTAAGTGAAGAGCAGTGAAGAGCAGTGGAGCAGCTTCTGAGAGCACGCGGTGTGAAGGTGAGTAAGGGCAGCAGCACTACCATTGGCAGCCCAAGGCTGATTTTGAACCATGAAGTAGACCAGTTACTGAACCAGTTCCCAACTGGTCATGTGTGCATTGTTATCCCTTGGGCTTACCATTCAATTTGGCAGAATGCAGTTGATTGCCAAGGTGAAGTGAAACACTGAAAGATAGAATATGACTTTATCATTATTACCAACATTTGACAACAATGCATTCTTTCTCCAGGTAGGCATTCTGGTGCTTCCATGGCAACAGCTTTCAGGAAAGGAACCAGACAGGGTGTTTTTTCCTGCGGCAGTGGAACAGCACAGGGATAGCATAGCCATGAATCTGATAACAGAGCTAGGTTGCAAGATAAACAGCTAGTTAACATTGAAGGTCACACTGGTGCAAAATTTCCAACTTCAGGACCTGGAACACCCACTCCTTGCCATCAGTCTACACAGGTATCTGCAAAACATTCTTCCAAGAGATAAAACAGAGTGGTGGCCTTCATGTTTCACAAAGATGTCAAAGAGTAATGGGTGTTATCATGTGCCTGGCTTTCCACAAACTCCAGCTGTGGCTGACTTACTAGGTTCCTAGTGTTGCATGACATAGTGACCTAAACATGGGTCCATTAATTTCTACTCCATCACTATTTCTGCGGTCAATCCTGGAGCACACAGTCAAGCGTGTCCTTGCCAGACCATGTAATTTCCCTCCATCATCTTCACTGAGGCAATCACAGCTGTGGTGGATACAATAAAGAGGCTGTCACTAAATATTTCCTGTTAAAGTACTGAATACAGGAACAGAATTTGACTAGACTAGAAATGGTTTCAACAAAGTGCATAAAAATTAGGAGTTTGTACATTTCATAATCCAAAGAGATTTTTATGAAGGGAAGCTGCAAGAATAAAAGCGATAAACTGATCAGCATACATCTGTGCTTGTTGTCTTCAAAGAATCTATAGGTAAACTCTCTACACAGAGGCAAATCCATTTACCTTCAAAAATGAATAAAAGTGATTCAGTTTGAAGGCCTACTACTGTGCACAGGTCACTGACCTGACCTGGGTGAGTGCCTTTTTAAGTGTAGGCTATCCTTTGCCCAGTAATTCTGCTTTATTTCCACACTTGTATCATTCGCACTTATTCCTCTTTTGTGACTAATTGTTGAGTGCTTTCATAGTAAAATAAACCAAAAATCAGTGCTTCAAGCAATAAAAACTCCCCATGTCACTCTCTTGGTTTCCTATCGGCGCCACAACTGTGTTTGGTTCAGCCTGACCTCACTGGCACAGAAGGAGTGTTAGAACAGTGCAGATGGACTGCTGCTTTCTTCCTGTGCATCACAATGTCTTCTCACTGCCCCAATCCTGTACTCCTTTGGGGGAAAAGTATCATTCAAATCAAGATGAACTCTGCCACAGCTGACTGCATTCTTCTGAAAGTCAAATAGCCAGAGCTGAAAAACAAGGGCCCACATTCATTCTCATAGGATTGGCTTTGCGTTCACACTCATAACAGGTATGGAGAAGGCAGATGAGCACTCTGACATGCTTTATAAGCACAGAACCTGCATCAGCTTCCACATTCTGTAAATTCCACAGTGAAAAATGTGGTGTCTCTAATTGTTTAGAGGATGGCTGCGGATGATTAATTGCAAACATCTCCCATTGATTGCCATAAAGTTCTGCATCACTAAAACAGGAATGAAATAAAGACAAATGTTGTAATTATTGCAGCTGCCTGTATTGATTGTTTGGCAAGAATGTTTTGATGGACAGGTTAGATTCAGTTTCATGGCATTCATAAAACAATAACATAAGTTATTTAAACAGTGAGATTGGTTCAACAATATTATTCTTGCATATTCACGTGATGTAAATAGCTGTTCATTCATATTAATACTCATCTTTGTCTTTCATATTTATTTTCTTGCATGCAGAGAATGTCAGTGTGTTTATAATAACCGAATTACATCAATCTCATTTACTAGTGGAAGTCAGAATCCAATTGAGTGTGATTTCATTTTCAATTAAATGAATTAGTAATGGGCTAATCAAAACCCACTTGAGATGATTTCTCATGAATGAATGCTTACTCAGACTTTTTACATAAGAAATTTTACTAAACTTTTTACAGCTGAAGAGAGTTAATTTGTAAAAAAAATTTTGAGCGTTTTGTATTCCTTATTTCTCTCATGGATGTCACCTGATATCACATCTTGATTGTTTTTTTAAGTATTAATATAAATAGTTTTAAAGCAATTTATCATTACAGTAAATAATAGCAGGTATTCCATCCTCCAAGTTTTTGACAGTTGATAAAATATTTATATGCCATTAGTAAGCAGTTAACTCCACATACAGAGATATCTTTACAAATGCATTTATAGACCCCATGAATAGGATATTCACAAATTGTTTATAAGTGCATTTATAAATGTTAGCAGATGCATTTACTAGTTGCTTCAGTTAATGATTAATAAAGAGCCATACTGGCAATTAATAAACCATAAAACATTTGTATTACAATTTACCATTTGTGTAAAATTTAGGGGAAGTACTATATTGAGGAAACATTATGTATGCATTTTAAATTTTAAAGATATCCAGTTACTAAAAACTAAAAGATAAACACTCTAGGAGAATTCACTGGCAAATGCCATTTAATTTTAATTCAGAAAGTTAATAATTATTCACTTAATGAATTAAAAAAATATCCATTAAGGTGTTTATGGAGAATTTCATTTAATGAATTTAAATCAATTTGCAGAAACCACATGGATTTGGCCTCATACCTGGTTTTGTCTTCATGAACTGTAAGATCACCAACCCTGTGATAGTTAAGCTAACATAGAGCATACTTGTTAAATTTATATTAAAATGTAGTTCATTTCAATAAAAAATAATTTTACAATTTGAACTTTTACATTTAAAACTTCCATCCAATAAAACAGCTCTAGTCTTTGGAATAGAATACCAGGGTTTTTTTGTTATTCCAGGAAAGTGAACTTCTATGGCATCTTTAATATTTGCCATTGTATGCAAGATTTTGAGTGTTTAAATATCACTAACTGCTATGATCAGTCGAGATGGATCAGTGAATGAACTCTCCTGAGAGAGGCCCTTCACTGGAATGTGCCCTTTGCCTCACCAATGCCTTTCAAAAACCTGTGATCACGCTCATACATGGAGAGATGAACAAATAAAAAACTTGGAGCTTCTAGGGTTATGGTCTTGGAGAGATGTCGCTCTCCTGCTTTGCATTGTTCATGAGTCAGACTGCACAGCCATGTTGCCACTTACAAGGCCAAGCAAATGACTAGACACTACCACTACTGCTTGTTCTGTACCCAAATGAAAGGAAAAGATGTGGCTAGCAAGCATAGAGTGCTGTTTCATCAGTTACATTCACTTTCATTGAATTACATTACATTACATTAAATCTTCTCTGCTGATGCAGCAGCTCTACAGCTGTGCTATTCCGTCATCTCCTGGACTATATAATATTGTATGAAAGGTGAATATTTGGTAAAGAGTAACTGGCTCTCTAGGGAACCATTTGTGATTGTAATGGGAGTGAAATGAAAGTTCAGTCACAGAGATGTAGGGTGGCCAAGCGATTGCACTCAGACTGCCAATCACCAGCATCAACATAACATAAAATTGCCCATAATCTTTTTTTATGTGCTGTCCCAGAGATCAATGCATCACCTACCAGCACCAGCTGCTGGTGGCCGCTTCTGCCGGGTTAGCCCTCATTCTTGGCCTTATGTTGTTCTGTTGCCCTTTTGTCTATAAGAAATATCCATTATCGTGCCAGTATGAAGTCCAGTCAACCATCTGCAAATGAAGTCTTGTGTCAGTGAAGTCTGGTCATATGGTTTGTGTGGATACATTTACCTTATCTCTATGAAACACCTGTCTCAATGTATTGGAATTTTTATTTTTTTATTTTTGAGAAACTAACTATTCTGCTGATAACAATGATCATGAGTAGTATCTTTCTTTTATATGAAGGCAACATTGGTACATTGGATTCATCATGATGCTTTTAATTGGAGATGTGCTTGGAATGTATTTTTACAGAGGATTATTGGACTTCAGCCTGAATTTTAGCCTGCCTGGAGTACTTGGCTGGACATCTGAAACTGCCTGTCCAGTTTTGATGAAAGAGCAAGATACACAGATTTAACTAAGGCAGGATGAATGTGAATTAATTAATAAGAGTTAAGTCTGAAGATGACTAATGCATGAGCAAAAGGGTTTATGAGGATGTAGTTCTAAAAAGGGAATTCCAGGACTGCAGCCAGAAACTGTCCATTTGTGCCATGCAGGCAAAGTGAAGAAGCAGCAGGCTGGTTACTCCTCTGCCATTGTCATCAATGTGGATACAGTTGTGTAGCTGGTCATAGGTTATAGCAATGACACCCGCCATGTCACCAGACAAAAAAGTTGAAAAGGGTCATATCTCAGTGTATCCTCTGCTTGCAGCTCATATCCACATGAAAGGAAAAACATGGAAGGTTCTCTGCTTACCAGCTAATACTGTTTTGGCAAGTACTGTCAAATTTTAAATGACAGTATGTCATCATTATTTTGTTTAATATGTCAACAAGCACAGTTCTTCGGATATCATATCTGATGTGACATTTCTCAATAGCCCCTTCATCTCTATCGGTACTGAAGTGCAGTTCAGTGCTGGGGTCAATAAACAGGTCACACAAGTGAACATGTTCACTCTCAACATTTACTCTGTTGTACAAAGGTTCAAAATTCTGGATTTTTTTTTTTCAAATTTCCAAGGCAAAGTATATGCTTTCTGGCAGCCACGATTACTTCCCAGGCCCCTTTATGTTATATTATAAAAATAAGCAAGGTATGTCATTATGGTACAATGAATGGTGGAAATTAACTAACATATATTATTCAACCCTTAAAATATGTACTAGTTTAATATAAAAGTGACAGAGTTCCATGGCAAAATGTTACATATGCATTATATGGAAGATTTTACATTAATTAAAAGCACATCTTGTAAAAAAGATTGCTCCTATCTTATCATGGCATGGCCTAGTTAAAACACAGACATGAATCGTACTAAAATATATTTCAGGTTTGCATCATATTTTGTAGAGAAAACTAATAATGTATTCCCCTAGCATGCTATATATCCACTTGCTACTGAAGGGACCCAGTAAGCAGTACATCTAATGAAAATTCGGAAAAAAAAAACAGAAAACAGGATTCCAGACCCACAAAAAATATTTTAGGAGGATTTACCATTTTATAAGTTCAGGTACCCTGGATGGATAGTCGGTCTGTAGACAATTTGCATTGGCATGCAACAAATACAAATGAAAGACAAACACATGTTGATGCAACTCCAGTTGGGGGCTCTTTACAGCTTTAATTGCTTACATATCCATTGTCAGTTATGCACAGTTGCACTACCTGTCTACCTTTTGCATAAATATCAACAACATTACCTGCAGAGGCATAAAACTGACTACAACAGCAGAACCCAACTGTTACATCATTTAAGCCAAAATTGCAATAATTAAAAATGAAAGTGTGTCAGAGAGGAGGCATATGTGTGCAACTGCAACTACCTGCAAAGAGTCCTACCCATTTGAATCCCACCTGCTGTATCCAATCAGGTTTGTATTGGAAGGTGTGAAAACTGGCCCTGTCTCACCTGCAAGAGCTAGGGGTAAGCTACTTAAAAAAAGTTTCATGCTGCTGTGTTTGTTTTCAGTTTATTAAATTATTTTGTGTATAGAAATTATCACAATGGTGATCATGTTCAATGTTTTGAACTCACCATTTAAAAGAAAAGATCATTGGCTCAGGGATTTGTTTTCTAAAAATCAAATTTTTGTCAGTTATATTGCAGTTGGACTTGGTGTTCTGAGCTTGTGTATTGGAGCAGGATACAAAGAGGATGCATTTTGTCCTTTTATCTCTTCTGTTTGATTTGTGGAGGAGGTCATCTCAGTTTTGTGAATATGCTTTCTTGTGAGCCTGTGAGATGAGATGTCTTTTATAACCATGTTTAGCAGAACCATCAGTCATAATGTTTGACTCTGAAGCACTGCTCGTAGTCATATGGTCATTTGGCATGTAAGAATTAGCCTTAGGATATGTATTCTTTAACATGTAAAAGATGTACACAATCTGCTTTTCAGATTGCATTATAATCAGACCACAATTATTATAAAACCACTAACATACAATTTTTTTTCCATTGTGATGCATCACTTTTCAATTTTTTTTTATCAATAGACACCCAATCAATGAATACATTGTACACTGTACCCTATCATCAGAGACCAGGAGGAGACCAGGATGCTCATCAGAGACCAGGAAGAGAGATGACTCTACTGTAAACTGTAAAAGTCTCTTCAGTCAAAATGTTCACAGGAGTCCTCTTGTTTGCGCTTAATTAAGACTATGGCAAAATAGGTAGCTAGCCATTTTAGCAGTTCGGAGATCTGATATGAACAGTTTCCAATCATGGTTGAGTGAGCGCAGGGGTTGAACAAAGAAAATAAACATCTGCTCCTGTTTCTGAGAGTCCGAGTAAAACCCCAAAAGCCGTCCACTTAACACATAAATATAGTCAGATATGATACAGACATTTGCTAGACTGTAGTAGGAGCACTTTCACCTTTCATGCCAGTGGGCCAGATGTGTTGAGCATTACATCAAGCTGCTGTAGATATAGAGCTTTTTTGTGTTTTGGAAACAGGCAAATGTCAGATATTGCATTTTTGCCAAAACACAAGTGAATGAATGAATGAATGAATGAATGAATGAATGAATGAATGAATTTAAAAAAAACATCAAATGACATACCTGTTTGATGGATGAAATGAGTTAGATGTGTTTTTATTCATGTTCTTCCTCAAATAAAGTCAACAGTCCATATCCATTTTTTGTTATTATTATATTTAAAGATGACTTAGGAACTTGTAAAATAGGCAGCCCATTTTAAATACTAAAACTTCCTCATTCACAGTGGTCTGAATGCATTTTCTTAAATTTCTCAGTCTTTTGGTGGTGAGTTATGTGGAGAATGCTCTTCAGCACAGGTCTGGATTTGACTGTATGTGATGTGTGCAGGGCATGCAAACAGCAAAAGGCAAAACATAAATCATGTCTTTTGAAACTAATGTGAATCACAGTTAAACAAGACAATCATAGTTACCTAAACTTGATATACAGCTGAAACCATGTTAGCACAGTAGTCTGGAAACGTCCCTTAACATAATGCTGTGTTTCCGGAATTGAAGATACACAAACAACCATCTTTCAAGGACAGATGTAATTTTATCAAATCAAAACATACCAAATCCATTTGGTACCATAACATGATAAAATAATTTCACCTTGCCACATTGAGGTATAGCAGATGTTGATTAGATGTTGTCACTGTTACTGTAGTGTTTATGTCCCCATTAATCAAAGAAAAGCAAATAGTAATGTTATATTTGTGAGTAATTGCTATGAATTTATATATGCGCTCACATAATTTCTTTTTGATTCCCATTATTCCATGCACATACCTACATTCACACACATGGCACAGTAAGTCTGTGTTTAGTTCTAATTTACATTGTTATTAGTTCATCCATTTCTGAAACAGCATTGTTGTTTGAAAAGTCATGAAGAAAGTAGGCCATTGACTGATTAAATGCAGCTTGGAAGCATTCATACTAAACATGTTGCATTGTTGTTATTGTTTTTTCTTTTAATTCTTTGGAAGGATCTCTTGGATGTGCTAAATTCAGGGTTACTTTTCAAAGGATTACAGGTTCTGGAATTATACAAGGAAGCATTCATGTGATTACACTAAAAGTATATTGTCCTTCATTAAGACAATTGCTTTATATGTAATGGGAGAAAGATGTGTTCCTGGAGCATACTGCTGCACATGTGGGGACCTTCTCAGGTGTGCAATTGAGAAAATGAGAAATATATCAGGCCATCTGAATAACTCCAAGCAAAAATATCATATGGAGCAGAAAAATTAAGCGAAGACGTTAACATGAACCAACCCTGCTTGGCTGAAATCCATAGCACCTGAGGGAAACATAATTCAATCCTGTTGTTTACATGGGTATAATGCTGGAAGGGGTAGATGTAGGAATATTTCTTTCTAATGTTATTTGTTTCTGTTCTCTCCCACTATCTTGTAAGCGTGCAGATCCTTGGACAGCAGCAACCTCACACACAGACATGTTCACCTCAGGCTGATCAACAGTCAGCTCAGAAGTTAACCATTGCCATGTAATGCCAACATAATTGCTATAATTACTGGTTATTATATAACTGATAGATATAAAGCCATTGAGTTTTCATCATGTGTGTAATCATGGCTAGATATTGTGTCAGAAGCCCTCTTTTATGTAAGATACTTAATGCAAAGTATGCATCCCATTTTTAAATATGAACCTCCAAACAGCATGAATAATCAATTTTATTATTTCTCATCAGTATTCGGCAGTCAGGATTTGGCAGTCTTGTTACTGAAGAAGGAATCATGGTTGCGTGTGAATTTTGGAATCAAGTGAAAGATTAAGCACAAGACTTTAAGGTATTGTGTTTTTGCAGACGTAGCACCTATTCCATGTGAAAACAAAAGATGCACCAAAAATTATTTTTTTTTCAGTGTTTGAGGGGTTTGGCGTATGTACAACATGCATGCTAAGTCTGAAAAGATGTGGACCACATTGGTTCTGGGGGACAAAAGATTAAAGATGGTAGAACTGGGACACGAATACAGTGCAAGGTTTCATCATTTAAATAGTAGTAATTGTACACACACATTAGAGAGGGTCAAGTGGGGACATTGTTTTATTGTTTTCTGTTTATATGTATGGATCATTATGCTAGACACTGACACGTGAAAGACAGGGCTACAGTCATTTACCTATCAGATGAGTACAACAGTGGTGCTGAAAGAGGATCATCAGAATGCAGTGCTCATTGTACTTGTCATGGTCAGGGTATGGGAGCTGATGACCTAACTAAGTTCAAATTCAACAGTAGTTTAAGGAGCACACACACTGGACAAAGAAGAATGTGAAAAACATTGCTTGTTCTGATGAATCCCTCTTTTTGCTGTTTGACACTGATGGAAGGATGAGGATATGGCAAAAGCCGCGAGTGCATAGATCCATCCTGCCTGCTGTCAAACGATGCAGGCTGGTAGAGGCGTGTTAAAAGGGCTCACACACATGAACAAGGGAGTCTGTAACTGTGATTTACACGTGGGAAAATATGCATGTAGAAATCAGCTGTTTCGTTCGATTGACTCAAGTACATGCATGACAATTGTACTAGTAGTTTTAGCTAGTAGGTGCGTTTGGCCATTTTTAAACATTGCAAAATTAGGACATGCACAATGACTTTTCATTTCAGATAATTCATATTTCTAATGAAGTGAAGGAAAGCTACAGTATTTGTGGGGTGCTGGTGATATTAATGAAATGGGTAGGCTATGGTAAAACCCATGGCACTGTCCAACATTGCAACAAATTGGTCACAGTGTGTGACATCTCTCAACAATTTAGCGAAGCACAATAACTTGGAACTAGGAAAAAAATTTTAAAGACCCAACCAAACTTTGTTGGCCTTGACTCTGACAGCTTTCTGGCACTGCAATACAGAAACTTTTGACCAGCCTGAAAACAGCTAGAAATCATTAGTTAAGAGGCGGGCCATTAAGTACTTCCTGTGCGTGCTACCAAAATAACATCCATGAAGCAATTGACAATGGAGACATCTGGTCACCCTAGTATGGTGCATGTAACTGAAACAATCCCCAGCAAAAACTGCAGGGACTCTATTATGATTGAAGTGTTTATGATGTTGAACTCAAATTTAACATATATAGACAGACACACAAACACACACACACAGACACACACACACACACACACACACACACACACACACACACACACACACACACACACACACACACACACACACACACACACACACACACACACACACACACACACATCTTATTGTTTGACACGCATGAGTGTTTAACATTTTGTCAGCATTAGAACCTTTTAGAGCAAGCAAGTAGTTTTTCTGCATTTCTCCAATGGTGCCATTTTCTCAAGGAGAATCCTCTATTTAATGAGGAAGAAAAATGGAAGGGTACTATCGGTCACTCTTTAATGTTGCATGGGAAACCCATTTTCAGTCCTGCTGTTTCTTTAACAGAGTTTTGGCTACCATAGGTCTAGCAGTGTATGCATCTTGAAGCATTTTTCATCATAAAACTCATTTATACCAGACTAATGCTGACATGTCTTGTACTGTCCAGCACACATGTGAAATGCTTAACTGCCTAATGTCAATCTAGTAAACCACAATATTCAATTTATAAGATAATGTAGCATACAGATTTCCCCTTTTAAACAGATCAATCAAAAATACAGCATCTTACAATTTCTTTGTCCTTGAGGATTCCAAAAGACCATTCTCATAATAGACTACTTCAGGAATAATTTAGTTCATAATATACATGTGACATGGCATATAATATTTTGTGTTTTATGAACTAGACTTTAAAACAAGAACAAATGTGTTTTTCCCTGAGTATTTGGGGTGGGAACTGGAAGATTAATCCAGTTACACACATTTCCACAGATCAAAGGATGATTTAAAAATGTACAGTAAGCCTTTCAGCTAGAAATGATTGTTGTGTCAGCTGTCTGGCAGAAATACTTATTTATGCAAACAAATCAACTAAATTACTATCTGGTATGTGACCATAATAATGATGGTAACACTTTCTTTTGCAGTTCCTTAATGGCTATAAAATAACTAGGTGAATGCGTGGCAATAATTACTCATGGATGCAAATTCACAGATGTAGTCATGTTATTGTTATGAAGAACGTACTTATGATGCATTAAAAATGAACCATTGAAAGGTAACTTCATTAAATGATGACAGGTACTAATTAAACAATTAGTCTTTTAGAGAAGAGGGTACCATTTAGGTAATAAAGAAATACTTTATGTCTCATAATTAAGGCACTGTAAAAGAAAGTGCTACCATTATCATAATTCTGAGAAATCTGTTTTTAGAATTATTTATGCCTCATTGGATCTCAGCAGTCTGGTCAGCAGTGGTACTGTCATAATGTAAATATATAATAGGCCATTTGATACATTTTTAAAAACCAACTTAAAGTGATAGCACACCGAAAAGTGCATATGTTCATCCTTTCTATGCAATGAATTACACTTCCATAGAATTCTTTCAAGTTAACTTGTTACCTACATGAACAGCTAATCCTTGGAAATGAAAATGTGTGAAAATGACATTGACTTTATGTAGATCTTTGTATTTCAGCCACAAGAGCACTGCTGCTGAGCTTCTTCTTTAAAACCCTCTGATACTTCAATGCTGGGGAAACACAACATGGTTCCTTGGCAGAAGTGATGGGTTGAGTGTCATTCATTCATTCATTCATTCATTCATTCATTCATTCATTCATTCATTCATTCATTCATTCATTCGTCATACTAGCTAGTTGCATTATCACTGATGTCTGAAACCCTATGCCAACATATGAAAAGCACCTATTACAAAAACTAGCAGTATTTTGCTGGTTTGCATAGGTGTAACTGCGGGCAGGTGTGGCAGTCCAAATTCGAATGGACGAGTAATTTTCATCCACTTTCCTGGTATACGACTTACAGCATGGAGAATATCCGTTCCTTATCCAGTCCGGGTTTTTCCTAAAACCGCCAGAGACAGGAGTAGGTGGGATCTGAAATGGTGAGAGAAGCATGGTTTAGGAAAGGATTCATCTTCAGAACTGCTCCTGGGGTAGACTACAGTAGAACGCGAGACGCGGAGTTGTGGCGACATGCATTCTCTGCACTTAAACTGAGGAATATCACAGCAACGTGAGCGGAACGCTTCCAGAGAGAAACTGCCTTTACATAAAATGAACCCAATACTTTCAAGCTCTCTCTCTCTCTCGCAGTTTGTTAAACCAGTTGCGCAATAAAAGAAATCAATAAACAAGTATTTGTATGGTTTTTGTACTTATTGCCTAATGCTTGAGGGCGGTGGCACTTCGACTTACATTAGCCAGTTGGACATCTATCACATTGCTGAGTATCTTGAGACAAGTCCTGGGACCCCTTGAACTGGGTTTTCATGCCCCTCCCCATTTTCGTTTTTTCCCCCAGTCCTTTTTCAGATTGTCCGAAACGGAGTAGTGAACTCAGCAATTGAGCCACGACTGTATATTTGTTTCTATTACATCTGCCAGTTAGAAGCAGATTTCACTCTTCCAGGAATTTGATTCTTCGTATCATGGGGAAAAGTGAACAGACTACGAAAAGTGGAATGAGACTCACTGGATACTTATCGCAAATGTGCACCGTACCAGGATTTCTCCTGATTGTCATCATCCACATCGGAGCCGCGCAAGGTAAGACTGTCAGGTGCCCCATCAAGTGCGCTACAGATAAGCCAATCGTATATCAACAGAAGTGTTCAGTGTTCCGATGACCGACAGTAAATTATGTTTATCACATATGTTTTAACACACTTGTTTTGATAGAAGTATCTCAGAGTAATCTCAAATGTGTCCAAAAGTTTGTCTAGTACAGAAATACCGAATGATGGTTTTCATGAAGATTTAACTTGAGCCTGATATGAAAATAGTGCATATATTCTGGAAATGTATGGGAAACTTGAAACAGGGAAATCACGTATGGCATAGCCAAGGTAACCGATTACATGTCGCTAACTTGAAATCCATTTTTGTTCATATTGATTCTGATCACTGAATCACCGCTACAAGGCTATGAACTCAAGTGGATTATTCTTGGCGTCTGGGAAAAGAAAGATGTTTGTCTGCAGCAGAATAAAAATAAAAATAATAATAATAAAAAAAAACTGTAGCCTATTCTGGGTTATTTTGACAAATATAATTTTCCTGTCCATTATTAATCGACGCATGTCTGTTAAGAACAGTAACTTACAATTAGTCGGAATGAAGACTCATGTTTTTCGTAGAAGCTGCTAAAACACATTATAATTGTTACAATGATTATATATAGGACTGTAATTAATGCAACAGTAAATCATGGTTCTGCGTTTAACCACAGTTTTTTGCGCGTCTTTATTTCCCATTGACAAATTATGTACACTTCCAAAGTGATATTTGCTGACAGTGTAGGAACAATAAAGACAATACAATTTATACAGTTTAACTAAAAAAGACGAGCCTTTTGAAATCATATTAAATAAACAAGGAGTTGAGTTCAAAAAGACTTTCCCTGACGCTGGGTAGGCTAAATCATGGAGGTGGGCTATCATAAAAAACAGCATTAAAGTCGTCGTTAAAACGGCGTCGATGGTGACTTGAGTGCATCTGTAGAATGAAGAATGCGCCAGAATCCACTATCGTTCGTATCAGATATAACTGAGTGTATGGTAATAAAATGAGGAAAGACCCAAAAGCGGGCTCATACAGTATATGATCAAGATTGGCTTGTGTGGTTTGTGTAATACTGTATGGAAATAAATACATTTATTATTAACAATAATACAAATAATAATAATATACAACGATAGAACTTTTCGCAGCTCTTGCATTGCAAAATCACAAAATCGTATAATTTCACATTTGGTGTTAAGTTTTGCTTTGCAGCTCCCATGTGCGGAATATACTTATTGAAAAGGTATTTCAATACAGAGTTACGTCAATATCATGTCAAATCTCCTGGTTCCTCCTGTTTTCCAGAACAGATTTACGCGTTTAATGAAACTCACACTGTGGCATGAGTCTCTCAAGTTACAATTATTGTTTCATTAGAAATGAACAACTGACATTTTTGACGTCCAAAAACAGTCAAAAAGATTAGCTTGATGAGATTTGTCTAAAACTAATGTATGATGTTGTTTATAAAATACATACAGATGCAAAGGAACATAATGGTAGAATGTAAACATGCAAATAATAATAATAAACAGGTATCTTTCCAATCAATCCAAAAACAGGCTTATAACACATTATAAAGAGTATTATTGAATGAAATTATGCCATCGCATTCGAAACACAGAACTCATGAGAGTTTGTTGCTCTCTGTGGTGAGCAACTTCATCAGTTCATTAAGATCACAGCTACTTTGTTGAGGACTGTATTAGAGAGTTTCCTTTTAAGGATCAGATATGGGAGATTTTATATTTTCTCTTTCAGTCAAGAGTATATTGGTAGGTGCTTCATATGTTATGAATGGCCTGTTTGAGGTTGAAAACTCAAAACATTATTGTGCTTGTATGCAGGGCTGAGTGTAGTGACTGGTGAATTTGGCCTGAGCCCTGTGGCATAACTGCTATAGTTCCATCCTGAGCTGACAGCAGTCTGCCTGTCCCATGGGGGAGGGGGGTACTTGGTGGTGACCACAGGTCAGCCAGATAGCTTGCAGTGAAACATCCTGCCATATTTATAACCTGTTCAACTATCCTATTTGCATCATCCTCAGTATTCATTCGAACATGTCTTATGAGAAATTACAGGGACACATGTTTCCCATACAAATTGCATTTGTAAAAACGATTACAACATGTAATAATCTGTTTTATGTGGAACACAACCACTGTGGACTAGACTAGATAAGTCAGTACTTGCTTCCTCAATAAGTTTGATATCTTTCTTGAAAGATAATTAAATTCCATTGGACTATAGCAATACTCGAGATTATGATCTCGATTAAATAAAAAAGTTAGATCGCTGGCTAAGGAGCTACAGGGACAACACAGGGTTTCTTTCTTGCAGTCTACTCATTTATGTCCAATGATGTAACAGTGGTGAGGCCGGGTGTGGTGTCCCTAATAGCAAAGTACAATAGAATCAGTAGCTACCTGGACCTCTTGAAAGTTCTTCTTATTTACAATGTTACATCAGTTCAGATTCAACTGTGTAGCATAATTGCACAAATACATAGTGGGAAACACAAAATGAAAAAAGCTTCATATTTGAGACTAACGTACAATAAATAAGTAGTGTATACATGTTTTATATTAATGCCATTACAAGTTACCAGTATCTTTCTGTTCTAAATGCACTTTTATGTTTCTAAAGTAACATGAGAGATCTAGGCTGTCATATTTTCACAGGGGTTCAATAATTGGTTTCTGAATTTTGGGTGCATTAGCCAAAAAGAAATATGAAAATCAGTTAATGCAACAAGGAGAACACTTTCAAAGCCATCAAACCATACTCCATACATCATAAACCAGGAAATATTGCTCCAGGAAAGAAGAGTAGGCATACTAGGTGAATAGTTGGATAGTTGAAAAAACCACAAGCAACAATGGAAAATGGTTGCAGAAATAATGTACACTCCTGTGACATGACCTCAACAGAACATACCATGTGAGTCCCACAAAACTGACATTTATGGCACAGCTGCTAGTTGGAAAGTGCTTTTAACCCTGGCCAACACCCATATTACCATTTCCCAACTGTTAAACCTGGTGGTGGATCTGTTCAGTTATGGGCAGTTGACCCCATGGGATTCATTGGGTCTGATAATCACTCCTCACTTAAAGCTGTCTTTGTCCCAAATGTCACACAGGGCACTGCGTATCCAATTTCATATCTGATGTGCCACTGAATATTTTTGTTGTCCGAAACCAAAATAATCTGGTCTATCTTAATTCATGATCTCTTGGATCTGTTGGATTCTGTTCGTGTGTATCCATTTTGAATATAAGCATTCCAGCATGTACCAACTCCTGCTGCAAGCATTCAACTGACAAGTAATATCCTCTTATAAGCATGCAGGGGCTGTGTAACACCCGTTTGAACAGGTGGATGTCAGGTCAAAATGCAAGATTAATCTCTAAGCAACATCTAAAAGAAATTTCTTAGTCTGAACACATGGAATCAGATATGTAACACATTATAAACTGTGTTAAAACAGACAAGCACATATATCATATTCTTTATCTATATTGGTTTTGAGTGCAAGCAAAGCATAAACAGACTCCCAAGAAATTCACTTAACCATAGTAACAGTGTTGTTGTGAGTGAATGGCAGATAACATGTTTGAAATTGTAGAGTCTTGAATACTAATTGTTCATTTCTTAACCAGAGACATGAAGGACATGCAGGGCACACACAATTTGTATACCATGAGTGATTTTACTAGAAGAGCTTCAGGTACAGATGCAAAAGAAATGACAGGGACATAGTTTGTCATTTCTTTCAAAAGCTCTTGATCTTAACTCACTAACAAGAGAAGTATTTAGATGGCTAAGACAAAAGGGGCAAACGCAATTCATTAAAACCTCATTTTGTCTAACACAATGCATAATTATTTCAACAGAATTACAAACTCTTAAAAGAGATGGATGAAGGTTTTTAGTGATGAGTAATTACAATATTAATTGCATAATCAAAATAATTGCTTACTATGTTAATTTTTGCTACTGTTAAAAATGCCGACAAGCAAATTAATTTAAAAAATTGTTCCTGCTCTTCTGGAGTATCTCATTTTGTTATTCTCATGCAGACTTAAGTGGGAGCTCATATCAGGCTGCGCCAGTTCCCAGTGAGTGATACTAAAATGCTAATTTTCCTGGATCATCTGACAGTTAGTTGAGTTTCCACTCCAGTCCTCTTGTTATAATAGAACCTTTACACAGACAATCACCTCTACTTCTATTTAAATCTAACATCTCATCTCATTTATTAGAGGCTTTTTGCAAGTTTTACCAGAGTCCTCTAGACTCAGTCAGTGCCTCTGGCCCTCTGTTTCATTAAAGAGGCTGGCTGTGTTGAGATTAAAGGAGACAGGGCAACTTCCACAGCTGTTGTTTTCTTTTTTTATTTTGTTAAATGGAACTGGATGAGCTTCCAATTGGAACTGATAGACCACTTGAATCTATGTTCAGTATGTACCAGGTATGCTGTACAAGTTCCTGAGAAGTTCTAAGAAGTTCCTAATTATGAAAAGAAAAGGCATTATCTGTTTGTTTTTCATGGAAATACATTTGAGCAGCACAGTATCTGGGGTTGTGTAAAGTTCATTAACAGAGAGTAAACTGTAATTGTTTATTGAAGTCTTCCATCTTATCTATGCATTTTAAAAACAGAGAAGTCCAGAGTACTGGCACTGTCAGAGGAATGCTATTCAGTGATGCTGTCAGACCAAGTGGCTGTTTGTCTCCTAAATGCCCTGAAGCAGCGTGAAACCCCTCAGCCTATTAAAAACCCATTAGCTAAACCCAGTTGCAGTAATAGCTGATTGTGTGTCAAACAAACACAGGCCTAAAACACAACCTCCTCAGTGCACTGACAGACTATCCATTCTTAAAGATGCAGGTGGCTGGCCTCTTTTGCTGTGTCTTTGAACCAAGGTATGCATGGATGCTTTGATGATACAATGGTAGCAATTAGGAGGGCTTTAAACAATGATGCATGTGTTCATTGCTGTGGTCCAAATTGCAGGCTGTTATAGATAGTTTCAGATTACTGCTGGCAATAGATTGCTTTAGAAATAGACATGGCTTGGCTGCTAGGCCCACTATACTGAAAGGACTTGGAGTCAAGCTCTACTATTACCATTGCACTGGCGTGAGATCCCTGAGCAAACACTGCTTCAACTTGACAATGTTCTTTGCCTGACTAACCAGCAATGACTCTATCCCATTGCTATTTGACTGCAGTGACCTCTGTCAGTGGCTGACTGTGGTACAGTCCATTCTGCAGAGAAGTCCTAAAGTAATCTGGTGCATTTGTATCTGTTATCTTATCCTCTAATGCGTGTGTGTGTGTGTGTGTGTGTGTGTGTGCATACTTGTGTGTATAAAGGCTTTCTGCATTCACCCATGTGCATATTATCATGTGCATATTTCAGTGAAAAATGTATATCCGTTATAAGGTTTATTTTGAACAGTATGAGCAAAAGACTGAATAGCTCTGCTGAGATTCTGAGAGGCAGGACACTCTGATGATGTGTGCAGCATCAGCACCAATTTTCACAACCTGCAAAAGGGAAAAAAAGTTTGAAACAGCAACCAAATACATCCACAAGGAGGCATAAACCACAGGCTTGAATTGTTAATGAGGAATATAAAAAAAATCTATGTCTCAGGGGCATGGCAAGATGACATAATCCTGACTCCAGACCTTGTGGAGGGCAGTGTCATTGTCTATAATGGGAACTCGAGCCAGGTCATTTCATGTCCATTAAGAAGTCAATATGCTCAAAGAAGATCATTTGTAACTAATTAATGAGCCAGAGGTTTTTAGGTACTGATGAGGAGTACATTTTGCTGTATCACTCAGGAAAAACTTCAAGGTAAGAGTGCTCTCTTATAGAGCATATTAATGTATTTCACTCGTTGAATAGCCACATTTAATTTTTGTAATTGACTTAGCTTTTCCTTTCTCTCTGTCAGTCCTTTTGAAGATGGGTTTTATGTCCTAGATTAAGGTATTTGAAGGGATGACTTACTGTTTCTAATCTTAATGTCCTAGGACCATAGGGAAAGGTGGGTTGCAGAAATTATAGGCTTTAAAAAGTGTAGATGTATGCACACACACACACACACACACACACACACACACACACACACACACACACACACACACACACACACACACACACACACACACACACACACACACACACACACACACACACACACATACACATCCAGTATATACTGCATACTCGCACTTAAGATTAAAACTTGCAACCCAACAGGGCAAGGGTCAGACCTACGTTTTACATGGTAATCCAGAATGCATATTTACATCTTCATCCCCTGGTGAAAATCATATTTCCACTGGCCTGACCTATTACTGTGGTTCTAGATCTGCTATTCTAATGAAATACTGCATATTGGTTTTGGTTTCAGTGTACAGAGTCTCACCTATTATGCAAATGCCTTTAGCCCTGGAACATCTCTCGTGTTCTGCTTCTCCAAGGTAACCAGCACTGTGTACCTTACATTTATACATACTGTTCATACATTTTTGCCAATGACTTGAGTATAGTCTCTGCTTGAATGTGTTTGCATACTGGCATAGGAAATAAATAAATCATGTAGCTAGAGCTTTTGAAATTCCTGTTCAACAAAAAGATCCTGGTGATTGACTCTGATTATATGCTGATCTGACACACAGCACAGGGGGTTTATATTTGTTTGTTCATCTTGGCAATCATTCACAGTCACCTCGTTCTATGGTACTAAATATTGAAATCATGCATGCTCCGTCACAGTTATTGTCAACAGTCTGCTTAGCCCAAAAGTCATTACTCCCAAACCCCACGCTACTCTCAATGAGTTATTTATCTGTATATTGTTTATACAGAAAGATAAATGCATTTTATGTTACTTTATTGACTAACTTATAAAAGAATAAGTGGACATTAATGTTATAATTACAGCAAGGAATAAACATGCTCCACTTGATTTGCCTGGGCATTGGCCAACATATTTATTCTATGTGATCAGTAACATACTATACTGATGGCTTGGGCCTAATTACTGTGTATGATTCTAGTAGAAGATAACACAGTGTGAGATCTGCAGTGCTAAGGGTCCTAGGCTCTGTGAATCTGAAGTTTCGCACTACTAACATTTTATCCCTATTGGCTCAAGCCAACAGTACAATATGCAAATAGATAATAGTAATAAACTTAGATTAAACAATTTTTATGAAAAATTGTTTTAAACTTGTTGAATTCTGGACACTGTTGTGCAAGGAGTTTTGCACTTTTGCATTGTGCTCTATAAGGGTATCTGTATGTAAGGGCACTTCCCAACAATGGCTAAAAATGGTTGAAGTCTGTGGGAATGTGGACAACTTTGGCATGGAGCCTTTGTGAAGGAGGGAAGAGATTGGTGTGCAGACTTTTCACCACACAATGGGTAAAATCAGGTCTGGTCTGCCTTCCCAAATATCAGTTACCTATAAAGTGATTTCTCTCCATTTTATTCTGCTGTGGAAATTGAAAAAAGTAACGAAAGGCTTTTGTTTATGTAGGTTTGTGTTTTATGGTCTCTCCGGCTGTATAATTGTGCATTATTTAAAAGAAATGAATTTGTAAAACCATAGAAATGCACATTGTGTTAAATTATACACTCATAGTCTTTTCACTCATTCACATCCCCAATGTAAGTCTGTATGCAGTCAAAAATAAATGCAAGAGTGTGGAACAGAGTTGGTCATTGGATTACCTCATTTCTTCCACCATATTTCCTTTCACACTCCCTCTCTTTCATACTCTATTTCACTTGCATCTTTTGAGTTTTTTCCATGAGTTCAACTAATGGTTCCTAATAGTAGCCAGTTGTAGTTTTCCATAAAAGCCAGTGGAATGTACATATTTTCTTAAGGTTTATCAGAAGATGTATTAATGATGCGAAACTTTTATTGCCATACTTATTAGTCCAACCATTACCCTCGTTAGCTGATGTCTGGGTCCCTCAGGCCCTGCAAAGGTTACAGGGATTACAGTGGTCTCACAAAATATGTATGAGCACATTATCCCATTACTAAAGTGAAGGAATGGAAGTGAGCAACCAAGTGATATATTCAATATCTACATACCATAGAGAAAATGACTGCATATGTATATATATATATATATATATATATATATATATATATGTGTGTGTGTGTGTGTGTGTGTGTGTGTGTGTGTGTGTGTATACATACATACATATATAAAACCATGTTTTCCCCTACCTTATTGGTGTGAAAAGCTTGTTTCTCCTACATCCTGAGACTATTTTGTTCTGACAATTATGGTGAAAACTGCCTTGCTGAAGCAGCATTTCCTTGTGTTGATGTCACACTTTCATTCCAGTACTTTTTCCAGTATTATCTACCCTAATGGTGGATGCTTTCAGCATCCAGCCACGCTGGTACTCATTTGAAAGTAATAGCTTCTCAGGATTCAGGTTCCTCGATTTTATTCACTATGAAATGGAAGGGTTGAGAAGTAATTAATCACAGACTGTCAAACCGCATTCTTAACAACATTGCAAATGTCACAGTGCAGCGTCCACTTCTATTAGTTGTCCATGAGTCGAACCCAGTACCAACACTTCAGCCTACGCTAACCTGTCTGTCAGCTGCATGGATATCCTCCCTCATACTTGACAGTAGAAATTTAATCTTCATAATCATACCTCAGTCTGAAGAAAGGGGAACACTGAAGAGTGTATGCACCTAGAGGATGTGTTTTGTTTTGGCATTGTCTGCTCTGCATCTTGTAAAATGTCAGTAGTTTTAGGGTGCAGTTGTCTACCTGTCAAGTGCAACACAATTTGCTTGCTTTTTTCATATTGCTTATGCACTTTCCACGACTGTTTTCAGTCCCCTAATATTAATGTCACTGCGTTAAAGTTTTCAAACTGTCAAACCTTAGTTTTGGAGCAGGGGACACATAAAATGAGCCTGACTCAAACATCAACAAGTATCAGTTTGTAGATGTGTGTGCTTGCATATATGTCAGCTTTACAGTCGTCAAGAGTTGTGTTGCTGTAGAATTTGAAAGCAAATTCTGTTTTATCTATCTTTACTTGTTTGGCAAAAGAAAAAAACTGTTTGAAACATGAAAATACTTAAAAGCTACTATTGGAGTGCATCAAGGGGCTCATGGTGATCAGTAAATGCAGAGAGATATGTGCCACAATGTTGTCATGAGTGTACACAGGATGCCTTTGTGCACAAGAAGAGTGAAACAGGAACTGTTGCATAGATTGAAGTGCAGACACTACATTTTGCCTTCGTCTCATGACAGTCGTGGTTGGCATTTTCAGGGTTCCAGAAAGATCCATTTTGGCCAATTTACTGATGATCCTGATGCTTCTCCTATAAAATACTGTGAAATTGGTGAAGTAACAAGAGCCCCCTGTCCCTGATATTTAAGCAGATTAAACTTTTCCAGCTTCTGAGTCAGGACTACTTTCCCAGAGAAACACATGCTGTGCTGCAGGAGCTAAGACCACACCATCAAACATGCTGCCAGCACTTTAACAATTCGGCCATCCTATGAGTAAGTTTAACTGGCAAAGTGTCATCTTACATTCCACAGACAGAACAGACTGAAATGTATTTCAGGGATACTCCTAGGAGGAGAATTCACAAATGTTTCATCTACCACAAAAACCAATCAAACAAAATACAGAGAACTGTTTTCCTGGTTATTAGAATAATTTTTAGTCTGTCTGCGACTTAAAAGTATTTGTTTAGATAACCTATGGACTTCTTGCTTTGATGATTAGGTCTTCATTGACAGCACCATGTTAAGACAAAGATATTCACAGATTTTGCAATCAACCCCAGTTATCACTGCTGTATGTTATAATTATTATACCCCATCTCACCAATTTTTTGTTAAGATTTTATGGGTGTAATTTTCTCTGCTGATGACTTTGCCATAAAGACAAAACTCATGATTTTAGAGAATTTATATAAAATATCACTTTGGACTTAATATTCAAGTTATGAATCCAAAAGATCATGGCAACAGCAACAAGCAGGACAGGCAATTACAGGATGTAGTACCAGACCAGAGCAGAGTCTTCCATGCTGGCGAATTGGAAATGGGAGGCAATAAGCGGCCTTTGCTTTTTTTGCCACAGGCAATATTCTTCGCAGATGTGAAAGTTATTGTTTTATCACTTGTTTGACATCATGTATACTTTCAGCATCCTTCCCTCCTGCATCTTTGTACTGCTGTAGCAAGGCATTAGTTAGAGTTATATTTGTCACCATTGTGGAATGCTAGAAAATATGTATGTTATAAATGAGTGCTTAGCATATAGCAACAGGATCACAGTCATTACAGCTGTTTAACTAGAGGGATGTAAAGCTTTAACTTGCTTCCAGTGACTTCAATTTCATGTCTTCACTGTACAATGTATTTTCACGTTTTAAACCAGAATCTTAAATCTTCTTCCCAATGTCCCTTCCTTTAAATGCCCAATCATACTTGCAGACACGTATACAATTAATTTGTAAAGCATGCACTGCCAGGGACTATTTATTTTTATTTCATTTGCAGCTGGCAAAGACAAAGTGCAGCTGTCCAGTCAGCTGGTGGGGTCACTGGAGGATTATAACATGAGGGCAATCCCACAGAAAAAAGTCATCCCACCTTGGGAGATGCTATGGCCAATGATGCCCCACCCTGGATGATTGCCAGCTATAGTCAGTGCTGTTATGGTCAGGATTCAGTACCCAGGACCCTTTGGCTCATTTATACACTGGAACATAATTTTAGTGGGTTAACCCATCCAGCAGCTCCTCACTTTACACGTGACTCCTATTCCTTTTATCCTTCCTTTCTTTAAAAAGCAGATGAAAGCACCGCACAGATAAATGAGTGTCCTGCCTTTGTTTTTTTATGGAGCTTAAATGAGGATGTACATTTTCTCCTGTCTTTGAGGTCCTGCTGAGAAGGCTGTGAGTACTGGTTTGCATTAGGGCTCCCTGTAATCTAACAGTGATAATAGGACAATGCCAGTCCTCCCCACTGTTTCGCCTTCAAGCTCATTGAAGTGAAAGAAGAGGATCAATGTTAGGGGTGCCGTTGCTGCTTAGAGCGGCTCATTTTTTATTATTTTGGAGATGGTGCTGAATTCTGACAATTTTGTGGGACAGAGGAAATGATGCTGAGAGTTGGTCTGTCATCACCAGCAGCAGGTGCCCTGTTTGGAATGTGGTGTCTGAGACTGATAAGCAGCCATAACTCAGCTCGCATCAGATGGGGAATGGGAGAATTTGTGCCATTTCTCAGAGTATTCACATCTGTTGGAGTGTATAACACTTTATCTGGCTGGATAACAGCTCCAGACTTCTCCCAGAAATCTGCAGGCCTGGTTCTGGAAAACATCAGTAGTCCAGAGACTGAAGTCCATCTGTGCTCCGCTCAGACTTAGCAAAGTTAAATCTGACAGCATGTTCTCTCTGAAATGAAAATAAAATTGCAAACAGAAAGGTTCAGCCAACTGCATATAAACCAAAGAGGAGAGCGTGCATTCATCTCTAAGAAATCAATGGCTTTTTAATTAATTTCATTCTTCTTTCTGCTTTTATCTGTGATGCTGCTGATTGGACATTTAACTGGTGCAAACAACTCTGGGAAGTCTTCTTTGAGAAAGTATCAAAGTTCCTACCGGCTTTCAATGATGACATTTCACCAGTGATTAAATGCGTGCTGTTTGAAGGCCATGTATAATTTTTGTCATTAATTTGTAATGTTTGTGATCTATTCTCCTCTAGTTTCTCAATATCGCAGGAGGAAAAGGGGTGTAACTCAAGGGTGAAATTATTTCAAGACATGAGAATTCATTATAGTAACCCACCAGTAAATTCTAGCTAATAATACTCTTTTTTTGTCCAATTTCCTCTTTATAGAAGCTGCAAATGACTCAGCCAAGGCCTTTCAGAAGGGCAGTTCTTTTCCCAGCTTGACTGAACTCTTGATCTCACCTTCAATTTCGGCACTTAGTGACTTCACTGCTAAGTACACAGTTACTGTTGGGACCATGTGCTTAGGGCGCCAATACTGATTATGCATATGCAAACACATTACTGATGTATATCCAGTGCCCACTCTCACATACATGGTTATTTTTGTCCAGACCACATCAGACTTTACAAGCTCAGTACATTAGTTTAATGCCGCATCCAACAGCTCTGTCCCTGGGGCCCTGCAAGTTCAGCGTTTAATTGAAGGATGCTCATGGGGACTCATTTGGTGTAAACCCAGTTTGGCATAATAGTAAGTCTCGTTAATTAAGGGGATTAGAGTGACCCATTGCAATTTCCCCAGAGGCTTGCTTGTAGCTCACTCACTATGATTTGCTATGTGTAATGAAGAGATTGAGAGATTTTGTATTAATGAGACAAACCAACATGCAAGTTGCTCATTAAAAGTTATCTGTCAGTAATACAGGCCCCATGATGTGGCCAGTTACTGTACTAGGTTCGTGAACCTGTCCTCAGAATCCAGCATTTACATTGTTCCTTACAGAAAAGTGACACATACTGTGCAGAGGAGGCTTAGGGAGTTTAATTTATAAAAACTTACTCTGGTATTGTTTGTGGGCATAAAATGTGGAATATGAGAAGTATCACTTTGGAAAAATTGAACAATGGGCACAGGATTCAAATAAGAAATTTATGACTTTTTGGGAGACTGTACATGGAAAGTGGGAGACGGATAAATAATATATCCAAAGGAGAGCAAGAAGAATGCCTGACCCCAACTGTAATGGAGCCACTAAATAGATGGCTTGAAAAGAGAACAGTCAGCACTGTCCTGCACCTTTATGGGGATCGAAAATGTGTCTATTTTTGTTGACATGAGGATAATGCTTGTGTAAATGGGAACCCTGCAAAGTGGCTTGGAGTGTATGGAGACCCTTAGGGACCCGAGGCTTGGCTGCTCACCGTGTTTTGGTGAGTAGTTTTTTTTTTTTTTTTTTTTGTCATGACTGACTGCATCTCTCTGACCCTTTGCTCTGTCCTGTCTGGTCTGGAAATAAGACGATCCATTGACATTTCTGTATGTGGTCACTCATGGTTCCACAATCCTTGCTATCTTATTTGACAGATGGAACATGTTGGAATGGAAATGGAAACTGTTTAGGTTTCTAACTTTTGGGAAAATAACAAGTGAACATACAAATTTTGCCTCTGTTTTAAAGGTCAAAGATTTAGACGAGAGAGAATGCTGAACATTAATACAAATAGCCATGCTCTTTTTCTAAGATTTTCTCGTTGATTAACGTGTGAGAGTTGCATTCACCTAAATGATATTTCTCATACTATTTATATGCCTTCACTACATACTAGCTTAATTACAGCATGGCTGGCCATTTATCCAGATGGTATGAGGTGAGAACCCAGGGCTGGTAGAGGTGTAAGTGAGGCCAGCTCATCTCCCTCACATATTGCTTCTGGAATTGATTAACAGGTTCTGCAGCTGTGAGAAGTGAAAGACCACAAAGAGGAAAGAGACCCCTCCCTTTCTTACCACTCTTTAACAAATTCCCCACGTCCTTAGTTTGTTACAGTAAATGAGAGTTTAGTCAAGGTTGTACCTGTGGGCATGTTCAATGATTTCTCTCTCCTTTTTCAATTACTTTGCAGTGTTCTGTCTTGATGCTATCCCCTTAGGTTGGAAGAATTACCCAGACAGAAGTTAACTGTCTTCTGATACTGTTTCAGTGGAGTCTGGGATAAATGCCTTGTAGCTTTCTGAAGCTGAAGGTGAAGGAAGAGTAAATTACTGTTATGTACTAAAATGCATGTGTTCTGCATTAATATTTCCTGAACATTTTATTGTGAGCCATCTTCATTTACCTCTCAAATCAATGAATCTAATTTTCTCACTTTTTCCTAAAAATTGTCCTAAATGGTCATTTTCCATAATGTTTTCCATTGAAACCCATTATTACCATAAAAACCATTAGGTACACTATAAAGCCTTTGTAGGCATTCTTCTGTATGTTTATGCAAGGTAGGTCACTTAAGCATTTTTAAAATTATTACCCAATTACTACCCGGCTAGTTAGTCATCTAATTAAGAAATATCACTGGTGTTGGGGGTTGTTTAGAGACAAAGAGTTTATTTCCCAGTTGTGCATAGTGAAATGTGGTCTCTCAGGTCTGAACTTGGTCTTGGTCTTCCACAGGCCAGTGGTAGCTGTGACACATCATCGCCACCCATGCACACTTGTTAATATGCTACATATAAGTTGTAAAAATGTTAACATACAGACAGAACAGATATTTTACTAGTATTTGTTATTAATATTATTTAAGGGTTTGGTGAAAAAAATCATTGCATTTCCTTTTAGGAATACAAATAAGAAACCTCAAATATCTGCTAAAAGTCCAGCCCTAGGACTCTCTTACTTAAACAGCAGACTGAAAATCACCTTACCACTGAAAGCTGATACACCAGACCGTGCTGAATAAAATATTACATGTGCTCAGGAAACAAATTAGCCTTTCACAAAATACAAAACATATGACTTCCTGGGGTTTTTGGCAGAAACATGGTAAGTTGATCTACCCGGTTTGAGTTCAGACTGTTCTATAGATAGTGATGGAAGAAGAACAGCCACCCAGATTTATTCCTTTCAAGGGGCCTACTGATAAATTGCTGCTGTAAGAGCTTCTTCGTCAAATGTAAATTGTACCTTCTGAACAGTTTCTTTCATTAGCCTCATATATAAATTCTTCAAACTCCCTCTTTCCCTGGTTTGCACTGAAGCACATACTTAACTGGCTTTGTTTCTCAATGAGCCAGTCAAAAAGTTTATCTCTTTTTTGGCAACATTTTTGGCCTAGCATTGCATTCTAAGTGATATGGTTTATTGTGGAGCTTCGGTTCTATTCTGCATTGCTCCACAAAGCAAAAGAAAAGTGTGGGAAAGAGAAAAGGAGGCGGGGAATGGAAGATGGAAAGGACTGGAAGGGGGAGATGGGTATGAGAGGGATTCTATTGTCACTTTAATCTCTCCTGCTAAAGCACACAGTTCATGCTCAATTCATTAAGGAAACAAACACTGTTACCATTCTGGCCTCTTACGGGGTCTTATTGTTCATTGCAAATGAACTTATATCTGGTACACAAAGGTTTTAACAATATAATCCAGGCATGAATGAGAGATTTTTCCTTTTTTATTCAGGTTTTATTTCTGCCCTATGCACATTATTTGGTATGGTATTGTTTTCTCTTGTAGCTGGTAGGAAGGATGACATGTGCAAAGCCAGATTTTTCTCTCTCCTTCTTGTCAGCAGTTGCTCACCGCCTGTTTCCAGACTGATCTAATTTGACGGGTGAGGGCTGGGAAATATGAGCATGAGTACTTATTCTGTAGCTTTCATTGCGTTTTTATTTATTTTTCTTTTAATAAGAATCCCAATGTGTATAAGATGTTGTTTTTTGAGAATTGCCATTGGGCAGGTCGAAGCCAGTCAGTGTTAATGGGTGGACCTCCGACAGTGGCTGGATTGGGTGTCAGGAAATTTGGAAGCCTGTCTCTCAGGGTGGGACATGGAAGGGGAACACACAGATCAGATGCCTGATTTATGTTCTGTGAGGAACAGACATTGTTTTCAGTCCGCCCCCCCTTTAGTCTCACATGTTTTGAATGTTTTAACACCAGATTGTGGTCTCTCTCCACTCAGTTTTGTCTTGAGATGTAGTGCAGTTATTTTCACAGATTTTCTGTAATTGCGCATGATTTGTTGTAACAGAAAACAAAGTAATATTATCCACCGGAGCCAGATCTGTATAAATGTTGAAATAATGTTTCTCTCAGTGGTCAGTTGAGTGTAAAGATTTATGACTTCGAGGTCCTAGGTCAGATTTTCTAACAATTTTTGTAACATTGCTACTCCGCTGACTTCAGGAAAAGGTCATGTAGTTTACAGGAAAATAAACCTTGAGCTGAATGTCAATGTGAACGGTGTAGATTTTCAAGCAAGCCTCAGACAGTATTGATCCTTATCAAAGCTGCAGGACCTCCTCATACTATTTAGGGTATTATGATGTCCGCGGGCAGTGGCCCAATCTGAAGTTAGATGCCTATGCAGGCAGTATTTTCAGGGAGCATCTGTATACTTTTGCACAATTTTGCACATTTTTCCTTCTTAGGCACGTCCCAAAACAAGGTCATCAAAATGCAACCTTCACTGAAGTGGCTTATTTTGGTAAAACCTTGAGTAGAATCCAATGTATCCTTTACCAGGTAGAATACTGCATAGGATCTGTGACTACCTCAGAAAAAAAATCATTTCTGTTAAATGATTGTGGTTTAAATATAAGAAGATCTGGTCTTTGCATTCATTCTTGGTGAACTGCTTGCCTGCTTTGCAATCCTGTGTCAATGAAATGTAGCCAGATTGGTCCACAAATATTATGATTGTTTGGTATCATTACTGAGATTGTAAACTACTCAGCATTTGCTAATCAAGCAACACATTAAGTATAATTACACAGAAAACAGTCCCTTGAGGAATAATTCAAAATTGCTGTCTTTACAACATATAACAAAGCCTATCTTTTCACCTATAACACATAAGTATATAAGTAACTTATAATATACATTTTTGTATTGATTAGTTTAATCTTCACCAAACATGGAATAAGATGTCAAGGACAAATGACCAAGGATAAATAATGCTTTGGATCTGAAGTCTGTAGTGATGGTTATATTCAGGGCCAGGAGCCATAACTAGCAGGGCAGCTTGACTTCATGTGCAGCCCAGAATTGTGCCAGATGTCATGCCATGCCAGGCTTGTGTAAAAAAGTGTGAAAAACAAATTCTACAGTAAATCATAAATCCATGTACTATGTCAAAATGTGTGTCAGATATACAAAAATAGGTTTTGCTTGTAGAAGTCATGTGAGGAAGGGTTAAGAACAATGTTAGAAAAACAATAGGCTCTCATCCTCTGGTTTGCATAAAATAGACATGATTATGCTGAGGACTACATGGCTTTCGGGTGGGGTAGGAAAGCCTGTCTGACTGTGTGAGAGTGAGATTGAAGGTTGAGGCCCACTGAGGAGTATTCACTGAGTTCTCTGTTGTGCAGTAAAAGTCTTATCTCATCCCAAACACCTGCCAAAGGAAACAGGAGATGCAGTGGATCTGCTCTCCCTTGACAGCATCTGCTCTCTCAGGGACCATTTCTTACATTTATGGATGCTGTGATAGTCAAGCTTAGCCTTCAACACTACATATGAATAAATATATACCATTTTGTCTCCCACCCAATCTCTCTCTCTCTCTCTCTCTCTCTCTCTCTCTCTCTCTCTCTCTCTCTCTCACACACACACACACACACACACACACACACACACACACACCTTTTCGTTTTAATATTTGTAAAGATGTAACACTCAGTCTCTGTACATGAAAAGTCTTTATTTGGTTCTGCTGTATTCCTACCAACAAAATTCCATAAACTACCATGTCATGGACTCAGTTTTAACACAAATACACAACACTG
Organism: Albula goreensis; assembly: GCA_022829145.1. Taxonomy (NCBI): domain Eukaryota; kingdom Metazoa; phylum Chordata; class Actinopteri; order Albuliformes; family Albulidae; genus Albula; species Albula goreensis. The sequence goes on along the minus strand of CM040741.1, from coordinate 54,757,542 downwards.
TCCTCAAATGCAGCTATCTTACAGAAATGTTGTACAGTCACTCAGCATGTCATTGCCAGTCAATGTTTTTTTTTAGTATTTTGGCACTGGAACATAATGAAAAAAATATTTTCAAATTACGGAAATGAATAGAGATATTTAACTCTGAGAAATAGTGCTGGTTCAGCCAGGCACTGAATAACTGTGAGGTATATTGAGCACTGAATTTAAAGTACCTTTCCGGCGAACATTAATGACACCTCAAAAGGTAATCCATCCCCTGGCCCCACTCTAATCTGACTCAATGAGTCACCCTAAAACCCTATGAGACTTATGGGAAATTCACTTGAGCAAGATTTTTTGTGTTATCCTTGAGTTTTATGTGGCAATAACAAAGAAAAGCTGTTTTCCTGAGCTTTGATTGTATCAGGCTGAAAATTGGGCCATTTGATCAAAACCTTTTAAACAATGAACTGCGAACTTCACAGTTGGGACAGGGCAGATAGGGTCATGGGGGCAGACGGGTTTTTTTTTAAATGATAGGTGCATTCTTTCAAGATACCATGAGTGTGTAACTTGGACCCCATCCACCCATGGGTGCAATTGGATTTCACTTGAAAAGGAGTGTTTTTAATTAAAAAATCAGCTGTGAACCTGACTATTTTTCCACTGTTAAAAAAGTCAGTAATTGTGTATGGCTGATAAGAAAATGAGCCCTTAGCCTGCTGCTGTGACCGTGTTGCTGTGATTATTAGTTTACAATACTGGGGGTTGGTTTGGGGTAGTAACATAAGTCTTTTTTAATTCTCTTAGCTATGGGGAAGAGTGTATCTTACTCAGCTCTGTAATCACCCATTTCTTTTTATGTTTTTTTAATGATTACAGCTGATTATGATCTGCTAACTAAGGCCACACACTATTTGCCTGTGAGAGACTGACTCCCCTGAGGCAGGTGTTAGACACTTTGTAGTGAAGCCATAATTACTTTGCACAGTTAAACAAACACACATGCAGTGTGGAACAGTTTACAAAGCATTCAAAAATAAAATATACTTAGTCTGAATTCTCCTTTGTTTTGTTTATTTTTTATCTATAAAAGAAAAAATAGTAATGTGTAATGATATGTGAAAATGGGGAATGATTTCTGTTTGATAATGTATCAAGACTTGATTGCAGTCAATAGAATTCAGAGGTAAAACTTCTGTCATTCATTTTTCACTTGGGCTGACAGTCACTTTTCTTTGGTATTGATTTTGAAATTGTCTTGACTCCAGTCTGAATAATTCCTCTGCCTTCTCCTCTTTTCTGCCTGCAATGGCAAACAGTAGATGCCACGTAAAACCTTATCTCATCTAGGCCCTCTTTTTTCTTGATTTAGACCAGAGCATGTCAGTCTTGATAAATAGTGCACACTCTGTGATGCTTTGTGTGATACCACGTGTTCCTGTACTGTATAGTTAACAACAATCAGCAAAAATAATACTGTTAACAATAATAACACAATTGGATACTGGACTAGTTATGAGTAAGGTTTGACTACTGAACTGTGCTGTTGAGGAGGTTCAATAATAGACCAATACCAGGATGTTGTGGAAAAATACCACAGTTTAAATAGTGTGGAGAGATACAAAACTATTTACAAAGAGTGCTGAAAATCACTACAAACAGACAGTGACAATACACTGTAATAACACTGCTACAAAACCGTAAGGCCTATGAATGAATTCAAGTGTTTCACAAGGTCAGTACTACATAGCTTAATTAATGTACTTCACTCGGTCAGCACTCAAGGCTAAGCTGCACCTGGTTTATTACCTGAGTGTATACAATTGCAGTCAGAGCGTCGATGTTGCAATCAATCAATGTCAAAATCAAGAGCGTCATCACAGGTATTAACAATGAAAAAAATCATAGTTCAAATACAGTACATGATTACAATCCACTCAGTCAGTCCAGCTCACAGTGTAACACAGTGTAGTGAATCATGTGTGAGAGGAAATGCAGTGGCACTGTAAAACGGCACCATATTTGCCACAGTTTTAGCACACCAGCAGTATTACAAGAAATTTGGAATTGGATTGATGTGCATCTGAAGAAAGTTGCAAAAAGAAAATCTTCAAGTGCACAGAGGTCTTATGTCTTGGGAGACCACCCATAAAATGTAGACTCAAACCATATGAAACCTGACAATATAAATTTGATGTGATTCACTTCTCCACTTCTGCAGAAAATAGCACTGCACACACTGGAGATAACTTCTGTTCCTCAGCTGTCTTTCAGCCTGACACAACAGCACAGGGTTAAAGGGTATGATGTGGTATTTCAATGTATCAAAGATTTCTGTAATTGTTCAGTTTATAGTTTGTTGGCAGAATGTGTCTTGCCTGTTCCCATTCTGGAAGTGAACTAAAAATATTGTTAGAGCTGTCCACCCTAGAAACAGTTAGCAGCATCCAAGCCATGACAGCATGACAATTGATTGTATAATGCAACTGGAATTAAGCCAAATTTGTTTTATTGGCACATTATTGTATTTCATTTTTAGTTTTGTTTGTGCCTAATTCTAGAACTTTGCATTCTAATTCTAGAATTGCACAATAAAAAATTAATAAGTTAATTATTCATTTTTGGTGACCCATTAATTCACCTGGGTTACATGATGATTCCCTACTGTAAGTCCCACAAAGCACCACTGTCATAGGCTGGGCTTCATTTTCCCAGCCTGCGAGTGTTTAAATGGCCACTGGCTTCCTTTCCTAATTAATGATTTGTTTTGCCTTCCACAAGACAATTTAACAGGAGGGCAAGGTTCATAATTGACAGGCTACACTAAACAAATCTGGTTGCTCCCTATCTCTATTGTACCCCTCCTCTCCAATGGATGTCTAATTTGACTAATGTCCCCTGCATGTGCTTGAAACTGAATTAAAAGCAGGTAGTCACACAAGCATTAACTATCTCTTCCCCAGCCCATGCAAATACGCTGCATGACTTGAGTGATGTTAGGAGCTAACACTCACCCCATTGCCATTAACCCCACCCGTAAGAACTTTTTTCTTGTGGATTATGCAGGTTATGGCAACTTTGATAACAGAGGAAATGAGGACAAAAACCCCATTCATGATAAGAAATGACAGACATGCTGGAGAGGTGGTGTTTTACAGGTTTCCTGCTGTTTCCCACTTTCTGTCATCTTCTTAATCTGTGTCTTCCTACCTCACTCACTCTCAGTGTTGCAACGTCGGACTTAAAAGGCACAAATTCTAAATATAAAGGATTTAATATTTGTGTTCAACTATGCTGATCAGCTGTGTTGATATTTTTTTTACCTGCGTGGCACCTTGGTTGCCATAACAACGAGAAATGAAGAGATGATTTTTGTGCATCATATGACCTTTACAGTTTAAACATCGATGTATAAAACCCAGAGGACATAATGGTCTTCTTTTTTGCAAATTCACCTCCCCCTTCCTGCCTCCTCTTAACCCTTTGAACCCAACTGAAGCACTCTGTCTTGTAAATTACTCCCTGTTATCTGTTATCTTAATAAATGTATTATGTTATAATGCAGAAATATGATGTTTAACATAAAACAAAAACATTCGCCCTTCTAATAAAAGGCCAGCGTTTCCCATCACAAGGCTTCAAATAGCTTTCAGAAGAGAGGTCAGCTCTGTCAAATTTTTCACTGACATTGTTTTTACTCTTCATGTAATGAATTACAAATTACTTTACCTGGAGAAGTAGCAGGTTCACAGCTACATTTACTTACATACAATATAGTTATTTTTGTTGTGATGTTACAATTATTATTGTCATTAGCACCACCAATGTGAAAAGGTGAAAACAATCCATACTTTCCAATAATAATAAAAGTTCAAAATACACCTCTCCTGACATATTGAAGAACATATTTGTGTTGAAGTTTGGTAAAACAGAGATTTGGGAGAAGAATTCTCAGGCAACCCCTCAACCTATCACATCTCTTCTGGTCTCATAGAGGTATATAAACACAACATACCTTTTTTCCCATCATGCTTAGCATTTCCGACATCCCACCTCCCCCCCATCTCCACCTTCATCCTCTCCTTTTCTTGAGGGGTTCATAATCCTAACTGCTATCCCAGTTTCTTTCAGCCAAAAGAAAGGGGGGGATTCCCTCTCCTTGACGATGCGATGACTCCTCCCCCTTTTGACTCCAAGCCTAAGTTCATTCTTTTCTATATCTCTTATCAGTAAACTCAGTTTAAATGCTATATTATTGTCTGAGAATTTGTACTACTGAATAACATCATGGCTAAACAATGCTAGCCATTCTGCCAATCCATGCAGGATTAATTAAAACATAATTTTTAGTGCATTGCATAAGAAACTATCTGCTCAGCTTCTGCTTCCTATTTTCAGGATCCTCATTTGATTTGCACTCCTATCCTTTTATCTGGCACTTTTATTGGTCAATAGCTTTCATATTAACTGACGTATACACAAGTGACATTGCTCATGCAGTTGCTCTTTGCATTGTTCTACTATACAACCAATTTCAAACCTACCCCATAATGTACTCCTGTAATTGATGTACTTTAGTTTGACTATGAGCTTCCCTCTCATTTGATACTCAGATGTTATTTATATTGCATTGTTAAGATGAATATTGTAAGCTCGGCTCAGGTCAAAGCATTCCATAGCTTCCAACAATCCCCCTGGCCTGTAATTTCCTTGGTTGTACATTCAATTTCCTTATGTATCAGTATTATACTACCATGTAGATATACATTTAAAAACATAATGAGAAGGCACTGAAAATATATGAGGGGTCAATCATTCAGTTTCTGTCACTTATGGAACATCCTTTAGTGCATGTGCACACATACACACATACAGACTCGCACTCACATACATATATGATCTGAATGATAATATTTGGTTGTCTGCCTTTGGTCAAAGTAAACAGCTGGTGATGGAGGAGGGAAAGTCCTGCATTTTCTCAGGCTCATTCTTCCACACAGTTTCACTGAGTGTTCAGAAGAGAAGTCAGCCTTGTTGTGCACTTGACAGTTGAACAGGTGCTTTTATGGATTTATGACATATTAAACTACATGTGTCAAAAAGCTGGTGTCCCATAAGTATTTATGAAATGCCTGTCTTTGTCAGTGGAAAAAAGGAGTCACATATCCAGTTGGTCATAAAAATCCCCCACTGAAGAGAAAATCAGGAATAAAGTCACAGTAGTCACACAGGACTTGTGTACTGCAGGCAATCTTCAGTCCTGCTCTCAGTAATGGAGACCTCAGAATGGATCTGCAGAGCAGCTCTTTAATATTTCATAGCTAATAACTGTCTGCTGCATGAAGACATGCTCCTGTCTCCCTCCACAACAGCAGGACTTGTTGGAGTTGCTGCAGTAAAAGGGTATGTGCTTGTCTGAGAAGTTGAGCTCTGTTGCTGATGGAATTCTGGGTATAAGATGTAAGCACAGCAGTGAGAATTACCTTTCCAATTTTGGCAGTGAGTAGTGGTGAATTGTATAGTGCTTTGTTAAGTGTACCAGTGAATAGTATTGAAGGGGTCATGGGGCCTGTTTTTTATTGAATCAAACATCACCTGTTTGTGAATTTCCCTGTGATACGAATGCCACCCTTCCCATGTCTCCAGTAACACACCTCACCACCCTTTATATTTAGGATTTAGTAGATTATTAGATATTTTGTGCAGCAATTCAAGTTAAGTACCTAGCTCCAGGGAAAGAGACCAGTGGCCTGCTTACAAATTAAATCCACCTCATCTCAGCTGAAAGCCCAGCTAACTAACCATTGTAACTACACTGTTGTGATTATAGTACTGCACTACTACCGTTATATTCCTAATACTTTTACAGCACTAATAGTAGTACAGAGCTCTCCAGAAACACTGTCATCCTGTCCCATGTCCCCTGAAGAGTTGCTCAAACTCCCTTGTCCTTTTATATTAATGGTCCTGAGGGTTCACTTGCTCTAAATGTGAGCTGATGACCTCTAATCAGTTATAACTGACAGTGTATCCGTGTCCATACGTCCCCTAGGGGGATGGCTGTTCAGGCCATCAGATATGCTTGTGAAGGTGTGGAACAGTCATACTACTCAGTCTTTTTTTTACCAAAAGTCATTTCATCCTTCAAACTGCCACCACCAATTACTCTAGCTGCTGTTGAGCACACCTACTGGAGAGGGAGCTATACCTATTTTCCACTGTGGATCATGAACCATGCTGGCTGTTACTGCCCAGATGTACCATGTCAGCCCCACTTTCTCTGTTCTGACTGCTGCTTGCTTCCTTTCAGGTTGTTCAAAATCTGAGGGCAAAGGCAGTATATTACTCCCATCAGTGAGGTAAAGGAAAACGAGTACCCCATAACTACTAATTATTGCATTTCTTCAAAGAGAAGATGCATATCAAACTCACATATCAAAAACAAGTAAGACTAGGCCACCTTTATCACCTACAATAACACTTGGCTTGTTTATTGGTCAAAGATATCACCCAATAAGTAACTATCCATTTACATCACATGCCAAAGTGTTGGTATGGCTAATACAAAGGAGAAGCAATGGTTTCATACCAATTTGGTTCCAGGCATTGCTGTGTAGAATGTAATCATTTGTCTTCTTATTTTATCCTCTGCCTCTGACCTTGTTTGTTTATATCAATGCATTCAAGCAACATTGACCCTAGTAATCCTATTGAAACACTCAGTGTAGGCCATTCAGGGTCCATTCTCAGTCATGCTCAAACATCTCCATAGAAATCATTCAGGTACTTAATCAAGCTGGTTAAAGTCTCTTAAATTTCTGACATGTTACTATATTCACTGTAACAAACCTTCACTCAGACTGAAAAATCATGACTCAACTGTTCTGCATCTTACAAGCTACAACCTTTACAACAGAACATCCCAGCACTGGCTTTGCTCTGTGTTACCATGGGATTCAAACAAAAGAGACACCCAGTTCTGTCCTACCAAACTGAGCCTTCACATTGAACATTATAGCTCTTTCTGCTCTGTGTGTACCTGCATTCTGTTACATATGCATATTGTACATTATGGGTCAAAATAAACATCACTTTATGTGAGTGTTTTTAAAGGAAAAAAATCAGATTTCAAAAATCAATAAAATGTTTTGAATTCATGTCCTGCCATTTATGAATGACCATCATACACCAAAGTGAGTTTTTCTGTTAAATGAATAGCACAGCACTTCATTAGCCACTGGGGTGATTGGGCATAGTTTGACAGGGTGATTCAACCTACTGAAGCAAGAAATAAAACCACAGAAGGGAATCAATATGCCTGTCTTATCAAGGGAACAATGCCTTTGTGCAATGAGTCTGTCGGAGGTTGGGAATAAGTCAATGTACTGTCTGCGGTGTTCAAAGCAAGCAGTTTTTAACCCACTGAGACTTTACAGCCAAATGCAGCCTGTGAATGACAGACTGGCTTGCTAATACTGTGGCAGCATCATGCTCTGTAAATGTGATCATTATGCAGTTCTTTTCACACTTAGTGTATAAATCTTTTAGTGGAAACAAGGGGACAGGCTGTGTAGGCTTGGAGTCAGGATGTCATGCCATCAGTCCTCTTAATCCTCTCCAAGGCATTGATTTGCTGCTGAGTGACTCCTGGGTAAATGGTTTTATTTTCTTGTCGATGTGTCCTCATCCACCCAATGCTAAGCAGGTGAATCCAGTTGAACGGCAGTCTGGCCCTAGTGATACTGGCAGGATTCTGCTCATCAAACGAATACAGGAAATAGGGAGTTAGTGGGACAGAGGCAGTGATATTAAATCATTTGCATCACATTTGAACAGTAGTATTGGAGTAGCGAGCAACTTTAACATGCATAATATTTTTGGGTATACTGATAAATACTTCTACTTATGGATGCCTACAGCTCCACTGCAGATGTTTAAGATGAGTGCTTGTTAAACATTCCTCTGGTGGACATTTAAGTTGGTAAAGAGAGGGAGAGAGAGGGAGGGGGAAAGTGGAATATCAGAGCATGTTTTACTTTCCACAATGGCTGCTTTTGTTCAAGCTACAGACCACACCTTGATGACATAATTGGGCTTCACACATTAAGCCCCCCAGGAACAGGGACTGGTTTTCAATATGTGAGCTAATGTGTGAGGCACTGCAATTCCACACAAGGGCTGTGCAGCAGTGACACACACGGGGGGCCTTCAAACAGGAGGGGACTCTCTAAGGGGCTCTTCACAAGAGTTATAGCCCTCATTTACTCCCTGAGATATCCACACCATGATGGGAGAAATCACACATTATTTTCCAATCAAATGGGAAAACCCTGGGACATTGTTTAGAATTTTTCTTTTTTTCTCAACTCAGGTATTAAGAATTCCTGAGTGTAAAAGGCTGATTTCACACACGATTGTTGGCCACAGGCCTTTTCCCAACCCAGATTCATTATTATGCCTCTGTTTGTTCTATTCTCCAAGGCTCTCTGTGTTACAGTACTTTCTTATTCCCCTCCTTCCTTCCTCCCTTCCTTCCTCCCTCCCTCCTTTATCTCCACTCCTACAGACCACTCTGGGGAAGCAGGAAAAATTATGTTCAACCACCAGCAGCTAAAGCAGCATCTTCCTCTAACGAGCTCAGGCCGTGTGAACCTTGAGAGTCATTCAGCTAACTCTGCTCTCAAGTCTGTCCCAAGAAATCCCTGAGCATGCTGGGAGAGAAGTCAAACTAAGCATTACTGGGCCTGGATTCAATCAACATCAACTCATTCTTTTGTTTCAGCAGACCTCACACACACCCACATGGGTTCAGAGGAACATACAGAGCTATACCTCCTCACCCAGCAAAAGATGATGTCAGAGTAACACAGAGCTCATCCAATTAATGTACATAACTGTAAACTTGTCAAACTGCTGGAAACCAACTCTTGCATTTATGTTCAAATCAACACTTAGAGCAAATGTTGACTGAATGCTGTTCCAACCTCTCCATCTGTAATTACACCTGTAAAATTAGAGGAGGCACCCTGCCCATGCCCTCTGAACACTGGACCAAACAAGACTCTCTGTTCTCTCCTCAAACAGCTTTACCAGTCATACCACCCTAACCCTGGAACATGGTGTTTACTCTGCAGCTCTAAATATTGTTTCTTCACTTAAGAAAAACAGCAAACATATTGAAGGCTCTTTTAAGGACTGCATTGAACTTTCTCCCCAGCAGGGTGGAGGTGGCTCAGAGTGAGTGTGAATTCAGCCTTTGATAAAGACTGCCCCCAAACATTCACAATGTGGCCTCTCACAGTCTGCTCCTATTCCCAATTAACTTGCTGAAAACCTTTTCCACAGTGTATTTTTCTGGGCAGCTTTCCATTACCGCTGGAGAGTAAGGGATTTTGAAGGATGGAGAGACAGAGTGAGAGAGAGAGAGAGAGAGAGAGAGAGAGAGAGAGAGAGAGAGAGAGAGAGAGAAGCAAGATGTGTAACACAATGTAACAGAAATTCACAATCTTTCATTAATGCTTCTCCTCTCTTTTCACATCTTCTCTTTCTTATTTAAATTAACTCATTTAATTTCAATTCATGTATGAAGAAGATGAAGGTGAACCTTGCATAGATACATCTTATAAAAGGGAAATGCTCATGGTCTCTGAATGTCTTCATGAACTCAGCATTCTGTTAGTTCTCAAGTTGTGTAATTAAAATAATGTGAGCAAAATGCAGATGTGCACATAGATAACAGCAGTAGCCAAAATATTGTTCCAAAATAAAAACAATTGTGATTTCATTTCACAGCATAATTTATTCCATTGTAGCTGTGGTTCAAGCAGCATAGAAGAGTCTGGCATTCCAGGTCTATTAAAATAAACCAGTTCACCTCTAGCCAATCAGAAATTAATATTTTACCACACCATGAGATAAGATTGGAATTTTCACAGGTTAAGGATATGGTATAGATATTGTCTGCTCTAACAGTGGCTGCTTAGGTAGAATTATGTCCAGTGATTTAAATATCCCCTTCACTGTGGGGGTACTGCTGGCTGCATTCGTATTTAGGCTTTTCAGTTTGACACAGTGCTCTATTTTGGCACATACTCAGTGGATTTAATATACTAAATTCATTCCTTCCCTGTGGTATAACAAGCCATTTTGTGCTGAAGTGGAAGATTCACTGCTGCTGTGTTGTGAGTTTTTCAAAGTGCATTTATCTGCTGTTGCTTGGCACCTGTAGAGATAATTGCTCACCTTTTTGAAATAATCATTCTGCATTTACTTCAAAAGGAACTGAAAAAGTAGATTGAGACTTATTTACTGACAGCATGTTGAGTTGGACCTACAGTACATTTTCTTACATATATTAGATTTTGTATGGATGTAAATGTATGGATGTACAGGGATGCTTGACACTATGCATGGTTGTTCTATCCCGACATCTTTCTGTGTAAATGTATAAATATAAATAGCAATGTATGTCTTTCATATCAAAGTTGAAAATATGTTGGAATATGCCAGTGGTGATGGAACAACACAGGGTTAAGACTATAAGACAATCACATACATTTTGATATTGTTCATTGACATTCACACATACACATGATTAATGCAAGTGTAAAAGTTAAAGTATGATGTGGAATTTTATGTAGTATATTATTATGATTTGGTTAATCTGATATATAATTTGCACAATAATTACAGAATATAACAGAGGTTCTGTAGTTGAATCAAAACAAATAAAAATAAATTATTTTTTATTTATTAAAATAAGCCATAGCAGCTTTGTGTGTTGTGGTCCCAAGGCAGAGGCAATTCATTTTTAACCACCATGATGTGGTTTAACTGCAGATACCAGAGCTGTTTTTTCCATTTATACCACAGCCACTTGCACAAGAAACACTTTTTACAATTAAACAAATCTGATGTAGCACCATGCTGGTAAATTATTATTTTTACAATAGAATATTCAGCTTGCTGGTGCACTAACTTGGAACAATTTTTCCAGAACTATTTCATTTTCATGCATTATCTGTGCAGTTAGAGGGAAATAATAACACCCTGTCAATCAGTCAGAAACAGGATAGAAAAGCTGCAGCTATCTGTGTTCAGACTGATGTTTTTCACCAGACAAACAGCACTAGTTGCTGAGGACTTTGAAGCTCAGTGACGGGAAAAGTTGTCTGACATTTGTGATGCTTCATATTATGTACTGGTTCCAAAATGATTCAAACAGCAGTGATTCTCCAAATGCTGTTCACATAGCACAGTTAATGACTCAGAGGCATTACCAACTCTTCCAAGGTAGCATGAAAAAGTAATTTAAAAAAGTTTGGTAGGTTCAGGTAGGTTCATCGGCTAGCAAAATACTGCTTTTCCTTTGGTTTGGATAGGGTTTATAGCTGTGCAGTAGGACTGCATTATAGGTGTTCATCCCTCAGGCTAAGTCCAGGCAGAATGCTAGCCCATTAAGACCACTGTTTAATTCATAATTATTTTAAATTAAACGGATTAACTCCCATGTGGTAAGAGCAGGAGGTTCTCTGCAAGCAGAGTCCAGCCTCGGGAGGGTGAAAAATTGAGCAGCTCACTAAGTCTCCATCTCTATCTCCCTATTTAACTCAATTTGTTCTACCCGAATTACTTCTTCTGGTTCCCTTTGGCTAACTCCATTTATACTGACCCCCAAACCTTGTTCAAGCCCACCAGCCACATGGATCAGCAGGTCAGAGGCCGAGGGTTGACCTTCTTATAGTTGATTTATTCTTACAGATAGCTAGGATGCAACGAGGCACAGACTCATTTCAGACCCATTCTTCTTACCCTTTCTTCTTACCACCTCTCTCTCTCTCTCTCTCTCTCTCTCTCACTCTCTCACTCCACCCTGTCTTTCTGTCTTACTGTTGCTTGCAAAGATGGCCCACAGAAATAATTGATGAAGAGCAGTCAGGGGTGAGTGTTCAGCAGCCTCCGTAACACTTCCTGACGTGGTGCCCTGGAGGAATTGGTTGATGCTGGGCAAAGGTGGCAGGGGTCTGGGGAAGATGGCTTAAGCTTGGGGAAGAAGAGTGGTGGGGACTAAGGGCTAAGGAGAGAGGATGTGCGATTGGGCCTGGCAGTGGTATGATGGTCGAGCTTTGAGGGAGAAGGAGAATTCTCCTTAAAGAATCGTAGGTACAAGGAGAACTAAATAAGTCTCAGGGCTGCATGCATCTTAAACCCTATTTGGATGGGATTATTTTTACAGGACGGCCGGAATAATGTACCTCATTACCACTAAATACCTGCAATTTTACTCTCATCCAAATAGGCCATCTCAGTAACTTTTACAAGCTGTGCGAATCTAGGCCAGCAAAATTACAGCCTCTTTTACTTACTGTAATTTGCCTTGGAAAATTATCCTACATAAAACTAGTCCAGTCTGAATGGACTTTTACCTTGATAATGGCAACCTTTGCAAAAATATTTACAAACCTTTTCATTTTCTATGTGTCAATCAACAAAAACAGAACAACTAAAAAGCATTCAAGGCCTATTTGGCACTTATTTGATACCTATTTGACACAGTTTTAAGGCGTAAAAACCAGAACAAAAGAATTGCATCTAGTCACTGAAACAGCACAAAACTCCTGATTAAGTGAAATTTATTTTTTTATTTCACAGCACCTTCTCTACTCCGTTATTTTATTTATCAAAACCACCGTGAGTTGTATCTATGAGGGTTGAATAGATTGATAAAAATAAATTCTTAAATCCTTTGATTCTCTTACACATTTTGATATATGTTGCGTCATGACTTTCTTGCAACATTATTTATGGCATTATTCCTTATATGAATTATTTATAGCATTAAGACTTCTTACTTCATACACTATGGTGAAAAGGCATTTTCCCCTGTCTGGTTTTCTTTAATATATTTTCACTGTAAATCAGGTTCGACATTTTTGCAAGTTGTACTTGCAAAAAGTATACTAGCTGAAAATGAAAATGACGATAATATCATCATACCTGTGATATCCTGCAGCCCTACTTCAGGTGTGAAAATTCTATTGCTTTACCTCGTTAACTCAATTACATTGCTAATTAGGGGAGTCTGTTCTATGCATTAAGTCCTGAAAAAGTGAAGCTGTCAGCACACAGTTTCTAGAGACAGATCACTCCACAGTCAAAACAAATTCCAGAAGACCACTGGAAAAATGCTGTTGATGTCAACAATCTGGAAAGGGTTATACGGCTATTTCAAAGGCTCCGTGGATCCACCAAACAACAGTCAGAACCAAAGGGTACTGTACAAATGGAGAAAACCTGGAAAAGTTGGTAGTCATCCTACAGAAAGCTTTCCAAGAGCAAGAAAGACAGAAAGAATGACATCTAAGGATCTGCAGGCCTCTCTCACCTTGGCTAAGGTCAATGTTTATGACTAAACCATTAGAAAACCATGGGATAATACTCCAATAGAGAGCTGATTGGTAAATCAGCTAGTCAGCAACAACTGTTCACTAAGAAGAACAAGAATGCATTTCTCAGGTTTACTAAAGGCACCTAGACACTCCTCAAAAGGTCTGGAATAATACTCTAGGAACAGATGATTTACTGAACAGTTAGAATCATTCCAATGATCCAGCGTGGCGTTGGTGGCGTCGTTGGTGAAGTTTGGGGATGCCTTACTGCATCAGAGCCTGGATTACTTGCCATGGATTTGGCTATGTATCTGAGCATTCAGCAGAGGATTGCCAGGCCATCGGTCTGTGAGCTGCAGCTGAAATGCAACTGTGTCATGCATTAAGGCAATGATGCAAAGCACAAAAGCAATGTTTTTAAATAAGAATGGCTTAAGAAAAAGGAATTTAAAGTTTTGGAATGCCCTAGTCAAAGTCAGATATATTCCTAACTGAGACATTGTGACAGGATTGAAATGAACAGTTCAAACCCCAAAACCAACAGATATCACTGCTGGGAAAGACTAATAAATAAGTACAGGAAGTGTTTTGTGGCACAACTACCAAACATTTATTTGGTTATTGTTATAGTTATTGAATCTTAAGCATTGTTTACTTTTTTACACTGAATATTAGGAGTTGTATAAATCATTTAACTACTATTTAGTACAGTCTGGAAACATGATTAAGTGTAAAATATATCCAAAAATGAAGAAGATCAAACAGACATTGCAGTTGTTATTTTATCATTGTTTCTTCATTCCTAAATGCCCTAATTCCTGAAACAAAAGTTTTCCCATCATTTTGAAGGAATCCAATCATTAAGATCTCCTTTTGAAATAGAGGAAATGTTACTGGTGGATAAGAGTTACATACTCATACTGTACATTTTCACCCGTTTCCTTCCTCTCCCTCCTCTCCATTCCCTGAGGGACAGGGGAAGTACTAGCAAAAGTACTTAACTTTTTAAAATGATGTGTCATGTTCTCCTAGGTTCTTTGATGAATGATTGAGCAGCTATCACTCTGCAGTTTGCCTCATATCCTCATGCAGAGGAGGATGTGTAACTTTTAATTCCTGTCCCAAAGTCATGGTCAGCCCTGAGCTTCCTGTCCCGGGGGAGCATCTTTGCTGTCAATCAGCAGGACAGGAGCAGGGGTGGGACAGTTTTTCAATGCCCTGGGTCTGAGAGGTCAGAGGTCAGCACACCACTGCACTTTCTGTCAGCAGTACTGAATTATACATGCTCCAGCTTACCACAGCCAGCTCTTATGATTGACTTATTCATTTCATCATCTAAGCTCAGCTCCATGAATCACTGGGCTCCTCAAGTCAAGAATATTCATGAGCTGATCAGAACAGACAGTGGTCTGTGTGCAGTTTGCACAGCGGGAGTGGGCATAGCATGTAAAAACAACAACCGACCCTTTTTCCTTCCCTGGAGTCGAGTGGGAGTCGTCTCATGTGAGTCTTTGCAACTTCAGGGAGAGTGATGTATCTCTATTGATTTGATGTGCTATGGATAGTTAACATTGATTGGAGGGTGTTGTGAAGACATGTGAAGACATGTGAAAACCGTGGCGCATAAAGGTAACGGACTCAGAACTGCTTTTGGATTGAAACATCTCTCTGATTATGTAGTGGGTGAGGCACCAATCATCTACATGAACCTGTTACATTTTTATAAGAAATCACCCTCTGTATATTTTTATTTTACTCATCCTCTTAAAGTACTTAATCTGATTCACTTTTGAGCAGTCTATGGAAGACTCTATGGAAGGTTCAGATGCAAATCTTTTGAGTTTGGGATATGGAGAGGCCAAAGGGACTGTGAAGATGGCAGGAGAGAGGAGCAGGTTTATGTGCATGGGTATGGATTGACTTTCAAGGGCAGCCTGTCCAGCTGCAGTTTGACTCAGAGCCCCAGAGCTGTGCCTCTTATATGCTAAGTCCTTCTGGCTCAGGAGGTTTGCTTTGATAACCCAAGTCTTTTTACTGCGGCATGTCCAGTAGAATGTGTGGCCTTGATTGCCTCCCAAATGGCTGCAGCAGAGGGAAATATTCAACTGTTACACTTTGGCTTATTCTAGTGGAACTGTGTGCATGCAAATGAGATTTACCCAAGACTTTTAATTAATTATTTTAGCTAACCTTTAAATGTGCAATTTCTTACCTTTTTATTGATCACATTGAGAATAAGAAACATAATCACATCGTACACATAGGATGAGAATTAAACTAAACACCCTTTGGCCATTTTGATTCCAATGATATATAATTCCGGGGCACCTATAAAATGACGCTGTACAGTTTTTTTCTTAATAATTAAGATGTCTTGACATTCTTCAGTTAATTTCCCTGCAGCTGTTTGTCCCTTTGACTGTTTGAATGGGTTTGACACATTCATTCATTCATAGTAATAAACTACAGCACCGTGGTGGACACTATTAACTGTTGTAATAGCTGTACATAACAGTATACACCGTGATAACTGAGGAGTGTGCAAGTGAAGGCAAGCTGTGGCATCACAATTGCAACTTATTTCAAACCCTTTGTGCAAGAGGTTGGAATTTTAAATGTGCACGCTTGAAAATCAAGCTGATTTCAGACTTCAGTTATGTTTATTTCATACCTGCATGTGCCAGTACCATAACAACCCAGGAAAAAATTATTTTTCCCACTGTGGACCCTACATGTTACCAAAGTGGTCCCTTTAATACCATGGTTTCTATTTCCGCCCTTGCCAAAGCAACATAAAGCCAAAACAGAAGCAAATAGGGGCATATTGGTAATTTCAGTGATGCATTTTTAATCTGGCTGTATTTTTGCTGAGTCCTTGATCAAGCTATTCAGCTGCCATAAAATTAGTTTCTCCCAACAAGTAGGTAAGATTACTTAGGGTTAAGAGGTACGTTAGGAATGTAGGTTAAAAAATTATTGAAGTGATACTCACCACTGAATAATTGTGGGAACTTCATCGAAAGTTAAATTGCAAGTGTCTTCAGCAAAATTTTCCATTTTTTTCAAGACTAGGTACACCCTGTAATATAAACGCTATTCTCTCATGATGTCCACTAACAGCAATATCATAATGCTCCCATACACATTGAAAACAACTTCAAAAGTGGTTTCATGAACACCATTTTTGGTGTCAAATACATTCCATATTCCAAATGCTATAAATCCTCAAATCTAAATGAACTTTTATGGGAAGTTCTGGGGTGCATAGTGTGAAGCAGATCATCACCTCTTTCATTCCTCAAAGAACTGGAGGGCTTTCCTATCTTAACAATGGTACACAACTTACTACAAACTGTTCAGAACTTCAGAAAAGCAGTAAAGATTGTGTGACCTATGACAAGAGGAAACTTGAGAGAGAAGACTTGAATTTAAGTACATGCAAATATTAACACATCAGGGCACAGTAAAATCCTCACAAAAATAATCCTCACTGAATGGATATAATGAGTTTTTTTCCCCATTTTCCCATGTATCACAAGATGCAAATTAAGGCTTCATGGCAAAAGACCAGACATTAGTCATTGCTCGATATGGTTGGCAGAGGAGAGTCGAGTCTTATGTCACATTTTGTCCAGCTCTTGGCTCATGTGTAGGGATGAGATATTTTCAGGGACTTTTCTGAATAAAAAATTTCATGCTTGTCTTCATCTCTACTTTCTACTAAATGAAAAAAAAAGCTGAAGCACAGGATGTAATTTCTACATAAAAAAGAGAAACAGACATTTTATGGAACAGGGCTTGGTGGGATGTGGTGTGGAGCTGGAAGGAATGGTTACAGCAAGGTGCATCCAGGCCCAGATTAATAATCTCCTACAGCTGCATGCATTATCTCACTGACTGAGGAGGAGAGTGGGGGATGGACAGAGCATGTGAAGGAGCAGATGAGAGCTGAAGAGAAGGAGAGTTTATTCATTCTGTTTGTCAAGGAAAATCATCTGTGCAAACCAGAAAACCCCAAAGTAACAAACACAATCTAAATCACCTGCAAACTGTTGTGAACTATTTGTGTTCAAGCACCCTGTGTGTGTGTGTGTGTGTGTGTGTATGCATGTGTGTGTGCGTGCCTGTGAGCGTATGTGTGTGTGTTTGTGAAAGAGATGGCTGATGCACTCAAGGAACAATATAATTATCCATGGTGTATAATGGTAGGTTGGTAGTGCTCCATTTTTTCTGAGTCTGTGTTGAAACAAAAGAATTCATCCTTCCTCCCTCACTTGACATGTGTGTGCATTGAGAAAGAGTTTTTGAGAGTCTAGGTACCAATCCAATTAAAACTGATGAAAATGGGTGTTCACTGTTAAGAAATATCAGGGTAAACAGACTGCCACGGAAAAACTCCTCTTGAAGACAACAGGTTTTGGCAAACATGCTGACTGTAAATAGGCCGCTGCTGAGTCATATAATATGAGCAGACAAAGCCTGCGGACAAACTGCTGTCTTAGATGCCAATATACTTTACCTGCTTCCTTGAGGTGTAAAATCTTTGCTTTATGTTTTCAGGGCACAATGTTACACAATTCGTAAGTGTTGCAGTTGATTAATGCTCAGTATTTGCTAGGACAGGAGCATGTCATTTATATATAATATTTCCAGTAGGTATGAACGTGTCTGACACGGAGAATCTCCAGCTCTGTGCTACATGTGTGAAAGGGCATCTCTGGAAAATGTCCAGACCTGATTCTCCGGACATTTTATGGAGTTCATATGTGAAAACAGCTATGGAGGGGGATGGCTTTGCCCAGGGCAAGGGTCAGACAGAGTGACACTTCTTAAGGGGCAAAGTGCAGCATTCACTCAGAATTGTGAATGGGCGCACATCTTTCTTCTTGTGTCTGGGTTGGTAAGTAACATTGATTGGCAAGGGAAAAAATAAAACACTGTAACTAACCTTCCTAATTAAAGAGAGTAAGACAGGGGCCTGTTGAAAGACTCACAAGCATTAAAACAATACCTTTGTATATTTCAATAATTCTCTTTTTATCATGAACAAAACAAGACTACTGTATCCCCACATACCCATATGTGCTTATTTAAAAGGGCTGTGTCTGTGTTTGTGTTTTAATGTGATTGTACAGATTCTGTAAGGTTGAATCCCTTAAACGACCACAAGAGGAAAAGAGTAGAGTGAGGTGTGGAGCACTCACAGCAAAAATCAAATAATCTTTTATCATGCAGTCTTTCCTCAACAAAAGATCAACAAACACCTACACATACACCTCACATTTAAATCTGTAATGTTTCTCTTTTGAGTTTAAGGAAACCCAAACAGCATAACCAAACACCCATAATACCTGCCGTTGCTCATATTTGAAAAATTACTTGTCTTTTGACATCTTTTCAAGTTTGTTTGGCAATGTTTAAGCAGATCTTGAAGTGACAGAAATCTGATTTGTATCAGATTTTTTCCTCAAGGTCTAAGCAGAAAATGTTCTCACAGAAAAGTATTTCTTCAAATCTGTTTTGGACCATATTCATATGTGGTTCAAATCCAATGCATAACCAATTCCTGCACATACAGCTTGTGCCTGACTGACTAAATAGATTTTTTGCCATGAAGTGTTTTTACTCCATCACACCCCACAGAAATTCACTTACATTATCAGTCAATTCCAAAAACAATAACCTGTATAAAAATATCAGTAAATGATCTCATGCCAGACATTGGCTTGGTCACTTGTAAGCTAATTTGGGAACAATCCCTTAAAAAATAATGCATTTTAAAAACAAATCACATTTGAGCACTAATGGCTTCTGTCACTTCTGAAAGTGTTATTTGATCAGGATTGTTGTTAACTTGAGTGGGTATGTCCCTTGTGATGAGATTAAAAGAGTAGTCCTGGTGTCTTTTGTGTGAACACACAGATTCATAATGCTCCAGTCCAGATAGCCTGGCATAGCAGCCATTTACCAGCACTGCTAATTGTGAACCTTACACCTCCAAGAGAACAGACCAAACTAAAACCCTTTGGCTGGGAAGGGAATGTCACAAAATTTACCTTTCACTTTATAGAGACATAGATCCCTGTTAAAGGACTGCAGGAAAACGTGTGGGAAACTGACAATTGTAGTTTGTAATATATGGATGAATTAATGGGACTTGTCACAAACAGAAGCTGTAACAACTATTTTAAAGTCAGTAGAGATAATCACAAAGATAGAAAGGAATATTAAACAATCTGAAGAAATAATGGAATGAAAAATAATAGACAAAAAAAAATCTAAATACAGTTGTGATAATTTAGCTGTGGCATTCCGCAACATCAGTGATTTATTTGCAATTATTTTGCATGATTTACTCTGGAGCATAGATTTAGGCTTGGTTGAAAAGGAAATTGAACATTCAAGGGTGACAGCTTTTACAGTATAATTACTAAAAACTGTGAGACGAAGAAAAAAAAATGGTGTGGCGTGCTTTATTGATGTTTAGATAAGCATTGATGCAGTGGCTGAAGGCTTTTTTTCCCTTCCAATTCATCACAGATGAATCATGACAGGACAGGAGGAGGAAAATAACTGATGGATGAGGTGAAAACTGATGAGAGAAAGATTTCATGTTTTGAAATAAGATGGGAACACATGTTGTTCTTATCGCTCTTAAATTCTGCAAGAGTCAGCTGAGGAATGACATTGCAGTGACCCCACTGTTGGAGGTGCATTTTAACAGAGAGACACAGGATGACAAAAATACAGCCTCTGAAATCTTTTCCACTGTTTTCCTGGCTCATCAGCCATTTAACCCTGTAACCACAGATAGTGCAATATTAATGCACTCAAACCCAAATGAAGCAGAAATGTGTCTGAAGGACAGGACCCCTGCAGGCACTGTTCTCACATGCATGCTTGCACTAACACACACACACACACACACACACACACCAAGAAACAAACACATACACATCACAATCACACACATCTGCACCACATATTCACAGACAAGCACAAAATGCATTGCATCAATACAATCATTTTAATTTTCATGGATATTCATCGCTGTAATTTGAAAAAAAAAAAATAGTGGGAGTATGTGCTATTTACGGTTTCAAGCCTATTCAAGTATCCCCATATTACCCTTGAATGCATTTTCTGCTAGCAAAAGTCTGATCTGTGGGGGGAAGAGGGCAAGTTGTGAGTTATGACTCGGATGCCTGAATTATGAATACGGTACTTCATTGGGGGGAAAGGGAAAGAGTGTATGGCAGGAGGTAAGATAACATGAACTCTCAAACCCACGGCCTTGGGGACTCTTCAGCCTTTTCCCCCTTTTACCTTCGCCAGCCCCAAACAGCAACTCTTTTCATAGTGGGCCAGACCCCGCCCCCAGCCCCACCCATCCCTGTATTCTGTTGCTAAGGAGACTGATCTTGAAGGGGAGCCCCTGGTTGGATCATCAGAGCTATGTGAAAGTGTTTAGAATTTCTCATTTCCCCATCAGACTCCTCCGATATTATTCAGTGCTGTTCAAAAATTCATGGAGGTATGTTATTTTTGTCAAAAGGCATGCCCTTGTATTCAGCAGGAGCTAGTCCTAAGATGTTTGCTGAGGGAGGCTTATTGAGAAATGTGAATACTTCTGATTTTGAAGCCAACTTTTTATTTTAATAATTTTTTAGAGGAAGAGGAATTAAGTTGGAAAAAGATGTGCAGGTTACAATGAAAAAGAGTCTGTGATATACTTGTTATATTTTTCAAACGATTATTTGATCAAGTGAGCCAGTAAGTATGTTCATTATACTAGAAGTAGCTGAGCATGGTTCCTGCTCTCTCTCTCTCTCTCTGTCTCTCTCTCTCTCTCTCTCTCTCTCTACTATGTATGTCATCCCCAAAACAAAAGAGTAGTCAGATCTTCAAGTGGTACAGTTAATTCACATATATCCACCTCCCTTTCATTTCACTATTAACAAAATAGTGCAGTAAATAACAAATGTAGCCATAGAAAAATGTTGTGATACCAAATACAAACTAAAGTAGACATAAATAAATGGATGAGCAGGTTTTTGGAAAGAGGAGGATTGCTGGAAGGATGAGTATCTGCCAAGGTATCAGTCAGCGCCTGCTTCATGTTGGCTAGTGAGCAATATGTGTGGTATTGATTTTTCTGTAATGTTGTGTGAAGTCAGGATTTTTTTAAACCATCAAACAATCTTAACTAGCTGATTGTATTTCACAATAGCAGTACCTCTGCAGATAAATACAAATCCTGGTGCAATCTACAGTATATAAAAACCCAACCCCTGTGCTGCTCAGTTCCATTAACACCTCCAGATGTGTGGAACTTTAATGGACCTGACAAAAGTATGTGTGAATATTGGCTGTCAGGGCCTCATGCATTCATGTGTTGAATAGACCAGTGCTACAGCATCTACTCAATGTCATTACTCTGCATTTGCAGCACGACTGTAGACTGTGTGAATAGCCCTTAGATAAGCACTGATGTTTGCTCTACTGGGGCTGTCCTAGAGTGAAGTATTAAATGCCAAAGCTGGAAAGTGTGATTATTGGAATTCTCTCTCATGCCCCTTGTAATTTTTAGTGTCACCTTCTTTCACTGCTTTCTTGGTAACTGTCTTGCTGAAGTATTGAAGTCATGTGTCAAGGGCTGGTTGTGTGTGTGTGTGTGTGGGGGTGTTGACACTTATTCCTATTCCTTTTTTATATAAGGGAGAAACCAAGAAATATGCGTTCTGAATTCTCACATACCAACAGTTATTCTCCATTTTCATCTCGCTATGCCTGGACTGTATTTACAATTTTGTTTAAACTTTGCATGAGATTGCTTTTATTCTAATTAACTTTGTTTACAAAAGAAATATGTAGGATTCAAGATTTGGAACAGTCCCTAGATGTGTCCTTGTGTTTATGTATGTCGCTTTCCTGAAGGAAGAGAAATTGTCTTGGGTGCTGTGGCTAAATAATTAGAACAGTTTCCCTAGTCAAGTACACACATGTGTTTACAGCATATATTTTATCAATTTAGCAAGCTTTTTTTCATCACGGCACAGTTTAATGCAGAAAGAGCACTAAATCTCCTCCATTAATCCAAGAGGAGTTGGCCTGGTGTGATTAACTGAATAAGTGCACATGAAGATGAGGTACTTTTATTTATTTACTGTGTCTTTAATCATTTATTTATCTCAGTAAATGTACAGTGTACTTATGTGCTGTCATTTAAAGCTAAGCCACTTAACCCCGCTGTCCAAAGTGCACACAGAGCACTCCAGGTTAAGAGCTTTGGCATTTGCTGGTATGGGATTGTCTCTTGCACCTCTGCAGACCTTGTGAAAAGAGAAATGCACTTCTGTAATTATTAATGTTGCCCTAAGAAAAGGCAAACCAGCAGTGACAAAGAGTGTACATGCAGATAAACCTTCTCAAAGAGCAGTGTATTTAACATGGACAGTTCACATTTCTGTGTTTATTCTAAATAAATGGAATTTACTCTATCCATTTTCTCACTTTGCATAATTACCACAAAGCTAGTCATATAAATTCAATATATTCATATAAAATGTGCATTCATTTTTAAAGACGAGAAGCAACTTATTTTGCATATTGCACACTTGATATGTGAAATTTTCACCTGGCCACATTATCGTCTGAACAATAATGCCATAGCTGTCAGTACAGCTACTGTTTTGTTGAAGCCTGTTTATATGCAGTGTGAGATACGCAATAATGTTCATAAGGCTTTGGATCTTTTACTCTGGCTAAGCAAGGCTGAGATGTGTGAAGGAGGTGGTGGGTGACCATGAAAAATATGCAGACATGCTGTGATTCTCTCAGTTCTGTATGCTGTCCTCGTCACTCCTGCTGTAAGTGAAATGCAATGGCGCCCATAATCATGATGATTTATAAAATGGTAATCATAAAAAGCCAAAACACATTTTCCTGCTGCACTTCATTAAGGATGATAAAAAGACCTGACCTGATGCCTCCATAATCATATTCATTTTTAACAGCTTTATTAAATAAAGTCACACAGGTCTGTTATTTCCATTATCATAATTCTGCTTCATGTTAATGCCGGTCATTAAAGCAGTATAATTTAATGATAACCCCAGACACCTAAGTGGGAGACAGGGGAGACAACGAGGAGAAGGAAAGGAGAAGAGACAGTTAATACAGCACTCAGACATTTTCTATAAAGTTTTTTGTCCTCTATGTGGGGGGAAGGAGCCAGATGCCCCTCTGGCAGTGCAAACACTAAATCACAGCCTGGTGTAGTCAGAGAGTCTCCAGTGCTCTTAATTTAGACTTTTCCTGGATATATAAAGATATAAATAGCTCATTTGGACACAGTGCTGATTTAGAGAGGTTCTTCATGAGACACAGTAAAAAATGAGCTTTTTAAAAAGTTTTAGTCCAGTTTCTCTCCTTTTCTCTCATTTTATACAGCTGAATTGTGTTAGCCCATTCATTTGCAGCCTCCTCTGTTAATTCACAGGAGTGCATATAACTATGTGCTAACCGCACCTGTATGTCAGGAGGCAGTCAACCTGTCATCTCAATCTCTCCCTTTAAGGGTAAAGCTACAGGCAATTATGGGCCTTGATTTCAATACTTGACAGTGGATCATGTGCTCATACTGGAATAGCGGTTTAATAGGCTGACCCACTCGGCAGTTCTGCTCTTTAAACTCATATACAGGAGAAGAACAAAGAATGGGCCTCTTATCAGCCAATCTTCCCATTTTTATCTCTGCTATTCCTCAATTACACTTACTGTCTCTCTATTCTCTATCATTTTCTATTCTCTCATTTTCAATTTAACATTCTTCTCTATGCTCATGAGTTTGAAAAGTCAGTTATTTGAAGAGACTAAAAAAACAACAGGGGGTTACCAGTGGAGTCTTCATAGAGTCATCCCCTTAAATGTTAGAGTCACACATCCAATCCTGTCTTTGAGTCCCTGCTGTGGAGTTCTGAATGAACAGAAATGTGCAAGAGAAGTGCTTACCTGACATTTGTTCTTTAAGTTGTTTTGCAAAACATAACATGTACTTCAGCTGCTGAAAATGATTGGCTTTGTGGACATCCTGATTTCTGTGCATATGCTGATTAGGATATTTCAGAGATGGTGATGCTTAAAGCTAGTCAGTTGTGGGGATTTTTCTATCAATGAAAACTAACAATTGAAAAAAAACTATTGACATTGTAATTGAAAATTACGCCCTCCACCTTTATCCTTTTTCAAACTGAAAACCACCTCCACCCCGCCTCTTCTGTCCCTTATCTGTCCACAAAGCTCATTTATTAGCTGTGTACAACATGCAAGTTGTATACATAAAATATAAGTAGCATTAACAAGCTTCTGTGAGTGCACAGCCCACACCTGTTTTACTATTTCCACCCTCTTCAATTCTCGTTGATGGTCCCACACAAACTTACACTACCCCCACCTAAACCAAGGTGGAAAAGGCTTTATGGTCTTATGAATATTAATAAATTCTAATATGCTCAAGGTGAACATTCATACAAGCAAACAACCTAGCTGGGTTGCCTTTTTTACACTTTTGTGTAAAAAGATTATTGTTAAACCAGAGATGATTGAAAGCTTGTTAGTGATAATTAACTATTGTTGCTTGAAACATTATCAAAATAATTTGACTACATTCTTTGTCACTATCACAGTGCCTTTTGCTGCCTCAGTTCAAAATGCTTCCTGGAAAGTTTCCTTCATTGTTCACTTCAGAGTGACCCTTTGAAGGGGCAAGCTTCTGTTCATTTTTGAATGGAATGTAATTGAAAGTGGCTGTTACCAGCTACGGCCTTTGAAGTTCCCTTTGCAGGAAACATATTTTTCATTTGGTAAGCAGCCCCAGTATTTCTGTCCACAGGAAGTGATGTAGCCCGGAGGTATGGAGAACCATGTTTAGAGAACATGGCTTGCTGTGTGAGGGGAAATGGATCTCTACCTCCTGGGTTGTACTGCTTTCTGTGCTCCACTTTTAGTTCTCCATTTTATTTGCATGTTTTTAAAGAAAAAGATTATTTCAAATGCAAAAACAGTGTCCACAAAGTGCTGATATTATAAAGTAATGTGAAATTGCACAATTGCAACAGATGACCTGTTGACTTCAGATGATGAAAATTGCAGGAAGTTGAGTTCTATCTCTGCTTACTCAAGCCAGAATCAAATAACCTGTTGTGTTCCCACCTCATGACTCAGGGTTCATCTTACATTCCCTGTGAAAACCATAAAAGGAAAACAACTGACAACTAGGGAGAGCACAGGACCCGTGGCCTAAACAAACTCAACAAAAGGAAGGAGGAAATCAACTATCATTCCCTCCTGCTCCGCTCAGAAGCCGTGGAGGAGAGAGTGCGTGATGGCAGTTTTGGGGAGGATGATATTGATGAATAGGAATCTTGAGTACTCAGAGTTACTAGAGGGCAAAGAAAGACCCAAAAAAACAAAAAAACAAGAAGCTTAGCATACAACCTCGGTCTAGGGGTGCTTGAATTTGAGTTATTGGTGCTGTTTATCAGACAAACCATAGCTGAGGAATGTGATGAAAGGGAGCGGAAGAAAGAGAGGCATAGAGCAAGAAGAAGAAGATGATGCACAAGACATGTCTCTCAACATATGATGCATGATTCTTTTATCGGGCATACATGTGCATGTTTTACAGTAATTGTAATGAAATAGAAGTACCCATTTTAATGGCATTTTATATTTTGTGCATTTCAATGTTTCCTTTGTTGATGCTGAGGCTACAATTCTTTGTCACATCAACACATCACCTTTATGTCTTTCTGTCAATCTTACTTGACAGTCTCAGGTTGACTCCTGGTATAGATAATACTTCACATCAAATGTGCACTAATGTTTCATGAATAAAAGTACATAAGTGATCTCCTAACGTTATCTCCTAACATCAGAGCTCTTTCACACAACCACTTCATACACATTTGCTTCTTGTTCATTCCTTTTGTGTCTCTGGCTGTGGCTTCCTTTGTGGAAAACCGATGGAGCTGAAACAGCTGGAAGATAAGGGCTTACAGAGGGAAACATGTACTAGAGGTGAGAATAAGAGAACAACCCAGCAACTCTCAGAATAAGCCAGCACCACATGTCAGTCTGTCTGCTCAGAGGGAAAGAGCATCTGAGCACACTCATCATCATAACAAGTGTTCTCCTTTCATAAGGACATTATCCTCAATGGAACAAAACATGTCGCAGAAAAGCTGAAAACAATTGCTAATTGCTTTTGAACAAGACAAGCCTTTCAAAATCACCTCTCCAGAAAAGTGGTATTTTATGAATTTAGAATATATAATTTTCATAAAGCTGTCAAACTTGACTAATTTTGAGTAGTTTCTATTGAGCATACACAACTGGGAATTAACATTTAATTAAAATTACACCAATCCATGTAAATTAAATGTTGCAAAAGGAATATGATAGTACCACTCATTTTCATAACTGTTGTCAGATTGCTGGAATTTGAACACAGTGCATTTTTACAGTGAGCCTCAGCATTTGTAACATAATTTTAAATATTTTTATCACCTGCAATTTGGTTTCACACCATAAAAATTCTGCCAACTCCATGATTATTTGATGCTCTACCTAAAACAGTCATACCTTGGTTCACCACAGACCTTTATGCTGCAGATTTATAGAGAATATGCTGCCTATATGAGAGGATTATTTAAAAGCTGGCTCTATTGAAATGAGCTTTCACTGGCAGGTGTCATTTAGGTGAACTACCACTCTAACCCCTGATCTTTAGCATTTGGCCTATGGAATATATTATTAAGTCTCAGGAAGTGAATCCTGATTTTCTTTCCTATCCATCATACCTCCTCTGTCCAACTCGCTGGAACTGAAGCAGGTTGGCACATTTTGCTTTTCATCCACCACAAGCTAAACAACCATGTCTCAATCTGAGACCTTGTAGAAATTTTGCACAGCATGCTCTGGGTTCACAAAAAAGTTTCTTTTATGTTTTAATTGTGCAAAATTTATTGGGCAATGTATCTGGGAAAAAAAAGAAAAAAAGGCTTCAAATGAACCAAAAGTGAAAGCCACCTAAGATATATACACATATGAAATCAAAACACTCCTTATGCACACATAAACAAAAATTGAAAATCCTTGCTCACTAAATCACTTAATTTCCACCTCTCTCTTGCAATACAGATGAAATTAAATCCACATAAATACATCACAAATGATCTTCCTGACCCTATCTTGCATTTCCAGAATTAACACATGTATTAAACTATTGAATTGTGACCTGCATATTAATAATATGTATTAAGAAACTGAATGGGTCTATTGGGAAAGGTTGCCATGTAAGATGAAATTGAAATTAAAGCTCTTAATTAGAGAATTTAATCGTTACCTTGGTCTCACCTCATCATCACTGTCACAAACATATTTTTCTATTTTTTCCGCCCCGTTAAAAACCAGCCATACACCACAACAGCAGGAGCAAACAAAATAACACCTCTTCTCATTACAAGTGAGAAATGGCATTTCTTAACAGGCTGAGTTTCAGGTAGCCAAGAAAAATGCATGCTGTCAGATCCAGTGAATAAAAACATTTCTTTGAACTACTGTAAGCTAATACTTTGTGTGAGTAAACTGCTTTATGTGTAAAGCATATTGATTAAAATAATTCAGAGCTAAAACTTAAACATTTTTGCAGAAAATTGTTCTGCACATGCAACAACACCTGTTCCACACTTACTTCACACAAATCATTTTTACTCTGTGTATACTTATTTTATTATGAGATGGTGATGCAATTAGGCAAGCATGATGTTTTATGACTACATTCTTAAAAATGCAAATGTGTGTAGGCAAGTAAAAAGTTCAAGGCACTTCACTCATTAGTAGGGATGGAAGAATGAGGTGTCTTGAACCAGATGTGGGCAGAGCTACCAAAGGCTATTAGTGACACATTTACTTTAACAAATCACTGTGTTTTTCTGTGGTGCATGAAATCTTTTTATTGGTTCAAGATTGTCAGCTCGATATAGGTTCATCCATTTTGTAGATTCCGACATCTCATTCTTCCATAACTGCCCACTAATCTTTGCTGGTATATTTGTACTAGTCAGTGTGATTAAGAGATGTCTTCTATTATTGTTTGTGGGTCAGAATTCTTGTATAATTTTTTTTTTTTCATTTTTATTTTCATTTTTTTATGAGTAACATAATACATCTTTGCAGTTATATCTGTGTGTTGGTCTGTGATCCACCAAACAGGAGCTCCTCATCATTGTCAGTTCCAAAACAGAAACATTGGAGAGCAGTGGAGAGGTTTGGCCATGTGGTTTTGGGGATGGAAAGAGGGAGGAGGTCAAGCCGGAAGGCTGAACCATGCCTTTTGGCCAGGGTTGAAGCTGATGCTAATGAGAGGAGTAGTCCATGCATTGCAGACAGGGCAGGCAGCCCAGTGTAATTCCCTTTGAGACAAGCGAGCGCAGGCAGCTCCTGACCTGAGCAAGTGTAAACCCTGCAAAAGCAGCAGGTCGCCGCATGGCTTTCATTATGCGAGCTCAACCCCCACACACAATGGGGCCAAAGGGCCCAGGAGGTGAGGTAACATGGAAGAAATTAGCTGTGATTTGTTACCGGGATCTCTCAGTTATGGGTTGATTACCTGCCAAATGGTTATTAAAGTGGCAACTAAAAGAACAAAACGTTTTATTTTCACTTTTAATTCAATTTTGTGTAGCAGCTACTTAAAGATTCATACAATAGGAAAAATCTATGCTGCTCATCTGATGTGCTATACTGTGCCTGGCCTCGTTTGCTGCAGTTTGCCTTTCTCTTTGTTGGATGTCTGAGCTGCCGCCATTATCTCTCCCTTGGGTTAAAACCTGCCAACTCAAGGGCACTAGAAGTACTCCCCTCTTCCTCCCAGCAGTCTGAGCAGTCAGCTAGACTAATGGAGGCACTTACCAGTGATTTAAATGTTTACTGTCACATTTTACCCTTTATTGATGATCTCCAGATTTTAGCCAGCAGGCTTGAGGCGGGGGGTGGAGGTGCAAATCAAAGCTTTCTGCACACAGGCACACGTGGCAGATCCTTAATGTGACTGACTACATACATGTCCTGGGGTGCCATACAACTTTGCAACCCAACTTTGTAAACAAGACGACAGTGCTATAACAATGTTAAAACATTTTTACAACCTTTTCCTTTTTCCTTTTAAAAACAATTCTGCAATGCTGTATAACACCCCAGATCACACACAATATTTTCCAGAAGGAAAAGGCTTTAAAAACTGTAATTGTGGACAAACAAAATCATGAGAACATTTTCACAACAATCAAAAACCGCACAATAAAATGTCTGAATGACCTTAAATGGCTAGTTGGATCATTTTTATTACAGTAGTTAACCTGCACTTCTGTAATAAATTCTTCACCAACTGCATCAAAAGGCTCTCCATACATGGAAGTTCCAGGTGCTGTATTAGATCCATTTTATGGCTACTCTTTGTATAACTCATGGCCTCATATTTATTTTGTAACAGATGTGAATTTATTCTTTCATTTCTTTTTTCATAAGCAAAGATTATTTTTCATCTAACATGATGTGGGGCATATTCAAACACACCCAAAAAGGCAGCATTTCTCTCTCCAAGAGAGGTATGAAAAGAAACTTGGTTCCACAGTGGTGTTGTGAGACACCATTCAAGTGTTTCTCCTTTTTTTCCTGGGAGATGAACAGGAATGATTGTTACATTTTCTCTGGGCTCACAGTCTGTCACAGATGGTAATGATAATCCATTACTTTGGAGAATTTCAGTACATATACAGCAGGAGGAGGATCGATAAGCATCCCCGCTCTGGGAAATATAAACACTGTTATGGTATACACTTTCCAAAGGCAGATCAGTCATGTAGATTAGCTCTTGCACGAGAGAGGGTGGGGAAAAAGTGAGAGTGGGGTAAGCAAATATTGATAGGAAGCTGAACCCGGTCCATTGGTTTGATCACAGATAATAATAATTCCATCTCTTGTACAGAGAAGTTCAGAATATCCAAGACTGTTAAAGTAAATATGTTTTCATTAAATGGCATAACGCATAATTGAAAGAGAAAATAAGCATAGGCTTTTATTGGCTGGCTCTGTGTGTCCCCTACCATTAGGGGTTCAGTGGTATGGATATGTGGGAAGGGGAAGGGTGGGAAGAGCAGGTGAAAATCAAATAAACACCTCTTTATTGGGTTAAAGAGAAATGAGATCAGGGACCTCTGCCTCCACTCTCTGGTCCCTCAGTGGTTCAGAGTAAAGGTGCATGTGTGTTTGTGGATTGGGCTCCGCTAGTGGCCAGAGAAATATGGAGGAACAGGATATTGGGAAGGATGTTCTGAGTTTCTTGTCCTTTACAGTAAAATCTCACCCATTTGTTTTTGCACTGACTGTATACACTTGCAGTATTTACAGAATGTATTTAATGCCCATAAAGTAAATTGAATTTAACAACTTCAATAACAAGAGAGTGGCAGTGATAGAGAAAGGGAAAAAGAGGGATGATTTTCTTGGTTCGATTTCCTATATCCCTCTCTATAAATCTCTCAGTGACATGATTGGACAGACTCAGTCACCGTGCTGCAGGTGGGGTCAGGTGCCAGCTGCTGTTTATTATTTAGGTAATCATGTGCTTACTGGGAACGGAATGGATAATGGGTATCACCGAACGAACATCCATGCAATCAAACAAACCCCTAGTGTTTGTTAACATGTTTGGGAAAAATACATCACCACACGAAACCATCTGTCATGTGAATTCATGTGCTGGAGATATTATGTTCACTGTATCCCTGTGCTCTTTCTTGCTCTCTCTTCATATTTCCCTGAAGCTTATCCCTGCTATCACATTTCCATCATGTCAACTGAAAGCCCAATTACGTTTCCTTGCAAAGAAAGGCCTTCCCCTAACAGAGCGCCTGCCTTTCCTCCTTTGCAGTGAGGGAAGGTGGATGTCTGGAAAATGTTTGCTAGACACAAAATTAAAGGTTTTAAATCATTTTATGCTCTCTGGTTTCACACAAATTAAAACAAATAGATCCAATCATGCATGGGCCTGATGAAAGCCACTCCCATAGCTTGTGCTTCAGTGGTGATGTACGCTATACAGATCCAGGGGATTGGGGGGGGGGGCGGGGGTGGCAAGCCTGATAAATGAACTCATAAATACATCTACAACATACATATGTTTGTGATTTGGTTTAGACATGATTCTGCATTTGAAGTATCATGTCACCCTTACTTAATAGGTGGATTGTGAAGATTCTTGTGGGAAATAGCATTGAAAGGAGTGGTATGTTTGTTTCCCCAGACTAACCACAACCTCTGCTTTCTTTTTCATGGCTGCGTCTCCTGCTCCTTCTGTGAACTTTCTCCATGGAATATCTTGCAGGTGAGAAAAGCTTAACCTGTCAAAGTCTCTGTCCATATTAATCTGTAACTGTCTGATTGTTGATCTCATGAATTTACTAACCGCTATACCAGGGTCTTTCAGCGCTGGTCCTGGTGGACCACAGGATTTATCGGGTTTTCTTTGTTCTTAATTGATCAGGAAAAGTGGCTGTTTACTCACCTCACCTAGTTTCTTGAGGCTAAATTGGTTGCTGATTATAAGCTGAAAACTGGCAGATCCTGCAGCCTCAAAAGGAGGGTTTACTCCTGCTTTACAGAAATAGCCCAGGCAAAGCATTCACAATGAGAATCAGCAGTTTATGTGGCAAAATAGTGAAGGGTGAACTGTCTTGTCATTGTTCTGGGTATTTCCCTTATGGGTGTAGGACACACATTTTGTGCATCTTCATTTCACATATGTGTAACAAAGATTATATTTTGGTCTCACCTTGTACATGAACATGTTGTTTTAATTGTAAGCTTAATGCCTGAGGAGGTATTTAAAAATATTAACAAAAGGCCAACATTTTTATGAGGCCCAGATTTCTCAGGTGTGGGGATAGATGTCAGAGAGCAAGGCAATAATCACAACTTGCAAAATTCCCTTCAGGACTAACATATGTTTGGGTAAAAAATAAAATGCTGTACAAAATACTTTTCCATACAAAATCAATCTCAAAAACAATGTGTCCTTACTGATAATAAACAGTTATATGACATTCAATAACAATTATGGAATTAAAAAGTTGAGATAAGAGAAAAATTACAATAAATGCTTGTACAGTGGCTTGTGCATGTACAATCCAGTAATAAAAACAGATTTTTATTTTGTGCACCAAGTGCCTCACATATATAAATTGTTATTGTGGCAAGGGTATTGTAAAGTGCAAAACTACATTTGTTCCATTGTTATTTTGTTTATAAAATAATTAAATGAACATGCAACCTAATGAGCTTTCCTGTGCCTTAAGGGATCCCAAAAATTGCGGACAGTGGATGAATTAAAGGCTGCTGAAATTAGTGAAGGATTCCCTCTACCAGACTGCGCTCTTATTTAGCTTCCTCATAACTGCATTCTGGGAGGAAATTAATGAGCACCTGTGGTTTATGATGCCAGGGCCTTTTCACTAGCAGGGCACAAGGGAAACTAATGGTTCTGTTGTGCACTGACAGCCCCTGGGGTTCACTGATTATCAAGGTTCTGTATTCTAAGAAAAGCTTTGTGTTCTTTAGTATGTTCAGCTTCAGGCAATATTCATGAATGGCTACTGTGTGTTTTTCTTTGGTATTTGTATTGTCTCGGCAGTAACAGTTGCTGGTGACATCCATGATCTCCCCAAATGTGCCTCCCTGAGACATGCACTCACAGAAAGTCTTTGTTCTAATCCATCAGCAGGAGCTCTGTTTATCCAGTCATCTCACTCCAAACCAAATGAATGTTAAAGTCATCAGACTCTGCTTTTTCACTGCATGTGACTGTTTCATGGCTCTTTGGTTATATTTTGTTATGTTTAATTTATGTAGATTCTTTCCATGACAGAGAGACAGTTTGAGAAAGGTCAGAGTTAGAGGGGGAAAAAAGATCCTGCAGGGCCTGGATGATATGGTTAGTATGGTCTAAGGGAAAGCCATGATAAAGTAAAGATTGCTAAATGCGGTCCTGCTGGTGACGCTAGCAGCAGCCTTCCTCTACCCTGCGTGATTGGAATGGGGGTGGAAATCCAGCGCACAGCAAGCAGAGCTGCGCTGCGTTGTGCTGTGGTTCGACGGAGACAGGAGTGCTCACTGACCCATGCTTGGGTTCAATTAGCATTTGCAAATTACACCTGCTCTCCACACTGCGCCTGCCACTGCCTTTAGCCAGGAGGCAGGCTGGGGAGGGGAATTGTTGGCGGTGTTATTGTACATTTCAATGAAATATTAACGCAGCCAGCCTTTGCCGGGGAGTGTTCTGGGCCTAGAATGCCAATCCCGGAGCTCATAAAATATAGACCAGTGAGGAGAAGAGGACAGAAAAAAGAGTCAGGAAGGGAGAGGGGAAGGGGGGGGGTTGTTCTCCCCTGTGCCCCCCAGCCTGTAATGAGTCTGACCCCTGCCCCAATCTCTCCCCTTGACCCCAATCCTAATGCACTGTGACTGTCAGAAGTTAAAAAGCTGACACTCTAAATAAGCCAAGATCTACAGAAAAAGGGAAGGGAAGTGTTCTCTCCCATCCGGAATTTCTGACTGCTGATCGGCTTTGTGAAGACCATCCAGAGTAAGCGAAGGTCTGGTTTCTGTTAAGCAGTACTTGACCAGTTTTCAAGTTTTACTGAGGATGAAGAAAGGAGTCTTTGTGCGACCAACTTAGTCTGAATAGCTCGCTGTGGTTTTACAGAGATTAAGCAGAAGATACAGTGGATGTCAGAATGCAGTCTGTGCTGAACACTTTCAGCAGTCAAGATTGTCCAGATTGCCTTACCCCATATGGGTGGGGAACAACAACTTCAAAGATGCCACATTTGAAGCTATTTGTATTTTATGATTCTTTCTTGTTTGTTAGTTGTGGCCGCAGCTGAATTTGATGAGCATTTTGAAGCTGGTATTTGATGATTTGAAGAGTATGGGGCAAAATAAAATGAGATAAAACACATTTCTCCCCCAAACATGGTTCAATTACATGAATGGAGAAAGAAGTTATTGCATGTTTGCATGCAGATTCATGACAGATTCTAAAAATGAATGCACCAATGTGCGTGGAAAACTATGATTCACAACATCAATGCACTTCAGACACATTCCAGCCATGATAATGTTTGTCTTTAATTTGTGTTGGCAAGAGCAGATCCTCTCAGTTTCTGTGTGTGTGTGTGTGTGCGCGCGTGTGTGTATGTGTGTATGTGCATGTGTGTGTGTGTGTGTGTGCATGTGTGTGCCTATGTAAAGAGTGTGGGCATGAGGAAAAAAAGAGAGAAATGAGACACCAAGAGACACCAAAGTGCAGAATCAAGAGAGTCTGGCTGTTGAGAAAGGTCGACACAATTAGTCATGCGAAGGGAGGAAAGGATATGTGGATGCCTTTGAGAACTGGTGAGATTGAAAGTGAGATATTACAACCCACTTAATATTTTAATGTACCTCCCCTAATTCAAAGAAATGGCAAGCAAAAATCATCAGTTTTTCTAGGGAAGGGACAGATACCACCACTTTGAGCTTAATACATTAGAGCTTACTGTAACTGCAGGGCTTGCTATCATGTTTTACCCGTGAGACTTAATTTTTTTTTTTTTTTTTCCTTTGCTGCTGTCTCACAACTATAAAACATAAATCTCATGGAAAGCACAAGTATGGAAACAAAAAAAGAAAAAGAAATGAGAGGGGTTGGAACGCTGGCAGCCGTGCCTGAAATGTCAAATGTAGCCTATGGTACTGGCTGTGCCTGTCAGAGGTTCAGATATTTTGGGGAAGAAATTAGCTAGCTAGCGATGCTGTGGATAATTCTGCAAAGACGATAGTAGAAAATAACTTGTGCTGTTGATGCCATAACAATGTTGTTGACACAGAAGGTGGTCGCCAGCCTTAATTAAAGTCTTACATTCATGATTTTTTAAATAATCCTAAAATCTGTGCCATGAGTTTCACTGAAAAAGTGGCTGGTACTACTTGCAGTGACATCATCAAACACAGTGCATAGCGATGATGGGATCAATACACTGGGAGAAGGAGTGAGGATGGGGTAGAGCAAAACAAACACCCAGAGCACAATCCAGACCATTCATGCAGGGTATTAAATGAATAAATTATTGTGTAGTCTTTCAGTGTAAGCCTTCCCCTTAGTGGCTGTTTGACATGACTAAATCAAGTTTCATAGTGGTTGTGATGATGAAATAGTACCAATAATTTATTAATCAATTTATAATTTATATCCCAAGGATATACCAGCTTTGTCAGTAGTTTTTTTTTACTTTTTATTTTACTGTGCTCACTGTATTTACCAAATTGAACAGTTTCAATTCCAGTTCAATTTCTTACGAGACATTCTGTGAACATACAGATTATAGACATTACAGAAGAAACATTTTTTGTTGTGATGCAGTTATGTACATCATATTACATGTGTTGGATATAGTAATAGATGCCCACACTGTATATTTATGAGTGTGGTTGTGGGTATGTATCTAACCGGTGTGTGCACATGTGCGGGTTGGATGATCTGTCTTGAACAAATGTGTCCTATGTGCGAGTATGTATGTGTGTGTTAGTGTGTGTGATGTGCGGGTATAGTATGATCTTGACAGTTTCACCCCTAGATGATGAGATCCAGTCCATCAGTCAGCTGGATGGATTCAGAACTCGATGGTGTCTGTGCCAGACACCACATTGTTCTACCTTATGAGGATATCAGCAGATAAAGATGAGGTCCCCCCACCCCCACTCACTTTTCATCTTCGCATGTGATGTGGCTTAATGGGTTCTTTTTTTAACTTTTTAATCAAGAGTATAGCCTCAGGGGTATCCTGGATGGCAATGGAGAGTCACACAATGGTTGATACTTTCCATGTTAAAGCTGCTGGTGTTATTTATGCATGCATGTGGGCATGTATGCATTTCCATTGGTAGTAAGCAAATATGTGGAGTTATTTATGGACTCAGTATTGTTTTAGTTCTTTTCCATTTCATCCATGGCATACACAGCTGTGGATTTGGAAAGGAAAATATTGAGCATAGGTCCATATATATACTCATATCATTCAAAGATCTTTATAATACAGTGGAGTTTTGAGTTTATTTGTTGGCCACACAGCTGTTTTTACAGTAAAGATGAGTTCTGCTCAGATTTTTTTTCACATACTCCATCTCATAATTTTCTCGGGAAATATATTATTTTCTGAAATTGTGACATCAGAAAGATTGATTTGTGTGTGGTTTAAATTGATGGTATCAATTGATTTGTAATACTTCAAACAGAGGACTTTTTAGTAATAGTAGCTTGTTGGTATAAGGGCATGTTAGTGAATTAACATATCTTTACTGGCATTACCATGGAACCATGGAGCAATAAGACAGACATATTTGCAACATTGGCATTCACCAGAGTCAGTACGGTACCTCATCTGAAATTCAGGGTAAGGTCATACATTTAATCAGTTGGGTGTCATGTGCAAAATTTTAAGTATAAACAGCTGACAAAGAAGTTAATGTATCATGCACAAAGATACATATCTCATGTTCAGATGGGAACCTGCTTCAAATGCTATCTCATTTCATTGCACCCATCACAATTCTTTACTGGCAATTTATAGATAATAAAGGAGCAGTTTATGGCTTTACCAGTGTGTCATTGAACTATCCTTCCCAGCTCTTTACTTCCCCCCTTTACCTCTTCATTTCTCTCGTGTTCTAGAACAGGCCTGATAATGTAAAAGTGTTGCCCTAGGGAGTGGCGAGGTGGTTAGCTATCGTGCCCCGGAGCTGCGCAGACCCTTCGCTCACTTGATTAGAGCAAGGCCTCAGCAACCCAGAAATCTCAAAGGCTGCCTGGAGACGCATTTGTGCGAAATTGCATTTTTATTGCACGCAATTTTGAGCTGTGTGTACTCGACGCGTTCATCATCTCAGAGAAAAAGAACGAGCCTTTGTTTGTTGTTTATTTTACACATCTATATGTTCTGGGACCCACCTTCTGCTACTGGTATTGGTTGAATTATACATCTGAGGAAATTGAAGTTCATTCAGCGTAATGCATTGGAAGTGATGACAGCAGGAGGGTAAAGTACAGCACAAACAGTAATGGGTCCTGAAAGAATATAAGACAAATGCAGTAAATCTGTATCTCTAGTGCTTTATTACTCTTAATACCCTCAGGGTATGATGGAACTGCCAGCTCATGAATGTATCAGAATGTGTGGAGGGCACATTTGAACCAAAAAAATCAAATTAACAGTAATGTACATATGAGATGTCTTAGTATTTTTCCTGGTTGAATGATGAGGATCTGGACATTTATCCCATGAACCACCTCACTAGTAACAATGACATTCTGTACATCTCATTAAATAGTCAATAACGCATAACACTGTTTAACCAGTTTAGCTCTTTTATGTAAATATATGTAAATTTTTGTGTTCGTAATGCAGTATGCATTTAACACACACAGAGACCCACAAACAGGATAAGCCATGTAAAATAAGGCACCAGACATAAATCTTTCTCTCAGTTTCCAATATTCTTGGTGATTACAGCTGAAAAGTTATGATAATGTTCAGTGTATTCAGAAGTTGGGCTGTTAACTGGAGCAGACAGAACATTAATCATGTCTGTGTCCCTTAGGTTTGGGTGGTGGAGGGTACGGGAGTCGGTGGGGGTTCTGGCATGTCCACGGCTTTTACTCAAACAAACTGTTGAAGTTCCTAAATGCTCCCTGTCTCTCTGTCATTTACAGATACTGCTCAATGGCCCATATCTTGCTTTGTAGTAGCAACTGAATTTACATAGATATGAAGTTATATTGAAAATGTGTGTATTGGTGAGTGTGTGTGTTTGTGCGCGCGTGTGTGTGTGTGTGTGTGTGTGTGTGTGTGTGTGTGTGTGTGTGTGAGAGAGAGAGATCCTTGCACATTTTGTGTTTGCGTTTTAAATGGCATTTAAATATGTCGAAAATGTCAGGATGATGTGCCCTCATGATGTCTGCACAAAGTCCTGATATAGGCCCCCCACTGTGTGGTTCCAGAACAACAGTCACAATCATTCCCACAATGCACTGGGGGTCAGCATAGTTGTGTCTCTCAGTCCCTAGTGACAGCTCTCGCTCTCTGTGGAGCAGGCGAGCCAACGCTGACAGACACATTTAAAATACCTGCTTTGAAGGCAGAGATCAGTCACTCGGAAAAGCCCAACAGAAACCTTCAAGGGTTGCAGATCACAGGCAAAGTCAAATATTTGGATATCGAATGCTGAGGTGATGTATAAAGGAAATCTTTTCATCCTCTCTACGAAGTTTGCTGCAGCTGTCGGTTTTATCAGAGTATTATGGAATATCTTTTCTGACAGGTAGCAGGAGGTGATTGTAATTGAAAACCTAATTACAATATTCATATTTGAGCAAAACAAAAATGGACAAAAAACTTTTTTTTCTTTTTCCATGCCAGATTCACTTGCATTTCAAAGACCTGGTGATAAAGGCATATTTTGAACAGAAAACCACAATCTTCTCATTCCTCTTTGACATACAGGCTTGTTGGAAAGTAATGGGTTGGGAAAGAAGCCACATAACAAATCACAAAACTGACAACAACATGCTGTATCTTCTCTTATTATCTTTGCTTTTGCAAAGGTACAGAGAAACTGAGATAAGCACACAGAGTAGAATATTTAGATTAAGTTGACAGTGAGTGAAGCAGCTGAGCTTGTCACCTCAGTGAGTCTCCTGTTTGAGTGCAGGGTGCGTATCCTTGCTCCTGGTTCTATAGCCTCAGGCTGCTTACTCCACTAGAATGGTGGCAGCTGCTTCGCTCTGTAGTGTAACTCGCAGCTGTGAGAAACAGTCCCCTATTCATCTGTGTGGTTTGGGATTCTTCTCTGGTTCATTCTGCTTTTTTTTTTTTTTACCCTCATCCCCAGTTAGTCTGATGAGAATATACCCAGTTCATGCCTCCCGGAGGAAACTTTTAATGAGACAGGGAGAAACCCCTAACTCAGGTCTTTTGTGATTTAGCAGCATCAAGTGAGTATATATTATCTTGTGGTTGATGGAGAAGAAGTCAGATCTCAAAGGCTAACAAACTCTGGACACATCATTTACTAGGCAGTGTTTAGAACACTAATTAATGTATTGAGGGGAACTGAATGGGAAAAAATGCCAAATGAAGTGTCTGTCTCAATAGAAGCAGATGCCCAGCCAGCAGGTAGGAGAGAGGATTCTAATACTCCTTTGTCACTGATGGTGCCATGCTGAGGTAAGCCTCGTACTGCATTAGAGCAGTCTGAATGGACCACTATGCCGAAAACATTTATAGGATAAGCATTGTACATTTACAGTGATGCAACTGAGATAAAGCACCATGTGAATGTCTAGTTGTATCTATACAGTGCAATCTGTCATGTGATGATCGAAAGACGTTCTCCCCTGAAGAACTTATGAAAATATGAAACAATTGGATTATTAAGGTATCAAAAATTATGGAAATATCTAATTGGGTGATATGTTATGTGATGTATTATGTAAGACAATTAAGAATATCTATGTGACCACATTTTGTTTGGAACCACATTTTTATGAAGTTTTTATTTATTTGTTATTGTGTGTGTTTTTCACACAGCATTACTGCTACTTAGTCCCACACAGTTGATAAACTACATTTCTAACCATTCCACTCCGCGATAAGGGAAAAAATACTAATTTGGCTTTCTCAAAAAAGGAGAGAGTCGGCAAGGCATATTCATTATTAATTAACATCATTATATGCATATATAGTATTGTTTGATGAGGCTGGAGCTTAATTTCTTATGTTGCTCTGCAAATATTCAAAATATCAGGCCCATGGAACTTCATGCAGAAAGACTCTACTATTCAAGATGTATTGTTTGAAAAGGTCATCTGTGAATAAAGTTTTATAAAGGGATGCCATAAAAGTTATGCATTTCCAATGGCAGAATTAAAAAAAAACAGCCTAAACACCTTCAGCTTGTGGTCAGGCTACATGAGAAACTAAGGAACATCTGCTTCATGCCCTCTGAGCATGTATCTGTGCTACTTATAATCCTTTTTCTATCTTATTTATATTAACAAATGGCTGCTACCTCCTTCCTTCTCACAAGCAAGAATTTCTGTTATAACATGAATGCTTTTCCCAGGGTCAACTTTCTATTTCTAATAATGGCTCTCTATTCTGAATGAACTGCATTCAATTACATTAAAAAAGTACGCCTGGAATAAGAAACAAGGTACAATAAAACTTTCCACACTGCAACAGGTGGCTTAGACATTACAAATTTGAATCTGTATCGCATGGTTTTTCAATTATGCTACCATAATTTGGTACTGCTCCGTCAAATTCATGGCACTTTATTGGAAAATATAAGTCTACTCACATTGTTTAGATGGCATTCTATTTGGTTGTTTAGTTAAAATATCTTTTAAATTTTAGACCAATTATAGCAAATATAGATAATACCTGGTGGAGCTGCAGGTTTATTGTGAGGGATGGTGTTGTAATTGCAGAGCTGGGGGTTTAATTGGACAGCTGGGTGTGTAACAGCCAGCTCAATGATGCAATGGCAGAGCTGGTGCAATAATGGCAAAGCTGTGTCCTGGCAGAAACAGCCCTTCCATTATTTCAGGTTGACCTATTTTGGCAGTGAAAGGGAGGGGTGAAGGAGCAGGTTTCTCCTGCAATTGAGCACGGCTCATCTACTGTATCTCTCATTAACCTGTTTCCTCCACTCAACAGCCCATCCGTCTTCAGTTTCCAATAACCCAGCCATCAAATATTTTTCCTCTTAACAAGTCCAGTTCACAAGTGTTGTAATGTGTGATGTAACAACAAACCCAGACACTTTCTCTGTCTCTAATTGGGGAGAAAAATTCTTTTGATATGTTGCTCATCACCCAGAAGTATGTACGAATTGTGATTCGGCAGCAATAATGATATTTTAAGTATTGAAGTGTGAATTTACCACCACCTCCACCCTTGTCTTAGATTATGTAATGCAGAGGCACTTAAGTTACAGTCTCAAGACTTTCTGTGTATGGCTTTTCCTAAGGGTTTGGCAAGGAGGTCTTTATGTATTCTGCACCCTCTGCCTGGAATAGCCTGCAGAAAGAACTAAAACTTCAGGACTTGGTCACTCTCAGTGAATTTAAAGCTACTGTCAAGAGTTTGGAAACAGAATTTACTCGCAATTCCAAATGTTTTCAACTTTTACACTTTATGCTTGTAATTTTTGAAAATTTTATATGCTTTTATGTTATGTAAATATGCTGCCCTCCTTGGCCAAACCACTCTTTGAAAAGAGATTTTAAACTCAGCGAGAGGCCAGGTTGGCAAACTGCAGTATAGTATAATGATGGGACAGCTGGACCTATACCTCAAGGCATTGCAGGTTTGATTCCAGGTAGGGGCAATGAGCAATGTACTTAACCTGAATTGTGTCAGTGAATATCCAGCAGTATAGATGAATGGTGTATTAATATGTAAGTCATAGAGGTGTAAATCGTCCTGTCAACTGTCAGACTGCTCCTGCACTCAAAAAGGGCTCTGCTGTACTGACATGTGCTTTCATGAAGACTGCCAGATACAAGAAAACAATTGCAAGGGACAGCAAGCCGATGATGAGAATGACAAGGATGATGGTGTGTGACAATGACATTGCTTATGCTGTAAGAGTACAAACAAGTATTGACATTTGCCATTTCCTTATAGGATATTTAAATAATAGCTACATTTGTAGATACATGGCTTAAACTGTGCTGTCAGGGAAAAACACAATATAAGTATTCAATAAAAGATACAAAATATGTTTATTTGGCAAAATTACAAAAAATGTTTAGAATTGTGGTTTGTGGAATATCTTAAGCTGAGTGTGTTTTCTGCAGGGAGCATGAGGTCTGTACTCTAATAATATGAACAGTTTACACAAAATATTGAGGGTAAGCAATATTTATATCCCAACACAAGTACATTTTTTTCAATGTCAACAAAGCTAAGCACTTAAATCCATGTTTGTGCTGCTATGACAAGAAAAACCAATCAATCAATACATCAAAAGGAGCTTGCTTGTTAAAATGTAATTTTACTGTTTTACCCCAAATGAAAGGTATGTATATATATAGGTGTTTTGGAATTTTTCTAGAATGCAGACAACATTGTATTTCGAAACCTTCAAGAATAGTATGAGGAGGGCCATGTAAAGAACATATTATTAAAAAGGGCTGCCAAACTGAATGAGCTATCACATGTTAACCTCAACTACAGACGTTGGGGAGTTGGAAAATGCATACGAGAATTTGTGTCCCAGACTACAACCAAATGGCCAAATTTCAGGTCTTGTGGAAAAAAGGTGTATATATGTGTGGGTGAGAGAAAGGTGCCAGACAGCCACAGTTTATTTTCATCACATTATTTATTTTTCATCCGCATTTCAAAGCATTATTAAACCTTATGAAAGAGTGGCTAAAGGTTCATTTTGAAATGATAAAATAAAGTGTAAAATAGGATCCAGTTGAGACATGAGGCAGGCTTGTGTTCCCTGCCCCGAGGCTGAGATTCAGCAGCCTTGTTCATTAGCTTACTGTATTGGCTAGTCATGCTGTTAGATGTCCTTACTGAGACGCCAGCGACCTTGTTCTGTTTATTCCCTCCTACTGTATGCCTTGCATCCTTCCTGATGATTCCTGACTCCTGAGGCAAAGATTTACAGCTTCACATTACAGCTGTCCTGACACATTAATGCTCACATCAAGCCTTCTCCTAGTCTCCCCAACACAAAACCTCTCCATCCCCATCTCTTTAAACACCCCCTTTGTGCGTAAAATAAGTTTGAAGTACATACTAAACCACAGCCGGTCGTATTTCATCAGTTTGCTTTAATATGGGGTGTGAGGTATTCATTTCAGCAGAAAAGAGGAGAAGAAAGAGTAACAGCTTTTTCCAGGCTGGCAGCAATCCTGTTATTGTAAATCAGGGCAAGGAAAGAGTGAAGGAACAGAGTGGAAAAGAGGAGGCAAGGGAGGAGAAGGGGAGGAGGGATATTATTGCAGCTATAACACTGCTACCCAAGAGCAACAGGGATGGCTAGATGTAAGAAGAGGTGGTGCTGTAGGAGTTATAGAAACTGTATGTGAAAATCAGGATACAGTATGTCTCTGTCTCACAAACAGACACTAGAACACTGTCTCACACACTGATGCTTTAGCATTGTCTCACAAACTGATGCTAGAGCACTGTTTCACAAACTGGGAATGGAGAACTTTATTGTATTCTGACATTAGGACAGCGTCTCACACTCACTAGAATAACCGTCTCACAGTAGTCTCTAAGTGAGACTAAGTTAGACTACAACAATGTCTCACACACTAATACTAGAACAGTGATGATAGAACACTTACTCACACATGGGATGCTGTTTCACATACAGGCACAAAAAGTCCCCCTAGAATGCTGAAAAATGATAAGGTTCTGTATTCTTCAAGCCCAGAGTGGAACATCTTTCAAAGGCCTTGTAGAATTTACAGACCCATAAGCTTGTTTTTCTATCCTTGACTGCTCTCTAACTTGAGACTGATGAAGCTGTGCAATCTATGTATGTACAGGGGGTCCTCGACTCACGAATGAGTTCCATTCCTACAATGTGTCGTAAGCCGATTTTCGACGTAAGTCGGAATTTATACCTAAATTATACCTAAATTAACACCTTAAGTCACTCACACTGTACACACAACACAGGAAGGACATATAAAATACAGTAATTAAATGAAACAGTAGTAAAAAAAAGAGAGAACAGTTCCTTACCTTTATTTCTGTGGTCGTATTTACAAACCAAACCGCTTAAGTCGAAACTAGCTTTTTTAAGTAATTCATGGGAGTGCGTCGTAACCACGAAATGACGTAACTCAAGACCGT
Organism: Albula goreensis; assembly: GCA_022829145.1. NCBI lineage: Eukaryota > Metazoa > Chordata > Actinopteri > Albuliformes > Albulidae > Albula > Albula goreensis. The sequence goes on along the minus strand of CM040741.1, from coordinate 54,713,123 downwards.
CGTAACCTGAGGACCTCCTGCATTTGTGTCTGTGTATGTGTGTGCAATTTCTGTCCATGAAGTTATTATAGATCAACGTAAATAAATGACTCTTGTATTTTCTTGACTGGGATGTTGTTTGGGGTTGTAATAATTATCATCTTGCATCTGAATTAGACTGACAATGTAATGGGACTGAACAGGGGAGGGAAATGTTATTAAAGGTCATGAACAGACCACCTGCTTTGCTCCGTTGAAAACGTGGCCTTTTATTTTGCCCCTTTGTGTTACCAGGGCTGATAAGCAGCAGTGTTCTGCTGACTTTCATCTCTTTACCGGCATTTATTGATGTTTTGTGGGGACTGGGAATCATTCATTTTCTCTGATATTTAGCTCTCCTCTGATTTGCAAATTGGGATTAAACTTTTGCCCCCCTCATCACTGCTCAGAATATTAAACAGGAGTTAATGGACAGAAAGAACATCTTTGCAAAGCTTGTAACAAATTATTATGTATCATGATTAATGCAATAACAATAATCATTTTAACATGAATTTTATAGAGGCATATCAAAACAGTGACATGATTTGTCATTAAGGTGGCCAGAAATTCACCAAATGTGTGTCTGTCAACAAGGAGTGTGAAGAGGGAGTTAGAAATGAAGGAGTCTTAGTTTACTTGTCCTAACATCGTCCCCAAATTCCTAATACTTTAGACACTTGCACCCATTTTTCAAACCATGTCTGTTTACATTAGAGCTGTGTTGTTCTAAACAAGTGAACACTTACAACCTGCTTATACAACCAATCAAATCTTATGATCCAGGCTGTAATTTGGTGTAAGTAGAAACATTCTGTAAATCTTTATTTTGTATATTTAAAAATTAATTTGGGACAGACAGAAAATTCAAATATGTTCAGTAACATACAGCAGTAAGCTTATGTATGCATCACAGAGCAGAGGATATAACTGCGGTGGAGGAAGGTTACCAAGGCAACCATATAGTATTCAGGAAGATGGAGGACAAGATAACTTAAAATGTAAGTAACTTTCTAAAACAGCCAACTTGTGAACTTTCCAGCTTCAGGCACTTTAAACTGTTTCAGATAAAGGTAGCCTATCATGTTACAACTATTAAGCTTTTAGTTCAAGTGGTGCATTTGTCTATGTATGCAAAAATGTGACTATTCTCATATCTAGCCAACACTAATGTTACCCAGTAGTTACTTCATTCAGATATAATGTTGGCCATTGTCAGCACCCCAATCTCTAGTTTAAGGTGCACATTGGTTATATACACATGAAGATGATCAGGTGTCGTGTAGCAGTTATTATATCATGGATTTCATTATGGCTGGAATGTTGTACAGTCCAATCAGTATCCAGGATCAGGCATCTCCATTTAATGATAAATAGCAATAAGTGGGACTCCACCTTTGGTCCTATGAAATAGGATGCTGTCCATAGTGTGTCAATGTGGACACAAGCTGATTTGATATCAGTACATCATGGAAAAATAATGACTGTTTTAATCTGAAACTATTAAATTATCTTGTGCAGTACAACTGCCACTTAATGCTGGGTGTAAACAGGGCTCTCAGTATGTATGATTGAATCCTGGCCTGAGTCATTACATCATGGCTGATGATAACCTTCATGAAATAATGGACTGTAGTTTGATGAAAAATGCACAACATGGGGCCAGTTATTTATACTGGAGGTCATTTGTACCCTTTACCTGTCAAAATGATGACAGGATTCAGGATAAATAAAAAGGGCAGTGCCCACTTAATGACACTGTTTCCAATTAACTGAGGCCTGGCACTGTTAGGAGCCGGTGGGCACAGTGAGGGGTCACAGGGCAACAACATGCTTCCACTGACAGCTCTGGCTCTGCTCTGTGGATCACAGTGGGACAGGTCGAGCTCCTGTCAGATTTTTAGGTGACACGAAACGCAACATGGGCAGATTTCAGTCGTGTGTGTTGTGTGGTATGGTGAATACCACCCTCATTAGGCAAACAGTTCAGTGATCATGAATGGTAGTTTCCTATGCTTGTGCCCTTTAGAATGTACTCATTAGAGAGCATTATGTGCTCCACAAGGGGAGAGCAGGGTTGGGAGACATTGATATTGTTTTTTTTTAATGATTTATTAATTCAAAGACCTGTGTAATAGCGAACACAAACAATATATAAATGTGTGATGACCAGTGTGAGAGTGTGCACATGTAACTCTTTAACTAAGCTGAGTCAAAGTTAAAGCAAATGCTCAGTGAATTTGGGCCACTGTGCTTTTTGAGTTCGGTCACTCCTAAGACTTCCTATCCCCTGCACCTAATGGTGGCAAAATGCTGAAAATTGTTGTCAAGTAGTGACATGGTGCTGGCCATGTAATTTGGGCATCGGGGCATTTGACAAGTCACTGCAGCAGTTCCTGGAGGACTTCAGACTCTCACTTAAGGCATTGAATGGAACAATGCATTTATTGTACCATGGAGTTCCCTGCACCTCTAATGACAAAAATCACAGTTAATCCCTCATACAGTCCCTGCAATTTAACTTTTTATCAACATTTATAAGGCTTTGAAAAACAAGCAGAAATATGCCATATAAAAATTCAAGAAAAATAAATAATCATTATTGTCGAAATGTCATTGTTTAGTAAACATTTAGTAAATTGTATTGTAGTTTTAAACAATTAGTAAATGTGCCATTACTTGAATGTTTCATAAACTATGCTAAATTTATGAAGTTTTTTTTTCTTAAATAAACAATATTTTGTAAATAAATTAAAATTTTTAAAACTTTAAACCTTTACATGTTGGACATATTGGTCAAAAAAGAACTGATGAATTCTTAGATCCTGATGCTGACAGACATTGAAATGAATTATAGTTATCTCTGTAATAAATCTCTCATTTTACAATAGTTTTTATTTTGAATATTTTTTTATTTTTATTTGAAAAGTAGAGGAGGGAACCTCTAAGAAACAATCATATTACATTGTCAGCATGCCTCAGATTCTGAGGCATGTTGTAAAATACTCACTAAATGTTGAAAACCACTACATAATAAAACATTTACCTGAAATATTTTTGTCAAATGTACAATTTGACTTGTAATTTCAAAGCTCATGAATGTTGGCCCTCTTCCCTCTGCTTTGATAAGAATGGTCCCTCAATACCCAGATTTTCTAATCAGTTAATACAAGGACTATTCATCCAGGAAGAGATGGGGAAGGAGAAAGGGAGTCATTTTTTAACATTTCAGTTTTCCAGTCATGTCAATCAAGCCTTATCCAAGTAAATTATCATATTATTCAATCTGAACCAACCATGAAAAGGTAGAAATGACTAGGTAGTAAAGTGGCAGTCGTTTGTATTCCACATGAGTTACCAAGCTTAGTTTCCATGACTCCCTGGAAATTAATTTTCTATCTCTGAAAAGTTCATATCAAATCCCATCATTATAAATAAAGAATAGCTGGCCTTGTGGTGTCCCCACTCAGTATGAAGATCAAGCCTAATGGAAAAACTTGTTCCTGCTGTTTTCTATGTGCTGCAGAAACATGAAGATGGTGCTTGTTGTACATGGTTAATTTTTAAGTTTTCTCACATTTTTAAATATCACATTGGCTCACTTTGAACATTCAATTAAATAAAAACAGACTAAAGTCTTCCCTAAGGCATTCAGCATTTTCACATGAAAATAATAATGTATAATCCATTTAATAGTCTAATGATTAAGGTGTTAAACATTTTAGCTGATGCTGTTGTACTGTATTTTAGTTCTGATTGAAATGGTAGCATTTCATTAATGAGTTCCACAAGCCAAAATAGGATACAGCATACTATGCTGTTTGCAGTAAGTATACAATTACCTTGGCCTCTTACTTATTGGAGTAGTGAATATAATTAAAAACTACCAACATCAAATGTAGATTTTTTTTTCTGCAAAGCTTTATTCTACAATAAAAAATAGTGATGAACCATGCGCAGATTATTCCAAGGTTACAAAATGATGGTAACTACTGCAGTTGCAAAAAAGGACCACCTTGATGGACAATATTACTGTTGTCATTTTCCCAACTAAAGAAACTCTGTTAAAATAAAGCCATGCTCCTGGCTCCTCATCTCCTGGTCCATGGCATTTATGAAAAAAAAAAATGATATGTTGTCACTTAGAAGCCTCTAAAAACTAAGCATTTATATCTGTTGTCAGATTTATTGCAACCATACTAGTCACTTTAAGTTTTTTGTGTGGTTTGGTTTAGCATTTTAGCCTTAATTGTAGTAATTGTAGTTACTATTACTAATTGCCTTATTGTTATAACTATCATAACTTATTATTATAACTATTACTACTACTAGTTAGCTAGCTAGCTAAGCCCACACAATCATACATGTTAAATGGTTATTGCACCAGCCAAAATTTTCTGGCTGATAACTAAAGACTACAACTGCCACAGAATGTATTTTGTATGTTACACAATCATATTTACCTACTTAAACACTACAAAAGCCAACAATTTAAGAAAATGACACTTAACCAAAATTGTATACATTTCTCAGTACAAATATTCATTGGCTTACTTCCTCTTCCATATCAAGATTAAAACGCCATTAAAAAAATGCCATATTCATAATAAGTCAAATTAATGTGGCGGCTATAGTGTATAGGACAAAACCTGTGTGGTCACAGCATCCTTAGTTACTGTTTGCTCTTGCTGCCTTAAATGCCTGATGCTGACCTGCTTGTCTTTGAATTAGTACAACACATAACAGGAATACTGCCTTACCCACTGCACTGTCTCACCCTTTCCCATGTTAAACTACAACCCCAGATGACCAGGTCTTCCTCTCCATCTTCCATATAATCTCTGTTATTAAACAAGTTCATCATCTGCACAAAGATCACTTTGACACTGTCTGAACACTGAGCAAACCTGGAGGCTATCCAAGAGAATCTGGCTCAGAATAGGCTCTGCCTTCCAGCCCGAGCTACAGGAGGACAGGGAATAGATGGGCCAGGAACCAACCCATACACGCACTAATGAGCATGAGAGGAATGAGCACCAGATTTACAACAATGCAAAAGAAAAAATACTTATTCAATATTCATTGACGTTAGTGATGAATATACTAAGAGCGTATGATTATGGAGAGCTGGTACACAGACAATCTGTTGGTTGGTCAAAACCATGTACATTCCTGCAATGGTGTGAGTCACCATAAAAATAAAATGCCAAAATATGTAGTATGAGAATGGCCATCCACCAATGCTGCATAAAATACACATTTTCAGTACTGCAAAAAGCAATAAAACAAAAATGGCATCATTTTCAGAGGCTGATAGTATAATACGTTTTAATGCAGTACAGACAAAAAACAGGAAAATATTCCAGTAGCAGGGCCAGGTGGAATGAATCCCTTCTGCCGGCAGTGCTAATATGTCTCATTAGAGATGAGTATGAGCATAAACAGATTCAACAGGGAGCAACTCAGTAACATTCCAACAGTTGTAATTTATAGTTTCATTACAAGTTTGTAAGTTCAAATACAGACCAGCGTCCTACCTGATGCTTCAGGTATATCCTGTATCCAGGGAGGGCATCATTCTCACCTTGCGAATGCAGTACTGACAGATGCTGCGGTCCACCTTATGTAAACTGGTGCAAACTACACAGACTGGAAGTGCAATACATAACTAGATTTTTTTGCATGAAATTCAATGGAGTTGGTATGTAAAGGTAAAGCCATTTAATCTCTCTCTTTACAATTCATGGGAGTAGCCGTGTAGTGTACTCTATCAAATTATAATTACAATTGTTGCATTTTAAGGTGAACATCTTATCCAAGGTGAAATTGAAAAAGCTCCCAATAATATTTATGTACTCTTATGTAGAGAATCTTGTATCTATTCTGTGCTAATGGAAATTGCATGCATATGAGAAGATGTAAAATAGTAGTTGGTTATAGTTTCTAAGACAGGATGAATTCATCAAGTAAATGTAAAAGTGGCGTATATTCTCATTTCCTCTGTGGTTTATATACAAGTTTAAAGACAGGGACACAAAAGTAACAGGCTTGCCAGATACCTAAAATAATTGCCTAAAATAATTTTGCAATTTTTGAAATATTTTCTATAGCTGTGAAATACTGATGCAGTTATGTGTCATATTACTGGATTTAGTCAGATTTTGCACAGTTTTGTTAAATCCCATCACTGTTTTACTGCATACAACCCTGTTACACATGTAACTGTGACAAATTGATAATGAATCAAGGGAAAAGTGCCAAGCAGATCTTTGCTTAAAACATAGTTAATGATTTGGAATTTTTTTGTACCTGGTTAGTAAACCCTACAGTATGTGGCCAATTATTATCCAAAACCACACTTAATGTTTTAATAAATCTGACTGTCACTGTGCATATGCTGTGTATTTTTAACTGATGTGAACATTTGTTTGGGCTACCCACCTAGTCCATGAAAGCACATGGAATCCTATTTACAGGTAACAGTGGAAGTAAATGAACACTGCCAGTGTTCTGTTTCCCTTTTCAGAAAGCAGCAGCACTCAGAACTCTGCTGTAGATTATCAAATGGTAGAGTCCAAAGCACCGCCCCCTGGAATCCTCTTACTCTATGACTAAAACCTTACCTGGAATCTTTAATGAATCTGTGAGTCAGACCCATCACACTCTGCTACATGGGCACACAGGTTCTGCATGAATCACACTCAGTTGTCCATTCCTTTCCAGTCCCTGGGTCTGCTATGAAATCACATTCAAAGAGAGAGGAAAAGAGAGAAAGCTTATCTATAACATGCCCATTTCTCTTCTACTGAATTTCCCAACCTTATCTGTGAAACTTTTTATTCCAATACTGCTGCACGGGTACCGGTAAGTTAAGGCAGACTAAATCGATTTGTGCTGATTCACTCCTGCATCACTTGCCTTGTTAGATTAGACATGTGAATAATACATAAAAAAATAACATATCATCCATTTGTGAATTTAATTTTTTCATTCTATTAGCTTGGAGGTTGTTTAATTCCCATACCAGATGCCTTAGGTCTGGAATGAAATGTTCTGCCTAGGAGGTGCTTTCATCCATTCACCAAGGACAATGCTTCCCTCAGATATTTAATTTAGGGACAGATAAAGCCTTATGTTGTGTCAGGATTCCTTGAGGATGAAATATGAGCATGTCATTGCCCTTTGATAGAGAATGCCTGGCAAGGAGAGGTCAGTGGGACAGTAATGGGAGCAGTCAATAACTATCTGATGCAGCAAAGGTTCATTCATATTGTGTATGCATGTGTTCATGTGCATGAGGAGAGAGAGAGAGAGAGAGAGAGAGAGAGAGAGAGAGAGACAGATTAAAATGATGTGCTGTGAAAATGTTCAAAAGTCAAAAGCTAGAAATGAAATCTTGCATGTAATGTGCTGTAATTGCAGACATGTTGAAGTAAACTTAGACATCTCCAGATTTGGAAAGTACAGGTGATGTGTTGTTACATACCAGGTTTAACAGGAAAAGTCTGAAGGCTGACTCTAGTGAATTGTAATTTCTTCATTCCCTCCAGATGTACCTCACAACCTATGCCTCTCCCTCTCCTCCTTGGTCATGATTTATTTGGCTGCTAATGTTTTAGTGAATCTCACCCTGCAGTTCTAATTCCAGTTTGTAGTTAGATGGCTGCTGCATTTGGAGAATTGCAACAGCATTGTTCCCTCTGTAGACTCATTTAAAGAGAAGAGAAATACTTACTTTCCTGAACAAGTTTCATACAAATACCAATTGTAAGCACTGGGGTTGATACATGATACATTAAATGGCTGTAGTACACAGATTAATGTTTGGTTTTTCATAAACAATGGCTTTGATTTAAACAAAAAAAAGTGGTCACAAGTAAATACCATACTTCTGATGTGATTTCTTCATAGAGAGTTTTCAATACAACTTAAAATTATTGGCCTTCGATTATGCAGATTATGCACTTTCTTCTATACTCCAGTTTTCTTACCAGCACAGATTACACAACTCTTTCTGTCGTTCTTCACACAGCACAGTAGAAAAGAGCCCGTGAGAGGATTTATGTTAGTGTTCCTCCGTGTTCACGCTTGAGTCAGACTTGATGGAGGGGCAGCCAAGGCACAGTTGATGCATTGCTTTCCTGGGGAAGATAAATTTGGACGCACACTGAGAGAACAGAGCTTATCTTGCACACTGGTGTTGAGAAGCGGCATCCACCAGCTGTTATCAGAGGCATTGAAAAATAATATATAGACACTCTGGATAAGTACAGCTACCTGCCTTGACTCAACCTGAATATCTCTCATATCCTGCCACATGCCTCATTGGAGAAAAACAAAATGCAATACAGAATTCCTTCCCCTTTCACACCAGTGCCTGTGCTGTATGAACAATATGTTACTTATATTTTTGTAATCCACCAACTCAATTCACAAATCTAGTTTACCACCTCAAAGTGTCTGTCAAAGTGTCAGTTTGTTCAGAATTGAAATTTGTTCACTTGTTTTTTTTTTCTTCAGCATGAGGTGTGTCTGATGTTTAAATTCTGGTTTAATCATGTTACATTTTGGGTTGCCATGTGTTTTTGCCAATCAATAGGTTGCTCAGATCTGCCAGATCATTAATCAATGTCACTGAACAGAAACCCTCATTTCTCTATCAACAGGGAGCAGGGCTGTAGCTCAGGCAAGAATCACATGTATTTCTTTTTCTCACTCTCCCCTGTAATCCATCCACCATGCAACTCAAGCACAGTTAAAGTTGCTCTTGTGGTGTCTCAACAGAGAGATTACTGCTATGTTCAAATACTAGGAAAAAATCTGTCAAATCATGAATTTCGTTGAGTCTCGTTGAGAGGATTTCATTATAGGATATCTTGTTTTTCCCAGAAAGAGGATCCCGTCTCAGTATGAGGTTAAACATTGTGAAGCTCAGCTGGTTGCGCTGGAGAAAGCTCCTCAGTCAGAAAACAGCTGGGTTTACACAATGGCTTTGTCATTAACATCTTTCTGTAGTTGTTTAGTGGTTGTTTTCTTTATAAGCATACTGATGAAATTATGGAAGACTGTGCATTTAAAGACATTCATGCAGATTACTTTGATGTGTGCGTGATGATATATGTTGGATTCTGGTGCAGAATTTTTGCAGTATAGGCACATCAGATGTGAAAAAGGACTTAAAGAGGAATACATCATGGTTCCAAACATCTGCTATTGATCTGTATTTTAGATGGAAACCTATTTTATCCTGCTTACTCTGAAGCCTGTGGACCAGAGGCAAAGTCTCAATCTTGTGGTCTTAGTCTTTAGATGGCATGAGACTGATCAAGTCCATAAAAATATGGTCTTTTTGGGTTTTGAGTTTGGTATCCAAGGTCATTAGCCAAGACCACAGTTTTAATAACATTTTTGCATGCATAATATGAAGAAATGTGTCAATCAGAGCATGACTGAGAACTTCTAATTGGAGCTGTGTGGCCGTTCATTGATTTATTGTTTATGTCCTTGCTGTAGGTAAGAGCTTGAATATCTCATGGGATGTTCAAAGAAAAATGATATGGGCTATTAAAATGATACAAGAGGCAGGTAAACATATCCCATTAAACGAGTGTTGAACAGAAGAGGATTTAAAGAGGCTAGGGAAAGATGAGAGTACAGTTTGAAGTGCATTGTTTTGGGAATAGTACCTGGCTCGAGTAGGTCTGACACTACTTCTGCTGTATAACAGAGCCTCCACACCAAGGGGTCATTTTCACTCGGTTTAATCAAAACGTCACAATCCATTACAGTGAACAGTGTTTTCCACACCAACCCTGCCGTTTCTACATAACTTTCTCCCTGGTAGCTGTTGCTGCAGCTTGGTTGGATTTTCTGTCACATATCTTGTCAATTTCTGTCCTGCTAGTGGATAACTCTTTCCATTGGCGATCCAATTGGCCTGCCTAGACTTTTTTTTAACAGATTCTGGTATGGACACATAATGGGAAAATTATAGCTTTTTTAAGTAAATCGTAACTACTTGTTTATATAGTAGTGCCATTTTTTAGCAATACAACTTTTTTGTCAGTCCCATCAGGATTGTGTCATCCATATTGAGTCAAAATTTGAATATAAATGTCATGTAGAGTGAGGTCTGTGGTGGCAGTCTTCTCTCATGCCTTCTACACTGAGGATGATGTTGAGCAGAGCTGGTTGTGGTTTTTGACCTCACACTTCATAAGTGAAGGAGGCGACTCTTCCTCTGCATGTACTCATGGCTCACTTGAGAACACAGAAAGTGCTTCTCACACTTCTCTGAATATCTCTACAGCATAACTGGCGCTGCATAAAGGGAATGCCCTTTCAAAGTCATGTTTTGGAAGTCATAATTATGTAAAAATAATCCATGACATGTCTGAACATAATCACAGCCAGGACATTGTGCAGAAAATACATATACTATATTATTCTGCGTGTCTAGACCTTGTGCATCCAGCATTCAAGATTAGCTGGGGCCACATGGATTTTAATGTATTGTCCAGATATAGAATAACAGATGAAATAGGAATGTCTATACAATGAAAATTAAGCGTGCTTTAGCTGCTACTGTCATAATACAGAACTGAACATTAGAATTCACTTAGCCTATCTTTTCCCACAGCGCAAATAAGAACAGCTGTGTATAAAGTGTCCCTGAAATTAAAAATAAATGAAAGGGCACCCCAGACATGTTTTTGAACATAATCATTTAAGACTCAACATTTAAAATCAAGCAAAAAAGGCATGTGCATATACAGTATAATGCTTAAAATATGTTCAGTGAAAAGAAAAATGGTTGTGCTCACTAATGAGCAAAAATATGAAATTATTTCTCTTTCGAAGAAGGAAGTTACCAAATGTATGCATTGATAGCTAATCTGAAGATTATTGTATTGCCATTAGCCAACTTGAGTTACATTGACCAATCCAATTTTATATAATTTATGTTTTATAACTCATAAATCCGCATTTCAAAAGATGTCACTGCACTAAAAACATAAGGATTTCATGATAGCAATGATGCCCCCCTTCTAAAAAGAGATAAAAATCTTAATGGGTATTTTTTCAACAAATAAGGGATAAATAAAATACATTTTGAGCTGTTTTGACTGCTGTGACTATCTCTCATTGTATTCAAATTATCTGGCTTTTCTTGCATCATCACCTTTTCTAACAGGGTCGATTTGGTTTCATTACATGGTTCTTAGAATGCGTTAAAATATCTTTCCTAAAATAAAAAGAATTCCTTTAACTCTCACCCTCTACCTACCTATCTCTGTCCACCTCTCTTTATATTTCATTGCTTTATCATTTAATCTATGTCTTTTTCCCTTTCTGTAATCCTATAAAAAATAAATAGGAAACAAAGCATTGGCTTGTGAATCACAGAGTCAGAGCCTTAGTTGTGGTCTTTATCTCTGATTGGCAGTTGATAACAGTCCTGCTTCAAATAACATCCTAGAATGCTTGCATCAAAGCACTGTTGTCTGGCTTTCAAGCCCAAAGAACATGTCAGCATGACCACACAAGACCACCAGTGCTATAGTTTCAGACTGTCTTGCTTTCGTTTTTTCACAAGCTATGGAAATTCAAGGACATTAAAAGAGGGAACAATTATGAAGAGATAATCAAAAAGTGTGTAAATATTGTAAAGCCATTATTATTATTATTGTTATTACAGTTTCATGGGTCTCTGATAATTTTATTTGTTATATTTTTTTATCAGACATGATGTCAGGTTGAAGGGGATAACAACGCTCTGAGCCAGATAGCCAGCATTGTGCATTTTTCATCAGTTGCACACAAAGATGCATACAATGCAGAGAGAAACATCAAAAGTCTATACTTACTGTCTATTCACAGAAATCATTGGTGTGAGGGTGAGGGAGTCAGACATCACAAAAAAAAACTGTTGATATCCAAAACCGTGCCGATTCAAAACAATGCACCGTGTGTGTGTGTGAGAGAGAGAGAGAGAGAGAGAGAGAGAGAGAGAGAGAGAGAGCAGATCAGATCAGATCAGGGTTCTGGGCAGGGTTCTGAGCTCAGGGAACAGATTATGAGCCCTGGGTGCCATGGATGATGCACAAATAACACATGAAATTGATTCACAAAAAATAAATTGATGCATTAGACTCTATAGCCCACCCTTATTCTAAAGGAGGGATGAGTAAGATTTTTTTAAATTTGCATTACAGTACAATTCAAATTCTTTATCTCATGATTTAGTGAATATAGTCTCTCAGCTAACAGGAGTTCCACCAATAGCACAGCTGTAGATAAAGCACAGAGCCAACGGACTCTGTGAATATGGAAAACGCTCCATTACCACCTAAGACTGAGAAGGTTGTCTGCTAAAGTAGAAAGACAAATTGATCAAATAAATTGTGTGATAACAAAGGAAATAAAGCACACTTTTTTCTGCTGTAGCTGTGGAATGATATACCCATGATTGAGATTTCTTTTTTTTTGTCCATCATGGCCCTAAATGGGTGAGAAGAGTCCCCTGGGGGCCCAGCCTTCATGTCACTGCCAGTGAGATGAGAGATTGTGACATCATGCAGGGTTAGCATCGTGACAGTATTTACGGCTTGTATTACAGAATAACTGATGCTGCCTGGCTGGACAGGCTGGGTCTGAAAAGGAACAACGAGTGGAAACAGAGGAATGAGGATGAATTACTGATGGAGTGATAAACCTTCTGCCAAGAAAATGTCCGCTGTCTCACCATTCTTTCCTGCATGCCAATCAATAATTTATGTCTGTCAGTTCATCGTAAAGAGCAGATCAGTTCGGGGGGTGATTAATGGAGTGAAGCGCGGGCTTGTTATTCTGTCTCCAGTGAGGGAGAGCTGTGGTACAGCCGTGCAGGATCTGAGGGATGCAGGCTCTGGTGACTGGACTCTTCTCAGGATTGGTACTGCATTTCACCATCATCTTATTGAGTTTCCAGTATTTTCGTTTCATATGCCCTCATAGCATTTGTTCAGCTGATGTCCACAGTTTATACTCTGGGTGCAGTGCTATAAAAAGCATACTCTTTCTCAGTGGTGACATTCAAATGGATAGTTTGTAAAGGTGTCTGTTTGATCTCGCATATTCTGATGACATCAGGGTGTCAAGAAGAGGACGCTGATGAAAGAGTGGTATAATTACAGGGAAAGCCAACAAAATAATTTAGAGTTGTGTGGCAGAAATATCTGTGGAATTCAATCAACTACAAACCCTCTGGTTAAAAAGTAAAGAAAAAGGCATGAAAGCTTTCCTCTGTCAGATCTCCAGTGTGTTTAAAAAGGGGAAATTTCATGTTTCTTTAACTATGAATAAAGGAACAGATGCAGTTGGTGCCAGGAAGAAGTGTAAATCCATTGATGGACCAGATGCTTATGGGTTCCAATTCTGAGTAGTCTGAGATTCATGTGAACAGACAGTACAATACATAATAGTGATGAATGCATTAATAAAACTAAAACAAAATTACAGAAACCAAACATTCATACCACATATTAACATCACAAGTAACAAGATGAATACAAGTGGTCTATCAGTTTCATCAGCAGAACAAGCGTTAGAGGGGTTGCTATTCAATTTATATTTAAATTTCTATACTTGTTTGTAGAGGATTGGGGAATGATGGGGATGAGATGTTGAGTACATGAAGGAACGGGATCCTGTTGATCAAAATATTTGTCTTTGAGTTTCAGAGTCTGAGTGGAGAGTATAATGATTGCTGTAGTGAATATAGAGTGCTGTAAATAGATTTCAGTGTTGCATCTTGAGTAGCTGGAGTAGATGGTGAAGAGGCTTACCACATGTGCAGTCAAAGCCCTCATATTTTCAAGTTTGAGCTCTGGCCTTGTTATTGCCGAGCTGTGAAAAGCAGTGAGATACAATTACAGTTGTCTCACAAAAAGGGTTTAAATTAGGAAGGGTTCCTTGGATTACTGCTACATTTTCTCCTTCCAACATTAAGTTGCTCACAGACTACCGGCACTCATTTGTGAAAGATACAGCTCTTCTTTAATTGTATAGTATTGTGTGGCCTGAAGGTCACCAGCCCATGTGCAAAGCAGTAGAAAAGGAAAAGTTCCTCAGCTATGGTGTTCATTTTGCAGATGGATATGAAACCAAAAGCAACACAAACAATTACACTGCAGCATAGACTTACTCTCAATTTTTATTTAAGAATACAGTGGCTAAAGAATACATAATGGGAATGTCAACTGTATTTGATACAAAATAAAGAGAAAAACAAGAACCAATTAAAAAAGGGAGGGAAGGAGGCCAAAGGTAGTGGTTACTGGACAGAAAATATGATTTGACATTCAGATGATTGTTTATTGAAATAAGATTTATAGGTAGAATATGAATGTACCCTTCTAAATGTAAAGTTTCAGTTTCAGTAACAATTCTGTTCAATTAAGGATTTACATTTCAAAATTGTGTGTTTTGCATTACCATTAAAGTTAGGGAAAATGTAATGTTTCAGACAGCCTCCATTCCTTATCTATTCATATCTCTTAGGTTTGACTGTACAGGTAAGACTGTCCGATATGTATGTCTAGTTTGGATTATGACATTAAACCAACCACTTTCCTCTCATTGCAGTTGATGACGACCTCCTGGGCTTGGGAGAGTTACCAGAAACATTCCCCTCAGACCCCCCTGAGCCCCTCCCACATTTCCTGATGGAACCAGAGGAGGCCTACATTGTCAAGAACAAACCTGTCAACCTCTACTGCAAGGCCACACCTGCGACCCAGATATACTTCAAGTGCAACAGCGAATGGGTTCACCAGAAGGAGCACACTGTGGAGGAGCGTGTGGATGAGACGTCTGGTCAGTGCCATGGGAGCGTGATGGAGTGCTTTGTTTTTTTGGGGTGAATGGAAATAAAACAGACACACATGGTGAGGACAGAGTAAGAATGAAACAAACAGCACACAATCACACACACACACAAACACAAACCCTCAGGCTTTTCCATCACACTGTCACAAATCAAATAAATACATTATTCAGTAGAGAGTTTACCAGCTTCCCTATCCACCAGTAATGAGAGCAGAATTTCTCTGTCAGCCCACAGCAAGTCCTGTTAGACACAAAGGGCTTCCAAAAAAGCTCATAAAGTCACCATTGAACTGATAGAGTACTGTTAAGAGTGTTATTGTTTATGCTGTGTTTCTGGCTCCAGGTCTCAGAGCATCATTACAACCCAGAGCCGAAAAGACAAACTCTGACACATTCCTTGATGTTGAATCTTGGTGTCTGACATACATCTCTGACACTAACCCTGTGGTAAAAAGACACAAGGGACAAACGCAAGACAACAGCCGTGTATTCTCGGAGAGAACACAAGTAAACCCTATTTGCTTGGGTGTCCCAGACACTGGCTGTCTGCAGACTGAATGAATAGAAAATGACTGTATCTGAACTGGCTTCCCGCGTGATGGCTCAGCTCAGCAATCCTGTCACTATCCTCACTCTTCAACTGCCTTTCTGTCTGTGTCATACTCTTTCTTTTTTTCTTCATATTCTCTCTCTCTCTCTCTCTCTCTCTCTCTCTCTCTCTCTCTCTCTTTCTTTCTCTTCCCTCTTTCCTTCTCTCTCTCTCTCTCTCTCTCTATCTATCTCTCTCCTTTTTCCAGTTTGAAAGAAAATACATGTCTAAATCTAGTTAGATGAATTGTATTTATTAGGCACTGTTATTAACACGAACTAAGCGGACATGGTGGCATCGATTTCAAACTTACATATGTCAGCCTTATAAATTCTATTCCTGTCTGTATATATGTCATTTTTTGGAGATACCTAGCCTTAGCATCTCACAGACAGCTGTCACAGTACTTGATTACTTTTCCACTTCAGCACTGGTGCATAATAATAGTAATAAGAGTCACAAGCCAGACAAAATTTCAATGAAGAGCATTTCTCTGGAGTTTCCTTTGTTTTATTTCAATTGGGGGAATTTTCTTCACAAAATGAAGCACAGTGTGTGAAGTGGAGGGTACAGATTGAGCTGGTGTGACTGTCTGTCCCCAGACATGGCTGTATCCGTTGGATGTTAATATCTGGAAGGCCAATAACTAATCTCCCCTCAGAGCAGAGTCAGAATAAATAAGAGTAAATGCAGTGCGATTGTTACCTGTGGGCTACAGGGGAAACTCCCCTCTATGGCAGTTCAGTGCAGTCAATCAATGGAGGCTTGTAGTGTATAATGACATGGAGACCCTGAGGGTATTTCATTCTTTTAAATACACCCTGGCACTACTCTGTTTATTTGTTCTCAACCAGATATATGTCTGTACTGTGCATTCATACCACACACATATGCACATACACACACTCACACATGCACGCACACACACACACACACACACAAACACAAACACACAAACACACTGACACACACAGACACATACAGATTATGTTTCAAGTTACAATATACACACACAGAACACATAGGTGCACAGACAATATCAACTATACCACACTACCATACACAAACATTTTTTTTTAAAAATGGTTGAAAAATAGATACAGCTTTTGTAATAATTAAAATGCCTTAATGCTTGATCAGTTGTGTTACTGATCAACAGAATGTTTGCATTTAGTGTTCCTGTTTTGTGCTGTCAAAATTGGATTTTGAGACCCTGCAAGTCTGACAGGCCAAATACCCCTAAGAATGTACCCCCCCCACACACAAATACATACATACAGATGCACATACACTCACACACTGATCCAGAGTGCACTGAAACCAAGTAGCAATGCTAACCTGCTCTCTAAGCCAAGCCCCTGCCAGCTACACTCCACTCTAATTTCTCCTGATTCAAACCACAGATAAGAGCTGGCTGGGCCGCTCAATAGCCATTTGAGCGGGTAGAAACATGATCTGAAGCTCTCTCTCTCTCTCACTTTCTCTCTGCGTGGGACAGAAGTAGATTAGCAGATGTTTGGACGGGGAGGAGAAGAGACGGGGCATGTTATCTGTGCCCGCTGCCTGGCTCCAGTCAAAAAAATCGTTACTCCTGAGTTCTTCACAGAAATAAATAAAGAAAGACTTTGCTTACTGCAGAGACTGAAAGATTCAGTTCCAGGATCATTAGCTGCCTTAAAATTGATTTTTTCAGTGACCAATCATGTGTCTGCAAGGAGGCACCCTCTGGGAATCATAGATGGACTCATCAGGTTTCCCTTTCTTTTTCAGCACGAATCAAGTCCCCACCCCTTGCTCCCTCTGTCTTCCTCCTAAAAACCCATCCCATTATCTTGTCAATAGTTTCTGCTAGGTCAAGTGCTGGAGCTCAGCTCCGTCTTTCCAGATGCATGCTGGGAAGTTCATGAACAGTGGCAGGTGAATACAATAACATTCAGAATAATCCAAGACCAGAGCAATCACACATCAAGTGAAAAACCTTTAACATATCTTGGAGTCTTAACCATGAAGTTTTAAATTACTCATCATGCATAGCACATTTTTGCCCATATTTTTATTGTCAAAGTGCATTGTCAAGACAAACACAAGTACAATAAGGTACAATAAATAGTGTTAAACTCAATTCTAGTAATATAGTGTTGTAAGAGAAAGTAGAGCACATGCAGTGCAGTAAGAGTTTGGTCAAAGAAAGTTTCAGAGCAAATGCAATGAGGTTATGAGAGGCTCTGTCAGGTGCCCTTATCGCAGTGTGAAATTAACATGCAGTTTATGGTGAAATTCAAGTTCATAGTGAATCACTATTGGACTGGAGGCCCAGTTGTTGATGGGAGCTGAATACACAAAGGAAGAGGAATCATCTGTTTTTATATTAAAGTGAGCCAATACAATATTTTAAGTGAAGGGAAAATAATCAGGTTGTTCATACTTGTTAGGACTGTTACATTGCGGACAATTTTTTTTTCTTGCCACAAGAGGATCTGGCTGCCACAGCCAGACAACTGTTGATACTCTACAGCTTGTATTCATCCAGCCAGCCATCCATCCATCCATTAATTCATTCATATATTCAAGCTGTAGATTATCAACAGTTGTCTATATACCTGCACCTCACCAATATAAGAGTCAAACAAAGAGCAACAGTTCAATGCTTGACCAACACTTGATAACAAAATCGTATGGCATATAGTATGGCAAAACAATATATTTCATCAAGGTAATGATCACCCTACCATCATTTGATCAAATTCAAACTGATTTAACTTTCATAAAATACTCTACCATGGTCGAATAAATCTAAGAAAACATAAAGATTGAGTATAGTCAAAAAATTGAGTATAGTCAGCTTACACTGTTCAAATTTGCATTGCGGATTCAGACGATGAATAAAAGCAACTTTTGCTCAAGTATTCCTTAGATTAGTTCAAATAAGTCAGTGATTGACAAATTATTGTTGCCTCATCCATTATGGGGTTCATGGAATCTCATTCTCCCATTGTTACTGTCCTACTCCTTGTCAAACCATTAACAAGTGTCACAGTAAAAGCACCAGCTTTAGAATGTTATAGAAACTGTTTTTGCTGTTTTGTGTAAGGGCATCTAGTAAGTGAATAATCACACAATGGGTAAAATGACAGTCTCTCTGAAAGCATTGTACAGTCCTATAGGGCGCTTGGGCTATATGAGGGTAGAAAGTTTGTTACAGTGCTCAGAACAGCATTGCACATGTCTGTCTGTTTGTTTGTTTCCATCATGGCTGGGAAGGCTGGGGTTGTTTTTTTCTCTGCTTACTCTGTGCCCTACGGCATCACCCTTCCTGACCCATGGAGGCTGTGAGAGTAAGTGCACACCTTCAGATGGAACCACTGAGGTGTGGAACAATGATGGATCCATCAGGGCTTTCAAATGGCACTAAGGTCAGATTGATTCACTCATCTGTCACACGGTACACCTGAAGCTTATCTTGTCTGGATGCGCCTTGACTGACCCTCTGAGGCCTCGAGTCAGGGAGGGAGAGAGCCAGGCCCCTGGGAACTGGTCTAACATGAGTCTGATTTTCCCTTGTTGATTACAGACCTATAGATTGACCAAAAGGCTTGAAAAATTGTACTTGAGGCTTGAAGAATTACTGGATTCTGGACTGTGATGTTCCACACTTCCCTATAAGACCATGTTTGTGATGATTCCTGAAATTTATGGATTGCCATTGCTAATATCTGTCTGTGTGAGTCCATTGATTTCTACAAATGGGCCTATGTTAATTATCCATCATTACAGTACTATTATGTACCCCCGTGAGGACTGGGGCCCCCTGAGTGATGGTGCTGGGCACTGAAGAGGAGTGCTCTTCATTAGAGAGAGTAATCAAGATAGTTTCTACAGCTGCTGCTACTACTACTCCAAATGTTACCAATCAATAATAAAACTACAAATTACATTAATGATGACATTAATGACAGATCATTTTCAATGGAACATTCCGCTATCATTTTGCTTGGGGAAATGATGTGGGAAATGTATAAACGGACATATGCTAAATCAAAGCAAATATTCTAGGAAGTGTGCAGCCATGTGGAGCACTGATTAGGACACTGGTTGGTTGATGTATGGTGGTTAGGTCCTTTTTGTGAAATTGTGATTGTAGAGGCTGTTGCTGTGATTTTATTTGCATTAACAGAACCTCAGTAGTCCGAACTATTTGGATCAGTGAAAGTACAAGTTTGCTGAAAGTGATGTTAAACTAAAGTTTGAATAATACACATTTTTAATTGAACTGGTTGCATAATTAGCACCTTATTTTTTAATTAGGCAATTAGACTGTCTGTAGCTTTGCTGCTAGAAAATGTGTTCACGGAAAATGTCCCATTTTCTATCTATGTGAAGTTTGATAGAATTTTTGTTTGATGCTTGGCCTTTTGCAGCAGAAACAATTTAGAATTGTGTTTCCACATTTATACCTATTCCATTAGTGGTGTTTGCCTAGTACTGAGTTGTAGGTAAATGTGTTTTACTGTAAATGTGGTACTAAGGACAAATAAGTACAATTTGGGTTGCAGTTTTGCTTGGAAGAATGAGACAGATCCCCTTTGCAGCCAGGTGTTAGCTATCAGTTGATCCTTTTGTCATTTAACTTACCATCAATCATATTGGGATTTTCCTCTCACTGTTACAGCTTAGATATGTATTGACAATACAGTGTAAAAATATATATTATTATAAATAGTCAATACATAAGTTAATCCAAGTTCACAAGTCATATAACACTATAGTTTAAGCAGAGATTGCTAAGAGAAACAATTCTGAATGGTGAGCACATTTTATCTGCAATGAAGCCACATATGGTACCATTTTTAAAAATGTATCTGTTTGAAAGCATGTCATGACATTGGTCAAATAAGAGCAATGTGCTACTTGTCATGGAATTGCCAACTCCTACTTCCACCTTCATCAACAGCATATTTTTTGTTTGTTCTATTATTGGCATTAGTGAAGGTTAAACAAAGACTTGGTGTATGGTGATGGAATATAATGTAAAATAACAAGCTGAGTTTCCTGACAGGAGAGCTGGCAGTGATTCAATGAGTCAGTATGCCTCTCTTCATCCGAGTCATCTTCCTCAAACATGTCCATTCCGTATTCTTTTCAATTTCCACATTTCCTGCCTGCCACAATGTGGCAAAAACACACTGCGGGCTGAATCACAAGCCTCAATTATTTATGTTCATGATGGCTCATAAATGAGGTCAATTAGTTTCTGTGTCAGTGAGCAATGCCATTTGATTTCCTTCCCGTCAGAGTGTTTGGGTTGGGGGTGTGACAATTCTTGTCGGGGACAGTGTCTATGCCTTCCCCCAAGAGCGCACATAAGAGCACTGGTGCTGTGTGAGGTGGGATCCCTACGAGCCGTCTGGTTATGCCTGATGCAGACATTTCCAATTCAGATGATGCAAGGTCTTCCCTTCTCTCCTGTGCATCAAGTTGTGTTTCACTCTACTGAGTATTTCTTTTGTTTTTTTGCTTTGGAAAAAAGCACTGCCTCTTTATTGACTCAACTTGTCATCACGGTCGACAGCAGCCAACCTTCTGCTCTGAGTATGGATTTCATCATAATGCCTGAGTCCACTTCTAAAGGAAACTCGGAGGGGAATGTTTCATTCACGCTTCCTGAAAAGTCAGTTTAACAAGGGATTGAGTTTTCCAGAACCATATTATTTTCAGTTGTTCATGCTGTATATTTTCAGTGAGAGAATCTGGTTTGTTATCGAGAATGACATTACTTCTATTAACCCTCATGCAAACACGCCTCCCTTGGTATTAAAATGCAGACGTACAGTTTTTGTTAGGTAATGATTCGCACTGATGCTAACTACGTTTCCCTGAGACAGAAAAATCTGTAGCACAGAGGCCCATCTGGGTTAAATCTGTACTGCCAACATTTTGGCTTCACAGCTGACAAGCCTCATCTGTGGAGGCTCCGAAAGTACTGAAATCCTCTAGGAGTGGCAGCGCTCGATTCTTAAACACTGTTAGAATTAAGGCTGCATCTGGCACGCTCCACTGTCCACAGAGAATACAACACTTTATTAGTTCTTCCATTGATTTTCTTTGTGTCTATGTATGAAGTTCTCTCAACCCTCCCCAGACAGTCCCTGATACCAGAAGTTAAAGTGTTCTCTCTCCCTCTCTCTCTTGTGCTCTGCTCCCATTTTTAACATCAGTCTGGCAGAGCACTAGACAGCTTTAACCACCACGATAGCAGGAGCTCCCATAACTTGTTCTTGCTCTGCCACAAAGCCACAGTTTAAATTTTGCATGAGTGCTAAGCTGGTGCACAGGTCTCCTCGGCCAAGTGTGAACCATGGCTGTTATAAAGAGCCTGTGTAAATCTGCTGAACCTGAAATAAGCAGCCAAGTGATTTCCCCCTCCTCCTCTCCCCCCTGCTCCTCCTCTCCACTCTGAAAGGCCTGGAAATGGACAATGTGCAGAGTGCTGGCAGTTTTGTGTGATTTCCCCTTTATGCATTAATACACTGAGGGGACAGACAGGGAAGGATTTGGTGTGTGTG
Organism: Albula goreensis; assembly: GCA_022829145.1. Lineage (NCBI taxonomy): Eukaryota > Metazoa > Chordata > Actinopteri > Albuliformes > Albulidae > Albula > Albula goreensis. Next base: position 54,691,085 of record CM040741.1, on the reverse strand, counting down.
CGCGGGTGTGTGTGTCTGTGTGTGTGTGTGTGTGTGTGTGTGTCTGTAGCTTTATTCAAACCATAATTTCATAATTATTATGACCAAATTGAGATATGTTAAATCTATGGAACCTAAATGGGTTTTTTTTCTGTGACAATTTATATCTGAAATCCGGACAAATGAAACTGAGATTTGTGTTCGGAGGGTCCTTATTGCTAGATGGAAAATGTCTATCAATAAAACTCATGACTTCACATATTAAAATATGGTTGATTATTTAGCTTATTTGTTTACACCATGCCAAACAGCTTCAAAATTTAAACCTGTTAAAATTTAATTTTAACATTTAATTTTAATTCAGTAATTTTGTATTTTAGCAATTTAGTATGGAGTTTCTCTCTCTCCAGGTCTTGTGGTGCGGGAAGCCAGTATTGAGATATCACGGCAGCAAGTGGAGGAGCTGTTTGGGCTGGAGGACTTCTGGTGCCAGTGTGTGGCATGGAGCTCAGCTGGAACCACGAAGAGTCGCAAGGCCCACGTACGCATTGCCTGTAAGTCACTGTCACACTGCTGTCCCAACTGCCTCTGTCACTATGAGTATGTTCTGTCATTCACACCTATTGATCCTGAACTTGAAAAGCATAAACTCAAAAAAGGAATCATTTCAGTCAATAAAACACAACAGTCACCTTGTTACACCCTAAGTCTGTCAAATCTATTTCACCTAATCTTATTTCAATTTGTAAAGCTATAATTTACCATCAAATGTTTAGGGTATCTGGTGTTAAATCAGTATTGAGTGCAACTGAAATTAAAATCAAAACGTTAACATATGTCATGTAGGGTTATAGTAACATTGCTGCCTGAAGAAGACCACAGTGCAGCAGCTGTAAACATTGATTGTTTGCTCATGTGCTCAGAGTGCTTCCCATGTAATATGTCATGAGCTAACACTCCATAATAAACAAGTCTTTGCTTTACCTTATACCACCAAAGAAAAATATCTGAACAGTAATGTTAAAGAATAAAGTCTGGGAAAATTAAAGCCTTTGAAAAATGACACGTTGCATCTTGCATATGTACATGTTATCCAGCTAATGTAAAGTTAAACCTGAGTTTTTGCAGTTTTTGTCTTAAGACACTGTTGAAATTGTCAACAAATGTATTGTTTAAAAAAAATCATTTTACAAAATTAGTCAAAGAGACTGAGACACTGAAAGGAGAAGGATCATTTGGAAAACAGAATCATGAAAAAAGATGAATATGTCAGAGATTACAGCTGATTTGATTTTTGATTAAACTAAGATTTATACCTAAAATATGAGAGTACCCTATTAAAATAATTATACAACCTAAATAACCAGCCAGTCTTTATATACTCAACATTCTTTATATATTATACTGTTTAATTACTTTCACAGTTACAAACATTTCTCTGAAAGACCTCCTTTCTGGATATGATCTACTCCCGAGGGTAGAAACCCTTCTGCTTATAACTTAAGCATGCAGATTGTGAAAGTTTCATTTGTTATTATGCTTAATATTTAATATGAAATACTAATTATCACAATCTACTGTTCCTCTGATTACATAATTAAAAATTTAATCCTTTAAGATATTTAAGATTAAAAATAAATTAAACAGTTTGTTATCATGGTTATGGTCTTATTCTGTTTTCTGCTAATACACTGGCACTTAATTGTTTCAATTTTCTTTCTGTTAATTCGCGATGCTGTTTAAGATTGTCCATTGGTCAAACCTAGGATCACATTGTGATCTTGTAACATAACGGCTCTGTAAATCAGCAGGCAAAACTCTTGGGAAAAATCTCCTAAATCAGCAGGCAGAACACTGTGAGGAAAAATCTCTGCTTTCCTCACAGGGTTGTGAACATGAGATCCCAGATGTGGGAGTCATACTACCACTCACCTTACTCTAAGCCACTCCTGACAGCTAATACTTGCACTGTATTCTTGAGGTCTGAGCATTCCACTGGCCTTGACATTTATTCCAATTGTGTTGGGGTAATCAGTTGTTTCTGGTGCTACTATCACCAGTGTCAAGACTGGACAACACTTTCATTTAGAAGTGGGAGAAGTAGATACTGTGTCATGGGCCTAAGCCGATATCCATTAAAACATGCATGTCCTTGTTGTTTTTCTAATTCCACCATGTCCTGTGTTCTCCGTCTGTGATTCTCTTTGTGCAAATCAAATAATCCATCTGGGTTTGAAATATGCTATGCCTACCTGATCTTCACAACACCAACCCTACCTTCTCCCTGCAGTTCAAGCTGGCCATCTCAGATACTTTGTCAGATACTAGCTCCCCCTGCTCCCTACTGTGTTCAGAATCAGCTGCATCACGGCATTCCTCAATCCTCTGTTCTTTAGATCTGGATTCAGAATCAATGCATCTGCCCCAAGTCACTGCACGTCACATAATCAGGGGTGATAAACCTCCCGCCAGCAATAACCTTTAACTTCAAATCAAAATAAATTCCTTCTCTCTCTCTTCCTAATAAAATCTCCAGTAAAGATTAATTTGTTTCTCACCAGGTGACCTTGCTGAATAAATACACTCCTTGGGACTAATGGAAAATCAGAGTTTGCTTCCATTTTTTTGACCCTAACAGATGTTTTAATTATTGGCTAAGTAACACTTCAGAGCAATAAATAAACATGGACTTTGTTGTTAGGAAATGGTGATCAATGTTAAAGCCATAAAATGGTTGCACTGTGTGGGCAGAACACTGAGGATTGAGGATATTAATAGTGTGTGTGATTTGTGGTGGTGCCTGCACAGGGCTCTTACACTGTGAGTTATCACTCAGTGCATTTCGATCTGTGATAAAGCAGGGGACACGAGGCACTCTCTCTCACACACAGGGTCACAATGACTCTTGCTTGGCTGGTGATTTACCTCTCCTCCCATCAAGCTTGTCTCATTCAATGGATTGCCTAAGTACTGTAGAAAGGAAATAGAGAGAATCTCACAGCTTCTCAACAGTGGATAGAGGAGAGAATGATTTGGTGCTTTGCTGCTGCTGTTCCTTTTGCATACTGCAATCAGAAAACGAGTGGAGGTGTATGAGTAGGTTAGGTATTTGGACATGTGAGTGTGTGAATTCAGATTGTGCTAGCGCATGTGCTTGAGTGTGCTTGTTTGCATATGTATGCGTGTGTACATGCATTTATCAGTTTGCATACTTATAAACTGTATCTCTATAAATGTCTGTTATATATACTCTTGAGTAATATTGAAAGTGCAAGTTCAAATAAAATTAGATTACAAATTAGAGTTCTTCCACAAACCCTCAAGAGAAGAAACATGATAAAATCAGTAGAGTAAATGTTTCCAGTCTTCTGGGCTACAGTGCCATTTCATTCACAACCTCACATACTGTTTATAGTTAAAGGATATTTTATTCAATTTCATGAAATTCGTATAAAATCGTAGAGGGGAAAGAAATTCAGTGCTGAAGAATTTGTCAGAATGTCAGTGTATCCTTGGAGATCCTCAACTGTGTGTTTTCAGTACTTTTGATCAGTGAATGTGTACAGGAGTGTGCACTAAATACAGGGATGTATTTAATAGAAATATTACTCAGAAAGTCTAAATTCATACTTTATTCTTTGAAGAGTCTGCTCAGTAAAACCAATATCAGTACTGGTATCTCTTCCTTGAGTTTCCTCTGAAAATAAAGACACCAAACTGCCTCAGTGTCCCTGAAGCAACAACTGCCTGTTCTCTCTTCATCTTTCCAAATTTCTTTGTTGGTTTTTGTGCAAATTGCTTTGAAAGCAAGGATCCCTTCTCTGAATTTTCACAATTTGATGCATTTCATTGAATACAATTTTTTTTGCCCTAAGGCATAGATTGCAATGATTCCACTGAAAATCAAATTGTATTTTGGTTTTGGGGCTCTTCTTCCCTCTGAGCTGAATGCTGTGTACAGTGGGATTTTGGGTAAAGCCTGCTGATTAATGTTGTAATGAGCATCTTGTTTGATTTGTTCCCATAGGGGAATTATAATGGCGCATTGAACAATCAAGTGGTGTAATTCCACTGAAACTCCCCTCTGTATCCTCATTTCCCTTCACTCAAAACAAAAACAAAACAGCAGTGCCTTCCTTCGACACTTTAATGAGCTCAATACACACTGCTCAATCAAGGCCTTTTCTTTTGTCTTTGCAATAATAGTAATACTAATTCTACTACTACTACTACTACTACTACGACTAATAATAATAATAATAATAATAATAACTGCACAGAGGTGCCCAGGGGGCATTTAATGTAATTTCAACATTCAGAAAGATTTTCATTCTTTTTACTTTTATTAATAGACACTAATGTATTTTATCATTATAATTATCATTATCATTTTGATTATTAAGCTCAGAGTAGAACGTTTGCTCACAGTGGTGGAGATTGACCAGTGTAACTTTTTCACAGCAGATGGCTTTGGCACTGTACATGTTTACTGTTGGTATTACTCTTTCAAAGCTGAGTCAGTATCACTTCATCATTGCAGAGCACCTTGGTCATGGTTAAGATGCAGAGTGTAATATTAAGGTCAGTATCTATCATTGCAGAGGGTCTTGGTCAAGATCACCCTCTTATAGTTCATGACTTATAGAAGAGGAGGTCAGTTTCATTCTGAGGCTTTGGTCAATATCAGGCTTAGATCCCATTAGCTTAGTCAGTGTAAGTTTAGTTTGGTATCTTTCCCTCAAGAGTGATTCCTTTCTCTGAAATGATGTTCTCTCTTTCAAACTCTCTGGGGAACTTTATGATCCCTGTCAATACAGAAAAAAGTTTAGATTAGCATTTAATGTTGAGGGGAACCTAAAAGAGGGGAAAGAGAGAAATGCTCGGCAAGAATGGAATTTCTAAGCAGGCAAAATAGCAGTTATGAGTACTGCTGCTTCTCACACTTGTGGGAACTTAACCAATTAATTTCATTCACCCAGGGCTGGGAGCAGAAGAAACCTCAAGAGAGGAGTATGCTCATAATGGAATGAAAACCCTGGTAATTGGACTGAGTGGTTTTAACTGAGCAGTCCCTGGAAAGCTTATCCTGTGGCTGACTCATAACGCATGCTTGATTAAAAAAAAATACAAGATTTGCAATATTGAGAATTATTATAGTGATGGCCCTCTGCTGCCCTAAACAATTTGCTGCAAGAATTGCCACTGCACAAGAAGCTGAGAGACAGGAAGTGAGGCATTATAGATCCCCATGCGAAGTACAGTAGGTGTTCTCCATCACCACGGCAACCTGCCCAGCACATATTGGGCACTGGTGTTAGTGTTGTGATTAATTCCACACCTCAGGCCCCATTTATAAACAGCCTGCATTATTAAGACTTAAAACCCTGCCAGAAATAATGGCAGCAGCACCAGTATTGCTGGCATTCACTTTATCAGGCAGACGGTAAACTTTCCTCTGTGTCCCTCCATCCTCACACATACAGAAAGCAAGCAGTATGCCCATAGATTAATAGTGCATTTTAATTTTAAAGTGAAAGCCACCCAGGGCTGGTTTTGATCTGCATTTATCAATAGCCTTGATTATAACTGAAGTGTTTTTCATTCTCAGTAATCAATTAAACTGGTTTTGAGAAAAAATGATTTATGTATAAATCAAATTAAAGGCTTAAGTGTTCATTGGAAGCAAGTCCAAGTGTTTGGGCTCCACCTAATTCTAATCCTCATACTGCTGTTTGGTAAATATTTTAAATTGGCTGCAATAGGCTTATATTCCTCTGATGATAGTTGATAAATGGTACATGATTTGGTGAGCCTATTCTTAACACTCTTGTTTAGCATAATTCTCCTCTACATGATTGGAAAAAACTATTTTACATGGATAATGGGTGTATTGACAGTTGAGGGAAAGCGAGAGTTATTTGTACAGGACATTGTCACATATTTTGGCCAGATTCTTTCATGTTCTCCCACTGTAGCACATCCGAGTGGAAGGTTTTTACCTGTGAGAGCTGATTTGGTCTGCCTTCATAAATGAGAAGATGAGGTTTCAAAGCAATAGCTGGATGTTCTGCCTTTCCTACCGTTCAGTATTTACGTTCCTAAAATAGCTATCAAAGTTTAACACCAGAACTACTTGTACAATCATTTGACCGTTTTTGAAAATTTAAATTAAAATAACTAAAAAAAAATAACTACTAAAATTGATGGTATCCTACCTCCAACGACTTATCCTAAGTATGGGTTTGGTGCAGACCAGTGGTGTTAGAATATCAGATCATTTTCACCAAGGTTTCACCAAGTCAAATTCATTTGCCTGTTCCCTACAAAAAGTCTGGCTACCAGCAGCTAAAATGCATGCCGGAGGTTATCTTGTCAAGGCACTTTTCACTAACTTATAGTTACAATATAAATTATTGTGGTCTGTTGAATGAGGGAGGGGGGTTGAATTAAAAAAGAAATATTGCCCTTTGATAAGGCATGGGGCCATTTGACTCCCATAATGTACAGGGACTTACCCCCAAAACTGTTTCTATGGCAGCTGAGGCCCATGTCTTGCTAGTGCTTGTAGTTTTTGCAAAAAGGACGCACTCTGGCTTCTGAATCATATGAACAAAATAACAACTGCTGACTGCAGAATCAGTGTGTCAGAGGGCGAGAGGACGTTTGGCTGGCCCTGGATCAGGTTCTCTCTGAGTGATGACCAACATGTGTTTCAATTTAAAACTGCCTGAAAATCATTAATGGCCGACATAAATAACTCACCTGCTAAGCCAATGATCCTTGTCATTCTTAAATTACAGGATGCTGTTTAACTTCCTTGCTCCACACTAATGATTTTTGCATCTGGTCGGCCATAGCTGCCTTTGTACTGTAATGAAGTTCTTTTAATGCTGAGAAAAATGTGCATAGTAAACTATTGTTCTGAAGTATAGCTTCATCAAGAAAGCAGACAAAATGGATTCAGCCAAGTCATCCAGTATGGGAATAAGGAGTGGGAGAAATTGTTACACAGGGTTTTCCTCATGTTGTAAAACATGAGGTGTGTTTATCATTTTCCTCTTTTTCAGCTCTGACCAATACCCTCTTGTAAAGTCTTTGGACAAAGAATGAAATATATAGTTGTATACATATGGTTGTAGTAGATTTTCAGTACCTTCATATTATTTCTTGCCTCTTTCCTCAAGCGTTAAACAGTGGATCTTAGAGTAACAGTGATTGGTCGTATTCATGCGAATCCTGTCCCATGAATCAGCAGTACAGCGCCTTGGCACATCCGCAGGGATTAGCACGCAATAAAAGTGCCAATGGATAAGTCGCTCTGGATAAGAGCGTCTAATAAATGCCCTCAATGTAATGTAATGTAATGTAAAAGGGGGTTACTAGGTTTATAGAACTTAATTTTTGGATGACTAAAAAGTATTAGGACTATATTTCAGAGATCAAAATGCATGGTCAATTGCAAATTATATCATGTAGCTACAATAGGGCATGCCCAAATGCCTGTTTGCTAGTTACATGGTGGTAAATTGAGCTCCAACTGCAGGCACAATATCAAAAGGGTTGAGCTTTATGCTTTAATTACCTATGGGTATATATAGGGCAAAACATGCAACAAATAAATCTGAGTATTATCCCATTTCTTTAAAAGCCACCTGCATTTCTCCTTGGCAGATAACCAGTTTCACTGAAATGTGTATGCGTCTCTCTGCAGGAATGTGTGTAGCAAAAATAGAAAATAAGTACAAAATGTTTCCAGGGTGAGGCAAATTATATTTTATTATATTTTTTTCTGAATGTCCTAGCCCTGTATCCTGTTTGCAGCTCTGAAAATGAATCAGTTAAACGTGTCATTTTTAGATACCTTAGCAAAACAAATTTTCAGTACAGTGATAGTTGTAATATCCATAGGTTTTATTCTTGTTTAGTCAGTCTTGAAGCTCCAAGCGAGGACTTGCATTCCAGTGTGACACAATGTCATATCTTCATAAATTAATAAATGTCCCCAATGTTCCCAATGTCATAGTATACAAAGTTTAACAGCAAGGTGTAGAAATCTCTTTTGAGTTGTTGTGCTTCTAATTGGGGTATGAACTACCTTATCTACCAGTGTGTTCTACTGAACACTCTCTGTATCCTTCCTCTGTCCTGGGACTATGAGTGTACACCACTCACACGTCTCTGGTTTTCACTAATGAGGCACTGGAATGATGCCATGGGGCTGCATACAGCAAGTACTTAGTGTCAAATGAAACTGAAAGTTCTTAATCTGAAAGGCACATTGGATTTTCAAAATCCGTCTGTATGGATGCCTTATAAATGCATGCTGATGCTCATTTTTGATTCAAAATCACAGTTTGGTATGTTTCCGAACTCAACAAACTGTGTGGGAGAAATTACTACTGAAATGTAATTTTAGGACAAATGACAACTGAATCCAGCTCAAGGAGAAAGAACAAAGCAGTGATCACAATCAGAGGAATCTTCATCATGTACAGACAGCAGTGTGGAGCTAGCAGTTCATCACTGTATGCTGTACACACTGCAGTGGCTGGTGTAGGATGAGCTGAGGCAGGCAGGGACTCTGAGGAGCCTTGAGACACCAACACCAAAAGCTTCTCTCCATCTGGGGATTGTGTACAGGTTATTGCTTCTCCGCATGTATCCTCCACTCGCTTGCACACTCTCAGGAAAGAACATAATATGTTTCTAATGAACCAGGGGGCTAGTGTACCGTGACTCCTCGCCTAATCTCCTCTGGCACCCAGATCCAGCTCTCTCAGAGTTCACCTCTTTTATCAAGCTACAGAAAGCAGGGAAGGATTGGCTTTTTATTACAAAAGAAGGAGAAATCCCTCACTCTCTGTGGACAGCTGAGCCACCCACCCCTTCCATGCCTCTTACACTGTGATACACTGGAGAGAGGCTGGAGGGGAGGAGTGGGCCAATGCATCTGGAAAAAGCAGAATCCATCTCTATCACTGACAGCGGCTATGATACATGCTTGTGTTTTGTACTGAAGCTCTTCCAGGGGAGCACTCCAGACCCCATCATTCCCTTCTCTCATATAATCTCCATTCTGTGAAAAGCCTGGCTCCTGTCACCCTCAGCATTGCTCCTCCTATTCATGTTCAAAAGCATGAGCAGACCACAATCAAAGCACACAGCTGCAGAGTCATTCAGACCCTTGTCCTGTTTAGATGTGGGAAGAACATACAGTGGAGCGCAATGGGCATCAAGATTTTAGACATCATATTAAGAGATCGATGTCTTTAATGTGATGTAAAGCAGCAGTGTCTTTGTTTAGTTTACCCATATTATTATAGATGCAGCTCTTGGGTCTCTGAGGGTGTGTAAAGTGTGTACCTCTCAAGCACAACATACTAAAATACTTTCTCACCAAATATTCTTATATCCACTGGGGGGGATTTTTCTCTCTTTTTTTTACTGAAATTAATACGGAAGATGGAGGTAAAGTAAAAGCTATAAACAGAAAGGTACCGGACAAACTTGGATAGAGTTATGCTGGAAGAACTATAAAGAACTGAGCTCCCCCACCAGCCAAACTTCACAACATAACTCCTATTATAGACATAATCTACTCAGAACAGTCCAGTATCCCATTCCAAATGCTTTCTCATTAAAATAGTATTGGGTATTTTATGTATTCTACTTTTTTGTTTTTTAGATCTCAAGAAAAACTTTGATCAGGAACCACTGGGAAAGGAGGTTTCTCTGGAACAGGAAGTGCTCCTGCAATGTCGCCCACCTGAAGGGATACCTCCTGCTGAGGTAAGGGTTATATAGGTTGAAGGTCTGCCACTGATACAGAAAAAATCACTGCATGGTTCTGTAAAACTGAATTGCAAATGTTGTGATGGATAAGCACAGATTAACTTTTGGGGAAGGGTTGGGGATATTAAAGGTCATTCAGATTTATTTGGTGGCAACCTCTTCTCTCAGTATTTATTTGAAAAATGGAAATCAACTGGGATAGGCAACAGAGGAATCTGCTTTTAAATGATTCAGAGGATGGAACCCCAGGAAGCAGCAGTGTTGGGAATGCAGGAGTAAATTAGGTTACGCATTGTAATAGATGGATTCCTCTGCAACACATAAAATCCTGCAGTGTTCCCGAAAACGGAGCCGCACACAAATCCACAGCTGTTCCCCTAGCTCTGGCCTGATAACACATAAATACATAACAATGCATTTGCTGGATTTTAACTCCAACAAAAAATATATATATAATCTGTAAATACATCCTGTTCCACTAAATGAATTGGTCATTGTGTTTTCTTAGTTTAACAAGGAGGCTTTGAGCTTTGTTTTAGTGCCAAATATTATATGCATAATGTTCTGTGACAGAATACTGCATGCTGTCTGTCAGGTGCCATATTTATTTTGAATGGAAGCAGTTTATTATAGGCCATCATTACTGTCTAGGGACAGCTTGAGGTGGCTTATGTATTGATGCTGATAAAACTGACTTCCTTACCCTGTATCCTTTAAGAGCAGGGATTAGCATTTCACTTTGCTGGTTTCCTGAATGTCCAGGTCATGAACATACCATCCTCAACTACTTTGACGTACAAAACAGTCACTGCCAACTCACTTCTACCAATAATGATTTAGAAATGCTATGGACACAATTCTATAATATTATGTGTAAGATATACAAGTTTGAATTACCAAAGTAGAGAGGAATTAATATAAAATATTTCACTTATTATGTTATCATAGCCCCATCCTATGCTATATACATTGAAACCATATACAGAGTTTATCTACATTGAAAATCCATAAACAGATGTATTATATTGTAATTATACTACATTTAGAATGTTTTTGGGTAACAAGATCTTATTAACTGCAATGAAGATGGATTCATTTGTTGTGCTAATCTTGGTGAGGAGCTGTGACTCACAATTTCCCAGATGGTGGTCTTTTATTGCCATACTGTGAAAGTCTTGCCAGGTTACCAGTTGCTGGCTTTGCAAGCTGCAGATTATGAGCAGCATAATGAGAATTGTTCCGTCCTTCAACACTGCAAGAGTACAAAGGTGTTCTTTTGATCAGTGGGGTGTGCATCTATTTTTGAGCTCTGTATTTTCACTTTGCACACTTTTGGAGAGATTGAACCACCTTATCAATAATGCAAAATCAACTGTGTCTAATGAGGTGATGTAACAAATTAAGTACAAATCTTTGTACCATAGTGAGTCATCATGACAATTTAATGAATAACCATAAACCATTATGGATTTTCTGTATTCTTAACTCTTCCCCACCCCCACCCCAAAAAAAAAAACCATGTATAGAACCGCTTAATATGCAATATTGCAATATCTACTGGAACTTAATATCCTTTTGGTTCATGCAACCAAAAATCCATGTAGTTTCAATTAATTTTAAGACACTCATTAAGACTTGCAAAGTGAAACAGCACATTAAGGATATAGGGGAGAGCAGGGTAACATGTCACACAGGTAACTTGTCACACTGTTCATACCTCCAACACCAGAGACGCTACTTCAAAATTTGATTTAGCCATTTTGTATGATTTCATGTCCATGAGGTTAACTTCCTGTTTACATGTGGTCAAAGTCACATTTATTTGAGGTGAGCACAATGTCTTCTAGATTTGATTTTGAATTTGCAAAAAAAAAAAAAAAAATCTATATTCACAATAGGTTTGTTGAAGTGTGATGGTCTTATGATATTTTTAACACTGGAGGTGAAGGTAAGAAGAAACATGTTATATCCTTGTGTAAGTTTTCTCTGGCGTTCAAAACCTTATTTTTATCAGGACATTACTCTTATTATTTTATTTTAACATGTGAATGTTTCCAGCCCAATTTTTGTCTGACCTTACAATAAAGTTAATAATATTTTTTAAAACATAGCTAGTGTCCAAAATGCAAGACTTCATTAGGCCTGTAGCTGTGTTAGCTACCAAGCCAGCTGCCTTTCCAAACAACTCACTTGTAGTGCAAGGGTTGTCCCCAATCCAGGATACTGAACAATACACCGTGGAGGATTTGATGCTAATCCTACAGAAAACCTGAAAAACATGCAACTAAAATACAACCAAGTAGAGCTTCTATGGAAAAACGTTGGTCCATTGTGTTTCAACCTGCTGTACATTCATCTAAAATGACTTGTTATTTCATATGATATAGGAACCATGCATGTGCACACTATACTTATAAAGTCAGAAGCTGTTATTTGGTGGAAGGGAAATGGGTGAGGATTTTAAAAAAAAACTTCTCAATGTAAGAGGCTAAGTTAGGGTTTAGTCTGAGCATGCTCTATCCTCACAATGTTTGTTTCTGGGAGTTTCTTAGCTACTGCAGGCTCAGGTTGAAGAAATTGAGGGCTACAGTTTGTGGTTTCAGAAAACTACCATTACAGATGTGAATGTTCATTTAACAAATCTACACTGAAAAGAGTGTGACAGAAAATAGTTCTGCACAATAACACATTCACTCATTCGCTTGCATGCATATACAAGTTTATGGGCATGTGTAATGGGGTTGGCCACAGATTTTGAATCACAGCCCCTTTCCACTCCATTCAAGAAGGTTCAACAGCCCATGGAGCAAAAAAGAACATGGTCTCCAAAAAAGGGAAATATTTGTGGGTTTTAAACCATCAGCATAGCTTCCCACCCAACTCAACAAAAGTCCCTAGCCAAGGGAAATCAGCAAGCTCTTATTGCTTCTATGGGGGGTGACATCTTCTGCAGTGTAGACCTCACTTCACTGCGTACTCATGTCTTGCTTACTCATGTTTTTTTTGGGATTTCAGAGCTGTTTCTGATATTCTGCACTTTTCTTGTTTCCTTTTTTGATATTTACCGTGTTAGTAGGTGGAATTACAGTTGACGCTTTGCCATTATCACGCAGTGAGCTGTCTGTTCCTCTCATCCCACGGATGTGTAGGATATATTTTAAATGTGTGTTCAGCTATGATGTAACCCAACAGATGCCAAATTCTTGGATGTTTTGTGTTTGTTTCTTGCTGAAAAATAGCATCAGTCATCACCTGGACATGTGATCTTATTGCTCCTCAGGATCTGATCTTGTGCTTGGGTCTTTTTATTAGCACTTTGGTTTGGGGGAAAACCCTGACACATGCTAAAATTCTGTGTATGTGAAGGTGGGTAGCGCTGGCTGGCTGATTACCACTGGATTGATTTTGAATTGATAGTAATCGTATTCCTTTGCATTTCTACAGTATGTTTTTTGGATTCAGTGTTTTATTAAAGGAAATTAATTTTAGAAAATGTACCCACAGGACCATGAAATGGAATTTATTATTACTCAAATAAGGGAATTATCAGTGTCTTTCATCTCAAAAAAGATAAATATTGTATAGTTAATATTAGAGTGATAGCTGGTCTATCCTTTCGGGCTTTCCCCAAAAGGAACAAGAAAAAGTCACCTGCATATATTCACATTTTCTTCTGGTTATCTTATATTTGGATTTTGTGATTTTTGAATTAAAGTGACTAATATTTGCTCCCAGAAAACATTCCAAAAATGTTCCATAATTGTTGTATAGTACCATAAAGAATGGAATTTACCTCTATTTTAAGTAGTAACATTACATTGTGATGGGTAGGTAGATAACAGTCCCACAGACAAGATGTAGCTGAATGCTTTGGTAGAGCAGATTACCCCCTCACAGTCTTAGGAAACCATAAAATCTGTCTGTTTACTTATGACTAGTACTAAACTCTCTGTTTCTCTGTAAATGAGCAGACTTAAACATTTTGAATGAAATTAATGTCAAATAAAATTGCATATTAATGCAAATAGTTTATTTTCAGTTATTTGCTGTCAGCCTGGATAGAATCAGCCATAATTTGTGTATGGCTGGTTTTCATTAGTAATCAATAAAGACAGAACACCTGTCAGATGCACAGGTAAATAATGCAAAAATAATGCAGATCATTGCAGATAATCACTCTTTCGTCCATACAGTAAATAAACTCTGAAACTTGTGAGTCTGGCTCAGGATACAGGATCAGATTTTACAATTCAGGAAAAGGACTTAGGCATATTTGCTCTGTGATGTTGTTGGAAAAGACCCATGTCAGAGAATAAATAATATTTTTTGTGAATGGCTTAGAGGTGACATTTATGCAGGTTACATTTTTGATTGTGGCCACTGAGAACACATCAGGAAAGATTAACAAGCTTCTCTGGTCATTTTGGGGTCATGAATCCCAGATGTGAAATGTTTTTCATTTGCAGGTGAGCTGATATTCAGATTTGGTCCTTGTGAATTTTCTTTCTTGGTTCCATTCACTGGTTCTGTCTAGACAGAGAGATTCCAAGCCTCCACAAGTCTCAGACATGGCACAGCCAAAACCCAGTAAAACAGCTTATCTGATCCTATGTAGAGAAGGCCTGTATTGTACATTTTAAAAAAGAAAATAAGCAGCACACATTTATCTTGGCCTTCTCTTCCAGATAGTTATTTGGCCTTCAAATAGTTCTTTGGCCTAAGTACTTTAAGAGAGGTTTTTGCAATAGTTCTGGGGTTGTGTCACAGAAGTAAATCATACATGATGAAAGAAATATATTCTAATGAAGAAGACATCTGAGTTTTTACATATTTCACTTGTCCCATCACATTTGATTTACAGTAGAAACATGACAGAGAAAGAATTTATTTTTTGTATGATCAGAAAAGGTGGATTGGAATTATTTGATAAGTAAAGAAGAGGGAAGCAAAGGCACAGTGTTAAGGTGAAAGAAAGGAATGTGTGGCGAAACTAGTGTAGCACCTCACTATTATTTTCCTTTAGGAACTTGTTTCATTGACTCTGAAAGGGCTGGAGGAACACCATGAAAGGCACTCATTTCTCCATATCCTTTTAAACATGGCCATTTGGCAAGCCCATAAAACAGATTCAAATCTGCTTGATAAAAGAATGGTTTTCTTTCCCTGCTTTTCTTTTTCTCTTGTCCCCTGTGTCTCTCGGCACTTCAAATCACTCATCATGGTTCTTAGATAAAGACGGGGTTCAGAGGTGACGGTGTGCCAAAGAGCTGGTGAGCCTGTTGCCATGGAAGCAGCATTTTCAGTCAGGCAGATGCTCAAGGTCTGAAGGTTCTGCAGTGTTGTCATGGGCAGTGGGTCCGTGCCACTCTACAGGGGAGAGCCCCTTATGCTCAGAAAGAGGCTTTCTAACAGGGCTTAATAGATTGTCTGAGAAACTAGAAAATCCTGACTTCAAAGTAGACCAGGCCTGACTTACAAATTGTGCCATTCTAAGTCATATGTAGAAGGAGTGTTATTAGCTATTATTTACATTAATATATTTGTAAATAATATAAATAATATGTTGCAATGTGAATTGAAACAAAATCGTCTAAAATGTATGTATAATTAGACATTGCACAGTACATTGCAAATGAAAATTATTATGACCACGATTTACTCAATGGAAAATAATCAGCTACATGATCACATCCAAAGTATTGATAAAATTAATTTCAGATTAAAATAATCACATTTTTACAATACATAAGCTAAGCCTTAAGTGAACAGAGAAATTAATTTTATTACAAAAGGCATTTTCTACCCAAGGTTAAACTGAGTACCTTCAAATATGGCTGGATATTAGAGTTGTCTATCGGGAAACAGTCAGTGATACAATTTATCAGGATCATGAAGGCACTATCACCTCAGCAGAAGTTAATAAACTCTCAGTGAAGAAACTTGGGGTCCCCAGAGCTAGGAAGGGAAGCAGTGTTTAAGACATCTGGTGCTCTGCCTGTCTGCAAAAATCATCAGTACCAGAACCTGAATAGGTCCAGAATGAAATAACAGGTTCATACACTTGCACATTCGTGGACTCTGTGACTCTTATGCACACAGACAAGAATGTGCATACATTCACATGTGCACAACCTCACACGTACACACACAAACACAACTTATTTACATATATTCCTTTGAAGGCTAGTTCCTGCTTCTTTAGGTGTCTTGTTGAAAAGCTCAATGCTCAGTAAGCCTTTTATCTGCTAAGATGACTCCCATAGCACTGATTGCCCTTTCTTGCTGTAGAGCTTAAACTGCACTCCCTTAGTCGTGTTAGTTGTGTGGTTTCCCATTATTTCTCTTCCTGACCCCTATCATCTCAGCCCGCAAGCATTACTGGCGCTGGCCTACTTACAAGTAAGAATTTGGTGGAGTCAGAAACTTGTGCAATTATGATTCTTCCATAGTGTTTGCAAAAAGTGCAGAAGATGAACATGTGGAATGGACAATGGGATAAGGCTGTCATCACTGCAGATATTCAGCCTTAGACTGTAAGTGAAGGCAAGGCAATCATTTCAGATTTAGCCTTCATGCAAGTATTTCTAAGATGGCGTGTGCTATATGTGTACCCTCAGGCAATTCAATGGAAAAGGCAGCATGCTATACTGGTTCAGTCAGGCTTGTCTCTGACCCCTGCCTAGCCCGAGTCGACTGAGCTGAGGGCCTGTTGTATGGAACTTTCCACAGAACACTTGCTAAAGAAAACTTTACTTGGTATGGAGAATGCTTCTGTAAAATGGACCATTTAAAATTATATTATGTCTTGCTGTTGTAATTTTTGTCCTTGATTTTCTTTCTTTCATTTCTTTGAATGCAATTGGGGAGAAATGTTTGCTTCTATTTTTCAGAAGCACTTACATGACATTAGGGAATAATTAAGGCTCTGTTAGCACATTCAAAATAAGTGCTCTGGCATTAAGTGTTGCCAGAGGCACAGCCTCCTGGACTGAGTCAGTTTCAGGATGTTTGTGAAAACTAAACATTTGCTAAACTTTTGCAGTCATGTGCTCAAATATCTGTGTAGCAATATACATTTCCAGCCATAGCGACACATGGTTTGTATGATATATTTTCACTTTTTTATTATAAAGTACAATCTATCCAGGCGACTTGTTAAATGTAACAAAGTGTAAATTCTGCTGGATGATTTTTTCCACAAATTGTACTCCCAGAACCACTTCACATGAAACTGTAAAGCACCAGGGACACAGAGCTTGTCAGGTAACCTCCACAGAACACAGCAGAGTGCTTCCTCCAGCCAGGCCTGGTGAGTTCAGAGGCAGAGGAGAGAGGGCTGAATGTTAAAGTGCTTAGTGTCTGGTGTTCAGGAGCATCTGTGTGTTCATTAGAGGAGACCCTGAGGGAGGGCTGTGATCGGAAACCAAGCGTCAGCCCTGCAGCGACCCGTGACCAGGAGTCAGCCTTTCAGTCTCTGTCCGTCATTCACTTCAGCGTCAGCTTCGTGCTTTGCCTCCGGTCCCCTAAAGTACAGCACTCTAATGGACCTGGATGCCACTTCAGTTTTTTTTTACAATATCCGCCTTCTTTCCCCACCTGAGTTAAAGAACTGTTCTATCAGCCCCACTGAGCGATTGTCTCCCACTGATTCAGAAGGGGGGAACTGTACACATGAAACTGACATTTACAGTAGCCCTCATTTTTTTACACACTAGAAATGTTCCACCAATCACATATTGGCTGTGATTTCAATGAAACAGTCATGTGATTATGAAACTTACAGCTGCCCAGATGAATTGGAGAGGCACTAGTAAGTGATGAAACTGTGCATTACAACTGGCTTGACTCATAGACCCTATGGGTCAAGCCACAACATTCTGATGTTATCTAATTATAATTCAAATCTTTGTGACAGAAAGAGTTTCTATTTACTCTGCAAAAAGTACAATTCCTGGTGACACATTGGGACTAAAGTAACTGCACTTGTAGATCTCATAATGGCTACTATCTCCTTGGTAACATCTTTGCTACCTCTTTGCAAACCATGCACATGTAAACAACTCTTTGACAGAAACAAGGACACTGCCTGAATAGGGCAAGTGTTTAAAATGTTGGTTTCATTTTTAATGACTAGCGAGGTAATTTGTTGAAGCGAATGTAATACATAATTTAATATAATAGATATACACTAATTTGTATAATACAATGTCTACTGGAGTGGTACATTTTAAATCAGGGAACACATAATCCATTAACATAAGATTCAACTGGCACACACTAGAAAGTAGGAGGTCATTGTTTCAAAACATACCTTCATACTCAATGTGCACTTTGCTTTAAGTGTCCTTTTAAAGCTGGATGATGTGTGTGAAAAATAAAAGCATAATTAGAATTAAATTAACATGATAATTAATAAATGAACAGATTTTGTCAAAAAGATGATCTGCCCATGCTGCCACAATGTGTGACACAATAGCAGGCTTTTCCATCATATAGCTGTCAAGTGCTGGATTACTGACACACATAGACCCACACCCACAGAACTGATTTTGAATGACAGCTTTGCATGGCCAGTTGTTACACAAGGATGAAAATAGAGAGTGCAGTGCTGCTATAAATGAATGATCTTTGTTGTTGTGCAGTGATCTGGCATACCAGGTTTATGCAAATGAATTCCAATGGGTAATTGTTTGTCTGGACCAATAAGGTCAGGTCTCAAGAGTGTATGGTAGAGCAACCTTCTGTAGGTTATAGGCAGTTTGGGAATCAGACGTTAAAACAGTCCCAATTCCAGTGGGGATTTGTGTCCCAGATCTTTCTCTGTTGGTACCAGATAGATTATTGTCAGAAGATTTCTCTCAAGAGGCTCCCTTGTCTAGTTAGCTGCTTGCTACTGTGGTTGTGGTTTACTCCCTTGGGCTTAAGACCAAAACACAACTGGTGTTATGAATACAACACCAGAGTTGGTGAAGCTACTTGAAAAATGTATACTAAGCTATCAATTACTCTGAAGAATTTAACCCCCAGCCTTGCTCTCCTTGAGAGAAAAGTAATTAGGCTCACTAAAGCTACTGTGAAATTATTTTTTGATAATGCATTAAATATCTATTGAAATTTTGCTGTAATTTTATGCAGTAAAAATTTTACTTAACATTTCATGGGCTAATGTTAGCACATGGTCAGACATGGATGGCATTAATTTATTATTTCATTTCATGAATATAGACTTGGACAATAAGGGTATGACCAATTTTAAAAGCACATTTTTTAACCCTTTAACTGACATCTCAACCAAATAGTAGAGCTTACTTTGAGCATAAGAAAAAGGGAGAAAACAGAGCATCTTTCCCACACAGCAACTGCCCCACCTAATATTGTGACATTGGCTCCTGTTGGATTGCGAATCACAGGCATCCTATAGGGTTACTTGATTTCACATTTCCTAGCAGCGGTGGCTGTTTTCTTACTATAGTGACCTGCTGAATGAATTTAGAGAACACACTGTTTTTGGAACTACTGAGCTGCTGAAAAGTCTCATGGATGTAGGGATCATTAAGTCAGAGATGACAAATGGAGAGTTTGAATACAAGGTAAAATGTAACATAATCATTGCTTTAATGGTTTCTTGGAAATGTTTTCCTTTGCTTCATTGCATTTCAGTATGTATACCTACTAGGAAAACAACTCTTTCAGAGTTACAAAATAATCTTCATTGTTCACAAGTTGAAATTTGGTTTAGTTTGATTCAATTTGGTTCACATAGGGTTCCCCAAAATTGCTCCATAAAGGCGATTGTCTAATTTACTGTGTGTATTAATCACACAGTTTTAAACAGAAAGGACCCGAAGAGACAACAGCACCAGGACAGTCTTTTGACTTGACAGTGTCCACTGGTATACTATTCTATGTTCTACTATTTCATTGCTAGTATGCTCAAAAAGCCTTCACTTTTATATTGGGAAATCATTGTGTAAGGAGAGAGAGAGAGAGAGAGAGAGAGAGAGAGAGAGAGAGAGAGAGAGAGAGAGAGAGAGAGAGCGAAAGAGAGAGTGTGTGCTTTGGCATTAATTTTGTTCCAGCAACATCAATAAATCATCTCCTGGAACCCTGACCTGTGCTCACGCGTGAGGTGAAGCAACACCTCTGCTTCTGCAGCAACTGCTAGCTGGCATGCCAAGTGTGGGACTTCTCTATTATCCCTGACTGTAAACACAGGACACCCTTCTGCTCCAGCTTCATGCAGAGCACATCTTTTTTTAAAGAGGAGTGTCATGTCTTTAGCGTTATCTCAAAAGGAACATTTTGTCTGACTTTTCCTGTAAAATATTCATCAGACTTCTTTTTAGAAGAAGGCCTTTTATGCTTTGAAGAGATTTGTTTTTCATGTGTTTGTTATTTTAAGCTTTTTTGAAAAGGGTACATTGATGATATCACGTTCAAAGATCCTAAATGACAAGGTTATTTTCAAACCTAAACTATATTAAGAGTCATTAACTCAAGTTAACAGCTAAATCCATAGAGAAAAGTAGAATATGAAGGAAAATGAGAGCACTGCCTGTTTACAGCATCTTTATTATGTAGTGTAAAATAACCATAACTAATACCTTTATTTGTGGTTTATTGGTGGTTTTTCCAACCCAAAAAACTATGCTCAGCCCCACCCACCATAGACCTCCCTTGGATTCACAGCAGTCTGTCATATGACACCACTGCCCCTCATGGTGACCAGTCTTTTGGAGTTGTTTCACCATGCATCACCATCACATGCATGCCTATGCAGCCAGAGGAACGTGAAGTCAACATATGAACCCATCTGAAAAGTTCACAGGCAGCAAATGAGACTGGCTCAAAACATTTTTTACCTGGTACAACTGACCTGTTGATTGCACACTACTCAATGAGTAGTGATGCTATTAACACAGTTAGCAACTGTGGCTCGATTGTCAAGCAGTAGACATGCTTGCTTGACAATGATATGTCAAGGCTCCAATCTGCCCATAGCCAAGAACTGTATGTAATGTTATTGTATATTTACTGTAACATTTAAACTTTTGTGTAGAACACTGAAATTGCAATAAAGAGCCCAAAAATGTTTTATATTCCTTAAATATAATATCACCAAAGATGGTGTGACACAGTGGCAGATGTGGCCACTGAGTCGGGTGGTGAGTGAAGTAAAATTCAACAACAGTTAAACAAAAACTGGCCAAAGGCCTTTTATTAACCCCTTTTGGGGAAAAAGGGAACACAAAACAAAAGACAAACACCAAACAGGGTCCAACTCAAAAACAGCACAGCCAAAACCAGCGCCTCAAAGTCAAAACACAAAAAGTCCCGTTCAGCCTCTCCGGCTGTGCTTAAACAGACAGCCTAATTGAAGGCAAGTGCTCACAGCTGAGTTGATTAGAAATCACTCGCAGGTCAGCCTGCCTGTTTGTGAGACCATTGCTGTTGCAGCTCCAGTCAACTCTTCAGGCTGAGGGAGGGAACCAGGAGACTGACAGCAGTACAGTGGGAGGAGCTGAGTAGCTTGCTCCTCCCTCCACCTCTCCCACTGCCACAGTGGAATTAGCATCAGCACAGTTTTCTGAAATGCAAAGTCTGCTTTCTGATTAAATCTCTGAGCAACTTTGAAGGCTCTTCTGAATGCATTGAGACTGGTTAAAGTGCCCGGTTGCTGCATTGAACAATACAGAAATCAATCACTTGTATTTCAGCTCTGCCCAGTGACTAGCTTGGTGAGTATAAATACATAAATACCTACTTATAACCGGACTGTAACAGAGCCTTGCATTCATGCTCAGTGAAACCTCTGGGATATGAATGCAAAGGGAAGAGCGGGTGCTTGTAACTTAAATGCCACTGTGAGTCTTTTCTTGGATGCAATCTTTTACAACATAACTGTCTTCTTATGTTTACAAAAGGCTACCTGTTTGCTATAAACCCTAGTTTCAATGAACCATCAAACCAGTATTAACTGATAGCCAGTGTTTCAAGTACTTTCAATTTAAGCATTCCAGTCTGGTTACATTTGTTAAACTCAGGAGCCTGGTATTAGTAATCACAAGCAAAAGCAAGTTAGCCATAGCCAACTTAAACTTATCATAGTCTCTCATGATTATAAGCACTTAACTGATTTATTTAAAGATGCAATTAAGAATTAGTATTATTCATAGAAATTAATTCAAAGTAATGAATTGCGTGCAATTAACATACTGTCCACATTGTTAATTTCTCCTTTGTACGCACTCCAGTAACTTTTCAATCTTGAACAAATACACAGAAGGCAAATCATTGTGGGCTCTCCCAATTAAATAAACGTGGGCTTGACTTGAGTTATTGTGAATCTAATAATTGACTCAGAATGACCTTTCTGTTTGTCTAATGGGCAATCACATTCATTTTCTCTAAGAGCTTTCAGGTAGATAGGTGTAATTAATATGGAATAATACTGTTTCTGTCCAGTTACTGTTTCTGCTCAATTTATGCATGAAGTCCTGGTTATTGTTGCTGGGCTGTTGGTTTTCAGTAATCACTCCTGTTACAGAGACAGAAGCACAAAGGTGTAATTTCTTTTGCTGATTTGTCTCCTCTGTGTGGTGTGCAGGACTGTGTTCTTGTTACTCGGATGACATGAAGCAAGTCTTTCCCATTAAGGACAACAAATGTTTGGATTATGCTCATGAATATCCCAGTACCAATCAGCCAGTAATGAGAAAGGGCACATCTGTGTGTGTGTGTGCGTGTGTGTGCGTGTGTGTGTGTGTGTGTGTGTGTGTGTGTGTGTGTGTGTGTGTGGGGGTGGGGGGGGGGGTGACAGGTGGGGAAATGAGAAAAAGGAAATGGAAGAATGAAACCTTAATTTCTGTGTGTAGCTGTGTCATGCTGTGCTTTGTCTGTATGTATGTGCATGCATAAATGTGTTTCTGGCTATGTGAATATATCCATGTAGATTAAAAATAGTTAAACCTAAAAAAAAATATGCATTTCTAATCCTGTTCCACCTTTCTGGAAGCTGTCAACTAGCAGCTGGAATGGAGTGAACAGGAGAGAGACACTGATACACCCAGTCACATCCAGGGCAGTGAAATGGTTAAAGAGGATACTGAGATCTGCTCATGTGGTGGAGGTGAATGCTGTGAGAGGGTTTGAAGGTGACAGTGTCAGAATGAGGATGACAAGGACAAATGAGCTCCTATGTGCCAGGAGTGGAGCAGGGGGAGATCATGACTGTTTTATCCCGCTTCCCAAAAGCTACACACCCATCTCCTCTCTGCCACCACTGCTAAAAGCCTTCCCTTTTGTTCAATTTTTAATTGCCTTTCCAAATAAAACAGCTCTTGACTCCCGAGTGTAGAGGATTTTAGGAATCTGCACCTCCTGTGTTCTGAAAAATCAGATAGCATATTCAGAAGGAAGGCAGATTACTGATGATTATGTGAACAGTGCCGATTATACTTAGCATTTGGTGAAGTACCAGTTTAAAACAGAGCACACTCTCAGTGCCATATTAAGAGTAGTAATGATGGCCATCTCATTCGAGCTAGGCCCAGGTCACTCTTCACAGTAAAGGTTTTTGATTATACCTCATCAGTGACTCTCTCCGTTAAGTAGAGATTCTAGTGCAATGAGTCTAGTGCCATTAACACCAGAGGATAGTGACACGGGTTCATCTTTCTTTCAGTACCTCCTTCACATTCAATTGGATTAATTCCAGATATTTTTAAAGAGACCATACATTTAGAGAGCTGATAAAGGAACAAAATTCAAGTGAGAAATTGAGAGTCCCAGGCCAGTTTAATTGACCTGAGACTTGACACTGTAATCCAGCGCTCTGTTAGAATTCACTGTGATGAAAAAGTGTCTCCATTTCAGACAAACTATATTCTCACCATTTGGCTGGTCATTAGGATTGGTTGCTGAAAATGTAGTCGTTGTATGAAGTGTCCTATGTATTCCATGTTATTGTACACTTAAAATGCATCTTCCTTTATATCATACTTTGTAAATTGTAAATGCCAAAGACCATACATTTTAATTGATGGTCATTTTCATGTTTCACCTTTTTGTACTACTTTAGCTATTAACTATTGCAGTGCATTTGATGTGTACGCTGTACAAAATGTTTCTGTATTGCCTTTTTTAAAGAGTTTATTAAAGAGTTCTCAGTTACTTATTCAAATTACAAGATACAACTTTCTAAACTGTGTAAAGGAAAACTTTCACATTTGCAATTAAATATGACTCATTGCTATAATACAGATATCAGTTGAATCCAAACCATTTGACTCCTCTCATCTACACTGATGTGATGAAATAACAAATAAAACAAAGCCCTGCGGATCTGATCCCATTCACCCCTTTATTCTATACTGCAACCATGTTTAATGCATCGAGGCTGGCTGATGTTGGTAGAATGGGCTGCATTTTGGGGAAATGTGTTTTTTTTTATCGTATTCCAAGACAGACACTGTACTCATATAAATTTGATGTTTTAAACCTTTTATCTATTCGTTGATCTTACTTTTAAACCAGAGAAATGTTGCATGGTGAGAACATCAAATAACTATAATGAAGGCTTCTTAATAGAGGAGAAAAATATTTAATTAATATCCAAAATACAATTATCTAAGTACATTATGATTATTTTTTCATGAAGACTCTGATTAAATTGTGTTATGCCTTCATAATTATTTTTCATCTCCAGACTCACTAATTAATTTTTCTGTTCCACTTGTTTGTTGCCTGAAAATGTAATGATGATTAAGCTTCTTCAAAAGTAAATATTTTGTCGCCACTTCTTCCAGTACAGCAAAGGAACGATAACATTTGTTTACTTTAGGCTGCAGACCATAATGTCTTTCAGAGTTTATAAAAGATTACATTGACCTTGTATTGAACATTGTATTGCATTCAAAGGTGATGTATTTATTGGAAAATTATTATTTTTTTAAACTTGCATGAATTAGGTTTTTCATTTTCTGAATTTTGAATAACAAGAAGCTGTTGGATAACCAGTAATATACAGCACAGAGAGTGACCATTTGTTTCCATCAGTCTCTCTCCCTGCTCCCTCAGTCCTTTTGAGCTCCTCACTATGAAACCAAAATGTTTCCAGATTGTATTTCTAAAGCAAAAACATTGAGGGGTGCTTTATAGACTGAATGAAAAATAATCTAATACTCCTTTCAAGATACTTCCCTCTATCGGTAATTATAGCTTGCTTAAAGAGAGCATTTATTCACTTGGCCACATTTTAAATAGGTCACATTTTTAAAATAAATAAATACATTTTTCCCAATTTAACTTGTGGTTATGCAGCTGTATCGTGTGCAGGTTTCATGTGTATTCATAAAATCCTCCTCAATGTAGCAGAAATGCAAATATGTCTGAGGATTTGTGGCTAATTCTATGTCTCTGACTGGGATTCAATCAACATTTGTCCTTAACTTTGGCTCACAATTAAACACAATTGTGAATTTTTTTTTTTCACTGACACAGTTTGGCAAGTTTAGCAATCATGAAAAGCTCATCAAACTGTTCTTGTAGAGAAAAACCCTCATAATCAACTATAAAGTGAAAGACACGGATATATCTTACTTGAATCCAGGCCTTCATCTTTGTGAAGCATTTATGAATTCAGAATTTGAATCAGAAGTACAGATCAGTGAATCTCACATAACACCATTATCACTGTTTAATTTTGTTGTGATTTGTTATTGTTTTGGTGCCCTAACTGTTCTAATGCCTCTGCGTTTTGCTGCTTGTTCAGGATCATACGTGGTTCTCCATGAGAATCGAACTCTGAAATACTTAAAAGGTGTATTGTGGGTTTTTTTCCCGCAATGAAAATGGCTATTATACATTTGCTGTTTGTTTGTTTGCACTGCTCCCATATCAACTCCAAACATGAATGTGAAAAATGAAATGAAGGACAGCAGTGCACCACAGGGGGGCACAAAAATGGAAGCTTAATTGCTTATGCATGATTACTGAAGTTTCAGGGTTTTTATGATGTAATTTTGCATGGTTTTGGAAAATAGGTTAGCCTGAGTACCAGATACCACATTTATACTAGACTGTACCAGAGGGAATGAAACAACTATTCATGTTTTTCAAAGGCACAGTGCAGTTGATTCAACTGATGATCCTTTTTGTGGAGGACTGTGGTGGAAGACAGGGAATACACAATATGCTGACTTGTATGGCTTTGTGTTTGTTTAACAACTGAATACAATCATCATTCAGAATGTGTTGTACTTGACATCACTGCTGTAGGTCAGCTGTGTAATGTGTTCTGTGGTGCCATTTTAGTGCCATGTACATCACTTTATATAGCAGCCATTATCTGTACTGCATTATTAGATTGTGGCATGAGGTAGGGTGAAGATTCAGAGGTCATTTTAAGTGCACTTGCAGCTGACACAAAATGTTATTGCATACTTTTACAATGTTTCAGTAAGACTGTAATGAAATACACTATTGCAGCAAGATTTTCGACTTTTAACACCCAATCTACAGCTGTTCAGCCAAGTTGGAATGTGTTCCAGCACTTACTTAAAATGTTTTGATGGCATATTTGTGATCCAACTCAAATCACAAGTCCAATCGCATCTGTTCCAGGTTTTGGACAAAAAGGGGCCTGGGGAGGGATTTAAAAAAGTAAAGACCACATAACAATTATCAGAAGTCTTATTATCCATTGTTCATTGACTTCTTTATTAGGGTGAATTGGATGTAAATAAATGGAATTTTTCTTCAGTTTTTACTGTCGAATTTCATTATTACTGAAGGTTGTGTGGCATTCTCCTTTAAAGCCTAAAAACATGTTTTCTTCAGTTTTACTGGAAGATGTAAAGCCAATCTTCTGATGAAAAGTTAAAAATCCTTTGACAATATGAATATGTCCATTTAAACATCTAATAATGGTATACATTTACTTTGAACAGAATAATGAACATAGGGCTGTGATAGTCTGGTATATCCACATTCATGGCCCCCTCCCAGTTCTCTAACTCACGTGACTCTTTGTGCTTCTCTAGGTGGAGTGGCTGAAGAACGATGAGATCATTGACCCCGCAGATGACAGGAATTTTTACATCACAATTGACCACAACCTAATCATCAAGCAGGCACGCCTGTCAGACACTGCTAACTACACCTGCGTGGCCAAGAACATCGTTGCAAAGAGGATGAGCACCACTGCCACGGTCATTGTCTATGGTGAGAATTTCAAAGGCACTTTCATATGCAATAATGTTCAAAATTATTCCTGCCACCATGTTTCCACATTTCCCTTCAACTGGACCAGAATGTCTCTGTAAATCTAATTTACACCCACCAATCTATTTAGCCTGAGTCAATGAGCCTTGTTATTTACTTTTACATTTAGCAGACTCTGACAGCAGATGTCTTCAGCAGACACGACTTAGAAACGTTAATGAAATAGGTTAGTCCATCAAGCACACAATACCAAGTGGTTTGTGCAACAACTGAACATAATAGTTATTTCATGAACCTATTGTACATCATTAAGTGTTCTTGTAAGGGCCAGAAGAAGTATAGGAACATTACTTTGTGTATATCAAGAGAGGTAGAGTAAATAAATGTTCAGAGTTTTGGGTTATTTGTGCCAACATGCAACTTAAATGTTTTTGTTGCATGTGTTTTCAGTTTGTGTTGGAAGATAGGGGGAAATCCCATTGTCCATACTGTAGCAGGAAATTCATTCCACCATTGGGGGGCCTGAGCAAAAAAGAGTAGTTACCAGGAAGAGGGGCCCTGTTAAAGAGGGGCTTGATAATAGAGGGAGGGTGCAATTAATTTTGCTGCCACAAAGGCAAGGACAAGAGATTTGTATTTTATGCAGGCTGCTGCTGGTGTAGAATGTTCTATTTTGGTTGATTATAGCTGAGTTGAGCAGCAGCTGTCTATATGTGTTGGAGAGGCCTAGTGCAGTTATTATACAGGAAGAGAAGCTGGGAGAAAACTGCAGTAGTCCACAGTCCAGCACCAGGGCCTGGACAATAAGCTGGTTGGAATATGTTGTGAGAAACGGAAAAATTTTAACTGAAAGGTCAAAAAAAAAAAAAAACTTTCTTTGTCCCGATCAGTCTGTGCACTGAATTGGCATGATTCATGTCTCTGTTTAGTTAGCATACAAATATGTCAAAAAGAAAACAAGGAAGCTTACTCGCAAATTTTAGATGTACCAAAAAAATCTAAGCCAATTGAGCTCCCCCGAAAGCCATGGTGTGGTTCGTACACTGAGTGACAGGACTGGGTTACAGTAGCGATGTATTTTGAAAAAGACCATTTGCTGTCAAAAACAACGTGAAGATTCTTGGATTTTGACACTATTGTGTTACCAAGGGCAGTTAAAAGGTCCTTGAGGACAGACAACATAGTTGGAAAGTAAAGTAGCTTGTTTTATGGCACAACACAGTAAAAATATATACTTAACTCTTTCCTGTGACCTGCATGAATAAGCATGGCAGTGCAGGAAATGCTTGTTTGTGAATGTGGAATGATATTCTATCGGTTCCATGTGTGAATCTATACTGGCACTTGGCTTTGCCATATCCTGTGCTGGCAGAATTATGTGTGAAGAGAGTGCATTCCGTTGGGTGAAATATTTTGAAATACTGTCTCCATGAATTATAAAGTTCTTTTAAAGATTCATATGAAAGCCATTTCTCCTTACTTCTGACTTACAAAACCCTGACATCATGTATGCTGGGTTTACAATGGGGTGAATCTTATACAACACACATGAATGACTGATTGTTGGGTCATGTGTATAGATGGCCTTTTTGTGAATGCTGAAAAATGTTTCTTTTGTGCTGTCATATTCATAATCCTGCGTAATAATAATTCATTTCAAAAAGTGAATTTCCCAATGCAGATTAAAACTGGCTTCCTTACATCCATGTCACGGTGACCATATTTTTGATCGTGAATAACTTATGTGTTTGGATTTCTCTAACTTATATAAAGGTCCAATTCCCCACTCCCAATTTACTGATTCTTGCAGCACCATCAAATATTTCATTAACAGTCTAACACAAACAGAGGTCAAACTTCTAATTTCAATCAAATTTGTAAATAGATTGCAGGATTTCAATAGAAACATATAAACTTGCCGACTGCCCTGTATTCACTTTCTGTTCTTGTAATATGAACAGCATAGTAAAATTGTATAGTATTCTTGAGCTGCATAGAATAATATTTCTAAATCCAGTGTGGAAAAAATCTGACCCCCTACAAGTATGTGAAAGTGACAGCACTTGAGTTATTATTCCCCATAGTATGGTGCTATGTTGTGGTTTAAATGTATTTTCTGTAGGAATGATTTAACACTTACAATTTCACTGTCAATGAATTGTAGGTAAATAAATGTATTCAAAGATTTTTACATTTATGAAATCAGCAACTGAATTAAAATAGATCAGTAAGCACTTAATGACAGCACTTATGTAGAGGTTGCAATAAATGATGCATTTTTCTTAGCAGTACAGAGGGCTTTCTCAATCACCATCACTGTGAATTTGAAATTCAAATACATATAAACTAGTATTAATCTTAGGGCTTGAGTCCTGTTGCCTGTGACTCTGCATATGAGGGAAAAAACCTTATTGGAAGTCAACACAATTGAGAGTGACACTGTTGAATAGTTAAGGTAACCATATAGCCCTGTGTGAAAAAGGACCATCTGTTTGTGTGTGAGCAAGAACTATGTCAGATTCAGCCAACATTCATTGGTGACAAAATGGCAAGTTTTGCCTCTTCACACACAATTTGTGAGTCAGTGGGCTCTGACTTCCAAATGAGCAGCCTCTTCCTGTCATTCCCTGTCTCCTGTACTGAGTGCAACTAAGATGCAACAAAATGGCCCCGTGAGTCTCTCCCGAAAGAATTTTACATGTCACAGGACAGATCCAGCAGGAATACAGCCAGCTGAGGCTGTACCGGCAGTCTGCTCACTAACAGTAATTGGTCAGGGAGAGAGGCTACTTGTGCAACCAGACTGTCCTCATGGCTGCCCAGTGGAGCGTGACTCTTTCAGCAGGAGGTATTCAGAAGGAAAATTATCAAAATAAACTACCATAACCCTCACCCCTGCCAAACTCCCTCCTCCCAAAGGGGAAAAGGCACACTTCTTAGCTGCTCCTCCTTGTGTGGCTAATCTTCATTCATTAAACTGATGCCGCAAAGGCAACCTGCTATGTATCTGTCCAGAGGGAGAGGGTCAGGTGGACCCACAAACGCAGAACAGTTGATGATGTCACTCAGGGTAAGGCTGCTCATCTGTCTCCATGACAACACAATGTCAATTTCAGAGTAACATACTGAATCTGTAATGAAAGGACTGTATGGATAAGGTTATGTTTTAAGTTGTCTTTTTAAATTGATTGCCAACTCTTGACTTTTTGGGAAGATATCACACTGAAAAATGAATGTTTGTGAAGCATTTCAACTGTGGGGAAGTAATGGTGGTTTGAGCAAAATGATGCAAAGTGGCAGTGTCAGTAATGGGTTTTTGATTCAGGTCACAGTCCTAGTTGCGCTTAAGCAGTCATTAACACTGCCACATGGTGCAGAAAGAGCTTTGATGTCAGCTTATCCTCTGAAGAACGCATTGAACCTGTCCTCTTCCCCGGCTGCCCCTTCTCCTGGTTTTAAATAGCAAATGAGGAAAGAGGAGACTTTCACTGAGGCCTGACAGTGTGGTGTGAGAGAAACTTCCATGCTGAATCAAAACAGAAAATTAACCTTAATCACTGACTTCCATACAGCCCTCTGTCAAGGAACCTGAAAATAATGGCCAGGACATTGCTGCCCAGGACAGTTGTGTCAGGTCACAGATCTTAATCTTTTTCTTAATGTAAAGAACAAATAACACACAGAGCAAAACTGCACAAAATATTGTAAAGACTGTAAAATTGTCAACACATAACAGGCTACTACCAACTTAGGTTTTGTTCTTTGTAAAAATCTATAATCTTATGCTGAATACTCAGATATTCTGCAGTAGCTTGAGTCTGGTTGTAAACTATAAGTCATAGACTTGAAGAAGGAAAGGAAAATAAAGCCATGCATTCTGAGCATGAGGTAGAGAAATAGGTGGTGGAGGAGAAAAAAGAGAAGCCCTTTGGCTAACACCACAAAACTATGGAAAAAAAGAGTGGAAAAGAAGAACAAGGATACAGCTTCTCTGTGTCTGTCATTTTTACTGCCAGGACTTCAAATTTTCCTAAATCAAGTTCATGTCCTCGCTCTTCCTCCATGGGCAAACAGGAAGGAGAGAGTCACCATAAACACCTGTTTACTGCTGTGTCAATTCCAATTCCAGTGAATTGGAATTGAGCCACTCCAGCAGCAGAGAAGGGAGAATAAACATGGATTAACTCTACGCTGTTGGCAGTGAGTAGCAGCAGTGAGCATTGGCTCTGAATGGAGTGGTCAGTGTGTAATAGCTACTCAAGGACAGAAATGTAATAACTCCTCTTTTATGTTGTCAGTGAATGGTGGCTGGTCGACATGGACCGAGTGGTCTGTGTGCAATAGCCGCTGTGGAAGAGGGTACCAGAAGCGAACCCGTAGCTGCACCAATCCTGCACCCCTCAATGGCGGCACTATCTGTGACGGTCAGAGCATCCAGAAACTGGCCTGCACCTCTTTATGTCCAGGTATGGTATGATACTGTGTGAACACTGTATCAAGCACACTTGAGCATGTCACAATATATGATATAGAATATAAACCACAAAATATGTCAGGACATTAGTTAAGATATAAATGAGTAAACTCATGAATGTGCGAAGCATATGCTTAAACTGGTGATAAATTGTATGAAGGTATTCTAACACTTTCAAGAAGAAACTGCTGTGCTTGTGCTCTGAAAGAAGGGCAGTGAGAAAAAAGTATATGTGCACTGCAATGATTTTGTGGTTGTGTCCTACTTCAGTTCCAGTTAAGTTAGATAACGAGGGCTTAGCTGACAGTAATATTGGAGCTGGACCAATTATTCTTTTTTGCCAGGACAATCTGGTTTTAATAAAAGATTGAGCTTTTGTTAGTTTTTAATGTTGACACTATTTTGAAGATGGGCCTTTTATGTATTATGTCTATTCTAGGCTCCACCACCTAATCCCCGAGGTGACACTATTCAGTATGCAGACAGCTCATCCCATGGAATGCTCAGATACCATTGTTAATTAGTGGTTTATTCCCATGTCTAATCTTGCAGCATAGCTGACTAATGTTACAACAATAGTTCAGACAAGCACTTTGAAATGTACAAGATACCATTTGTTAATGTTCAAGTTTGATTACATTCTCCGGGCGATATGAAATTGGACAGTGCAAAATAAACGTGTATGCAGTTGACACATTGAGGTTTATCAAAGAAAATATTTTATAAAGAAACTGTTTTTTCTTTTAGTTAAGTCATTTGAGCTTCTTTGAGCTTAGTTATTGAAGGAAAAGCTCCCTTTATGCCCAGTGCTACAATATGAAACACCATTCTATAAATCCATATCCAGTCTGTTGACCTAGCAGTTATTCCTGACAGGAACATATAGCAGGTCTTTGTTCTATTTAAATCATTTGTAATACAATGTCTAAATAATGTTAAGATGAATAGAAATTTTATGACAATTTAGCTTTCACTTTCATGAAAGTGTTTATTTGCTTGTTTTATTCATTTATATATTGGAATGGTGACATTTTTAAAGCAGCTAATGTTATAATTTACCAGGTGAATTACAAAGCTAAATTGCAAAGCTAAATCAGACTGACTGGTCACTGACTCACATTACTCTCTGTCACAGTTGATGGTCTGTGGACAGAGTGGAGTAAGTGGTCCACTTGTGGGACAGAATGTACCCATTGGCGGAGGAGAGAGTGCAATGCCCCAGCACCAAAAAACGGAGGCAAGGACTGTGAAGGCATGGTGCTACAGTCCAAGAACTGTACAGATGGTCTGTGCATGCAGAGTGAGTATCTCCCCTTGTTTCTACTTCCTATTCAATAATGCAACTACTTCCTGTACAATTACTCTGTACCTCAAACAACAACACTCGCTCTCGCTCTCTCTCTCTCTCTCTCACACACCCACACACACACACACAAAGGTGACACCCATACACATGCAAACACATGCAAGCATACACACATATATACAGTATATGCATGTATGTCAACTTATGCATGCACGACTGCAGACGTGTGTGTGCATACACTAATGCAATAATTTGGTTGGGATATGTGTGTGTGTGTGTGTGTGTGTGTGTGTGTGTGTGTGTGTGTGTATGTGTACTGGAGGGGATGCTTACTTGTCACCAAGAGTTTGTTTCTTTCTTAAATGGAAATTAAATGTGGCAAAATAGAAAAAAACAATATGCTGCTCTGTTCCTCCAACCAGCCACAAGGAATAAATATAGAACATACTGTAGCAGCTTTACGAACTCTACACCACAATATGAATTACTGAAGGTAATTACTGAAGTCATGGGTCATGCATTCAGGGCCTATATATAAAATAATGATGAATGATTATAATATGCCTTTTCACATGTACAATAGTTGCCAAGCTTCAGTGATTACGGTTTTTTTTTTTAAAAGCATAGGGTTCAGTTTTTCAAGTGAGAGAAAAAAAAGGCAAAGCAAAGTTGCAAGAGAACAAACAGCTGTCTTTCTTAAGATGGCAATTATATGTGCTGACGGCAAAATGATATGTATTGCGTTACTTTGCTTCTCCCATGTTTTTTCCCCTAAAACTATTAAATTAAGAAGTGGAAAAGAACTTTTCTGCATTCTCTGTTGGTCCATCGGTAGTCATTTCATTAATCTTTAGTTTCAAGTCAAACATTATGCAATATCCACGGGGATTGTGGTTGGGCTGTAGATCTTCTGTAGTCAGATAAAGACTCTTTAAGATGTGTTTTCCTGTTGTATTGAAAAGAGAGGGGGAAAAAGTTATTTAGTGCCAACAATCCATTCTGCCTTTCATTTATTATACATTCAGGACTGGAGAGGCCGGGAGAAATCTGAAGCACTGCCGGCTTAGTCTCTCCCTAGCTGAATAAACTTTTCCTGCTCCGAAATTGTGTTTACTGCATATCTGTTAACCCCCTTTCAGCTGTATCCGCCAAGACCTGTATGTTACAGCTCCTACTGTTGACTGTAAATAAACATGTTTAAAGTGCTAAAAATGAAAACAGCTTAAACCATACTATCTTTGCCATACAGTTGTACAGAATCTGAAGCTACAGTACCATAATTTTTGCTTGAATTTGGTCACATGTTTATGTGTATTGTTAGAGAAAGTCTTAAAGAAAAGACACTACACAAATGTTTTTATTTGTTTGGTGTGCAAGCTCATGAAAATTGTTGTACATTCATTTTCAGGTGCAATGAAATACTTATGAAATTTCAGGTGCAATAAAGTTGGGGTGGGGTGCCCCTGTTAGCACAACTCAGTCAAAGGGATAATTTACAACATCCTGTGTTTGAATACTTTAGTAAACAATTAGACCTAGTGAGGGCCAGCCATACCCAATATAAATCTTACCATCACCATTTAACCAATAAACATCTGTCTGTTGGGCTGATACGATGATGTGTTTAGAAACTGAATGAAAGCTTTGTTCTGGAATTTATGTGTTTTGTTATTGTCAACATTTGCACTTTTTCATTCAAAAAAATCCTAAATCTACCATGCACAATCCAAAACAATCGTGATTTGAATTAAATGTGTAATAATAATGGTAATAATAAGAGAAGACCTGAGCTCACCTCAGATATGGGGACAAATCTAGAGTAACAAAATATCTGTGCTACATAAATGTTGGAAAGCAGAAACTATAAGCAGAGCTCAGGCCTTGCGGGTGTGTGTAGAGTCTTGCATCATACAACTTGAAGTGACACGAAACCGCAAAGCAAATAGATTTTCCAGTTGTTCCTTACCTTAGAATTTATTTAGTATCCTAATGAATGTCACAAAACTGTCTCAGGGGAGATGAACACTCCTTTTTATTTGTCACTCTGAACCTGCTCTCATGTCGGAAACATTACATTTCCTCTCTCCAGTGAATTTATACTCAATGACTCCCTGAAACAACTCAGTAATTTTACATTCTCAATATAAAGCCAAAGCAGGAAGCTTGAGTGCATGATCCCTCTGTCCCCTTTCTCTCTTCTCCTCTTACAATATTCTGCCATTTTCAAGCTATGCAATTTTCCTAGAATGTTGGTAGCTGCTGCTATATTTATGTAAGGGACAATGGTTGGAAAAACATCCAGTTGTACTATATATACATACACACCCATAAACACAAATCCACTTTGCTAGATGTACCTTATTGTTATCCTTATCTCATCCTTGTGTTTTCTGTATTAACTGTAATGTAACATTTTGCAATGGTCACTCATAGTAAATTCATAGCTTGAGTGCTAATTTGGAAAGATGATTAAAAATCATTAGTAATCTGTGTCAATAAAAGAGAGAATCATTGTATGTAGGATTAACTGGGATATTACTGCAAACTTGCTTAGTTTAATTTCTCGCTATCAGAATATGAAGTAATGCAAAAGAAAATCACCCTCTGTTTCCGCTGGCATAATTCTTTTGTGGATTTCCACCCTTGCAATATCACAATCACCATAATAAGAGACCAAAGTCTTATCGATTTTGAGATGTTCCCTTAAAACACAGAAAAAGCTTAATTCATAAAATAATCCTGATTACCACACTGAGACATTTAAAATGGTTACCTTGGGGATCATGTGCATTTCAATAACCTACGTATAAGCCCGGAACACATATACTGCCAGAATTTATAGAATTAATTAGTACTTACTACAAACTACAATAATGTTGAGTTGGGTTACAAAATAGCATTGTTTCCAGACTATAGCCATATGTTTGTTAGCTGGCTAACTACCTGTTGCTTAAACTGTCACAAGCTAGCTGACTCCTTAACATTACTTTTACAACATTGCTACCTTACCAAGCTTGATTTTATAAATTCCTTTCCTGATGATGTATAAATTGGCTCCTACACCATGTAGCTACTTAGCCTGTGCGTAGGATAGTGGTACCCCTGCACAAGGACTGGCAGAGGACAAATGTTTTTGAAATTGTAAGAGTTATTCCTTAGGGTATAGTTCAAATGATGCTGTAAACAGACCTATGCCTCACATAGGTTTTCACCCATCAGTGAACACCCCTTTCCCCCAACCGCCCTCCCCCCCACCCCCCGCCCCCATCCCCACTACCAACTGGTACAAAAGGTACACTGATAACACATTTTATTAACATGTATGTTTTCATGTACATCACATTCCAGGACAAGTGTGGCTGTGATACATTCTTGATGAATTTTATTGACATTTGTCAAGGAAAGTTTGACCTTTTAGCTTTTAGATGTCAATAAAAAGTTTTTCTGTTCATCAGCTGTTGGAATCCATCTGACCTCTTCTGCCTTTTCTGTTTGTATGCTTTCTAGTCAGTACTGTCGTTGTTCAGGAGCTCAGGTAACTCAGCCCTCAGACAGATGACATTTTCTTGATGTATTGATCTGTAGAAAGAGGCCTGCCAGACACAGATACAGTACAAGGACAAAGGCTAGTCTTTACTTATATATCAAATTATTGTTTGTTTATGTTATGAGAGTTCATGAAAATGTTTTTGCGGTAAAAAAAAATCCATTTGATACTATTTCTAAAGTTCAGTTTACTTGTACTGAATGATTTTTTTCCTAAGACAGCTCTTCTCTGAATTTGGATGGGTGAAGAATTGGCACTGTGCATAAGATATGAAGCATTTCTTCATTTGTTTCTTTTGTTCTAAGATGAATTTCTTTATATTACATTATGGTACCTATTGAACATTCTTTTCAGGGTATACATTGAGGGTGTTCAATGAAGTTCCAGTTTCCATTAATACTCAGGCATATATAGGATCATTCATTTGAAATGGTGATAGCTCTTGGCTAAAACTACTTCATACTTGTCAAATATATACATATATCTGGACCTAATCACACCACCCTATTGTGATATATTTGCATCGAACTTAACTGCAAGTGGTGATTTATTTGATTTGTAAATCTAGCCAAAAGTAAAGAGCCTCTTGTATTTTTTAATTAAACTGAACTTTTTTTTCGAGTGAATAATGCAAGTGTAGCTAGGTAGCTAGCCAAGCTTGGGTATCAAGTTCACAATTTCTATCTACGTATCTTGATAGTCCACCAGATGTCTTGAGTACAGATGTATTTGCACCCATATATGTGAATGCCTATGAAATATATGTCATAAAATACAAGTGGAGCACAGAAATTTAGCCTTGACAGTTACAAGATGGAATTGGAGAGAAGTGTGCTCATGCAGGGAGCAGCAAGCTTCCAGGGTAGCAGCAAGCTGTTCTACTGACTACTGATACTTGTACTTTGTGTGTACCCTTTTATCATATTTGGATCCCCACTCCTTTTTTCTGTTAAATTTGATTTTGTAATTAATATGCGTATGATACTTTGGGCATATTTTAGACCGAGAGGATAGGTTGCCAGAACAACTTGGACATCCCTTACAGAAGTCCATGCACTGTGTGTTCTGTTTGGTTTATCCACACCAGGTTTTTAATTTTTTTGTTGGCATGTGAAGTAACGAAAGAGGGCTGAATATTGAATTGCGTTATTTATAGAAGCTGAAACATCACTTGGATGTTTGAAATAAAAATTCCTGCTATTGCTGTATCTCAACACTCTGCAATGTGGATGTTGTTGTTACTGCCAAGGCTCTTAGTATCTCTAACATCTAAGATATCTAACAAAGTGTGTCCTTTGAAATGACCCAATTATGTATGTCCATGCGATTTTTCCTGAGTAATGAGCTTTCTAGTGTGTCTGTCGTTTTAAGCTATATTTCGTATGGATACTAGCCAGCTGAAGGGATTAACTGAATGTGCACAGGCTCTCCATCTATCAAATAGTTTTTTTTCCTGACCATTGACACATTATCGATAAATCGCTGATCAGTCACACTTTGTGACTGCTTTATGAAATCTGTTATTAGTTTGTTAATTCAAAGTTCATGGTTTCTAAATTAGAGCCCACTCTATTGTGATTTAAAGATATTTAATGAGTGTCAGTTGTTGTTCAAACATAATGTGATCATTTTTCCCCCATGCCACACAGAAGGTCACCTGATGTCTCTCACAGTTCATTTGTTTGTTTCTCTGAACAAAATCCAAAGCTGTTCCCCTGAAGGAGCAGTGACCTGTTTGATCATTTAAAAAACAGATGGATCCAGCACTACCCTCAGAAAGCTAGAGGATACAGGGTAACAGCAGTCCCCACTGCAATATTGAAAATGTGTGTTACTGATCCCCACCCTCCTACTGCACGGAAGGGGCATTGCTTATGGCTTCCTGCCAAATGCTAGGCTGCAAGCTCTCTTAGCTCTCCAGCGTGAGGCTGTTTATCAGATGAAAACAATCTCATTTACCCAGCCCATTTGTCCAGTTGTAACAAAGCACAAATCTCAGATGATAGATTGTCTTATTCCCTGCTGTGCAAGGTCTTCCTCAGTTCATCTTCAAAGCAAGTCAAAGCAGAAGAAAAGGATCAGCAATCATATGAAATCATTTTTGAACTATCATTTGTCATGCCTTTGTTGCTCTGATTTGGTTATTTTTGTGTGTGCGTGCATGTGGGTATGCATGTGTGTATATGTGTGTGTGTGTGTGTGTGTGTGTTCACACAAGTTTTATTTGATTTTCATCTCACCCTTCCTTCTTTTCCTCAAGGTTCTTTATATCAGATGTCTTCTGAGCCTAAAGTGGAGAGTGATTTTGGATTTTCATGTGAGTTGTCATCATTTTCATTTTGGTTCATAGTTTTTTCCATCATAGTTTTTCTTTCTCAAGTTTCACATTTTCTCTCCACTGTTCATTGTGTGTGTCTGTGCATTGGGATTTAATCTCTTTGCTTGGCCCTTCATCTTGTGACTGCTTTTCACCTCTTTAACGCTTCGCTTCAGCGCGTTTCTGTGGAACAGCATTCACTGCAATAGAAACATGGTGCTCTGCTTTTACTCTCCCTCTCTGCCAAAAAGGAACATTTCACTGGAGCACATGCAAAACTCTTCTCAAGCCAAGAGCTATACAGTTTTACATGAAACATTATTGTCCTTACGTTTTCATTATATTCTCCATTCCATCATGTTCATAAATGTAAATGTATTAATCTATGTGATACATTTTAATGCTCAGATTTAATTCAGTAGCATGCTGCTTTTGTCATGAAATTTTGCAAGCAGGACATTGCATATTATGAAAATGCTAGTTTAATAATTGCAGGAAAAAGGCAGAAAAGTGGTATTCAGACTAGAATTTTTACCACCTGCTTTTCCCTTGAATAAAAAAGAACCAACCTACTGTTCCTTTGTGCATCAGTGTTGAACGTGGGTTTAGAAAATGTCATTTTCAAGGCTCTAGGGGAAACATGGAAGGGACTGGACCCCACTTAAAAACCAGAAGGTGTAGCAAAGATGTGACCATCAATTGGCCAATCAGCCAGCACAAAAACACTTTCTTTAAGACCTATGATGTGCTGAAAGCTTGACAGGGCATTTCCTGAAATCGATGCACTCCAGTGAAGGCAGCATGTGCACAAATAGTGCACTCTCCTCTAATTGGTCTAGATGCTCCATTTG
This sequence comes from Albula goreensis, assembly GCA_022829145.1. Lineage (NCBI taxonomy): Eukaryota > Metazoa > Chordata > Actinopteri > Albuliformes > Albulidae > Albula > Albula goreensis. The sequence continues at coordinate 54,651,596 of CM040741.1, read as the reverse complement.
AGTCATTTAAGTCTGGCCCAGTCACAGAAAAGCATGCATTGTGTGTGAAGACAAGCACGGTTCCCTTCATCTCTCTTCTTCAGAGATACTTGTAATTCAGGATACCTTTACTACATTGGCTTTTCTGACACAAACTGCCCAACGGATAAAAAAAAACTCTAGAAATCAATAGATAGAGATCCAGAGTTCAAGATACCTCTTTTGTGTTCCTCGTGGGGCAATAACTCTGGCAGGTAATCAAATCCCTCTACCTTCTCCCCCACCCTGAGTTCTCTGCATAACGCCCAGGTGGCTTAATTAGAACACAGGGTGATCAATGGGATCAATCACTCGCTTGCTCATGTCCAATTCCTCTTTTATACTCAAAATCACTGCTGTATGTGTTGTACATAGCATGCAACCTTCTCCCTCTAAAATCTTTCAACAGACATCGCTGTGGCAAAGGTCAAACTTTTATTGCATGTAAATCCAGTATTGTAATGTTACTTCTGCAATTTGATGCATCCCTGAGAAGAACAGCTCTGAAGCAGTTTTTCTGGTCTTCAGTTAGTGGGATAGGAAGGTCAGTTTGTTTAGGTTAGACTTAACTTTTTTGGAACACTGAAACCTGGGCCATGGTGACTAATTGATATTATTTAGTCCTGCCTCTTTAAAAGATCAGGCGGTCAAACTAGGAACAACCAATTTCCTTGTTAAATGGTGTACTTATTTTTCCGATGCACAGTCTTCATCCAGTACAGGGAAAATGATGTGCCTGCTAATCAGAAAATGATCAGTAAACAACTGCCCATCATGATGATGACAGCATCATCACTTAAATTACCATTATCTAATAGTGGTGACAAAGAGTATTGCTAACACTGCCCTCAAGTGATGGTCAAAGGAATGTCATTTTAAGATGTGTCGTTCTTGGTGCGTTGTAAAGGATGCCTAGTGACGCTAGTATCACCAAATTGTTATAGTTTCCATTTTAACCAGCTTCCAGTTTTTTTCAGATGTTTAATTGTCTTGACAATTAACAATTGTATTGACTCAAGTGGAAATTCAAAATAACTTCACCTACACAAATATATTGCAGTTGACGTTTTGGTGCATGGAGTCTTGAATAGCCTATATGTAAGTATATTGAAATATTGAAATTCCATGTTTCTTTTCTTTTTTATTGTGGTTGGTTTTTCTGAGTGCTTGGAAATAACTGCAACAATATTATAGCTTGCTAATGTTTAACCTATATCTTATCGATCATTCTGATAAAGTAAGGGTATACTTTCTAACGTATGCGTTTTGTGAAAAGCCTCGAGAGCTTTGCACATTCATGTTGGTATTACATCAAGCTAGTGGAACAGCTGTAAGCCTTTGGTTAATGCCTCCAGTGGCATTACTGTTCTCAGGGCCTTTCACAAAAGTTCTCAAAAGAAGGCTTACTAGCTAGCTAGCCATGCGAGTAATAGTGTAACAAGAGCTGGTGGTGGATGTGTGTCACTTATCGCAACATTACTCAATCCACAGACTCCATTACAAATGTTAAACAATTATTTTTTTATTAGTTGCTTGTTTCCATCGTTAGCTGTTTCTGTAAATCCATTTTTAGATTAGAGAAGATCATAGAACACAATCAGAAAACCAAGTGGCTCCATTGCTTCTCTACAGCTAACTACCAGAAAAAAAAAATACAGTTTGTTTATTGTAATAAAAAGGCATGTTCTCGAAGCCATAATACAAAATTACTTAAATGGTCACTAAATAAAGGAACTATATCTATCAGCAACATAAGTTCAGTATAAAAAACATACAGCATTCCATAAATCTAAAATGTACATAACAGAATGTCAGCTTATTCTAATTCCCTCCCATAGTTGACTGATGCCTTTTAGCAGCAGAAAGAGCACAAAAGGTCTAATGTCCTTTTCATAGTGTGACTCTTAAATGTACATCTACCATGCTGACCCTGAAAATTAATAATAATATTATTCCTTCCAGCAAAGTTTAATGAGTTATTCTTGACTTCTTGACTATTCTTGCTACACATTTGTTTAAGTTACACACAGTGATATGGCAGTAAGATAATATTTTTAAGTAAATTGTATAAAATAATTATCATATTTACATGTATTTACTATAATGACCTTGCATTCATGTAGGAACAGTAGATTAAACATAAAATGAACGGTAATAAGTGTTTATATTTGTTGGCCCTGCTGTAAAACTGTTTTTGTTTGGACCAGCAGAAATTGGTTTTGGGCCAGTGGATTTCTGACCCACTGGCCCAACTGGAACAGTGGAAATTAACAATCGATCTTGACTTGGCTTAACAGTCAGTGACAGATACCAGCACAATTCCTCCTTAGATGTGATAATCCATTTCAGCACCTTAACTCCATCTCTTCACATCAATAATATCTATCCCAAATGACTTTTGTTAACATTATTGGTGCCCCGAAAATCTCACAACACAATCCTTTGGAAAGAAGGATGTTTTTTTAGGTTTTCCTGATATTATATTTCTGACATTATGTTACAGAAAATGAAGGAAGTTTTTTTCTGAGAAAACAAGACATAGTAAGTGCACACAACATCAATGAATCTAAGAGGATGAAAAAATTATGGAAATACTTTAGTAAAAAGGCAAGGCCAATACTAAACACTACTTTAAGGACAATTTTATCCCAAGTGCAAAAGTCAGATATTATCTTCTGTCAGTTTAAGGTGTGTAAAAGTAAATCCCCAGCCTGTGATGTTTCCCACATTCCAAAGAAGGCCTGACTTAAAAAATAATGCCCCCGGCACCACCTAAGATTATTTTCTCGGGTGGTGCCACTGCAAACAACGCATTTTGAAGTGAAAAAGCATAGATGCAAAATGCATAGACAAACATCAATCAACTTAGGGTTAATTATACACATAAAATACATATTAATTAGTGTGTATTGGTCTTGCTCTTGGATGACAGAATCCAAACATTGTAATGTATGTATTTCCATTCTTTTGGTATCCCCATTAACTTCCCATGTTTTGTTTCTTCATTATTACATTTTTTTATTCAACGTGTTGCTGCTTCCTGTTAAATCAATTTTTCTTTTGTTGTCCATAGTGCCTGGAAGACAGAGATACAAGCCCTCACCTTTGACGTATATCACTGGTCTGATGAGGTGTTATGCAATTGCTTCAGTAATTTAGAGCTCTCATTTTTCTGTACCCCAAAATTTACAATGATATCACTGTAGTGTAGCAATAAAGCCATGCATATATTACATCTAACTTACTTTATAACCTTCATTTAAACTCCGTTAAATTTTATTTTGTTGCTTTACATTGTATCGTTGACAATGCAGCAGCATACAGCTTTAGTCATTGTGATTGTGTTGTGATATGATCCTCAACCAATGTAAGGACATGTCCATTAAAAGTCAATGTTTTTCTGACTTTCTGACAATCATCTTGTATCTCTGTAGCTTTGCTGTCATTCTCACATTTAATAAAAAAAAAATGTAATCACAACCTTTATGCTGTTGAAATTATATATTTACAAAAGGTTTTTATCTGCCTTATTGGAACACAAAAACAATGCTCATTGTAGGACAGAGAATGCAATTGTAAGGCATTCATTTATCTGAGGTATACTCTGTAAATTGCACCTGCATACTATTTGCAGATAGCACCTGTTGTGTTGTACTATTACTCTCATTTAGTGCAAATAGCTCCAGCCTGCTATTTGCACAAGTGCAAATAGAATCTGCCTTTTTATTTTGGGTGGTCCTGTATTGCCATTCATATTTGTGTTCAAAATATAAATCTGCTAAACTTGAAGTTGTTTGTTGAAGTGCTTATAAAATAAATTCACATAGTCAGAATAAAAAACGTTAAAACAAATCTGGGAAATTGTGATTGAATACAGATTTGCTTAAAATATATAATGTCTGTTTAAGCTAACAGTACTGTGTACCGTACAAGCCTTTTCAATTTGTTCATCAGCCACTTAGTGGACTGGAATGAACTATTTTTAACAACCTCTATGTAATATTTTTCAGTGCATATACAATGACAATTTATTGGCCATAAGAGAGACAGCATGTAACAAATACCTACTAATATCCTATATCTCATAACAACCATTCTGACACTTGAAAAAAATACATGTAAATATTATTTGACAAAAATACTTGTCAAAATACATGAACAAACCACAAAATTCAGCATTGTTAATATATGTAAAATGCAGGTGTTCCAGTTTTGTATAAATGTAAGGTATGTATGGTTGTGGTTGATTTATATGTGTTCAACAACCATGACTGTTGCTCCAGTCATCAAATCAGTGACAGTGAAGGAAATGCTTTGCATTCATTAAAATGACAACACATATGTGACAGCTTCCAGACATATTCAGAGTAAAGACTAATCAAGGCCTGTCAAAGCCTCCATCACAGTCTGAGGATCTTTTGGAATGTTCCAGTGGGATTCATTTTGAAGGAATTTTACAGAAAACTGATGAAGGATGACATGTTTCTAGTCTATGAAACGTAATTACAGACAAAGATCAAAAAGAATGAGAACAACTTTTCCATTAAGCTCCTCTTAAATATTGAACTGCTCAAAGCTTTTAAAAATCAATGAATGTCACACAGAATAATGGGTCAAAATATAAACAATGTGTATCTTCAGTGTGTTAAAAATGTATTTTATATACAATTTATGATATACTTTTTCCCAACAATGTAGATTGGCATCCCTTGTTTCATCTAAAATTAAACTAAGTTTAATCTACAGAAGAGATCTATTTGTTTAAGCTATTCTCAGTTTTAGCAACTGTGTTGTGTCTTGCCATCCATCACCAATGGAGAAAAACAAAGAACCAAGAACCAAGTTCAATATAGCACTTACCACTATCTGGGCAATAATCAAAAAGCACTGGAACAGTGGTTAACTCGCAAGGAAGTGGACAAAAGTGCATCTTGTCCCATCCACAGAGAAGAAGATCAGCAAGAACAGCAAAGTTTGGTTGCATTTTGTCACAGAGTCTTCCTTATTCAGTGCCCAAATAAATTAGAACAAATACTTTGGACTAAATACTTGGAATTTTCCAAACTCCATTGGCACTTTTATTAGAATTGGGTCTTCTGGTCAAATGAGTACAAAACTGGACTCTTTGGTCATGTGCATTTCTTTATATAATGCTATGTACACATCGCAGTGTGAGAGTGTGTGTATATGTGTGTGTATGGTGTTATAAAAATGTGAAATTGAAGTAGTTTCTTCAGAACAGATTTAATACATTACTGTATGAAGTGAGGGCGTTTGATTACCTGGATGTATTTGTTGATAGATACTGGTTGTTCTGGTTTTGGTCATACAATATAAATACATCAAAGGTTAATAAAATGCTGTCTGGAAAAACATGTAATGAAAAAAAGTTCAAGTACAGTAACAATAGTACATCAGCCAAAATGCTCCTCAAAAATCACTGAATAGCTGGACACTATTATCATTGGAGTACTGCCTTGTCATTACCTTTACCTGAGTCACTCATGACCACTCAGTAGAATAGTGAATGAGTTCCTCAACATATCATAGATTCTTCTTTCCTTTTAACTTGTCAATACCAGAACAGCAGATTGGAGCACTGTGACAGTGTGGTCACGTACCAGCACTGTCTGTGACCAATGGCCACACCACGTAAAACAGTGTTTTTATGCAGCAAGACTCAGCTCACGTGTGTTTGTATTAACCCGGTCATTCCCTCATGCCCCCTGCAGCTGCGCCCAGCACGGACGATGTGGCACTGTTTGTGGGCATCGTCATCGCAGTCATCATGTGCCTGGTCATCTCCGTCATTGTGGCACTCTTTCTGTATCGCAAGAGCCACAGACGCTTTGACTCTGAAATCATTGACTCCTCTGCTCTGAACGGAGGCTTCCAGCCAGTCAGCATTAAGACAGCTCGAACAGGTGAGTGAGGAAGTGAAATGGATGGTTATTAACATGTGGTATAATGCAATGCATTTCACACTCAGAATGTGAAAGAATTCTGATGTCACTTGATACATTTCTGTCATAGGTAAATAACTTTAGAGTGCTACAAACAATTACTTCTATTTTTGACATTGTCATCAAGACATTTTTCAGAGAAACTGGAAAGACTTGATTTGACCATGTCTTATGTTTTTGGGTCAGCAACAGCTTAATTATTCCCACCTGTGAATTGCTGTTTTTTTTAGCTCAAAATGGCTGTCACATTGCAGTACTATTATTTTAGAATTTAATTATCTCTGTATTCAGAACAGATGTATAATGAACAGACATCTAGCAGTACAACCTGATTACTTTGGCACCAAATATTGGTGTTTAAATAGAAATCCTTCTGTGCATCAAGGCATGCTTTTTCCCTGCCAGTGCTACAGGTTTCCTTTAGAGTTGTGCAGAAAGTACAGTCATACTTTAAACAAAGTGTTGCTTATATTATAAAGGCTTTATGAAGCATACGTAAAGCCTTCATAAACACAACATAATGCCTTCATTAACCATACATGGCCAAATGTCATACTTCATAAAATGAGACATAACACTATCTTATGCAACACGTCATACTGAATGTGACATAACCAAGAATGTCACCTGGCTGAAGGCTAAATGTTATAAAGTGTGACATAAAACACACATTTATGATGCTAGGCTAACTGTGGCATAACACATGATGTCACTTTCAATTGTCAAAATTTCAGGAACAATTTGCATGAATACATGTTGAAAATGATCCTTTGGGTTTGTTGGATGTTCAGTACAAATTTCAGCTCAATCCAGTTAAAAATAAGCAAATCGGCTTAGAATGCACATATAAAATGGTGACATGTAGCTCAGAGGGTCAAACTAAAAGAGTATTTGGAGTAGAACCATAGGATTTTGCAAGGTCCCATGAATTTAATAGACGTTTTTACATTAATGTTTTTCGAGAAAATCCATGACTTGAACTGGGAAAAGTTTTGAATTCTGGGTCAGCTGGCATGGAATGACCCTTAAGACAATTAAATGATAGTTTTTATACCTCACATCAGCAAAACTGTACAGCAAAACTATATGATTATAAACTGCATTTGGGGTCAGTGAATTCATGTCTAACTCAGACTTCAGGCAATGCTCTTCTCCATAGCAACAAAACCTTTGGATACCTGGCTGCTGTTAACCACTACGCCATAGTGTTGCTTCTCATTCTAAAATGAAATGACTGCCTTTGCATGTCTCTTTGTGATAGAGTTGTTCACTCGTTAGCATCATTGTTAATGAATAGTGAAATGTATCTCTTTTTGTCTGTCAAATGGCATGCTAATGGTTAATTACATTTTTGCAGTAAGCTGTTGGGTAAAGAAGAGCAGGCGGTAGAAGTGCATTTCCTAATGGACCCAAGAGCGTGAGGATGGTTTGAAAGAGGGGATTGTCAATTGGGAAGCTTGTTAGGAGGACAGGTTCTAATTGACACAAATAGGAAGAAAGATAAACAAGGACATGTGTTTGCATATTAATTAAATTTGGTTTACCTTTGTCTAGAGAGAGAGACAGAGGTAGCAGAAAGCTGCTGTTCTTGCTGAGGTGTCAGTCCCTCAAACTGACTTGCATCGGGTTTGTCAGCAGGTGACCTCATCTAGATATGAGGTCATTTCTAAAAGCAGAACTTAGTGCCAATATGTCCAAACGCATCATACAAAATGTACCTTAAGATAGTAATGCTGCATTTGTCTGAAGTAGGTTTGATTGCTTTTGAAATGTAAATGAATTTAGCCTAAGCCTCTCACCATGCACTCACAGTGTGAGAGGGGGCATGGAACAGGTAAGAGCTAAATATAAATCAGAGCTCATATTGTGCTGTGCTGAGCCAGAGCTGCCAGCTTCTCTCTGCATCACACTTTATAATGAGGAGGGCAGGAACACAGTGAGCTCTGCATAAGTATTCCATACCCATTTTGTTCATCTAAAGAGCCGATGTTGATGTGGAAAGTAGAGGATAATACATCATCTGTAAATGCGTCATTACTATTCCATTACAGATTTAAAAGTCATCTGGCTCAGCCATTGTTGGTCATGCTGACCTTGTGTGTAACAAGGGTAGTGAGTAAAAAGGCAGCTGAAGCAAAAATCTTTTGATCTGGGGACCAGCTTTATATGACATTTTTTATTACAATCTGTTTATCAATTGAGGCTATTGAAAACATGGGTTCTACCATAAATGTATCCATTCATTTAGCATGAACACAATTCTGTTTTGTCTTGTTGCCATTTGTTACGTCACTACGCTCTTCATATACAAATGTTATAGTTTCTGTGTCCAGGTTTCCTCACCCAATGGATTGATTTCACTTAAATAAATTAGAGCAGAACTTCTCAAATACATTGTCTCCTTAAACCATACAAAAGCATTTTTGCTTAAGATGATTGAATGTCTTCAGATATGGTAATATAGCCCATTTATTTTCACAGCATTCATAGTTATTGCTGATATATTATGGCTTTAAAGGGGTAAATCATCCTTAAATAGATTTTTAAATGTGTCTGATTAAGAGCAGTTACCAGCTTATTGCAATTCAGTGGTTGTCATTATGGTTGGAAAGAAAACCAGCATACACAGTGGGACCCCAGGATAGAGATTAAGAACCACAGGTCAAGCTCAGGAAAAATAAAATGGGCTGGATAATTATGCCACACTTCCAATTCTCATCTTGTATGTGAATATTCAACATTGTGACATTTTACTCTTCCTCCACTAACAATAACTTTTGTTCAAATCCTTGCGGGGCAGAGATGTACCCCATGATGCCGAGCCTGCTGTCAGTATGACTTGACCTTATTCCATGTCTGGCATACAAGCTTGACAGATATACTTGTTGGATCTCTTCTTTAATATGCTCAGTACAGATACATGCTATCACCTCTGTCAGTAAAATTAGTACCTGGCTATCTCTGAAGCTAGATTTAATTGCTTGTGGAACTGAATGTTGTGGAGCAGAGAAAGTATGTACACTCAACATTAACAGATATATATGGATATGGACAAATGTAATCCCTAAACACTAAAAGTTGTCTAATATAAAAACACTTCTTTTCACAGCTGACCTTCTGACTGCATCCCCTGACCTCACCTCTGCAGCTGCCATGTACCGGGGTCCTGTCTACGCCCTCCATGATGTGTCAGACAAGATTCCCATGACCAACTCCCCCTTACTGGACCCACTGCCCAACCTGAAGATCAAAGTGTACAATTCCTCAGGTCTGGTTACACCTCAGGAAGACATGTCAGACTTCACATCCAAACTCTCCCCCAAGGTCACACACTCCCTGCTAGACAGTGAGACCATGAACCTGCGCAGTCAGAGCCTGGCTCGAACCCGGGACCCTTCCTGCACTGCTTTCGGATCCTTCAACTCACTAGGAGGACATCTCATTGTGCCCAACTCAGGTAAATATTATGGAGGGCAAGGCCTCAATGTCTGGAGATATATGTTTTGTCTGTCAATATTTTCATGCTAATTTCCTTGGTGTTCTTTTCAGATTTGCAAATCATTGAGTTTCTCAGGTTTGTTTTTACATTATTCCTAACATTGTGGTTAGGGAACTAAAACCCTTGCCTGGTCTTATGGTGTCACTTACTTCATTCTCTCTATTAGTCACTTGAACCAAGGATCAAACCAAACCATTACGCATACACTGAGGTTCAAAATTAATTGTACATTAGTTAATCATTATGCACACAGCAATTCAAATGAATCCATTACAGCTTTTGGTGTAGTTTGTGATTCAGCACCAGGCTAACATGTAAATACTCATTATAGCAGCTGCATATAATAACACTAAAGAGACCCAGAATAATACTGGGAACCACAAAACAGGAAGAGAGGTTTTGCTACAGCATAGGTCTGACTGAGTCATGCCACCTGCCTCTCCTAATGAATGACAGACGATACAAAACTGCCTATTCACAAAGGAATTCACATCTAATTTGTTTGATGTTGAGTACATTAGGGTGTGTAATCACAATTGTTATAAGGAATTTTGGCATGCTTCTTGGTAGTTCACCTGCATGTTCAGCAGACACACTGACACACGCACACAAGCACACACACATAGAGAGCTCACAGTTCAGCATCACTGGCCTGAACATGTATTGTTTGTATTCCCAGCATGCTCTGAGTAGGCACGCATTAACAGGTAAACAGGTTAGATGTGCTTGTCTTTCTGGGCACAACCAGCTGTGAAAGTCAGCTTATTGACCCAAAGTCAGACCTGCTGAGGTAAAAATCAGTTTACAATGAATATAACCAGAACTGTGCTTACTCTCAACTTCTGAGAGAACTTGCTTTGAATTACACCATTGGCTCCTGGGGAAGCTGACTGTGAATTTTGAGTCAAGGCATGAGCTCATGTGCAGGCAACTGGCAACCCTTTTTTGTAATAGTATTGAGAGTACAGTCACTCCATACTCCACAGTACAGCCAAAGCAATTTGCTCTAAAAATCTCAAAACAGTCAAGGGACTTTATTCTACAGTATGGTGAGTGTCTCTAAAATCAATTATAGCAGTATTTCAAATATGCTGATAAAAGAACAAATGTAATAAACAGATTACTTTGCTCTGTTGAATAAAGCCTTGAGGATGCAATACTGTTGGTTCTGAGAATCTTAGTTAATACAATACAATATCAAGCTCATGACACCAAGTGACATCATGTGTTATACTACAGTTAGCCTAGCATCATAAATGCATGTTTTATGTCACACTATATAACATGTAGCCTTTAGCCAGGTGACATTCTCGGTTCTGTCACATGTAGTATAACATGTTGCATAAGATAGTGTTATGTCATATTTATGAAGGCTTTACATATGCTTTATAAAGCCTTTATAATTTAAGCCACACTTCGTTTAAAGTGTGACCACATTTTCTAAGTGAGTTGCGTTAAATTTCAGATGGTAATGGCTCCAAATTTTGAAATTAGACTGACAATGACATCACATAATTTATTCATTTCTCCTCAAAGTGAATTTCTGTCTCAATCAGAGTTCAAACAGATTGAAAAATGAATCCAATTACAAATGTCTATGAACTGAATGTGTGAAATCACATTTTATTTTTTGAAGTCTACCATACAATCAGATGTCTACCATACATTGCAGTGACCAGAGTTAACTTTGTGACCTGGTGCCACACCATGCCATTGTTTCTTTATAATTGTGAATTGGTTTCTTTACATATATTTACAGTGGTATTGTTTTACACAGCACAACTTCAATTAGAAAAACAGAATGTATAGTTATACAAACATTCATGCTTAATTTGCATTGCATATTTTATATTTTTATCATGAAGAATAAAAGGTAGTACCTCAAAAGTTACTGGTTCTAAGAAAAAAGAATGAGGCTGGGTATTACAAATGAAATTATTATATCATTGTCATTATCTTGTTTTGCATGTATTTCACATTCATTCATAAAATTTCCCACTCCTATCCACACACTATGCAGTGAACAATCTTGCACCCTTATGAGGCTGTGATTCTCTGGAGAAGCAGATGAACACAATTGACTCTAATGGAGTGCTGGTCCATTAAAGTATGGATTTGTTGGGCAACGTGACTGAACTGTAAAAGTGTCACTGTTGGCCCCCAGTACTCAACATATAGCATGGTAAAATGTGTTTGATTCCTCAGCTATTCTGCAGGCAATTGTGTGATGATTATGTAAGCCCAGGAGAGAATAGGATGCCTGCTATTGCCGCTGAGTCACCAGTGTTGCCAAACGTCCATAAATGTGTGCACAGTGGATTCAAATGATAGAGTTCTGTCACTATCTATTAATCTGTAAAGAGGACTGAATGCAAATGTGAAAATTCGAGATTCAAGTTTGGTAACCCTCTGAGTCACCAAATCATTCACATTGTGCTTGAAAGCAGTTTATATTGATTCACATGCCTTTAAATAAAATAAAGTAGAGAGGTCTTCATAAATGTACTCTTGTTGCATATTTAAAGCAAATTAACCTTAAAAATCAAGGCACTTTCATAGAATCTAAAGGGTAAATCTGTAGAAATGTAGAGTTTAGAAGAAAGACATTAAACATGTCAAAGTTATTGAATATCCTTATATGCATGTTTCAATGAAGCATCAGGGACTGGGGAGGTGTATCACACTTGAATCAATGGTCACTAAATCTGAGTTGTCATTCAACTCAGACACTGATTAAGTAAACCACTTAAAGGCCATACAGTTATGGGGAAGAATTGTACATGGGCCAATAATCTTCAAATCACCCCACATACTGCATGTTCTGTCTTGGCTGTGTAGAGTAGGTTGTGGAGATCAGAAATATTTATTCCTATTTAAGCCCTGTGATCTCTGGCTTTGAGGCAAAAAAGTTAAAATTCTACAAAGGTTTGAATAATGTTAGAATCAATTCAGAGCCAGTTTAGGAAATTAAATATCCATACAACATTAAGAATATTCTACATGAATTGATTCAGTTTTTAATTAATTCCCTGAATGAAGTGACTTTAAATGTCTTTTACCTCAACACTGACTTTATTTTTGTTATTTCCATTGTCTTAGCTTAGCTATACCCAAACCTCTGAAGAGAAAATGCTGAAGAGAACAGTGTAATGCTCATTATAATCAATCATATTCAGTCATTCTGTTTCAGTTGGCCTTATTGTAAGCACTTTTAAATGGATCCATTTAGTTATGTTATCTGAGTGTGCTGTCATGTAGAAGTCTCACAGTTCCATGTGAACCCTATGTTTCCTAACGTACTGAATTCCCCCATTATGTTTAGAGTTTTACATTCTTCCTTTGATATAGAAAGTCTGTCAACATTTGTTCTGCTACTACACATTGAGTTCTTGTGTGCCATGCTGTATAAAGTGGGCGGATGAATGCCACCTTTTGATAAATGGAGTACAGGGACGAAAGAAGTCAGTGAGATTTCAAAATTGGTGTAGAAACCTTGGCATCTTTTGAGGTGGAAAAAAGCACAGAGAAAGGAGAAGAAAGACATCTTAACTTGATATCTGGCACAGCAAAAATATTCTTAATACCTCTATAGGTTTATTTATGAACCATGAGTGTATTCAAAGTAGTTTTTCATGTACTATTACAAAAACATTTTGAAATAAAGAGTGGAATTGAATTCAGGGGTGGATAAGAAAGACAGATGATGAGAATGTAACTAATAATACATTTAAATATCTCTCAGCATTTTACAAGCAATATTTTTAGATGTTTACATTTTATATCCAGGGTCTATTACAAAATGCATTCAAAATGTATATTTCTTTATTTGCAGCAGCAACTAACAACATCGAAGCAAACCTTTACTTATTGGAAAAGCAATGCCCTTTTTCACATTTACAACCATATAAAAAAATATATATAAAAGACAAATATTCCATCATCAAATATTAAACAAAAACCTGTATCAAAGAGAGTACACAGCAAAGACTAACTTTACAGCACAATGTACTTTTCAAAACATTTTCATTTATTTAATGTAAGATATGATATTAGTTTAGAAAATTATTATAAACACTGAAATGTGTCATGTTATTGAGCACTGTACTTGAATATACTGAAAACATACTAAATATATGCACTGTGTATATGGCTCAGGTCTGTTGGGTAGTGACTTTATTGTGGCTACTTAACAAAGCTGCAGGTGTATGGGTCCCTGTTTCAGCAGGTTTGGAGCAGCAATGTTTTCTCTTTGTTACCCTGTGCAGGCGTAAGCTTATTGGTGCCAGCAGGAGCCATTCCTCAGGGACGAGTATATGAGATGTTTGTGACACTACACAGGAAGGACAAAATGAGGTACAGACCCCAGAACACAGACGTGGACCCTCATTTCTACAGACTCCGGGACACATACACAGTACAGACCCTGATGTCTACAGACCTAGAAACACTGATACAACACAAGCTATAATTTCAACCCATCTCATTTTGGCTAGTCTGTTTACACTTCTATAAGAACAAGTAAAAGCTGTTTATATATAAATAACTCCTCTCAATCTTCATCCTTTGCCGGACAGTCTAAAAGTACATCTGCCAAAGTAAAATATTATAATTTTGGCTACAGCTAGTTGATTATACCATAAGATCGAAGGCTGATACTTTTAAGTGAAGAAAAATGAAGGTCAACCCATATAATATTGCTGTTAAGATGATGTGTAGATGCTGGATTAATCAAATCATCTCAAAGTATAGCATGTCATACAGTATATGTCATATTCTGCAGGATTGAGTTCAGCTTCACTGTGTCCTCTGTGGTCCCAGGCCCCCTGTGGAGGATGTGCAGACAGTTCTGAGTCCAGTGGTGAGCTGCGGGCCCCCTGGGGCCCTCCTAACCCGCCCAGTCATCATCACCATGCACCACTGCGCAGAGGCTGACAGCCAAGACTGGCACATCCAGCTGAAGAGCCAATCACAGCAGGGCCAGTGGGAGGTGAGGGATCAGAGTGGGACAGCCGGGGTCATGCTTAGCCTATTTTACAGCCACTATGCCACCTCACATACACCTTAAAAAATGTATAAATGACCATTGAAAATGTCTTCTTTTTACATACAATATTGAAATTCATAAGAGTTGACTGCTCATTTGTAAAGACCATGGTTTATTGCACATAGGGATACAATGCTGTTTCTTCCTCACAAGTCCATTCATGTATACCTGTGGGTTGCCCACTGCAGATAATAGCAAAACCTCCTATCTACTGTTTGGATCGCTGGGCATTTGTTTCAGATCTGAAACGGAGCTGCAAATGAACAGACCCAGAAAGCAGATAAGAAAATAAGTAAAAATAGAGAAAAGGTATGGAAAATAACTCCTAGTTGTTTATTATGATGTAGAGGGAGAGTGGGAGGGGGAAGAAGCCTGCCTCTGCTTTTCTGGGTTCAGTAAACAGAACAGTAAACTCAATTAGAGAAGGAGGATCGCTCACTGTTATCAGAAGGAATTTGCTGCAACTTCTCCTCTGAGTCTCTCTGCATGAGTGCCGTTCCTTCAGAGGAAGCGGAGCTCCAGGTTCCCGGCTGCGTGTGCCTGTGTGTGTGATACCGAGCCACCCTCCCCCCAGGTCCTGTTATTAACCGCGTGCGAACAGTGTTGCCGATAAGTTTGGCTGGAGGCGTCGCAGGGAACAAATCCCTGGGATGGCCCTGTGCGCTGCCCTTCATTGTTATCTCATGCAAACACAATGTCTGCTCTCTAATTACTGAAGCAGGAGGGTGTGAGGTGCACAAAGCCTTGTCGGTCTCCACATGCTCCTCTGCAGTAGAGCCCCCAGTGCCCCCATCCTGGGGAAAGCATGTGCTTTTGCTTCAAACCATTGAAGTTTGAAAAACAGCTGCTCTACCTGGATAAATTTCAGCCAATACTGCAAATGTACCTGGTAAATCACTAAAATAATTTACAAATGTAGACAAACTTATGCTGATCCTGTATACATCTTGAGAATAAAGGAATCACAGTGTCCAGTTGCCCACACTGTAGTGTTATAGAAATTAACTAAGCATTCATATTACTAGCACAATGTTAGTGTCTGACCTTGTGATAGAATATGATGGAAAACTTTTGATTATGTCTTTGAAAGGGCTTGTTTGAAAGGGTTGTAGTTGGGCCCAACAATCACCATCCCCCTTTCAACAACATAATGTATCCTCCTTCCAGGCTGCTGGAAATGTTTTCCGAAGACAGTTTTGAAATGATAATCAATACTGTTAAGCAGGTTTATGCTGTTTGGTTTATTTTTTGTGGGGTAATAATTCTCCATCCAACAAAGTCAAACCAAAGAACATGTCTGTCCCTAGCTGAGTAGTTAAAATCAGTAACTCAGTGATTTTCTGCTGCTGAACACAAATCTAGTGCGATTGAGTGGAATTATCCACCACTGTGATTCAGAGTGCCTTGAAAATAATGAAAGACAGACACAAAATGTATGAAAAGGCACAGTTGGAAATTACACTGGGAATCATGTGAATGCTCTCACAAAAGTGATGAGTCATAAGACAAAAAATGTCTCTGAATCAAATCACTGCTGAATAGATTTAATGAATACTGTTGGCAGAACACCGATCTTGTGCGTCATGGTACTGACATATAAAAGCGACATAACAAACAGATGGTATTCTTTTCCGCATATAGGTTGCTTGCCTCCTTTTTGTGATTACGTTCATCATAGAAGTAAACTTCTTACATGCCTTTTCAGGAATTTGTTTCACATGTCGTGAGTCATAATTTGTCCATAAAAAGAGTTTTCATATGACGTATCACATTCACTTAAAACATTAAACTGTCACTGGTCATATGGTGTTAAAAACAATAAGGGTAATGCATGCTCAGTACAAAGTGCTTCACAGAAACAGTGAAAAATGATAATTATTAAAAATACTTGTACAAGATACAGTGCTGCCATGCATTTGAAACCTTAAACACTCAGTATTTGGTTCTTACAAACTGGTTTGTTTTTGTGAAGGCCTGTGTTTTAGCCCTTGGCACCACATATCTGATGGTATCATGTTACACAGTTGGGAATGTGTGAGTGGAGGCATCCACAGTTCTTCAGGCCTAACTAAGAATTTTGGGCATGTAATTTTACCTGCTAAATTAATCACTTTGTTGACTTTCATCTGGACAGAAAGTGACTTTCTCACCCCAAGCTTTTTGTGCAAAATGTTAAATTGCTGTTCAGAATTAGCAAAGACAGAAACCAAATCATATATAGGGGTTCAGTAGATGATCACAACTTCCTTACAAGGTGTAAACTTTAAAAAGTACAGTGCCTTGCAGTAGATGGTGTTAGTAGTGTTGACTGTGCCTGGTACTACTATATTCTACAATCTCAACATATTTTCCAATCATTAAATTTACATTAATGAACCATGATATCAGAACTTTAAAACATCAGTGCTTTAAAACACATAAGGCTATGCTGAAATGACCTGAGTATGTACTCTATGTTGCATAGTATAAGGGCTTTCCAAAAACATTATTGCTGCTTACATGTGGGTGGCTTTGGAGCACAAATGAGGTGCGATTGTTAAAGGGGTTGGACTCTGTGTCCTGGATGCAGTGTATAATAAACCAGAGTGTCATCTCCCATTCCCTTGAAAATGCTGTTTATCAGATTGTCCTTTCAGAACACCAAACATCAAATCAAACAGGCAATATTTAGAGAAGTGCAGGATCTTTTCTGAAATGAGTATTGAGCTTTGGCTCACGCCTCATGGAAAGCCACACTCATTTTGCGGCAGCTGTGGGGAGGAAGACAAGAAATCCAATATACAGAAGGAGCAGCCCGCCAAGACTGAAAAGAAACCCTCACCTGCAGAAATAATACAAGCTCTCCTCCCTTCTTCTACGGATATTACTCCACACATGCTTGACAGCCATGAGATATAATCAATTGTTATTTCTTGTTTAAATGGTATTAAGCCATACCCTTTCTCAGTGATTGGTAGTAAGGCATCTGTCAAAGTCAAAGATACACAATAAGATGGGATATTGCAGGAAATTTCACCACCCAACATCCATTTATCTTCTTTTCTCACTCCTTCTCTTTCCCCCTGTCATAATGATGAGATTTTCTTTATGGAGGAAGACCTACATTTACAGATCTCCTTTAAAAAACATTAAAACAGCTCTTGTGAATTTTCTGTATATGTGCAAGTCAACACCAGGAATAATTATTGGCCCAGCAGAACTCAACAATCAGAATGTGCATCCCTTTTTCTTAAATATTGGGAAATTTTTATTTCTGTTTATGATATTGGCTGTGAAATATGCTTTCCCATTAACATGGTGTTGCTGTACTCCTGTAGAGAAGGTTTGCAGCTGGTAGAAGGGTTTGGCCCATCTTCCTCTGCTCTCATTCCAGTCTTTAAGCTGGTGGACTATTGACTTTAACATCTGGGTCATTCCTCTATTCATCATTTCCAGGCTCCAAGAAACATTGTGTTAATCCAAAACTTTTTATGTGTCCTATATTTCTGTTCTAGTTTTTTGTCATGCCTAAATTCAAGACATATTTGTAGGGCCCTTTTTACCATAATAAAAGACAATAAATTACATTCAGTCTAAGAACACATTACCCTTGTTGGAAACAAGCAAACATTATGGACTCTATTTAACACCCCACGTTAATGGGAATAGCTCTTATGAAAGTTGCTTTGTGAGATTAAGATCGACAAACTTGTCATTTTTTACTTTAGAGCCAATTTTCTTAAAATAGCAAGTGAATTAGGGTGGGGAAAGGGATGAAAAATCTAAAATGAACAAACGATTGAATTTGTATCCATTTTGGCAGTTTGGTTTTTAGATGAAGTATGGCCATATGCTTTCCTGGCATATTGCTATCTTGATTCGGAGCAATATTTTGAAGTTAAGACCACCTAAAACTATTTCTCAAGTCAAGTCACAGCTGTTTCATTGTTATTTTAAAGGCACTATAATGAATGGTAAGCTACAAGCGCGTGTCTTTTTACAGTTGCAGTTGAACACACATCTGAAATGTGCAATTTGTGAAACATTTTGAATTGTTTTCTTCTTCAAATTTTGAGTATTAGACAGTCTTGGGAGGTAAAGGTGATTTTTGCATTAGCAAATTAACAGTGATAGCACCACAAATAATGGAGAATTAAAGTTTGTTTATGCATACCCAATCTCCATTCCTTCCTGTACCCCTTTCACAGAAAACTTTCTAGAGAGACTAATCCATGTTTGGAGCTTTATAACTGTCAATGAGATAATAAAACTGTCCATTTTTTTTGTGATAAAAATTTTCTCATAAATAACAGGGTGAGGGCATAACAATAAAAACCCAAGCAAAATTATGTCATTTTTGATTATTATTCCTGATTTAAAGCTACCATTGTATCAAATATATTTTTTCCAATGTATTTAAAAATGTTTGTCATTTGGTAAAAAGGATAATAACATTTCTTTGATTGTAGTTTGCAAATAGGATTTAAAAATGTTTCATTGGTACATTTTATGTAGTTGCAACAGGATACTGTGCTAGTCAATTCTTTGCTAATCCTGAAGGAGAGGTATCAGCAATGGAATAAATGCAGGTGTCTTTTAAATGGAATGGGAGATGACATTCTTATTTTTATTTGTCAGTTTACACCCAGGACACACCTACAGGTAATGAAACCATGAAACACAATGCTTTTACAACTGCACCACAGTTTCACACCCAGCATACTGTCATGTAATTATCCAAAACTGATTTGGACACAACCAACCAGCACTGAGATTGTTAAAATATCATACAATAACTAATTTTCTCATTTTTTCCCAGCAGCATTTTTCATACAAGTTCCAACACACATTTGGATAACTCTTGACATAGAATTTTGGTAACTACTCCTGCAAAGTAGAATACACAGATGTTTTCTTTTCTAAAATGCATCATTTTATATATTATGTTATTCATGAAGGATAATAATGAAGGTTGATTGTTATGAGGAATGAGGAATTCAATTTAATAAACTGTAACAAAATTGAATCAGTTTTTGCTCTGTTTGCAGCAGCTTGGAAATGCTCTACTTTGAGTTGTCCTTGAGCACAAGATAAAGAGGTTAATGACCAATTCTAATAAAGCTTGTTCTGAAGTGTTTAAATCCATCTTGTACCACCCATAATAGGATGTATTACTGACAGTAGCTCATGTGAATATCAGGATTATAAAAAGTGAAGAGGAGATCATAGTTTAAGCCTCCTCAGGCTCTGACAGCAGCTAAAACAGGAAGAGCTTCTGACACAAGTTATTAAAAGGATCAGCGTAGGGGTATCCACACTCACACTCATTATCACCCAGACACAACCTCATACACACAAACATGCACATACTCCATGTACGCACATATAAGGTTTAGTTGGATTGCGAGTGAAACACAACAGGTCAGTCTCTGGTTTTCTCAGACTCTCTCATGCACAAGAGCAGGTCACCTTCAGAAATTCCCAACAGTTTTCTAGATGCCCAGAGAATTTGTTGTGGTTTTTGAGGGCTGTATAAATACAAACGCAGGCATCTAAGGAAAGGCTAAAATCTGGCATGTTTTACTGTATCATATTTTTGCATTTATATTTTTGAGACAAGATCTCCTGCACTTACTGAGTGAACTACTTCAATCCTTGAAATACCTGATACTTTTCATTATACATGAACCTTTTTGTTTGGCAAGGAATTAACATGATAGGGTTTTTTGTTGAGTGTTCCTCCACACCCAGATGATGCTTCTCCTTTCACATGGGTACACCATGTATTCATGGTAGAACTTGATCGCAACTGCAGACTCTGAGATACGATTATGACTTAAACTGTGGTATGATGGATGAATGTGTTCTTGACTGTCTTTTTCAGGATGTGGTAGTTGTTGGAGAGGAGAACTTCACCACCCCCTGTTATATACAGATGGATGCAGAGGCGTGTCACATCCTGACTGAAACTCTGGGGACATATTGCCTGGTTGGACAGTCATTTGGCAGTGCCGCCACTAAGCGGCTCAAGCTGGCTATCTTTGGGCCAGTCACAAGCACTGCCCTGGAGTACCACATCCGGGTCTATTGCTTGGATGACACGCAGGATGCCCTCAAAGTGAGTGAAGCCCAGGTCTATTCCAAACCTATTAAACCTCCTAAACATTTGATTGAAGGACTTTAGATGGGGATATGCTATCTGTAAGGTTATAATCTGATAGGGTATAGCCAATACTTGTACTGCAACACGAGGTATTTATGTTTAAATGTTCAAGATTCAAGATTAAACTTCATTTTTCACTGAATTAAATTTGACCTTTGGCTTTCTTTAACTTGTTCTTCTTCTGGTGAAGTTCTATGAAAATGGAAAAATGATATTGAAAGTAGCAGCCCTCAACAACTATTTAGCAATACTCAAATATATATTTCATAAACCACTGGTAGGTATTTCATGCAAACTGTTGGAGAAACACCAGATGACTTGAAGAAAAATAATAGGCCCCAGGACCAATATCTACGAAAGGGGAGTGTTGTAGCCAAGGACACTACAAGAAAGGCGGTTTCTCTTGCATCTTATATAAAACACTGGAATCTATAATTGGGAACAAGTTCTATAATTTTATTTGTTACAAGAATTTCTCTTGGTACATAATATCCCAGCAGATAGCCAATGTATCACACTTGTTCTTTTAAAGAAAGTTAATATGAATCATGGAAGTTATTTCAGAGAGATTTCAAAATAGACTGCAAGGGAAAATACAAAGCATAACTGAATAAGCGATTATGTGATCACTGTGCTGTGGGGAGATTCTGTCAACAGAACCAGGAGACACAGGTGCAAATTAGTTAAGGGTTTATCATAGCTGATATCAGGGTTTTTTCCAGAGTTTTACCCTAAGGTTGTAGAAATCTAGATATGCCATGCTGGGTATTGTCTTCTGGTGATAAATGATAAAATTACTATAGATGGCCAGAATGACCTGCTCTTATCTTTCTGCATTCAAATTAAGCATAGAGGCACTTAGGAGGTAGCTCAGTTATTCATTTACAGGCTCAGTAAGCCTCATATTTCAGAGATGAAGTTCCAGAATTACATTTCCATTTTACTTGTACCAATGGCTTTATGTTCTTTTGACCCATGCAGGAAGTTCTGCAGATGGAAAAACAGATGGGAGGAAAGCTCCTGGATGAACCAAAGACACTGAACTTCAAAGACAGTAGTCACAACCTCCGGCTTTCCATTCATGACATCCCTCATGCTCTCTGGAAAAGCAAGCTACTGGCCAAGTACCAGGTGGGATTTCTGGGAGGGGCTTAGACTGGGAGGGTATCTGGAGACCCAGCATGCACCAGTGGGAGTCACTGTGAGGGACACAAACGCTGAGGTTTTCTTAGTCAATGGCGTCACATGTTGTAATTATTGGCAATCAGGGCATAACACACATCAGGCAATGTTTTTTTTTTTTTACTAAACATCCTTAGTGTTATTGTTAAAAAGCTAAGGGCCAAAAAAACAGTAACTCTATATGTGAGTGAACAAGGATGGGTGTATGTGAAGTTGAAATGGAATTTTCAGTTGCTGTATCCACACAGCAAAGATATATACATAAATCCCCCAGTGTGAGTGACACCAAACTAGTATCTGTCATATCATTGGAGTTCAATACCAAAAATTTATAAAACAGACCACAACAGAGATATATGTGGAAATTTAGAAAGAAACAGACGGCTTTCCATAAACTTAAGAAACATGCGCCTTGAAAAAACCACCAAGAATTTCACTTCCACTGTATTAAACTTCATTCCATGAGCCCTTGATGACAGTGTAATCAAAGCTTCTTTTATCTGTTTTGAGACAGAAATTGCATGCAGCTATGTAAGTACCATTAATTAAAAAGTGATCCTGGAGTGTGAAACGTTAGGTGATTTTTAATGGTATGTATGTGTATAACACATCAGAGAAAAGTTTATACTTACACACTGTGTCTCAGCCTTCATGCTTGTGTAATTATTGAGGCATTCTGATGTAGGAGGCTCAAAACATTATTCTTGATTGTGCGAATTGTAACGATAATGAGAACTAGCTAATGAGATCTATTAAAACTTGAGTGCTTTTTAAAGATGTTTTAACTTTTCATCAGGCAAAAGAGAACTTGATGTGTGTGGTTAGGCAAGCACAAATGAAAAACTTTTCAAGGCATTGAAATAGAAAGTACACATTTTAAAAACACCCTTTTGCTGCTGTTCTCTGAAATATATTTAAACATTCATTTTGTTTAAAATGCCCTCTACACTTCTCAGTATCACATTCTGCAGTTTATTCCCTCTTTCTGATACTTTCTGTGTCTCCTGTGATGTAATTGTTCCCCTGATATCTTTATAATATAAATTTGAATATCTGTATCAGAATGAAAGCCATTGGACAGGTTTCAACCATCATCACCAGAGAATTCTGTACAGAGGAGAAGTGATGTTGTAATGGTGTACATGTGGACCATCAAATCCATTATTCTCGATTCGTGTGCTGACACTTAAGGAAGTAAGCTTGGTGATACCTTTAGCCCATATGGCTATTTTGCTAGTTTGAAGTTATTTATTCTGTAATATGTCCAGTATCTCACATTCCCACATATAATTCTAAAATTACAGACATTTTTTCTAGTTAATTTTTATATTGACCTGTATGTACTGACATTCCTATTTAGAAGATATTTCTTTACATTGTGATGAGCTTATTTTGATAAAAGTGGTCTATGTGCAAGCATTTTCCATACGGCTCATAATATATTCAAGACAGACTTCCCCCTATTCTTGACAGCTGACTCAGCTGACCTAAGAGACTGGTCTCTTGCTCGATCTTTATGTAAATGAACGGGACTTGTTTTGACATTTTTACACTGATGAGAATCTTCTTAGACAGTTTTCTTTGGTCTACTGGTCATGTGTTGAAATGGCTTTAGTATCCAAATCAGTCACACCAATGTGTGTTGCTGTGGAGATGTCAAATGTAGGTTTCACACTCAGCCATTGATTAAGGGTCACTTACCACTGCTGGCTGAGCACCACTGAGCGATCTGTGCTGTTCTAATATTTGGTGACATGTCAATCACACCAGAACGGAAATGCTCCCCCCTGCTGCTGCTGTAACTAGGTATCTCCCCTCTGCAGGAGATGCCCTTCTACCTGGTATGGAGCGGCTCACAGCGTACCCTGCATTGCACCTTTACCCTGGAGCGCTTCAGTGTGACCACCACAGAGCTGACCTGCAAGCTGTGTGTGCGTCAGGTGGAGGGGGAGGGCCAGATATTCCAGCTCAACAGCACTTTGTCAGAGGTGAACATCACATCTATCCTCACACCATGCTAGCCTCATGTATCAGGCTCTCATCCATGCTGTCAGTATTAGGCAAACCAGGCTATGATCATCTTGATGGGAGTCAGGTTGGAGAAGTTAAGGTTAAGCCAGCCAGCGACATACAACATTGGCATTGGAGGAAGCAAATGACTCAAAGTGTAAATTCCAGTTATTCTACATCCAGTTATTCAGTCAGTTAAAACATTTTTTGGGTTGAGTTGCAGAACTGACATTAATACATTTGTAACAATAACTGCTGGAAATGAATTTTTTTATCTTTATTAATACGGTGCTCTTAGGAGGTTGAAAAGGGTAATCATTGTCCAACAAAGCCGAGGGATAATCACTTCAAATACCTCCCGGGGAACAGAAGGCACGTGCATTCTCAACTACAGGAGCTATGCTGTCGTGAATGTTGAAAGGTTAAAGCAGCCGTTTATGCTCTGGCCCCTGGCACCCCTCACCAGCCTCTTTGACACGCGTGCTTACCTTGACCATGTTTCCAAACGTATTCCCTCCTGGAATTTTCAGACACATTTGAAATGAATCATCCCAACATTCTGACCCAGTTTCTGTGATCTAAAAGAACAGTACTGTTTGTCTGGCTTGTGTGGACTCTTGATTAGCAAGTGCATGAAACGGTAGGAGGCTTTACACAGAGACTCGCTCTGCCTCTCAGCTAATCTTCCTTCTACACTTTACAGAAGGGTGGTTACAATCATTACATATTTCCAGGGTACACCCTGTGTAGCTTGTCCACAAATTTATCAAGAATATAACATATTGAAAGGATTGTTCAGACTCTGAAAGTTAAATATCAGCATACAGTGCGTTCGTTTTTTACGCCAACTTAAAATACTCAAATTCGCTTTAACGCCCCTTGAAACGCGATTAAAAAATTAACGCTTTACACGACATTACGCACTTTAAAGTGAGTTGTATTTTTTAAAGAATATCATTTAATATTAATATTTAATATTTGAATTGGCAAAGGAAATTACGAGTGGAATCTAAAGTAGTGAACAACATTTATTTAGCAGAAATGTAATTATATACTGTACCATTAGCATTATCCGATACCCCCTTTACCAAGACCATATCCACTCTCTCTCTCTCATAGATTCCCACTAGTTCTTGCTAATTTTTTTACAAATTTTCTGAGTAAGTTAGTCAACGTTCCATGACCGTTCCTGAGCATTTCCATTAATTTAAATGGGGATATTAGACTTGAATTACACGATTTTGCTTTACGCAAGCCTTTTCAGGACCACATCTTCGTGTAAAATGTGAATGCACTGTGTAAGAAAATAAGACGATGGATAACTTATAAGGGGGAGGTGGGCAGAGACTCTGTAAAACCAGTAAAAGGTGGGTTCCTTTCCAGCCATTCAAATTATTGTTCAGCACCTAAATACAGCTCAGTACATGCGAGTTGAAGGGCTTGGTACTCTTGTTAAATATGCAACAAGCTAGGAATATTGTCAGACATCAATTATGTGTTCAAGAAGCCAGTTTTGTCAGGATATATCAACCAGATGGGTTGTTAAAACATTTGATAACAAATCAGTTTAGTTTAATATGTTATTCATTAAGAACAAAAGTATTTTAGTGTACACAAGAGGATTATTTGAATTCTTTTGAGGTTCAGATATTGATTTTTTGAGAAATGTTCCTTTTTTAATCATGCCATTGACAGTTATAATGTTTTCATTCTTCTAAGAGCCATCATCAGCTTATCAGGACATACTGGGCCATCAAGACAAGACCATTCAGGGGACTATTCAGGGAGGAGCAAATGTTGTGAAAAGTATTAAACATGGCACATCCAGAGCACTTTCAGATTGAAAAAGTTATGTTTTGAGACACCCGGTTGTAGATAACCATATTGCTGTTATGGATTGAATGCTTCTCTATGCTTGAGCTTCAAAGTGAGCGTCTCAAAGTAAACACCTCTGCTTGCAGCCAGCTCTTTGTATAAGTAGCCAGAGTGTTATCAATTTTATCTGAGAAGGCAATTTTTGCTGGTACTACAAATCTGAGGAATTCATGGTCATTAATGCTCTTTAGATCAGACTTTTGAAGGTGTTTAGTGGAAGCAATACATCAACTCTTTATGAACAATTTCTTCCAGAGAATTTACTGTGTTCTGATTTACCTGTAAAAACCCTAATAAATCACATAGTAGCTGAGCAATTAAATCTAAAGCAAGGATAGGTAAATATTTCATTTTTTTTCATTGTATTTCCTGCCCATAGTGTAGTACAACACGATTCATTGGTCCATGGACAGATGTAATCATATGCACAATGTTCACCTTGAGAGCCCCTTTTGCAGGTGACATTAAACATAATCTTTTTTGAGTAAGTGCCAGGTCTACCTGAAAAGAACGTAATCTTTAAAGATCCCTTTTCCTGGGGTAAAATAACTACCACAGTTCAGTAAGTCTAAGATTGTGGGCGAATGAATGGCAAAGCTAGTGTGCTCTTGCTTTGGAAGTCTGTGGGTATTGTGCAATTCCTGTGAAGGAATCCAGTACTACACTAAATCCCATCCAATCACAAAGGAATAAACTGACAGAGAAAGAAGAAGTACAGATTTATGGAAAAAAAGTATGGCTTAAAGTCATAGACAGACAGGTTGTATATAGAAACAATGGTCACCTACATTGCATTATATACAAAATGTAAGTTATGACTGTCTCTACTTTACCTTCATGTATAGAATTATGCATATCCAGAAGGAGGCTCGGCTTGGAAGTACGAATCTCATCTCAAGCTTGTCTCTGGAGTTCTTAAACAATGTATGGACAAGGCAAGCTGCTAAGTGCAGAATAGCATAGAATATACATGTGGGCCTAACAATATACATCTTCCTCTTTAGCCTTACTTCACCTTCTAC
Organism: Albula goreensis; assembly: GCA_022829145.1. Classification (NCBI taxonomy): domain Eukaryota; kingdom Metazoa; phylum Chordata; class Actinopteri; order Albuliformes; family Albulidae; genus Albula; species Albula goreensis. The sequence continues at coordinate 54,624,841 of CM040741.1, read as the reverse complement.
TGCAGTGTTTTAATCCTATGTCTTGTTTTTCTGGAAGACAGGAATATCCCTGTGCATGCCTGTGTCTGTATCGCACATGAGTAAAAATACACAACAAAAGCTCTTTCCCTCAACTATTTTTGGAGTGAGTGATTTTTGCTGAATTGATGGGTGATATTTCCCTATTTCAGTGGAAAATCCCACAGCAAGGCTATTGTCTTCTATATTCTGTTTCATCCATCCATCACATCACATGAATAGGCCTGTTTACCCATGAATCAGACATCCTTGCCTTCCTGTAGTGTTTTCATTATTAGCAGACTTGGATTCACAAGCCCTTTATCCAGGGGCTTTCAGCTTTTGGAGCAAATAAGAATCAGTTTGGGACTGCTTTGCTGCTCTATGATCCTCTACGGTGGCTGTAGACCTTCGTCGGATAAAAGAAGCTGTTAGGGCTCAGAAACTGAGTTATTCTAACAATATCTGTGGCAAAGCTCTGACTGAATCCTGCACTGGTGGAGTCCTGCTTCATCTGCCACACTGTTCGCACCGAACACAGAGGCCAAGGGCTCCATTAAAGCATCCGTCTTCATGTTGGACCAAGTAACACAAAGACATATGACCAAACCTTTAACTTCCATTTGCAAGCTAAGTATATTCTCAAAAACAGTGATTTTTTTTAAATACATAGCAGCAGGCTCTTGTGCATTAGAGCTGCGGACATTTGTGACTGCATAGTCTATCACCAGCATGAAAGGAAGCACACGGGTGTGTTCCTTTCTAACAAAGGAGCTATTATTTTCAATGAATGAATGGAGGACACCTTCCATGCATGCCTCTAAGTAATTAGAAAATGGCTATCAACAATTAAATTTACATCATTAAACACTTTTGATTACATAGCTTTTCTTAGATTTAATTAAAGTCACAATGATACATTTGAGGTAAATTCTGACTCTGGAGACAGGAATGAGGTCCCTGAATTAATCTAGTTAGTTAAAGCAATTAGTCAATAAAATGCACATACTGTGTTAGGTACACAGGAGTACAGACATTTGATTCCATGAGAATTTAATTAATGCACAGTAAGTGGCATGATAATTAAACGATCTGACCAAGGTTTCACCATTTCAGCGAGTGGTAAAATATTGAAAGATGGTAGCAGAAGCATTGTTTTTGTGTACCACAGCAATTAGTCTTTCAGTGGAACCAGTGTGGTGTTATACCTCTCTACAGGACACCCAGAGCATTGACACCTCACTGCTGGACCCGGCCAGTAACATCACCACGCTAGTGGGACCCAACGCGTTCCGCATCCCTCTGTCCATCCGCCAGAAGCTATGCGGCAGCCTGGATGCCCCACAAACCCGTGGAAATGACTGGAGGATGCTGGCGCACAAACTCAGCCTGGACAGGTGAGAATTGTGGGGGTTCATAACGGGGGGTACTCACCCACTGATACAACATCAGCACCACTGTGGTTATCTATTCTGGGTAAGTTGTGTGCATGTGTGCCACTGTTGTGCTTCTGAGTCTGTCTGCTTCTTTATGTGTGTATTTATGCTTACATGTGTCCGTATATATGTATGCGCATGTATTAGTGTGCGGGCGTACATGTGCAAGTGTGTATGGCTGTGTGTGTATGTCTATAAGCTTATATACTCATGTGCTGTGTGCGAGTGTATGAATACCTGTGTGTCTGGGTGTGGATATGTGTGTGTGCGCACGTGTGTGTGTGTGTGTGTGTGTGTGTGTGTGTGTGTGTGTGTGTGCGTGTGTGCATGTGTGTGTGTGTTTGTGTTTGTGTATGTGCACGCATGCATGCAAGACTGTTCATGAATTTATGTGTGTTTGTGTATGCTGCCATTCCAAACACACTGAATATTTCTCTGTGCCACATTTTGTAGCTGTGGGACAGAAGGATAATCGTAAGTGAATAAACAGAAGCTCAGCATGAAAAGTGACCACCTAACCCGCTTCAGTTACTTTTCATTTGACAGACATTCCTACACAGCCAGTTCACCACTGGAAGGGAAAACTGAGGCTTGGGAAGAGGAGAGGGTAGGATGGCAGTAGAGTCCCACAGCGTGGTTTTTCAGAGCCTTTTCCGTTTTTGACAGCTTGTTTTGAGAGCTAACTGTGTATGTACCCGCTGAGTTCACATCCCAGAAGGGGCCACTCTGTCTGAGACAGCAAGAACAAGGCTGGGGAAGCAGTTTCACATGCTCATCTTTCTTCTCTTTTTCTTTCTGTCTTTTTCACTCTGATGATCTTGGTTTGTACTGTGGAAACTAATAATTAAGCATGCTAACTTCCTGCAGTGTGTTAGGAGAAGCACTGATTAAAAGGGGACAAGGCTCCTGAGCTTCAGCTGTTTGGGGGAAAGATGCCGTTGAACTCCTGTAACCTTTGTTAATTCTCAAGTTTTCACTTTGATCAATAAATGTTGTTTCCGTTGTCCCCAGACTCAGCCTTGTTCTCTGACTTCAGTTCCTTAGTTCACTTCAGTTCATTTGAGTTCAGATATGATTTATTGGCATGTTTGTACATTATCAAATATTACAAGACAAAACTGCAGCATCCAAAACTTTACAACTTACATTAATTGCAATAGAAATCAGTGAAAAAAGGCTGAATGATTTAATTGTGCTATATATACCACCAAACTTATGTTCTGTGAGGGAACACATTGTCCCTTGTGGGTGACCTGTGGTTCTGCATGCCTCTAATAAACATAAACATAAATTCTGTACTCATAATTTAGGGAGGGGAAATTAAAGCTAAAATATTTATCAGTTATATATATTTTTGACAGTGAGGGACATCTTAGTCTCAGCATCTCATCCATCTTTCTCATATGGTCAAGTTCTGCTTTGATTTCCTAACAGTGAAAAAAACACACTTCAGTATGTAAAGACATTGTAAGGCCTGGAAGACTTAGGTAGGTTGTTGTTCTCATTATCCAAATTTTTTGTTGCTTTATTACTCAGATTTGTGGTGGTGTACTAGCAGAGCTGATCTGAGATGTTATATGTGTTACTGGAATAACACATATAAACTGAGGGATATGTGTAGTGTAAGGGAATCTATTGACAGTGAGCTCACTTCTGTGTGCATTAATAAATAATGCAGCATTAACAGATCAAGGCCGATGTAGCACATTAGGGGTTCCGTAGTGGAACGATGTTGGGGATACAGACATCACTTACTCATTAATTCGTTTTTGTAGTTATTGAATGGCATTTTACTTGGACAGCAGTCCTGTGTTACACTATTGCGTGAAGAGATCAATTAAAATATGATTAATTGTTTATTCATGTTTGTTTATATTTATCAGATGCCCTACTCCACAGATTGTGTGCTGAATACTTATTGACATCATTTGGGTACCTTGGTCAAGCATACTCTAGTGCCCTCCCAGGGAAACCTGGGAATTGAGCCCAGTTCCATAACATTATATGACACGGCTGTTTTTGGTTCACGTATGCTTTATGTGTGTAGAGTCGTTTTACATCATCGAGTAAATTAAATGAAACAGGAAAAATATAATGTGTTGCTAATTTTTTATTTATTTATAGTATGTTAGAGTGATTGTCACTGTAATTATTACGGTACAAACTATCTCTGGGCTGACATAAACCGTTGTTTCTATCCGTCTCTGAAACAGCGAAGTTCAGTCTTCTCTCCTTCTCTGCCCTTCTTCTATAGGTATCTGAATTACTTTGCTACAAAGTCCAGCCCAACTGGAGTGATCCTGGATCTGTGGGAGGCACAGCACTTTCCTGATGGAAATCTGGCTCGCCTGGCGGCAGTGCTGGAGGAGATGGGTCGCCAGGAGACCCTTATGCCTATGGCAACTGAGCATTGACACCCGTCCAGGCACACAGAACTGACTGTCTCATAAAGGGAACTGACCAATGATCACAGATACTCAAGAATATCTCTAATCTATCCTTTAGAAAAAGTAAATGAGTCTGAGGAAAAGAGCCTGTGTGATAGATTAAATGAGTCATGCAGTTACTGCATTTCATTTCTATGAAAAGCAAGAGAACGACAGTGGTAAAAAAAATGTACAAACTTAAACCAGAGGGCTCTTAATAGCCTTGACTGTACACTACTTAGTACAGTTTTCCTGTTGATACAGTTTCCTAGGAAACGCTTTTTCTGCTGTCCATATATGTGGATGATACCCTGCACCAGATGCAGTCGGATGCTCAGTGACTGGTAGGGTATGGAGGAGTGGGGACCAAGAGATTGTGCAGGTGAATTATGGAGAAACCAAATAAAACATTTCTCTCCTGCTTCTACATTCCAGCCTACCTGCCTGCATCTTAAACATTTGGCATATTTCTATCCTTTATATATAAATAGAGGGTATACAAAATATTGGAAACACCAAATGAAAAAGGACTCATAATTGGAAGTAATCAAAGCACAATTACTACAAATGTGTTATATGTTAACGTCTATACTAATTATGAATTTGCTTCTGCTATAAAAGAAGCATTAAAATCAATACTTTAATATGTCAGTTTCTAAAGTGGCATAAGAGAACCAACAGATTTTTAAATCATATAGTTGATATCCAAATTGCAGGTGCACCAGTCACAGAAAATGCAAAATTATGAATTCTTTTGAAAATGTGTCATGGGAAATTCATGCTGAAAATCATATTGGCTAAAAATTTAACATAAGAGGAGTCTGCGCATGTATTTCATGTTACTGTTTATGCTAATTTCCAATATTTTCCTAAAAACAACAAAACAGCAGCTTCAAAAATGACCGCAGGGCTGAATTTAGTGGACCTCAGTACCCTGCTATAAAACTGCATATTGTGAGCTTCACAAAATGGATATTGGCTACCATTCAGAAACCAATCGTAACCAAGGCCAGTGTGCAACATTGCATAACCTGGTGTAATGAGCACAAAACCTGGGCATCTGAGCAGTGGAAGAAAGTAATATGGTCTGATTTCATTATCTGATTTGCCTTTTACTCTCTTTCCTACATCTGGACAAGTTTATGTTTGATGAAAGCCAAAGGAAGCCTTTAACCTGCATTGTCTGTTCCCAACTGTAAAACACGATGTTGGATCTGTCACGGTATTGGCGGCCATTTTGTGGGAGTCATTGGGTCCAGTTGTTGGAACAATTGTGCATGGAAAAATTGTGGGCAAGGATTTAGAAGCCATTTTATGCAACCAGATGCACCCTGTGGTGCAAATATTGTTTCCTTCTTTTTTAGTTCTCATTTTCCAAGACAAAAACATACCCATACACACTGCGCAGACTAAAGAGCTTCAAGAGTGTTTTCACAAACCTCAGTATGATGTCAAACACCTTCAATGACCTCTCCAAACCCCAGATCCAAACATCACTGCACCATGATGGGAAACTCTGGAACATTGAGTGTGGATACATTTCCACCTTAATCTCACAAAGAACTGAAGGCTTTCTTTCTTGAAGAATGGACTAATATCCCACTTGAAATGGCTAGAAATTTGTATAGCAGCATTCAAAGAAGGACTGAAACTGTTCTGATAACAAGTAGCAGCCCAACTTCTTATTCATTAATAAATATCTATATATTGTTTGTTGTTTCCATTATTTTGTCTACCCCTTGGTATACAAATATGTACACCTAAGTATATGTATGTTTGTGTAAGCTTATGTGTGCGCCTGAGAGAAAACTCGCAATACACGCAGTTTCTTTTCTTATATTCATATATCTGTGCAACATATTATGTGTGTATTTTATTTTTATCTTATTTCAATCATTTTCTTATTTCACAGTGCCACCTTGTGGACTTACAGAAGGACATGTGCAGCAGCTGAGCACCCATTTTTAGTGATAGAGGAACCCTGTAAATATACATAAAATACAATGTGATATCTGTAAAATTGTAATTGGTCACATTTTCATTGTTATTTTTATTTATTTTATTTTTTTGTACTGAATTTAAATACGTTTAGAAGAAAGGGATAAAAGCATTTTGATTTATTTGGTGAAGTAACCTTTTGTGTGAAATAAGCCTGCAATGATACATTGGAACAGCTGTGGCTTTATCAGTTTAAGTCTTCTCCAGTGCTGATAGCAGGGGTAGGCAGGTTGTTTAGTCTGGTTTTTAGTCAGGCTGTTGGGCAGACAGAGGAGCTTCAGATTCTGGAGACTGTGATGAGTCAAGGTGAGGAAGATACTAAGTTGAATTATGCCTTTCTGACTGTTAACTCCCTAAACACCCTCATCTTTCATCTTATGAAGTCATCTAGTTTTTTAAAAGAGAATGTATCCTAAAAAGTGGTCCAGGTGAGCACATTGCAACAGGATTGGTGAATCCGAGAGAATGATTTTGTTAATCATTTTACTTAATTTCAAAACTGTCTGAAGACAAGTATTTTCCCAGTCTAGCTGTAATTCACTTAATTAAATTATGTCATTTTGGATTTGTGCGATAATATGGAAAGGTACATGTCATAAAGCACATTTCATTCACCACTTGCAGAATTTCAGACGATAACAATACATTTCCAAAAAATACCTATATGTATCTCAAAGTATATTATGGAAATATCGACACTTCATATGATCATTTCAAACCAAATACAAAATGTTCACAGAAAAGGTATTTGAAACACATCTGCCTGAATAGTCTTAATACAAGAAAATTTGGTTTGTTGTAAGAG